>CAVLGL010000104.1:17400540-18016790 GCA_963668995.1 Parnassius mnemosyne
TGCTATAATAAGTTGCTTCGTACCAAATTTTAAGATTCTGAGTTCACGGGAAGTACCCGTTAGGTTTTGATTCACTTGCGAATGTCAAAAATTTGCGGCACAAACGGCTGTATCTTTTGATTGCGTTGGCTTAAAAGTTTGATTTTATCACAGCTTTAAGTGACAGAGGACTTGAGTTTTGATATGAATTTCAGCTTGATACCTTCACGCGTTCTTGAGAAAAAGGGTCTTGACAGACAGACAGACGGACAACAAAGTGATCCTATAAGGATTCCGTTTATTCCTTTTTAGGTACGGAACCCTAAAAATGATCAAGTACGTATCGGGACACATAAACGTAGGGTTCCGCTGTAAAATAGATTTATAATCGTTTCTTACGATTGAACGCCATAATATTTTTCTTTTATTTAAATCGACAAAATTCACCGAGTCCCATTTAAAATTTTAGATTTTACTGCTCAGTTAAAAAAATATAATAAGGGGGAAGGGGGTCATATTGCAGGCTATTTTGAAAATATTATTACAATAACTAAGGTTTTTAACTTAATTGAAATAAATGGTTTACCCATGTCATTGCAGTTTATAAAAGTCCACAGCTAAACATAAGCCTCCTCCATAGATTAGCTCAGGCGGGATGATGTTATAGTTACTACGTTTGCGTTATTATCAGCAAGATACTGCTAGCCAGCACTTGTTTCAGTATCCTTTTGTCGCCTCTTACGACACTCACGAGACTATAAGGGGTAGTGAATATACTCGTACTTACCCCGGCTCTACACGGTTATGAAACCTTGTATTTATTATATTTGAACATTTATCAACCGACTTCAAAAAAGGAAGAGGTTCTCAATTTGTCGGAATCTTTTTTATGTATGTTCACCAATTACTCAAAGACGCCTAAATCGATTTGGAAAATTATTTTTTTGTAATTTTTTTAAAGGGTATATTTCCTAGGTCCCATTTAAAGTTTATCGAAATCGGTCGAGCGCTTATTAAAAAATCAACAATAAATTATTTATATTGAAGTCGGTTGTACAAAAATTTTAATTTTACCACTTGTCTAAAATATAAAATATATAAAAAAATCATGCGATTTGAAACGTAAAAATAGAATTGCTTTAAAAGATTACTTAAAATTTACACATATTTGTAATTTTTATAATATTGTTAAGAATATATTCCTAAATTTGATCAATTTCGATCATAAATTTGAGAAATTAATATGATAAAGAGGTAAAGTTTGAAAGTTTCTGAGTTTTTTGTAGAAAGTAATCTCTGGAACTACTAAACCGATTTGAAAAATTCTTTCACCAGTAGAAAGCTACATTATTCTTGAGTGACACAGGCTATTTTTTAAAGTGGTTGATAATATTTTTAATGTGAAATAACAATATTTGTTAATCATTTCCGAAAATAAATCCAAAAAACTTAGCACTAAGAACCACATAAGATAATTTAATCTTTTTTTTATAGGATAGGGTGACAAACGAGCACACAGAGTATGGTAAGTGGTTGCTGTGACCCATACACATCTACATCTATCCTCAATAAAGAATCAAAATGCAGATGCGTTGTCACTCGTAAGGACAAAGATGCAATGCCTCTTCTCCAGTAAAAGGGATATCCGGTTCTCTATACTCACCATATCACCCAGTAGCGTTATGCTGCTATTTTACGCTGGTATTCTGTGAGAGCCAGGTCCTTCCCCGGTCGAGCCGACCCATTCGTGCTACAACTATACAATTAATATAGCTGCAACATGGCTCTACCACGTATAAAACAAGTAAAATGTTTGACGCCCAGCAAAGTGGGCACGAGTCGGTTAGTATAATATATAATAATTAAGGTTTGTTCGTATTTTGTACGTTGCCATACCGTTCATCAGATTATGCTAAAACTTCGTCAACTTATTGTTTGCACTTGCGGGAAGGTTATAGGCATAGTACAATTAACGTAAAGTAGATGGCACGCATATCATAGCGACAAATTTATTTGAAATTTATTTATCATTAAATTTTAGTAAATATATTATCATTCCTAATTTAACCTAGTTAATAATATGAACACATATTACTAAGTATTACTCGTATTTTGTGTTATGGTAATGTGACAACATTATGACAGACATAATATATAAAGGTCTACACATTTGAAAATGGAACCCTAAAATAAATGAAAACAATGGGTACACCAGCGATCGTCTTGAATTACATTAAACTTATACGATTGACATAATTTTAGAAATATGAAGAGTTAATTTTTAATTTTGTTGTGATTGGTTTCGCTACATATTTCTATTTTTATCTAATCTTATTACAGAGTATAACTTCAGTAACTGGGCCATTGGCCGCTAAATATAACAATAAGCGGAAACCTTCGTAGTTACTTTCATCGTTTCATTTCCGGACAGGAAAATCCTATTGTAAGACTATAATTCATTAATTTATTAGAGCTGAACATAAACTTCCCACAGACAGGGTATATATTTCATGATTGCTAGGATGGCAAGTAGATTGGGAACCGCAGTTTTTAATTATTTTAAGCTGTGATCAGCAAGATGCAGGTGCCCATCTTCAGTTTGTTTTCCCAATGTCGTCTTTTATGGCATTCACTGGATTATAAAAGGGGTATTAGATTATATTGCGCCGCCATTACACGAAAATTAACAGTGAAAAAAATGCATTGGCGTTTGACAAATTAAATTTTAATTACTTACGTCGAAAATTTACGCCTAAAATATAGCTCAATGGCTAAGTTCAATCCCCGCCGGCACCGATAAAATAGTAGTTATTTAAAGTGTGAGGATTATAAAAAGTATTATGGGGTGAAAAGGAATAAAACGAAGGATATGATTGTTTAGATACTGGAGTTTTAGTGCAGCTTCGAACATCTACAATTCACCAAGAATATATAATAGAAGACCGACTGACATGAAGAATATTTCTCGTCCCGAACCCCAAATATATATTATTAACTGCCATGATGTTCAACGTCCATTTTTTACCGACTTCAAAAGAAGAAGGAAACTTACATTTCGAATGTATGTTCTTTTTTAACCCCCGACACAAACAGAGGGATATTATGTGTTTAACGTGTTGTGTAACGTGATCGTAAATGGATGCTGTGGCCCATAGACATCTACATCTATTATCGATTACGAATCAAAATGCGAATGCGTTATCACCCGTAGGACTAAAATGGAATACCCATTGGTGTTAAAACTATACTACAACTACACTACAAATATACTACAACTATACTACAAATATAGCTGCAGCACATCTCTACCAAGTACATAGTTACTATGAATATTACGCGATTTTTTCGTCAAGAGGGCTAATAATCTTACGCTCACCAATTGCCAATAGTTAGGTCTATGGTGTACTTATTTGTTACGCCTCTATTCTTTAATTTTTAACATATTAACCTTTTTTAAATTCTTCCACATATAGTAATATACTTAGTTTAATTTTTCGATTTTTAATTTAATTATTATAAAATGTATTTAATATTACAGATAGAAACATTAATCTCTAAACTTTTTTTTAATAAATTCACTTCCCCCGCTATGTAATCTCAGTCTAATATTTTACCTTATTCTTAAATAGTGCCGCCCTGGTGGCTGAAAAAGTCATTGATGCCCTCATTGTGAACAGATTTTGATGATTCTTAGTTTTTATTAAAGGTTATACGTTAGGGATGATTCCATATAAATTTGGATGAAAAGTTCCACATCTAAGGATGGCAATGTAGGGAATAACAACATTATATTCCATAGTCCACTAAAATGGGTAAAAAAAACTTTTAACAGAAAGTAAAAGCCGACTTCCAAGAACTGAAAAGAATAGAATAATTTCACATTCTGAAGTCTACTAGGCTTACCCAAAGATGAAAGAAAATGTCTTATGTGACAATCAGTATTTATTGGAACGAAGTTCCTTATCGGACGGTACGGGTTAGGCGGATGGGAGCTAGGCGACAAAAAGTAAGATTTTTTCATCACTACCCCTTGTGTCATAGTGTATTTTATTTTAAATGACGCTATAGTAATACATTTATTTGTATTTGTTAATCAATAATATAATACGTTTATCAATAATAAGGAACTTTGTTCCAACCCAGTGTTCCACGACACTCACGCATGTTTTTTTATTATTTTTAATCAATGATACTAATTAATTCAGTAGTTAAGTAAATCATCGTCATTAATATCACCATACTAGCCTTTCAAAACTCAACTGCTGAACATAGGCCTTGCCACAAAACGTGATCCTGAGCCACCTGCTTCCATCGTATTCGTGCATATTTGCCAGGTCGTTACTTTTTTTTTATAGGATCGGGTGACAAACGAGCACACAGTCCACCTGATGGTAAGTGGTTACTGTGACCCATAGACATCTATATCTATCTCAATTAAGACTCAAGATGCAGATGCGTTGTCACCCGTGAGGACTAAGATGGAATGCCTCATTGCCAGCAAAAAGGGTCTCCGGTTCTCTACACTCACCATACGAAACACAGCAGCGTTAAGCTGCTATTTTACGCTGGTTTTCTGTGAGAGCATGGTCCTTCCCCGGTCTAGCCGACCCATTCGTGCTACAACCATAATATAGCTGCAGCATGGCTCTACCACGTAGATAATAGTAATAGTTCCATTTAATAATTATGCTTCAATAAGTTTTGTGTATTAATTATTAGTGTATTGTAATATAATACTAAATTTAATTTTGTACACAACACAATAGACTTATCAGCCACCCGAAGAAGTCGATTGCCGAAAAAACTTTGGTAACATAGACTACATATGTATATACCCTTCGGCAAATTGTCAGCCCGATGAGTAGGTACTATCCGAAAACAGATCGGACTCCTGCAGCGTCCGAAGCGTATGGAGCGCGTTAAGAGTTCGCAGTACGGGAGACCTAGATCGAGCTACATTTCGACACGTAGGTATGGCGAACAACTTGTGCTTCTTGCTCAGACGGTAACCATCAGTATGAAAAGTCTGCACAGTTAGTCACCCAAATCGGATTCAGGATCCCTTTGAAGATTTCACATATTGCTATTAAGCGGACATTTTGATAGTTCAACCTTTCAAACATGTCAAAGAAATTTAAAAAATATTACATAATCATATGTAATATTTCTTAACAGTGGTAGAGCCACGCGGCAGCTTTTGCTGTCGCACAGATGGGCCGGCTCGAACCGGGGTGGTACCACGACCTCACAGAATACCAGCGTGAAGTAGAGGTTTACCTTTGCGTTTCGCTTGGTGAGTGCAGGTGGCCGGAGGCCCTTTTTACTGGAAATGAGACATTTCATCTTAGTCCTCACGGGTGACAACGCATCTGCATTTTGATTTGTAATAGAGGATAGATGTAGATGTCTATGGGCCGCAGCAACCACTTACCATCAGGTGGACTGTGTGCTCGTTTGTCACCCATATCCTATAAAAAAATATGAGTTCCATTCCATTAGTTCTTTCAAAAAAAAAATACGGATAGGCCCTCCAGTGAGATGCTTATAAAACAATGACTCCACTTTTGATGGCTTACAGACTATGCTTAAAACGGGAATTTAAAACACAGTTTATAGAATGAGGAGTCTTAGGAATAATGTTTTTTTAATGTCATATTATAATGAGAATATTTTATTTTAAATGAAATACTAAATTAAAATAATATTTTTTAAGTATGTAAGTAATTTTTTCTTCTTTTTGTTTCTAATAATTAAAAGGCGTAAAATCTATGCCTGCATACGTAATACTTAAGCCGTTATGTTAATGTTTTTGTGGATAAATTAAAATATTTAAGTGATCTTAATTTGATTATAATATTATCCATGTTTAATTATTTAAAGTTACCAAAAATACCTGCCAGTAACTTCTCAAAACTACGAGTATAAATCGAAAAGTCGTTCAAAAGATTATTCGGAAAATTCGAGAGAGAAAATTAAAAAACTCACCTTTACTTATTATAACACATTTAATAATGATGACGAAAGTGCCATACTTTAAAATTTGAATAAATAAATAAATCACTGATTTTCTGAACACGTATTTAAAAACAAGTAAAGAAACTTTAAAACGTTTTTACCAAAAGCTTTACGCACTTATTAACATAAACAAACACGAATTACAACAATTAAAATGTTTGTCTAGGTATATTCATTCATCACTTTGTAGCTTTCAGTTCAATATATCGGAAATAAGTTATTCAGTAGATAAAATTCACATTTTTACGAGAACAAGTTCACTTTAATATCGAAAATATACTGGCTGTAGAGCACAGTACGCGCGGTGTTCGTAGAGCGTTGTCGAAGTGATACTGGTACTGTCGGCAGTGGAGATTTCCCGCGGCAGGCTGGGAACGAGAACTCGCGCAACAGTGACTTGTCAAAGTTCTAATGGATATAATGGCGAATGATTTTTATTTTAAATTTAATTTAATTTTTTATTCAAATATTTATATCATCATTGATGGAACAAAAAATACAAAGGGCGGGCTTAATGCATTTAGGCATTTTTCTCCTAGTCAACACTGAAAGTAATGGTTTAAGTGTAGATGTGGCAATAAACAAAATGTTTTTTTTTTATAAATAGACTAAATAATTTTATTTTAAGCTATACTTAAACGGGTACATACGTCTTTTTTTATAGGATAAGCGTGACAAACGAGCACAAAACGTCCACCTGATGGTAAGTGGTTGCTGTGGCCCATAGACACCTACATCTATCCTCTATTACAAATCAAAATGCAGATGCGTTGCCACCCGTGAGGACTAAGATGGAATGCCTCATTTCCAGTAAAAAGGGTCTCCTGCACTCACCAAGCGAAACGCAGAGGTAAACCTCTACTTCACGCTGGTATTCTGTAAGGTCGTGGTACCGCCCCAGTTCGAGCCGGCCCAACCGTGCGACAGCAAAAGCTGCCGCGTGGCTCTACCACTGTTAAAACCGTCTTTCACTATGTACTAATAAGTAAATAATTATATACTACTACAATGTAGTAGGATTCCTAATCTCTTCATACCTACTTCTGCCGCCAAATAGCAGTGTATTCACTGTTGCTTTTCGTTCTGAAGAGTATAGGGAGCTAGTTCACTTACAGGTTGTGAAATGCCTCATTAATAATTAAAAATTAAAAGTTTTGTACAACCGACTTCAATATAAATTATTAAGAATAACTCAAAAACTATTGGTCAGACCTTGATCAAATTTATATGGAACCACATGAGAAGCACCAGCTTTCAAATAAAAAAAGAATCATCGAAATTCGGTTCACCCAGAAAAAAGTTATGAGGCAGCACACATAAAAAACATACAGTCGAATTAAGTACCGTCTCCTTTTTGAAGTCGATAGAAAAGGGTTTGGATTTCCTACAGTCGCAATACAAAGTATAGCAGCTTTATGCTTGTTATACGAAGTTGACCTGTAAGAGCCTAATTCTTAAACCTCGATTTCTTCTACATTTGTGCTTTAAAAATATAATAAGAATAAACTACAAGTATTACAAATACAATATTTAATTCGTAATAGATACTTTTATACTGTTTAATAGTTTTAATTTTTTGTAATAGTAACTCCTTTCTCTTCAATTCGTTACTTATTGTTTATAGTAATATTAGGTATACGGTGTTGAATGTACATATATATACAATACTCTTTTTTGATAATACTTCTATAAATACCTTTTATGAATGTCTTTGTATATCTTAATTAATAAAATAAAAAACAAAAAAATTCTTCCCTAGTCGAGTCGATCTATTCTACCCTATTATGAAGCGTAGCTGTACACGTAGGAAATATAATGTGAATTTTAATATAAAATACAAATAATTATTAAATTAGTTCATAATATATTATATCCATCCATCCATTACAACCTATAAAAGTCCACTGCTGAAAATAGACCTCCCCCATAGATTGCCTCACAGCACAGGGGGGATATTGCCATAGTTGACACGCTTGGCGAGCGGGTTGTCAACCGCAGTTTTTTATTATTTTGGGCTGTTATCAGGAAGATGCTGCTGCCCATCACCTTTTTTATTTTCCCTCTGTTGTCTCTTACGACACCCATGGGACGATACGAATATTTTGGAAAACAAATACAGATTTAGCCTCTACCATTCCTTAAAACTTAGAGAATAAATCGAAGTTAACTTCTATAAATAAAACTACTCCGGAATTAAAAACTGCACATTTGATACAGAAATCGAAGGTTGGAGCAACTCTTTTACAAAGAAGTAATGATAAACAAAATGTAACGCCCAAAATTGTTGAAACAAGTTCAGTAAATAAACCTGAGCTAAGTAAAGGAAAAACAAACGAATGTCAAACAAATGAAGTGGCAAGAAATTCATGTCATCTAACTAGCTAAGTTACGCTGCAGACGCCTTCTCACAAAGAACAAGAGCTATACAGCATAAGGAAAAATGTAGACAACTTTTCGAGGGTAGACAACCGTAACAATTCTGGTAATTCTTCAATCAGGTAGTGGATATTCTTACACCGCCAGTACACGGTACATATATTAGGTAAATGAAATGATGATGATAAAATGTCAATAACATATTATCATCATCATCTCATTTACGCCAGACGCAAAATACGCAGATTGACGACGGGCAGGTGTTAAAGATGCGAGAACTCTGATACTGCGATCATCAATCCTACTGCCAAGCGTTCAGGCCATCTTGGCCATCAGGCCATCTTGTACAACGATTTAGGTACGAAAACGGTAAAGCGAAAAAATCTAAAGTGAGAACGGGATGAATTTTAAACAAGCTCGAAGATGTCTCGGCGGGCACTGGCCTGGTTGGGCGGGAGCGTTTGAAGTGTTCGATTTTTTTTGATATTTTTTTTCATAACTTAACTCTTTAACCAAGGTTTGCACGGTAGACATCGTTGCTTAGCTATAAATTAAAATTTTATAAATAAATTGGTAGTTGCAATAAAATAGAGCCTTTTAAAGTTTTTTTTTTTATTATATGCCCGGCCCATTGGCACCTCATTCACCGATCGGTTGGGCTTTGTCGATTACTTTGGTTCTACTACGGATATCTTCATTTCGAATATCACGTAGAAAAGCTCCGGACCGATAACTTCTTCGCTTAACCTTCCGAGCCGATGAGCTCGCTGAGCGACTTTGAGCTTCCTTGTACGGCCAGCACCACGTTTCAGAATTATTATTTGTTATCACTGGCAACTCGCACTGGACTTACACTTTGCCGACTTCAAAATAAAAAAGAGGGGGATCTCAATATGAGTGTATGTTCTTTTTGTATGTAAGTTACTCAATATCTTCATCAAATGTGGATTGATTTTAATTATTTTTTATTGCTTAAGTTATCCTCAAGAATTCTTTTCGGTCCCAAACAACTTTAGAGTGGAAAAATAAGGCATGCACTTTTAATGCAACACTTTAGACGACATTCAAGCTTTTAATGTTGTTGAGTTCATTCAGAAGGATTAGAAAAATTGGATCTTTAATAACAATGAAAATTCGACTCCAAACAACTATAAAATATGAAATAGTTTAATGAAAGGTAGCTTCAGAAATCGGGCCTTTGATACTTCCTCACACTAAGTCTTAGCACCAGCTTCTGAAGCTATTGCACGAAAATTATTTTATTCGGTTTAGTTATTTGGAGTCGCCTTTTATTTTTTATTCAAAGTCAATTTTCAGTTTTTTAAGAAAGTAACATTTATTTGACATATATAATATTATGTAAAATAACAAAAATAAACTATATTTATATTTTTAACTTCTTCTAAACTATTTTTTTTTTTCAAAAATAGTGGAAATTCCATTTTTTTTTCAGCGAAACGAAATCGTAGAGCTAAGTTCTAATAACAATAATAATGTCCTTCAGATTCAACGGAGACTAACCATCGGCGCAGGACAGGATTACCTATAGTGCCGAGTGTATGCGCAAACACTCTCTATTCCCTCACTCTCATAGTCTGATTGTACGGTAAATCGATACGACCAGAGAATGATCAGGTGCAGAACTAACGGCTTTACGTGCTTTCCGAGGCACGGGGGTGAGACACCGCCAACTTCCCGTCTCCGGGTAACTACTGAGAATTTCTTGATGGAAAAGCTCAATAACTGATTTTTTGGCCCGACCTGGGATTCAAACCCTCGAACAAACACTAGATTAACGAGGCAGTAAGTTCTAATATAATTTATATTCACGTCTTTGTTGTTTGGGCGTTCCACTGAAACTTGACATTAAGAATAATTCTAAAGGAAAAATTGGAAACAATGTAACAGCTTGTCTCCATTCAAAAATGCGACAATTTTAACATAAGTCGCAATAGCTCTGCAGTTTAGTTAAAAATAATACCTTAATAAAATAGTTGAAAGACAAAACCTTGATCGTACATCATAGACTTATCAATATGGTTTCTGGGTCTAGTATAGTCATCGTTATTACTTAAATTTTTCGTTATTTTTTTTATTAGTTTAGTGCATTTTATAATCAATGTCCGGTTGTTCGTGAGGAAAATAAAGTCCCGACTGAAAACCGGTGCTCTGGTGCCAGGCGGGATCCTTTTTGGCAGCGCACAACTGCTTGATTGCCAGTTTGTAATTTGTACCAACGATTTGTTCCTCAATGTTGTGTGTTGGTCAAATAAATGTTTCTTTCTTTCTTAAAATATTTAAGGTAAATTTGATACCCCTTCTTAATTAGCCCATAGAGGATAGATTTTCATATATTTTTTTTTATTATCTGTATTCGTTAGATAGTAGCTGCAGATTGAAAAATCCCTGTTAATATAACAGCCAATCAGTCAGGCTGTCAGTCAGAATCAATCGTTAAGTTTGTTTTTGTGATATTGCATGACTTAAGCGCAAAGTGAGTAGTTATGTTTTTCTAGCTGTTCCCCGCGACTTCGCCCGCGTGTAATTTGGAGTTTTAATTATGTTGCGCGGAACCCTAATTCTTTTTCTAAAATATAAGTAGCCTAAGTTACTCCTTATAACATCAGCTATCTACTAGTGAAAGTCTCGTCTCTTTTTAGAAAAATAATTAGGTTTCCGTGAAAAAAAACCCTAAGTTACACGCCGATGAAGTCGCGGGGAACAGCTAGCTTTTATATAAAAAAGTGGTTTTAGTGGTTTATGGTGTATATTTATCAAATCCGCATGGAGGGCTAAACACGATAACTTTTGAAAATATCAATTGTTTACTCAATTAATTTTTTAATCTCTTCATCTATCATGTGGGAAGCCATGGAATGTGAATGGCAGTTTAATTTTGTTTTGTTTGGTTATTATTTATTTTTGGCTGAGATATCCCGGAATTTTCGGTGTTTTGAGCAGCCTTGTAATATATATTTTACTAAATACAGTCTGCGTTCGGCCGCCGTCGTGAGTGGATTACTGTATCGTTTGCTTATAGCAGCGGTAATAGGCAGCAAAAATCGATCGAATCGATGGCTGTAGAAAAACATAGTATTCCAAAAACCAAATTTGATAGATACGAGGGTGACACTGAAAGTTCTTAGAAAATCAAAAACTGAACAAACTAGCAAGCTATTAGTTTTACTATATCTTTTGAAAATAGTGTCCCTTTACATCAATTCTGCATCCGATAGAACCACTGAGAAAACACTTTGTCCACTCGTAAAAAATAAAACAATATTATAATAATTATATTTTTTAAACATACATAAAAAATATTCCAATGAATTGAGAACCTCCTTTCTTTATAAAATCGATAAAAAAAGAGTAATGCAGATTATTAGATTTACAGGCCTATCTATCGCTATCACCTCCTTGTTCTCCAAAGTAATGGAATCCATTATTAACAGCCAGCTCATGCGGTAACTTGAGGATCTCCGTCGAAGTCGCTCAGCTGGTGATCTTCTAGGTTACCCAACTCATAGACGAGCGGAGGCAGTGGAATCGAAGGGGGAGGCGTAGGCCGTTAGTTTGGACATACCGAAGGCTTTCGATCGGGTTTGACACAAAGCACTTCTTTCGAAGCTGCCTTCTTATGGGCTTCCCGAGAAATTGTGCTATTGGATCACCAGTTTTCTTGCAGATCGGATCATCAAGCTCGTAGTAGTCGGTCCACGATCTGATTATAAGCCTATTAACGCTGGTGTTCCACAAGGCTGCGTGCTATCACCAACGCTGTTTGATATGCATATCAATGATATGTTGCCAACCAGTAACATAAATTGCTATGCAGACGACAGCACTGGTGATGCTTTCTACACCGGCCGTGCCAACATTTCTCTCGAAAACGTCACCGAGTACCGGAACAAACTTGTGTCTGAAGTCGAGACAGCCTGGGGGCGACTAAATCTAGTCCAGTTCAGTCCCAAGAAGACAAAAGTTTGCGCGTTTACCGCTAGAAAGAACCGCTTTGTCGTATCTCCTCAGTTTCAAGGCTCTCCTCTTGTTGTTTCTGTCAATATTGAAATCCTCGGTGTCGACATATCGAGTGACGTGCAGTTTCGTGGTCACTTAGAAGAGAAGGCCAAATTGGCCTCTAAAAAGCTTGACGTGATCAGCAGAGCGGGACAGTATTTCATGCCGGCGCACCGCTTGCAACTTTACAAGGCACAGAATCGGCCTCACATGGAATACTGTTCCCATCTCTGGGCAGGGGCTCCCCAGTGCCAGCTCCTTCCACTTGACCGCATCCAGCGCAGAGCGGTTCGAATAATCGCCGACCGAGTTCTTTCCGATCGACTTAACTCACTGGCAGTGCGTAGAGATTTTGCATCTTTTTGCGTATTTTATCGCATCTTTCACGGGGAGTGCTTTAAGTCATTGTTCGGACTGATTCCAGCCGCTCAATTTCACCATCGCACATCGCGACAAAACTCGCGATACCATCCATACCATCCGAATGATTGACGGTCCACCACTGTGCGATTTAGAAGAAGTTTTCTCCCTCGCACAACTTAAATGTGGAATCGATTACCACCAGCGATTTTTCCGGACCGATACGACTTAAGGATCTTCAAGAATAGAGCCTACTCCTTTTTAAAATGCCGGCAACGCAACTGCAATTCCCTTGGTGTTGCAGTTGTCCATGGGCGGCGGTAGTCAATTACCATCAGGTGAGCCGCTTGCTCGTTTGCCCCCTCTCCTATATTAAAGCAACAATAGAATTATGGTATAGGAGTTTATATAAAATGGGAAATAAAGACACATTAAATGTATATAATAATTTAATATTTGATATTTAACAAAAATAATAATTTTATTTATATGTAACCAGAAAATAGCATGCAAATTATATGTAAAAGCAGACAAGCTTTTTTTGTTTATAAAGAGGCCGCCAAGCCGCTGAGTTATTATAACCTTTTCAGACGACATCATTGAACCTTGAATCTTCTTCTTGAATAATTCTCTGTAATTTTTATTTTGTTATTATTACATTCATTTCGCCTGTATTTTTATTTCATCTGTATGTAAAGCGATATTTTTGATAATTTTGTACTGACTAACGATTTTTTTTATTAACCTTTACCTTAAGGGTGATCCTATTTAAAGTTAAAGAAAAATTTCCGTCCTCTTACGTTGAAAAAGTCCCCTATTTTGAACACAGTGATATTTTTAATTTGAATATTTGGGTATTTGGACGACATTCTAGTTGACTGCCTTGTTTGTTTAGTAAATCCTGGGTCTGGCCAAAATCAATTATAGGGTTTTTCTGTTAACAAATTCTCAGTAACAGCCCAGAGTCAGTGAATTGACGGTGTTTTATAACAGTGTCTCGGAAGAAAGCACGTAAATCATTAGATCCAGTGTCCAGTCATTTCAGATTGCTGTCCCATCTGACCTGAGACTGAAACCTGAGAGTGAGGGAACAGAGAGTGCACCTGTTCTTGTGCACAAACTCGTGTACAATAATATTGTAATGCTCAGCTGTACCACCATAAAATAACAGCTTAATTCTGCGGTGTTTCGTATTGTGAGAGTAGAGAAACGGAGACCGTTTTTACTGGAAAAGAGGCATTCCATCTTAGACCTCACTGCTGGACAACGCATCTACATTTTGATTCGCAAACGAGGATTGGTGTAGATGTCTATGGGCTACAGCAACCACTTACCACCAGGTGGACTGTATGCTCGCTATTCACCCTTATTTTATAAAAAAATATGGCTTCTTTCCGTCGAGACTGGTTGCCATGATGAAAATTCTGTTTGGAGGACATTATTATTAGCTGTTACCTTGAGCTTGTGATATTGTTTAGTCCACTAAAAAGAGTCAAAATAATAAACTTAAAAAAATTAAAACCGATAGAAAAAACTATAAAGAATAAAATAATTTCCGTATAAACATAATAAAAATAATGTCGAGGAATTGAAGCCCCGATTTCAGAAGCTATTAAATTATGTCAAATTATTTATTCTTTTTATTTGTTGTTTTAATTTTTTTAAGTTAAATTATTTTCAACTTACATATTATTATGCTCGCTTATTTATTTTGGGAAAATTTTATGTTTTGTTTACCTTGTACATAAATAGGTAGTTTATTTACAGTCCCTTATTTAATTAAATTAACTTTACACATTAAGCATATAACATACGTCACTGAACCGGACAACTTCAGTCCACCGAAAACTTATCTATTGAGGGAAATGCAATAAATAATCGACAACATGTTGTATTTAATAGATTATTAGAATAGACTGTATTTTTATACAGTGTAAAGAATATTGATTATTGCGTTTGGGTGTGTTTGATTGTCCCTGTGTTTTTTCCATGGCAAAATGCCTATAAATACTCGTGTATAGCAAATACCGATTACGTTGTACTCACTCCAACTAAAACCCCATAGTATTCTCCTTAGTCGGCAGTACCACGGAAATGCTTTTGCACACTTCTACGGCTTCACTAGCGTTAGCCGCCCCTTAGCGGCCTCACCTCCAGAGAGGACAAATTCTTCAGCTATGTTCCGAAAAGTAACCCGATACATCTTAGATTATTATATTTATGATTTTTTAATGATATCTTATACTCACGCGAACACTTTTAATTTAAATGAAACTAAGTTTTAGAAATTGTATCGCGTGTATTAACTTATTTTAAATTATATTATGACATTGGGACATCAAACACCTCATCCCTCGTGACCATGGGTGCTGTAAAGGGCTCGAAACATCGGAATTTAAAATAAGTTAATATACACAATAAAATCCGTAAACCTTATTTTCAATTAAATCTTAGCAAAACTTCGATTCTATTGCGGGTAGGTTAGATAAAATGAGTGCATTTGTATAATAATAATAATAATAATTCCTTTATTTCAGACCTTCAAATCCGTAATTTGTTAGTTATACATTATACACCTTAAATACTAATGTTAGTTTCTTAAATATGTAAAATTACAATAAGCATAAAAAATACATAAATTACAATAACCGTAAAATAGTATAAGCGCTAACACAAGCGGAAAGAGCTTAAAAGATCTACAGGTTTAAGAGTGGTACGCTTGGTTAGAAAATACCAATTATGATAATAACTGCATCTTAAGCCAATGGTTTAAACTATTAAAACTAAGATTTATTAATTGTAATAGCCTCGCATATCATAACACGTAGAAATATCATTTGATAATTTTCGACAGCAATCAAAGGTGTATCAAAACTCAAGATCAGCTAACAGATGCAATCAAAGGTGTATCGCTATGGTTGTGATCAGCTAACAGATAGAAATTATAATGACAAATTCTGATATTCTATAAGCAGTATATGAAGGGCTATCGTGAAGTAACGGTGTAAGATTATCCACTACCACATATTGTCCCGTGGGTGTCGTTAGAGGCGACAAAAAAACCAGGAGACGGACAATAGCATTTCGATCTCTTAATAACAACTAGAAATTAGAAAACTGCGGTCAAAACAGGGGGCAAACGCATGCTCGTTTGCCTCACCTGATGGTAAGTGACTACCGCCGCCCACGAACAACTGCAACACCAAGGAAATAGCAGATGCGTTGCCGGCCTTTTATAAAGGAGTAGGCTCTTTTCTGGAAGGTTCCTAAGTCGTATCGGTCTGGAAAAATCGCTAGTGGTAATCGATTCCACAAGGGAGTTGTGCGAGGAAAAAAACTTCGTCTAAATCACACAGTGGTGGACCGCTAATCATCCAGATTGTATGGATGGTATCGCGAATTTTGTCGCGATGTGTGATAGTGAAATTGAGTGGCTGGAACTAGTCCGAACTATTCCTCAGAGCACTCCCCGTAGCAGATGCGATAAATACGCAAAGAGATGCAACATCTCTTCGCAGCGCCAATGAATCGAGTCGATCGGAAGGAACTCGGTTGTCGACGATTCGAGCTGCTCTGCGCTGGATGCGGTAAAGTGGAAGGAGGTGGCACTGAAGAGCCCCTGCCCAGAGATGGGAACAGCATTCCAAATGAGGCCGTACGTGCGCCTTGTAAAGTTGCAGGCGGTGTGCCGGCATGAAATACTGTCCTGCTCTGCTGAGCACGCCAAGCTTTTTAGAGGCCAATCTGGCCTTCTATTCCAAGTGACTACGAAACTGCATATTACTCAGTATGTCGACTTCGAAGATTCCGATACTGGCTGAGGCAACAAGGGGAGTGTCTTGAAACTAAGGAGATACGAGAAAATGGTTCCTTTTAGCGGTAAACGCGCAAACTTGTGTCTTCTGAGGATTAAACGGGACTAGGTTTAGTCACCCCCAATCCGAGAATTTGTTCAGCAAAGACTCGACTTTAGACACACGTTTGTTCCGGTTGCCAATCCGCCTGCCAAGCTTGATAACAATGGCAAATATTCCCCCTATTGGCCAATCAATAGGAAGGCCTGTGTTGAGCAATGGACTTTGATACGCTGTAGTGTTTAATCTGATGCGTATATAATGTGCGTGTAGTAACTATGCCTACCGATACTAAAAATATAATCTACAGTCTTACATAGAGCAAACAGATTCTCAGAGCAATTGCTCAGTGTATATTTTGAATCAGAGAAAGAATTTTTTTAATGTATACACATAAATGAAATTGAAGTGTATTCGAAATTTAGGGAGGTCAGCATACGCTGATAAGATTTAAATTTTATTTTATTTTGTCTGTCTCTCCTGGATAATCTTCGGAATAGCTTAACCGAATGTGATGAAACTTTACTAATACATAGAAAGAAATGCCAGGAGATATCTAGGCTATATTTTATCCGAGAAACCTAAATTTCCTTTGATATAACGAAAAATTGAAAAAATAAGTCTTTGATTATCTTAAAGATCCCATTTAGAAGATGAGCGTCGTGTTCACAAAATCGCTTGCAATATTACATAATGTCGCTGGTATTTAAGGCGTCCCTCTAGTATATCAAACTAAATGGAGTTTGAAAGTGGAGTGGAGAGTTCCTAATGAAATACACGCCTTTAGAATTTATGCTTGATATATTCTTTTTACAATGATAATTTAGCGATTATACCAAATCCTCATCTTGAGAACGGAAAGCTTGTTAAAGAGATTTGTCTTGTCTTGTTACTTTAGGTTATATTCTCTGTCACCTTCCAGAATATAATATTCCATTTAGTAAATGTGGTAGCATTTTTAAATCTTTAGACCGTCAAAAAATACCAATACAAAATATTGTAATAGAGTTATTTATTACAAAATATATATTACTCGTATATTGGTTATATAGATCTGCGCCAGAGTTATTTTTTTAAAATAATTTGCTTTTTTACTTGATTTTGTTTACGGGTTCGTCCGTCTAGGGTTTATGAGTGCTACGTATTTCATTTTGTTGTAGTGTCTTAACATAAATCCTCGAAATATAATATAAAATGAAATAAAGCAAATACGAAATGTCTAATCATTATAAAGACATGCTGCTATATTTGATTGTAGCACGAATGGGTTGGTTTGACCAAGGAAGGACCACGCTCTTACAAAATACCCGCATGAAATTGTAGGTTAATGCTGTAGAGAAACTGTGACCCTTTTTACTTGTAACGAGACATTTTATCTTTGTCCTCAGCGGTGATAACGCATCTGCATATTGATACTTAATCGAGGATAAATAAAGATGTATATAGGCCATAGCATCCACACACCTAAAGGTGGACTGTGTGTCCGTTTGTCGTCCTTATTCTGTAAAGAAATAACATACATAACTCCCAACAAATTTAATCAAAAACGCAAGCACTTAAATTGAATAAAAATACTTTAGAGTACACTCAAGCCTGTAACTCAGCTCGACCAAGTCAGCTGTGCAAAGAACATAATATTAACACATTCACAGTGGTGTAGAGCCACGCGGCAGCTTTTGCTGTCGCACGGATGGGCTGGCTCGAACCGGGGTGGTACCACGACCTCACAGAAAACCAGCGTGAAGTAGAGGTTTACCTCTGCGTTTCGCTTGGTGAGTGCAGGTGGCCGGATGCCCTTTTTACTGGAAATGAGGCATTCCATTTGGTCTTCACGGGTGACAACAGATCTACATTTTGATTTGTAATGGAGGATAGATGTAGATGTCTATGGGCCGCAGCAACCACTTACCATCAGGTGGACTGTGTGCTCGTCTGTCACCCTTATCCTATAAAAAAAAACATTAAGATATATAATCCCTCTGCTGTTCGTAAATTTTTCAAAAGTTATTGCATAAAGGAAAATTAAATTTAAAAGTTTGTGTTAACATTGATATAATGGGATGAACACTTCCCGCCGCACACCAACGTCACTTATTTGTAAATTGTTAATTTCCTTAAGTAGCCTTGGTTTGTAGTTGAAATAATGCATCATTATAATTGATGCACCAACTTATAACTTCAACTCGAGCGGGGGATGAATTAAGGAATTATCAGGGTGTAGACAGCCTCGTACCAGGACAAAGTATAAAGTACGAGCTAGAAGTAAGTAAGTACGTAAGTACTAAATACAAGTAGAAGTTGATAGCAAAGTACGACGCTGGGACTGCCTCGCTGACCATTGAAACCTTCAACCAAATCATCACAATATGATACAAAGCCACTGTATATATCGTATCAAATGCTTTCTAATAAAGGCTATATATTTTAAAGTGACTGAGATACCTGAAAATACATTTTCCTTTGTTGCGTTTATGTGTATCTAAATCGAGCAATAGCTTTCAAAATATCAAGACAATTGGAAATTATTTGATTTTCGACAATCGAAGAATATTATAGTATTACTTTATCTTATTTACGCAAATAAATGTAGTTTTTTGGTCCATGAATTTCCAAAATAGATTATATTTTAAAACAGACTATTAGATAGCTGTAACAAAATGTATAACCGAAGTGAGAAATAAATATCAAAGCAAAATCTCTCTACATTTTGAGGTCGAGCTTCGACAAACAAATTGCCCTCGTTAACTTGTTATACATGCGACTTGGTTTCGTTTTCTATATTCGTATTAACAGATAACAATACAATGACCATGTTTATAAATATTTAACAGTTAAATACATTAATTTGCTACGTGCTCGGCTCTATAACACCGTGAGAAAACCTGAATGTCTGAAAAATAAATAATAATAATAATAATAATTGTTATTTATTTTCTCCAACATATTATGATCAGTACATCACAATAACCTTAGTAACGACGAACTATACAAATAAATAACAGCTATAAATATTAGCTAAATAAGAACTAGGTGGGAGTGTGCTATGGGATCACCAGGCCCCTCCCTCAACAGAAGTGATATTGCTGTAAAACATTTAATAATCAATACAGCTACGTATAATAAAATTACATTAAAATATACTTGTTCAATTTGGAGAAACTGTCTAAAAATTACTTATTGGGTATATATAAAGAAAAAAAAACATGCTTTAAGTAGTCTACTAGTAAATATAGGATGGGATACTTTTTGTAGCGTTATACTATTTTCATTATTACTATTTAATGGTATAGAATAGAATAAATAAGAATAAAATAAGTCACTTATTGTGCTACTATAATAATCTACTAATAATATTATAAAACCTTTAATTTTCTTGTTCGGATCTATCTAATACTAGTTATGGCCCTAAAATCTGTCCAAAATACCAATTCAATCCGATCCATGAGACGTTCCAAAAACGTCCCACTAGACACCGATCATGAAAGCCTCGAACAAATTATCTCATTTCTCCCCTCATCAGATGGGATACACACGCACCCCTAAGGCACATAACGTCAGTTCAAGCCCTACACGTGGTTTAAACACTCGTGATTTGGAGCGTTTTTAGTTTAACGAACCGTTTCCCATTTTTCCAAAAGTGATACAATCTGAGGTTCGTACCTCCTTCTGAGAGACCTCTTGAATGGCATGATCACCCTTAGCTTTACAGGGTTGCTACAAAACGGTCAAGCGGATTCGCGGTAAAATGCGCCGACAGTATTGTAATACTCAATAACTCGTCTGTACCTACTCACTTGCGAGTCTTTTCCGGTGAAAATGTGAAATCAGTTCCGGTGAAGGAAACTCACAGGGCCACTTCTGGTGATTAACAGCGAACGGACATTCTCCAAGTGTTTCTTATTTCTAGTTAACTGGGTTTCACCCCTGACTTTTGTGAGTTTTGATTGGTCTTATTCTGGAGTTCTTGATTGTATTTAAGTATTTCATTGTTTGGTGTATTTATTGTGAAGGAAAATTATTTGCATTGCATAAATTTCTCTTCGATTGTTTTGTAAAATGTTTACTTAACCTTTAACCACTAAATTTAAAATATTATCCTACATTAATTTAAAATAGTTTGCTAAACCCATTAAGCTACGACTAACAACAATATTATATTATTTAAATAGGTTTTCCTTTGTTTTGCGTGCTTTGTGGCTGTTAATTAAACCCTTGTTTTGCCCCCACAACTACAGCATTTGACTTTCGAGCTTTAGCTAAAACTGTGCATCGATATCTACTTAATTATTTAAATTGTAAAATTATTTTATTTTGCACATTGGCAAACCCTTTTGTGTTGGTTTGTAAACCGTTGCAATGTTCAAGCTTTCTTCGCTTCGCTTCCTTCGATTCCTTCCTCCCGTGTCCTCATCACCCTGAGTTACTTCAGGGACTGGTTGGATCCTATATAGCATACGGAGTTACGTGCGCACCCTTACAAAATTGACAGGGTTCTACTGCTGATTTTCTACTGGTGGGGTTCCACTGGACGTTTACAATCATCTTCTTCCCACAAGTCTTCGCTAGCAACCGAGATATAGCCTAGTGTAGATGCCGGCCGCCATACTGCCAAGGTGGCCAGGGTAAGGCATTAAGTCCGCCCTTTATTGTGTACAATAAAATTAAATAATTTAAAAAATAAGCTGCAGTCCCACCACTTATTGCAAAATGTAGCCTGTTCACCTTGGTTTCTACTTTCCGTGTCATATCTTTGCAACGCATCGTTTGATTTCAGTTGTAAGTGGTTGAGATTTCTTTAGGCCTCAACTTTGGGTTGTGGTTAAATCCAACGAAAAGCAACCGCAAGGAAACTAGGAGCCCTTGAAACATCAACCGTGCGGCCGAACTCCACGCCGGGACAGCCAGCTTCTCGTCAGATATATAAAGCGCAAGCCCGTTCGGGGATGAAATATTGCTGTCACATAATATGGGCTGGTGTTTTTGAAAAAGAACGACAAGCTGTGTGCTCGTACGTCACCCTTATGCAAAAGTATGAAGTCTGCCAGATGGTAAGTGGATGCTGTGACTCGCAGATACCTACATCTATCCTTTACTAAGATGACTTAGATGGAATGCTTCGTTTCCAGTTAAAAGGGTCTCCGGTTCTCTATGACACGAAACACAGCATCATTAAGTTGCTATTTAACACTGGTATTCTGTGAGAGCGTGGTCCTTCCGAGGTCAAGCCGACACATTTGTGCTACAACCATAACATAGTTGCGGCATGTCTGTACCACGTAAATGCTTATATGCTGCAAAATACTATCTATCAGCATTGGGATCGTGAGACGTGCTTTTTGATGGTGAATAAATACTTTTTACTTTACTGTTTAACTTTTCCCTTTGAATAACTTAAATGTTACAAAAACAATAACATTACACTCAAATAATGCCATTACACATTTTATTTTTAAGGAAAAATTAAAACATTTCTGTTAACTGCCGTTTGTTATATCGCTTTGTCATTGATTGGCATGGGTCAAAGCGATTCTTATCAAAATAAATTTAAATGTACATTTAAATGTTAATTATAACTTTTTTACCACGTCTTTTTGTTTTTTTCTTTCCTTGATGTTATCGTTACAACTACAGTCTATCAAATGCTTACTGCTGAATACAGCAGGTCCATATTCAGATACAGAAATCCACAGATCCCATAATAGGGCCATAATATATTTGCCATAGTATCCACGCTTTTTTTTTCCTAGTTGTTATTAATAAAGACTGAAGAAGTTTGTTCCCCTATATCGCCTCAATTTGCGTTTCTATTGATGGGTTCTAATTAAAGACTGCCAGCCAGTCACTGCGGTATTTTTATCGGTTACAAGCTGTTCTTTGCAGTGCACGTAATCCGATGAATGGTAGATGAAATACAGAAAACGAACAAAATCCCAAACAATTTTTTTTTCAATAAACTTCACGGGCGCTTACCAACAAAGTTTCACCGTAATCGGATGAATGGTATAGGAACGCATACCTACGGGATAAAAAAGAAACATGCGTTTTATACGAGTATAAAAAGATAAATAATCAAAGCCCGATTCAATATAAATCTTGTGACAACGATAATTATAAATATATGGCCGGCCCTTTGCCACCTCATTTTACTTATCCTATTACGGGCTGTATTGATTTCTCTGGTTGTACTACGGATATTCTTATTACAAAGTCTATCATGCAAAGAAACTCCGAGCATAGCCTACTTCTTAGCACGTTACAAAGGACCACCTTTCAGGCCTTTTTGTTATGTTGTTGCTCACGAGATGATGGATGTTTGCCATAATTGCCAAGCGGGTTGACCAACCGCCGTTTTTTACTATATTTTTGATCTTATCAGAAAGATACTAACTGTCTGTTGTCTCAGTTTCCCTCTGTCGCCTTTTACGATACCCAAGAGACGAAATGGGGTAGTGGAAATTCTTACCCCACCACTACACTGTAGATGTTTATATATGTAATGTGTATATATGATAAGTCTTAAACAATATTTGCCTAATAAAATATTCTAGTCCAAGTTGTCTCTTGGAGAAAATACCAAAATCATGACAGAATCTTTATATATTAACTATTGAAATGTCCAATCCATAATTATGCAGTTTGTAAATACAAAATGCAAATTATAAGCTATATCTCTCTTACATAGGACAAACACAAAATGGATAAAACCCAGGTAAAAGAACATCAGCTATCGTGAAGCATCGACCCTTCGGCAGGTGCAGTCTCTCGGTGAACGTGTTCAAGATTGTTCCTGCCATTAAATTATATTTGATGAACCATAATTCCTCGCAAAGAATACCAATTCCTACCACGACCAATTCGGGAGACTAATGAAATTTAAAAAGTCCAAACTTCAACGAAATAAAATGGCTGGGTGCTACCATCTGTAAATTTTTTTTTTAAAAAACTATAAAATTAGTTTTATTTAATGGAGTACAATTATATTAAATGTAATGTATTTGTGTATATAAAAGAAATAACTTTATAAAGTAAAGGCGGGAATACATATGCCTGTAGTAAGCACAATGACATACTATAATAGCAGCTTGCACGTGACAACTACTATCATCTATTTAAATCAAATGTTATGCCTGTAGCTGGCAAGAGTGTAGATTCCACATATTATCACAACATTTGATTTTCATATATCAAAAGGCATGTGTGAATGCATGCGACAGCTACAGGCATGCCAGTAGCCAATGAGTATAGTTCTATACTCATTGGCTCACAAGCTGTCGCTGAAGTGGCATGTGCTTTGCTTAGTTCGATTTATTATTTGTTTTCGTAAGTAATCATGGCTCGGTGTAGAGATGAGTAAAGATAAATGTGTATTTGTTTGTACTGAAAATACATTTTCTTTAGAATTCGAGCAGTTTTCTATTAAATATTTTATCGCACAAACTCATTCAACGGGGATAATCCGAGGAATTGTTTAGAATAATTCCAGCTGATAAATTTCACCATAGTACTCTGCGACAAAATTCGAAATTCCATCCTCATCATTTTGATGGTTGGCTGTCCACTACCGAGCGATTTACGCGAAATAATTGCCACGCACCACCACATTGTAGAGTTTATTGTTGACAGCTGTTTTTTGGGGCCAATACGACTTAGAGATTTAAAAGAAAACAGCCTACTCCTTTTTAGAAAGCGGACAACGCACTAGATTAGTTACTATCAGATGAGCGGTAAACTTGGTTGCATTTTCTTCTATTAAAAATAAAAAATATCCCTTGATAATGCATTACGAAATGAATGAGTATAATAGACCGCTAACTTAAAAAATGTGCTGCAAATGTAATCTGTAGTGTTCAAGAAGCGTGGTTTATAATAGTTTATAAAAATTACAGGTATGCGACGAAACAAAATGCTTGCAATTTCATTTGTAAATGAATCAATTATCACAATTTTCGTAGCGGCTTATCTCAAGATAAATGTCTCAGCGAACTTATTTCGATTTATGATCTTGAAGCACCGGCTGTGCGAACTATTATATTAGATGACCGTCATGTGACATACTCGCAGATTTGGGCTGTTATCCCGTTATCCGTAACGGAATGACTGCAATCCAGTCGATATTACATAATGAGCTGTGTATAAGAAAACTAGTTTCCCGCGGGGTTCCCCACAATTTGTCCGAAGAGCAAAAGGCGGCTCGTGTAGATTGGTGTCGGAATACTCTACAACGCGTCAACGGAGGGAAGTCAAATACCGTGTATAATATCGTCTCAGGTGACGAATCATGGATTTATTCATACGAATTTGAAAGAAAACATCAGTCAGCAGTTTGGGTATTCGAAGACGGGGTCAAACCAACGAAAGTGGTTCTTTCCCGCAGCGTGTCAAAGAAAATGGTCGCTACGTTTGTCTCGAAAAAGGGGCATGTTGCTAGAATTCCTTTACAGGAACGCAGACCGGTTACCGCTGAGTGGTATATCACGGTTTGTTTGCCAGAAATGATAGCCGAATTCCGAAAAAAATAACCCAAAACGTCGCATCATCTTACATCACGATAATGTGAGCTCCCATACACCTCGGAAGACAAATGATTTTTGAAGCTGGAAAACGTTGAGCTGATGAGCCATCCTCCGTAGAGTCCTGACCTGGCCCCAAACGATTTCTTTACATTCCCTAGAATGAAATATTTATCACGCGGTCAACGGTTTGAAGACCCCGAAGCAGCAGTGGAAGCGTACAAATCAGCCATTTTGTCAACATCAACTTCAGACTGGAATTACTGTTTTAATGATTGGTTTGTACGAATGGAAAAGTGTATTAAGTTGAACGGAGAATACTTCGAAAAACAATAAAATACAATTTAGCTATACCGTGAATGTGGTTTTTCTTATTCCCGATCATTTCAGTATGCCCTTCGTACTGACTTTTTTCATAATTTGGCATGCGAGCTACATCCCTAATTATATGGTACAATGTGTGTACCCACCTTAACTCGAATTCACATAGATGGCGTGGGTGTAAAGATTCTTTTATCGTGTACACATATTTTCTGATGAATTTCCATCGCGTCTTATTATTTTTGATCTTAAAACTTCTGAAGAAAACAAGTTCTATAAAGTAAATACATGTTTTATTCGTAACGAGTTATTACTGTGCGTATTTTTGTACGGTTTCCAGTTAATATAAGTGAATAACGATTTTATAAAACGAAAATTATAAAAATAGTTGAAAAAATCCCTACTAGGCCCTGCTCATGACGTCAATTAAGAAATGCTTAAAGTTGCTCTCTCTCTCTTCACTAAATGACAATAACAATAGAAAGAGAAAAGTAAGTAGATAAATAATACTAAATTTAAGTAAGCGATAGTCACCGCTGATTAATGATTAAGTGTAATTAGTGATCATAACGCTAGCAAATTATTACTAGGTAACAACAAAACGTAGTAGATCGGTGGATAATAATTAACATTCGCCTGAACTTTCAAGAGTAGATACACTAGGAAATTGGGTTCGATCCCCGTCAGCACCACTGAAAATAGTTATTGAAATTCTAAATATTGATTTACAAAATGCAAGGCGATAAATGAAAACATACGTAAACGACGTGAGGAAACCTGCATGTCTAAGATATTAGAGTCCATTTCGAGATGTTAAGTCGCGCAGCATGGAGTACACTTTCTCCCTTACCTTGCCCTAGTAAGGGCTATTAATTTCCAATGATGTATACCGATTTGAAGATTTTAGACAAACTATAATGTGTACAGCATAAGACTAATTGAGTTATCTAATATGTCTCCTATTATAATATAAAATAGAAAATGCATTTAACAAGTAGCAGTATTTGAGAAACTACTGGGTGTTCACCAGGTTATAACATGTTTTCTTAGAAATAATTCACCGTTGAACGTCATAAAGTCGTAAATCTCTCTCTGTGGATGCTTTGGGAAAAATAAGAAAAAACTATAACGACGTCGCAGATACTTAGCAATTGCAGTTTACGGTCTACATAATCTGAAAAGAAAATAATTCGTCACTTGCACTATTCGCTGAGTTTTCATTTCTCGACTGTTGTGGCATTTCATATTCGTAAGATCTGGCAATATTTATTTTATTTTTTGTGTTTATTGTATTTTATTTGACGCAGTAATTAATATAATCCTTCTCATGCGTTCCTTAGCAAATAACTTTAAAAAATTCCTACTTTTTATTTTTAATGACTCAGCATAATGGCTTTTTGTTTCCTTCTTATAATTTAACTATTATTAATAAAAAAAAATATATAATGAAAATAAATATTTTTATTAAAAAATATATTGCCGAGACGCGATTTATGCCATGTCATTCTGGTGTCAGGATAACGCCTGAGTTTGACATCTCGGCCTTCTTTTCTTCTGGTTCACCCCACTAATACAAGGATGTGAGATAAATGACACGGAAGATTAATCTATTTACTTGCCTTTCATAGATAAACTAGTAAATTTTATAGAGTTTTATACTGTTAATAGAATAAAAATAAAGGTAAATCAACCAATATTAATCAATAATAATGTAAAGAACAAAAATAATCAATTAAGTATTAAATTTTTATTATAAATACAATATTTTCCGTAACGATTCATCACTAATAGGTAAAGATAAATAGATACTTATTACGATATTTTATACGTGGTAGAGCCAAGCTGCAGCTATATTAGTAGTATAATTGTAGCACGAATGGGTCGGCTCGACCGGGGTAGGACCACGCTCTCACAGAATACCAGCGTAAAATGGCAGCTTGATACTGCTGTGTTTCGCAGTGTGAGTGTAGAGAACCGGAGATCCATTTCACTGAAAAAGAGGCATTCCATTTTAGTCCTCACGGGTGACTACGCATCTGCATTTTGATCCTTTATTGAGGATAAATGTAGATGTCTATGGGTCACAGCAACCAGTTACCATCAGGTGGACTGTGTGCTCGTATGTCACCCTATCCTATAAAAAAACATAGATAATTCTTAATTGTACACACCAAAACACAAAATAAGAGACAAATAATTTAAAATTAAAAATTTTGTACAGCCGACTTCAATATAAATTATTAAGAATAATTCAAAAACTATTCGTCTGAACTTGATCAAATGCATAATATGTGACTACACGTAAAGTACCAGCTTTCAAATAAAAAAAAGAATCATCGAAATCGGTTCACCCAGTAAAAAGTTATGAGGTAACACACATTAAAAAAACCATACAGTCGAATTGAGTACCGTCTCCTTTTTGAAGTCGGCAGAAAATATACGAAATGCATTGGTTCCTTAGCTCGTTTGTCACTAATATTATATTACAATCCCACGAGACTGCCATTTGTGAACATTTCTTCTCTATCCGTTGTCGGTTCTTCGAGAATTTATTACGGCCAGTTCGTTGCCACTTCTGACTCTTTCTTCTAAATCGGATCGCCCTCTTTCTAGATTTTAGCTTAGTCGTAAAACTTAGCAGGTAGATTGACGATCACAATACTAGATTTCTCGCACCTTTGATGTCGTCACCAGTCTGGTGAGTTCTAGTCAGTTTTATGACTGGCCTCACAATATAGTAAGCCACCATCGATCGGAAGTCATATGTTTCTTGTGCCATTTCCTATAGTTGTCATTTACGACAGCCAAGGTATGAAAAGGGGTAATCAATTATTTTACGCCGGAGCCACGTTTTTACTGGAATAGTATCGGATGATATTTGCTCCTTCTTCGATCATGCATTAGGTTCTAACTTCTTAATCATACTCATAATCTTTGATCGGGCAAAACTGATAACGCCATAGTCGGTTTTTAACTTCAAACATTTTTTGGCTCTTTTCGGCAGAAAGACTTCAAACTCATGGTTTAGTTCGACTGTATATTTATTATGAACTGTATTGTAGTTTCATTACGTTCTACAGCATATAATTTAAGATTTGTCTGTTTTTGCGTAAATGACATGAGATATAAATTACATAACTTCTTTTCTGCAAAACTTATCTTTTCGCTAGAATAGTTTCCGTGAGCTCGTCATTGATATTGTGCAATGTATTGCTGTCATCCTGTCTGTTGTGTTGACTTAATTGGACTAAACCTCTCTAATGATATAATGTTTATGTTCAACCTGCCTCTGATTAGTCGATAATTTCTGCCAGTTCTAATCGACACAAACACAGAAACATCACTGACAAGTGTTGTTGTCATCGCGATAAGATCATTCTATACGTGGTAGAGCCATGCTGCAGCTATATTAGTAGTATAGTTGTAGCAGGAATGGGTTGGTTCGACCGGGGAAGGATCACGCTCTCACAGAATACCAGCGTAAAATAGCAGTTTAACACTGCTGTGTTTCGTATGATGAGTGTAGAGATCTGGAGACCCTTTTTACTATTCCATCTTAGTCCTCACGGGTGACAACGCATCTGCATTTTGATTCGCAAAAGAGGATTGATGTAGATGTCTATGGGCCACAGCAACAACTTACCATTAGGTGGACTGTGTGCTCGTTTGTCACCCTATCCTATAAAAAAATGTGTTATAGCAGGTGACCTTCGAAATTCCGTCGCAGATTGTTCTGTCATGTTCCACCGTTACCATGATCATTTTTGTAGCCAGAAGCAATCTCTCATTGGGAACACTTGTGTAAACTCGTCTCACGGGTGTGTGATATAAGAAGATATTGGTGGTGATCTTAGTAGATATTATTCCATCTCCTGGATTAAACATTATCTTTTTTAATATCTGTTGACTTTTACGTGACATTGTACAGTGACAGCTGCCCATAGAACCTCTCAATCTCACTCAAAATCTCAGGTGTCCCAGAAACGATTCTGCCACATTCTGTCTTCAGCTTTGACAGTTGGCTTTTTCTGGCAGACAGATCTCTGGCAAAGACTTTGGAGCCTTGGTTCCGCTCGATCGCTTCTTCAATACGAGCTGTATTGAAGTTGCGTAAGTCCCGCCGCATGCATTTTGAGATCTGTCTGTTCAGATGCCTGTATGCTGTCAAGTCTGTTGAAGAATGTAGCTTCATCTCCCGTCTAACAGCCATGAGATTAAGAGTGTGATCGGAGAGTTTTTGTGTTCTTCTGCGGCGGGTCTTTCAGAACTTAGCTCCGACCGCATGGACAGTTTCCACGAGCTTGTCATTCATATCGTCCACTTCATTGCAGTCTTCTAGGCACTGAAAACGGTTTTGTAACTCGAGCTGAAAGGTTTCGGGACTTTGGAACATAGCACGAGGGGGTCGGAGCGTTGACTTCATTAGACGAGACCTCTCCAACTTAACGTTTAGGTTCAGTGTGCCTCTAACCATTCGGTGATAGCTACCAGTTTTCACCCTCGCGATCACGGAGACATCACTGAATAGTTGTCGTCTGGTCGTTATAATGAAGTCAATCTCATTTTTTGTCGAACCGTCGGGGCTCGACCATGTCCACTTCCTGTGGGGCCGCTTCTGGAAGAAAGAGTTCATCATAAAGAGTCCCTCTTTCTCCATGAAGTCGTCCAGCTGCTGGCCCCTTGGGTTCCGTTACCCTATTCCAAATTTCCCTACTTTCAGCTCACCGTTCTCTCTTGTGCTTAGTTTTGCATTGAAGTCTCCCATTAACACCGTATATTGGGTTTTGGAGGAATGCATGGCTCTAGAAATATCTTCATACATTTCCTCCTCCTCCTCATCGGGGTGTGCCAAGGTTGGTGCGTAAACCTGTATGACCTTTAGCGAATACCGTTTGGTGATTCTGAGTATAATGTACGCAACCCTGGCCGACACACTCTCAATCTTTACAACGTTGTTAACGAGAGACTTGTGGACGATAAATCCGACAGCTCCTTGGGACAGATGGTCGCCCTCCCGGTGATAGAGCAAGTTGCCGGATTCGAGGATAACCGTGTCCTCCCCCTCTCTTCGAACTTCGGATAATCCTATAATATGCCAGCGCAACTTGTCTATCTCTTTTTCCAGCTCCACGATCTTCTCGTCAGTCCTCAGGGTGCGTGCGTTGTACGTTGCCAGGTCGAGTCGTCTAAGGTGGCAACCGATCCTCCACCGGAGATTCTTAGCACCCCCTGCCCCGCCGTTACCATGGTCGCCACCGTAGCCAGGAATAGCGGGGCCGCCGGGACTGGGGGCCGTCTGTTTGTTGCTTTAATCATTGGGGGGTATTTGCCATAGTTGCCACGCTTGGCGAGCGGGTTGGCAACCGCAGTTTTTTTATTGTAATTTTGGCTATTATCAGGAAGATGCTGCTGCCCATCTCCTGCCTGTTTTTCTTTGTCGCCGTTTACGACACCCACGGGAGGATATGGGGTAGTGGATATTCTTGACCGCCACTACATGGCAAACATCATAAGCGTAAATTATCCTAAATAAGATATTGCTAAAGTAATAATACTACTCTAATACGTCTAGACGTGCTCCATGCACGTCCAGACTTGTTAGACCACTACACAAATGGGCTGGCACTGCAAAATACGAATATTTCGCAATTTTTGAGAGTGTGCGTAGAAATTACATTCCTTAATTCCTCCATCCAAATTTCATTAAATAGCGGGCGGTCCGTATGTCCTTACCTTTTTCTTATGGATATTATTCCAACCAAACAGTTTGCTTCGTCTTTTATGATTCGTACAGCAAAGGAGTGGAAAAATTGCCGGCCACTGTATTTTCATCCGACTGCAATCTAGGTGGCTTCAATACAAGAATGAATGAGATTTTGTTACAATATGACAGTGCTCTTTACCATCTAGAGCCGAAGCTCTTACCGCCAGGTAGGATTGTAATCAAGCACTGACTTATTATAAGACAGGAAAACAAACAAACCAGGAGATGAGTAGCAATGTATGCCTATTAAAACTAAAAATAGTTTGGAAAATCCAAAAAGTGCACGCCTCATGGGCGTTTCATTTAATATTGATTAAAAAATAAATTACCAAGATTAATCGATTACACAAAGTATAAAATCGTTATAGGCTGTATGGTACATTTATCCTTTGTCTATCAAGGGCTAAAGAAGAAAATGAAAGCGTCTTTAAATTTTTAATAGCAATAAAATTTATAAAAATTGATAATCATTTTATAACAAACTATGCGTACTACGCTATTGATATGAAATATGGAATCAGTTGACGTAATTCTGAAGCTAATAGAATAAAGAACCCGGTCTCGATACTTCAATTTTATCGGGAGTTATCATGACCATATTACAAAATTAACATCCGGACGTCCACGCAAAAATTTTTTCAAACCGTTTTTTTTTTCGATGTTGAGAGAAGACATATTTAATTTTTTTACGGAAATCCATTAGCATAAATAATTCCCATGTGTTATTACGTTTACCCTCGTAGATCAATTTTAGATGTAGCGAAGGAATGTGTATATTAACGCACTCGATTTAAACAAACAAGACGTAACGTTTCCTGACGCATCTTTCTATTTAAATTGAGGCAGCTGCCAAGGGCTGCATCATCAAACCGCACATGTCTAATTTGACAAGATCACGGAAGAAAAATATTGTTTATAAAAAGCATCTAAAAACAAAATGTGATTCAGATTTATAATACAAATATAATCAGACAGATTATTATTAAAATTATAAAGCCATTTATTTCCTTAACAAAATTATTGAAATACATTTCAATAATTATTAATTTCATTAAATAATTTAAAATTAGAGACTTATAACATAATCAGATCATGAAAGAAAATACATTTAAATAAGATAAAATTATCGTTACAATCAATAATGACTATCCACTTTTTGACACATATTTAATGAGTTTTTATTTATCTAATTATTGTTAAGGACCTCTTGACAATATATAGGCCTCCTCTAGATTTTCCACTTTTCCCTATCCTTGGCCACTGAAATCCATTCGTCTCCACCAAACCTTTCAATTTCATCCGTCTATCTTTCTAGATCTTGCCACTTTGCCTTGCGTATGTGGACTATGAGAAAGCCTTTGATTCCGTCGAAATTTGGGCGGTACTGCAGTCCCTACAGCGGTGCCAAGTTGACTGTCGGTATATCGAAGTGCTGAAGTGCTTATACAGTAGGGCTACGATGGCTATCCGAGTACAGAACCAGAGTACGAAACCTATCCAACTGCAAAGAGGTGTAAGACAGGGTGACGTTATATAATTGGAAGACGTTTTCAAGCTACTGGACTGGAAAGGATGCGGTATTAACATCAATGGCGAGTACATCACTCACCTTCGATTTGCCGACGATATAGTCCTTATGGCAGAATCGCTGGAGGACCTAAGCACTATGCTCAATGACCTCAATAGTGTTTCCCAACGGATAGGTCTTAAGATGAATATGGAGAAAACAAAAATCATGTTTAATGTCCATGTCACATCTATACCGGTAGTTGTTGGGAGCACTAAGCTCGAAGTTGTAGACGAGTATGTTCACCTGGGACAAATAGTCTGACTAGATAAGTCCAACTTCGATAGAGAGGTCAATCGACGGATTCAACTCGGCTGGGCAGCGTTCGAGAAACTACGACACATCTTCTCGTCAGACATACCTCAAAACCCTTAAACGAAATTGTACAACCAGTGCGTGTTGCCAGTGATGACTTACGGATCTGAGACGTGGTCCTTCACTGCTGGCCGGACGAGGAAGCTCAAGGTCGCTCAACGAGCTAAGGAGAGGGCTATGCTCGGGGTGTCTCTGCGTGATTAACTTAGAAATGAGGATATCCGCAGTAGAACCACCGCAGTAAGCTGAAGTGATAGTGGACCGGCCATATAGCTCGAAGAACCGACAACCGATGGGGAAGAAAGGTTCTCGTGTGGCAGCCTCGTACTGGTAGGCGAAGTGTAGGACAACCCCCCACTAGATGGAGTGACGACCTGGTGAGACATGCAGGAAGTCGATGGATGCAGGTGGCTCAGGACCGTGCTCTGTGGCATTTCTTGGGGGAGGCTTATGTTCAGCAGTGGACCTGTGAAGGGCTGTAATAATAATAATATTCTTTCTAGAAGTCTACCTCTTTTTCGTTTTCCAGTAGGGCCAGCCCATGTAGTGACCTTCTTAGTCCATGTTTTATCTTCCATACGTGCAATATGCCCCGCCCATTTACATTTAAGTTTCTTCCAATGAGATTTTCTAATCATATAATCAGACAGATTATATGACTATAATGTCTATTTTAATCATTATGCCATTGGTGATGTACTTATTAATGTCTAACGACCCGCCGCGGCTTCGCACGTTGTCGTTCACACTACATATTTTTGGTGTCATTTGTGCTTAAAAATACTGTTCGATCAATTAAGAGTTTGTCGTTTTGGAATTGACAGTTTTTTTATTTAATTACAAAAAGTGCGCATTTAAAATATTATTTTATATTATAACGTTTATTTATTATTATATTTAATCATATGGCTTAAATGAGTAACATGAAAAATATTAATATTGGTAAACGTTCATTGTTTTGAGTTTGTTTTTATTGTTAATATTTGAGCAACAACATGTGCAGACAATGAAGGAGGGCACGGTAGTGGCGTTTCGATGTGAGAGATTTTTTGGTAGCGCGTGATTTTCATTCTGTGATATCGATAGGGATTAAATTTAAAGTTTATACGTGGTAGAGCCATGCTGCAGCTATATTAGTAGTATAGTTGTAGCACGAATGGTAGCGGGTAAAATGGCAGCTTGACACTGCTGTGTTTCGTAGAGTGAGTGTCTCTACGCTAACTCTAACCGGAGACCCGTTTTACTGAAAAAGAGGCATCTTAGTCCTCTCACGGGTGACGACGCATCTACATTTTGATTCTTTATTGAGGATAAATGTTAGATGTCTATGGGTCACAGCAACCACTTACCATCAGGTGGACTGTGTGCTCGTTTGTCACTCTATCTTATAAAAAAGCGTAAGTCCGAATATGAGCATTTCATATGCAATACTAGTTTTTATTATTCTCCAAGCATGTTATCCGCTTTTGATAGTTGTAGGCTAGTACAGTAATATGGTATACTGAGACAACGCTGTGAAGTCATTAGAGCATACGCAAAATTAAACACATTTAGATACTAAATGTAGAATTTAGCTAGTTATTTTCACCTTGAAGCGGTTTTTTATAATATTATGTATTCTAGGAAAACTATGAATAGCGTGAAATGTTGATTAAATTTTACTTTGATTTAACTTTTCATCAAACGAGGTTTTACATTCTGTGTATTCATTTTTTACGTGTCACGATGAACTTAAAATAAACATTTAAAAGGAAATTTCTACATCTTTTCTAATTTTTTTTCATCACTTCTATTTTTGCTTATTATTTCGATATGAAGATATAAGTAAAAACTGTTTGTCCTCGTTAGAATAGAATAAAATGATTTTCATTCAATATAGGTTTCAAAACTATAATTGTAATAATAATTTTAAAAGTATTTTTTTTTATTTACCACTGATTTGGATAATACCTCTTTCCTGGGAATAACTAGCAAGAAACCCAGTGGGATTTTTTAAACATATTTATTTTTACAATAATTATGTACAATTTTTAAATGAATTTTAACAGTGCCAGCATGGTGGCAAAGACCTCATTCCATGGGTTATTTTCATTCGTGTATTCCTAATGTAATAACCCTTTTTGCACAATTTTTCTTGAATAACACTTTTAAATTGGTTTATTGACAAACTTTGAACATTTTCTGGGATTTTGTTGTAAAAGAGCATATACATTGCTGCATGGGCATACTTAACTCACACTTATATCTATCTTATGACACTAATAATATATAAAGTGTGAGACTATCGATGAAGTTAAAATGCATATATTGTTCACGTCCCGTTAGCATGAAATATGCAACTTAGCAGTGCAGTGATCGGAGACAACTTTAGACTTTGTAAAGCAGGGCTAAAGTAGATACACAATAATATTTGTTCTGTTTTTACATAATTCAAATATAGAAATGAGTTAGTATGAATAATTGAAATAAAAATACATATTATAAAATTAATTATTATATATTGTCCATAAGCTATACACATAAGGTTCCGTGCGGGATTCAAAATCGTGATTTGCAGAGTCGCAACCAAATACTTGGCAACTGCTGCTACAAAGCAGTCGAATTTACTATTTATATGCTATTTTTCATCCTTTTTCAAGAAAATAAAATTTATATGTAAAGAAAATATTTTAATCAAAAGTTATATTATCTTTTCAAAGAAACTTTAAACTCAGGTACCTACTCGTAATTCCCACGTCGAAGCAGTTCATGAACTCGTATTTCTTTTTTTTTTTGTGCAAAGATGAAGACTAAAAAAGCCAAAAATAAATGTTTAATCTAATCTTATTTTATTATTTCATATTTTTTATACATTTATTCACTACAGCTCATCAAAAGTCTACGGCTGAACATATGTCTTCACAGATTGCCTCATATTTTCCATAATTGTCTCACTTTTCAGGCGGGTTGGCAACTGCAGTTTTTTTTATTATTATTGAGTTGTTACCAGGAAGAGTTTGCCCATCTTCTATTTAAAGTTTCCCTGTGTCGTACTTTACGATACACACAGTACGATAAGGGGCAGATTATTTTGCAGAAGTGTCATTAGCATTGGCTATCAGTTTTTATTAATACTTAGAGGCCTTAATCTTAGCTTAGCACCAATAGATTTTTTTTAGTTCTCAAAAGTCCACTTTTATATTTCATTAAATGTTTCAATTATTATTTATTTACAGTTATTGAATACCAGCGTAAAATAGCAGCTTAATTCTGCTGTGTTTCGCATGATGAGTGTAGAGAATCGGAGACCCGTTTTGCTGGAAAAAGGGCATTCTATCTTAGTCCTCACGGCTGACAACGCATCTGCATTTTAATTCGCAAACGAAGATAGATCTAGATGTCTATGGGCCACAGTAACCACTTACCATCAGGTGGATTGTGTGCTCGTTTGTCACCCTTTTTCTATAAAAAAAAAAACATTATTTACGGAAGATGGGCAGCAGCAGGCATCTTCCTAATAACAACCAAAAATTATAAAAACTAGCTTACTGCTGCTGTGTCTTGTTTGATGTAGAGAACCGGAGACCCTTTTTACTGGAAAATAGGCATTCCATCTCTCCATTCCTTCCATTCTCAGTCCTTAGGGGTGACGAGGCATCTGCATTTTGATTCTTAATTGAGGATAAATGTAGATGCCTATGGGCCACAGCATCCACAGCAACACCAGGTGGTCGGTGTGCTTATTTGTTACCCTTATTCTTTAAATAAATATATTGATAGTTAATTTTTAAATTAAGGCGCAGGTTGAGCAAAATGTCGCGCTAGTCATTATTTGTGCGGTTTTTAGGAGCTATCTACTTTTTATTTAAACGATATATCAACAAATAAAAAACACATTATATTTCTACATAATCTTGATTCCATAAAAGCTATATCCAATTTTTTTAAAGGAATAAATATTAATATAATCTCCTTACAACGAAACCACATAAATGTGAAATTATTATTGATAACATGCATCTCCTCGTAAAGTAAGTATTATTTTATTTTGCGACTTACACCAATGGATAGGCAATTTATTAATGAACATTTCTATAGTAAATTTTTTTTCAAAAGAGCAAAATTTGATTTTATTAAGAAATTATTTTAAAATCTGGGCATATTCACTGCTCACGGGCTTGCTAAAGTCAGTGAGCCCTGAGCTCTTCGACATGAAGCCCGTGTCGTTAGAGCGTCGACCAGCGCATACGTCACTTACGTCATATCAGTCGATAATATTATTACTTATTAGGTTATTTATAGGTAGTATTATTTGTTTGTTTTGGGTATAATTTTTCGTATTAGTCATACATATATTTGTTGTGTTTTTTACTGCGCGATGAAGCTTTTTGCGTGTATTTTCTTTGAAGTAAATGCAAATAAAAAAATGAAGCACCATTAGCATGTAAGGTTCGAATCCATGATTAAAATTTCGACAAATATTATAATTTACACTATAAAAGGCTAATTCAATATTATCACCCAACCACAATATCTTATTAGGTATAGTACTGCCTCGTTAGTCTAGTGGTTGTACTAGTGCGACTGCTGATCATGAGGTCCCGGGTTCGAATCCTGGGTCGGGCCAAAAAGTCAGTTATGAGTTTTTCATTTATGTTCTAAGTTATAATTATAATTAGTATTACTAAGTTATAGTTTTTTGCTAAAATATAGTAAATTATTTATTACTTGTTTTTTCTTCTTTTTCAAAAAATAATTGAGTACATAAGGTGTTCTATGCTTAAAATTCGGTAAAAAGTATCTAAGTAGGTACTAATATACCTACTTTTTACTATAAACTAAAAATTTTTAAAACTAAATTTAACTAAAAAGACTAAACTGACCATTTATTTTTTAACTCAAAACAAGACATGTGTTGATTTATACTCTAAAAACTATAACTTTATACAATTAGTGTTCACTATAAAATTATATTCGGTATAGACGGTAATTATTAAATGCAACATATTTTTTTGAAATTATTAATTACATTTGTCAGTGGATTAAATTTGCTTTAATAAAGTTGGTGATGATTTTAAATAAGAATAAAATTCTGCTCAAGTTTTTTTATTGTTATGTATGTTAACATCATTGCCTTTAGAACTCTGGAACCGTAAGTGTTTCTTTCAGACATCCACAATTTATTCAAAATAAAAAAATACTCTTTAAAAGTATTCTTTCTACCGGAGCATTCGTACCAGGTAGACATAAAATATATTCGATTAAATAAAATTATGTTGAAGATTGTTGACTTTGAATACTTCCATCCAACGAGTTACGGGACAATTTTGTGTCCCGGAGCTTTGTTTGGGGACAATGGGACAGGTGACCGAGAAAAGGGACAGTCCCGTTCAAAACGGGACGTATGGTCACTTTAGCTATAACCCGGCGACGGCTCCGTGGCGCAGTGGCTTAGCAATCAGTTGTTGCGCTGGGGGCCGCGGGTTCGAACCTCGCACGGAACAAGTATTTGTATGACCTACAAATAATTGTTCCGTGTCTGGATGTTTGTCCTTGTGTAATTTATGTTTGTAAACTGCCTCCACTTTACAATTTTACAATTGAAATTGAAACATTGAACCCTTATACTTCTTGTTGATTTTTGTATTACCTTTATTAAAGTTACCCTTATGTATAAATAAATATAATTACGTATGTAGAAATAAAATTGATTTTCATCCTCATCAATCATTGGGGCGAGGATAATGTCTGCCAGCATAAGTAATAAGCAGGCTAAGTTACAAGGTCCTCAGTTAAAAAATTTGTAGGTAGGATATGTTACTTTTCAATACGTGACACGTAAAAATTAACAATAATCAAAAACACATCTACGAAACATCCTATTTATTTATTTATTCTTTATTGCACCAAATATTTGTACAAAAGGCGAGCTATCTATTTATTTACCTATAGTGAATAGGTATCTTTTAAACTCACAATTTTCAATGCTTCTTTTTTAATATATAATTAATTATAAAATTTCATAATTAGATAATATATGAAAATACATAATTCTAATATAATGCAACTAATATACCGAATAAAAAAATTAAAATACATTTATCGTTGTACGCTGTGTGTATTTCCATAAAATAGTTTATTGATGTTGAAAAAATAATACTACGTTCGTACAATAGGTGGCGTTTACAAATTTCTTACGCAATAATATATTGTAGCGAGCGGCGCGCTAGTCAAATGCTCAAGGTCGTTCGCATGGAGTAGCCCCTTAAAAGTTCCAGTGGTGTTTGCTAATTAATAAATTTTAATGTAGCTATATCCCTATGGGGCAATCTATGTATGTGACTTTTGATAGGTAGTAATGAATGAAAAAACAAAGTTAATAAAAAACATCATGCTATAATCATAATATACACACAATTAAATTCGTTTGTGATAAAAATACATTCATCTTTAATATGGCTGTTTAAACTATAAACACAATCGAACTAAACAGATGTATTATTGCAATTTTATCTGCTGTTTCACACTCCGTTGAGGTAAACACACAATATAGAACGCCACAGTTATTGTATTGCAGAGACAACATAATGTAAGCAAACCTTTTAAAATAATACGGTCGTCATGAACGGAAGCTCAATATACGTAATGTTCGAATTATATTTTTTGTAAATTTATTAGTAAAAAGTAATTTTTCAGATGCGCAGAAGGAAGCCACTTGTATTATGTGAAATTTTAAACGCCTAATTCTTGAACAAGGCGAACGTAACAAAATCCGTAAAACAGTTTATTTCAATGTTCTCGTCTGCTGTTTTAGTTTCCGTCTGTCGCCTTTTACGACACGGGATGATAATATGGGGTATTGGATTTTCTTACGACGCTACTGCAAGGCGTCTTAATTTTAGTAGTGTAATCCTGAAAGTTGAATAATAAAATATAAAGCTAAATCATTAACTTCGCACTCTCGGGGTCCTCTATTATTTTAGCGAATATATAAAGCGAAAAGACCGTACCACGTAGTCTGTGAAAGTCATAATTATGAACAATTTGTAGACTATTTTTCGAATAATATTATTATTTTTTTATGTATTATTTATAATAATATCATTTTGTTTCTTACTCTAGATTCTTTTTTATTAATTTTTAAGTATTAGAAACAACCAAAAGAAGGAAGAACTTTGAAGGGATTTAAAAAAAAATCAGATGATGATACATTTTTCATCAAGGAACAGAACATAGGATATATTTATAATGCTATAGCCAGGGACTCTGACGGGTACAGCTTTTTCGATATCAATGAGCCGTGGTAGCTCAGATGGTTAGCGCTCGCTGTTAATTTCACGGGTTCGATCCCGCCGGTGCCAATGAAATTGTCATTGGCAATTTAAAAAAAAAAAATTTTTTAGAAAATTTACCACGTGATCGGCGCTTAAGGAAAACATCGCGAGGAAAACTGAATGTCTAAAAAATAAAAAAACATTATTTCATGGACATGTGAAGTTCACCAACACGCTCTGGGGCAACGCGGCAGACACTTCCTTGCCCTATAACTCTTTCGAATGAGATGAGGCCTGCGCCCAGCAGTGGGAAGTATATAGCCTGTAACTTTAACATTAACTTTTATTGTTGTTTATCGATGATGTTACATGGAAATTGGAAATAATAAGCACAACAAGAATTACATTATGGCTGTTTTGGGATCTTGCCGCCTATTTTTTTATTTAAACATATAAAAGTATCTCTTTTTTACGCTTAAAAAGTACAAATAAAATAAATGAAAATAAAAATAAATATTCCAATAATGTAAAAGTATTTTTTTATTTATAAAAATGACAGAAGAACAAACTTTGCACCTAATGGGAAGTGACTATGCATGCAGCTGTATTCTAAATTGAAGGGTCCACGAGCCAGTATTATATATGTGGTAGAGCCACGCTGCAGCTATATTAGTGGTACAGTTGTAGCACGAATGGGTCGCCTCGACCGTGGAAAGACCACTCACAGAATACCAGCGTAAAATAGCAGCTCAATGCTGCGGTGTTTCGTAAGATGAGTATAGAGAACCAAAGATCTTTTTTACTGCAAACGCGGATTGCATCTCAGTACTACCCCTGAGTACTAAGATGCAATACGCGTTTCCTGTAAAAAAGCTACGCATATGCATTTTGATACTTAGTTGAGGATAGATGTAGATGTCTATGGGCCGCGGCAGTCACTTGCAATCGGGTGGACTGTGTGCTCGTTTGTCACCCTTGTCACCCGTAATTTGGACGGGTAATTCGTTTCCACGCTTATATTATTAAAAAAATTAATAAAAAAGAAAATTTAGTTAAAAGAAGACACATAAAACGTCTTGTCATATCTTAGTCACTAACGTCTTTGTATTATTTATCTTTGACATAAATAACTATTTATTTTGGTGAATTCGACCTCTCGTCGAATTCACGGAAACATGTATTTCTGTAAATAGATTATAAAATATAATTTTAACAGTGGTAGAGCTAAGCGGTAGCTTTTGCTATCGCACGGATGGGCCAGCTCGAACCGGGGTGGTACCACGACCTCACAGAATACCAGCGTGAAGTAGAGGTTTACCTCTGCGTTGCGCTTGGTGAGTACAGGTGGCCGGAGGCCCAATCCCCCCCCCCCCCATCAACATGGTAATGGAATTAAATAAAAGACTACCCCAGGAGGGTACCAGCACCCCTGGAGAATCCCTCGCTGAGCATCCACGATCAAACGACTTCACTCCTGAGCGTAGGTGCTCAGGCTGCCCCGCGTATTCTAGGGGGGGGGGGGGGGGGGGGCAAAATTCCGCTCGCGACTAATGCTGCTCGGGGCAAGCAGAGCAATACAACCAAGGCGACCCCTGTCACGCTATCCGTTTTTGTAACATCGAAGTTTTGCAACATCAGGGGACTTCATTCCAAACTTAACGCTGTCCATTACCATCTAGAGACGGCGAAGCCGGCCTTGCTCTTTTTAACCGAGACTCAGGTGTCCTCTCCGGCTGATACTTCATATATCTCCTACCCGGGGTACAAATCGGAACACTCCTTTGTGCCCCGGGCTGGAGTTTGCGTATACGTCAGAGAGGACATCTGTTTTCGACGCCTCGGCAGTCTTGAAGGTACGGACCTGTCCATCCTATGGCTGCGCGTAGACAGCGACGACCATCCCCGCGTCTACGGGTGCCTCTATAGGTCCCATAGCGGTAATGCCGACACAGACCGACTCATCGACCACGTTCAAATGGCTGCAGACTCCGTGCTACAACAGGTCCCATCCGCAGAGATCGTGATACTCGGTGATTTTAACGCCCACCACGCTGAATGGCTTGGTTCTCGTTTAACCGATCATGCGGGTAGATCTGTCTATGGCTTTGTTTTGGCATATGGTCTAACACAACTGGTTACTTCGCCTACGCGGATCCCAGATGTGGAAGACCATGTACCTTCCCTGTAGGACCTTCTGCTGACCTCTCATCCGCAATCCGCAATGCTGCAGATCGCAATCGCAGTTGCGATCTGCAGCTTGCCGCCGTGTTTGGCACTATAGGTCAGCTGATTGGGACGGGATGCGGTCTTTTTTTGCATCCTACCCTTGGGGGCGGGTTTGCTTCTCGCCGGAAGATCCCAGCGTTGATGCCGATTCTGTTACTGATGTGGTACTTCAGGGTATGGAACTTTTTATTCCATCCTCTGTGGTGCCCATCGGAGGCAGATCCCAGCCATGGTTTGGTCGGTGTTTGGTCTCGGGATGTAAACACCAGCGCACTTAAAAAGAAGTATAATTCCGCCTCCAGGTCCTTCAAAAGCGTCATTGCCAAGGCAAAGTCTGAGCACATCGGCAGAATTGGCGAGAAGAACCGCCAGTATGGTTTTCGTCGAGGTCGATCAGCTGGTGATCTTCTAGTCTATCTGACTCATAGATAGGCGAAGGCAGTAGAGTCCAAGGGGGAGGCATTGGCCGTTAGTTTGGACATAGCGAAAGCCTTCGATCGGATCTGGCACAAAGAGCTTCTTTCGAAGCTTCCTTCCTATGGGCTTCCCGAGAAATTGTGCAAATGGATCACCAGTTTCCTTGCTGATCGGAGCATCAAGGTCGTAGTAGACGGTGCATGCTCTGATTTCAAGCCTATCGACGCTGGTGTTCCACAAGGCTGCGTGCTATCACCAACGCTATTTCTCCTGCATATCAATGATATGTTGATAACTAGTAGCATTCATTGCTATGCGGACGACATCACTGGTGATGCCTTATATACCGGCCGTGCCAATATTTCTCGGGAAAACGTCGCTGAGTACCGGAACAAACTTTTGTCTGAAGTCGAGTCTTTGCTTGACAAAGTCTCGGATTGTGGACGACTAAATCTAGTCCACTTCAATCTCCAGAAGACACAAGTTTGCGCGTTTACCGCTAAAAATAACCCCTTTGTCGTATCTCCTCAGTTTCAAGGCACTCCCCTTGCTGCCTCAGCTAGTATCGGAATCCTTGGCGTCGACATATCGAATAGTGTGCAGTTTCGTGGTCACTTGGAAGGGAAGGCCAAATTGGCCTCTAAAAAGCTTGGCGTGCTCAGCAGAGCGAGACGGTATTTCATGCCGGCACATCGCTTGCAACTTTACAAAGCGCAAGTTCGGCCCCACATGGAATACCGTTCTCATCTCTGGGCCGGGGCACTCCAGTGCCAGCTCCTTCCACTTGACTGCATCCAGCGCAGAGCGGTTCGAATCGTCGACGACCAAGTTCTTTCTGATCGGCTCGATACACTGGCACTGCGTAGAGATGTTGCATTTCTTTGTGTATTTTATCGCATCTATCACGGGGAGTGCTCTGAGGAATTTTTCGGACTAATTCCAGCCGCTCAGTTTCACCATCGCACATCGCGACAAAACTCGTGTTTCCATCCATACCATCTGGATGATTGGCGGTCTACCACTGTGCGATTTAGAAGAAGTTTTCTCCCTAGCACAACTTCCTTGTGGAATCAATTACCATCAGCGAATTTTCCGGACCGATACGACTTAGGAACCTTCAAGAAAAGAGCTTACACCTTTCTAAAAGGCCGGCAACGCATCTGCAATTCCCCTGGTGTTGCGGATGTTCATGGGCGGCGGTAGTCACTTACCATCAGGTGAGCTGCATGCTCGTTTGCCCCCTCTTCTATAAAAAAAAATAACAGGGTTGCCACCATTCATATAAAAGCAGCGGCAAAACGACTTTTAGTTACTTTTTGCTTTGTAAATAAGCACGAGCTCGGTGGTGATGGTAGAAATAAAAAAATTCACTTCATTCCTTCCTCTAGAAATCCTCTCAAAAATGAGAGGAATGTCATACCTGGCAGGAGGTATTTAAGCAGTAACTTAAACTTTTATGAAAAAAAGTCGCGGTACAATAAAAAGAGCTTCGAGAGCGTTTACGATGATAATAACCCCTGGAAATGAGGTGGTCGCTACCAATTTTTTTCCAATTTGTTTTGTGTGGTTGATTGTGTAACATACATGATTGTAAGCTGTTATTTTAAAAAAATTCCCGCTGCGTTTTTGTTGGTTCTTCCTAGGACAGGGGTTTTTTTCGACCCAATGGTAATTAAACAAAAGAGTGACTTTTAATAAGTGTAATTTATAATCTATATTGAATAGAAAGTGTCTTTTTCTATTTCTGTTTCTATAATATTAACATTAGCCAATTCCGACAGCCCTGCACAACATTACCGAGGTGACACGCGTAATCGTAATTAGTTGTTCGCATGCCATCTCTATATTATTTTATTCCTGAATTTTGTGCGTGTATAGAAATAGTAAAAGTATTACTTGCTTTTACTATGTATGATAACTTGATGTAGCAAAAAGGCAGTAAATGTATATGGGCTAGGCATACACATCGATGAACCAACAACCGATGGGGAAGAATATTGACAGCCTCGCACCGGTAACCGCACTGTACCAGAAGGAATTACGAACTGGTAAGAGAAGCATGAATTCATTGTATGCTGGTGGCTCAGGACCTTGCTTTATAGCATTCCTTGGGAGATGTTTATGTTCAACAGTGGACTTGTGATGAACTAACTGTAATGATGACGATGATAAAACAAAAATGATACAACCTACAAAAAGGTTTTAAGATATTAACGTTGAAGTTTGGATAGATTGAATTTAAAAATGTAAGTAAGAAACGAGAGAAGGCCTGTGCGCAGCCTTCTTTCGTTTCTGAGATAAGATCGGTCAGTTGAATTTTTAGTGCATGTACGTAGACTTGATGTGTCCGAAAAATGTTTTCGTTTATTATCTCTTAAATGCGGTTTCGTCACAATGTCACGAAATCGTGTTAAATTAGCACATAAAATTTCAACTATCAACTTCAGTGGTTTCGACAAGGACGAATTCGAGTTGCTCGCATATTTTACCCCCAACGGCTTAAATTCGCTAAGTTTCCACGACATGCCATTATCACTGTGTATCTATATTGATACACAGTGATAATGGCTTGACGTGATTAGTTAATAAATTTGCTTTTAATCGACTACTTTTTACAAAAATTCTATTTGAGTTATTTTACTGTATGAAAGTTTAGACCCTAATGTCCAATATGCACTAACGTTTGTAGAGCGTGCGCGCGAGTTTAGTCTTATTTATCAAAAGGTTATACCGTTACTGTTATAGCCTATAAAATCCAATGCTGAACATAGACTTCCCCCATAGGGCGTCTCATAGGGGCCATATTTCCCATAGTTTCCATGCTTGGCAGGCGGCTTTGCAACTGCAGTTTTAATTTTATTTTTGTTCCTTATTAGTAAGACGCTGCCGTCTATCTCCTTATTTGTTTCCCTCTGTCGCATCTTACGACACGCACGGGCTGATATGGGGTATTGGATATTCTTACACCGCCACTACACGGAAGGTTACAATACAGTCAAGTACAATGAATTAAATTTTGGGAACAATTCAATGAATATGATATAAATGATACATATTGGATTTTGAGAAGTATTCCTATTTAAATTGATTGAAGGTTGTCGTAATAAATTTAATTTAGATGATATTCCTTAAAGGGACTCTTAACTCTAAAGACTTATGTCCAAAGACTCAAACGTTGTTCAATTTAAAAAGGCGGTTAATTCTCGTCCTGTCTCTATCAATTTATGTCAAAGTGACCGTGACACCACGAGACTTAACACATCTTAAAATTGAGTAGTGTTTGAGTATTTGCATATATATATATTGAAGTTGTGTTCCCGATATGTTTTGTGACAAGTCTTGTCACGCGATCGCCGCGTGCACACAGAATCTGCGCTGGCCAAGAGGTACACAGAGGTACACGAGATGATTGCATTCGTAACTTAGGCCTTAACATGGATGAAGGTTTAATGTTTGAACAACACGTACAGCAAAAAATAGGAAAATGTTTTGGATCTTTAAAATCTCTTTACAAAATTCGTTCTTTTCTAAAACCAAATATCCGGCTCCGTCTTTGCAACAGTCTGGTCTTGTCACATTTACACTATTGCGACTTGGTATATGGTCCTTGCCTTTCACAGAAAACTATAGGAAGAATACAAAGGGTTCAAAATGCGTGTATGCGTTATTGTTTTGAATACCTAAGACTAACCACATAACCCCTTATCTCCTCAAAAATAATATTTTAAATATGAGTTACACCAGAAAACTAAAATATGCTTGTTTCGTACATTCGTTAAATAATTCGTTAATAAATCTTCTCATTATTTATATGAAAAATTATCTCCAAAATGTCAAATAACACGTTTGAGACAAAGGGGTAAACTATTATATATACTTCCAACTTATAAGCGTGTTAAAGCGAAGGGATGTTTCAAATATGTTGCCTCCAAAATTTGGAATAATATACCTCCTCCTTTACAGGAGATCGTGAATATAAAATCATTTAGAAAGAAATGGTGGTGCTAAACGAGCGACAAAGCCGAAACGACAGACTCGGCTCCTCACCGTATGTTAGCGGCGTAAAATCTACCACCCCTTAGTTCGCACCATGAGCCAAGAAGAAAAAGAAATGGCCCCGAGTTCCCGGCGCCCCTTTAATGGGGCAGGGGTGCGAAGAATCTCCGGGAGAAAAACCGGCGACGAGGTTCGCCACCCGTCACGTACAGTCTCCCGGGGGGGGCGAAAAGTGGATTGTGGAGGCCCGTCTGGCTACGCTGAATGTATGTGGAGCAATGAATGATAAGATGGATGAAGTATGCGAAATGATGAATGATAGAGGAATAGATGTGTTATGTGTAAACGAGACGAAACGAAAGGGAAGAGATGTCACTGCACATGGCATGTATACCGCTTACTGGTCTGGAGTAGACGAGACCGAGCGGGCATGCCAGGGAGTCGGTGTCATCTTTTCAGAAAGAATGAGTCAATGTGTGAAAGAGTATGAATGTGTTAGCCCAAGGCTGCTGTGAATACGAATGAAAGTGGGCTTAAAGAAGTTGTTTGTGCTAGGGGTGTACGCCCCAGATATGTCTAAGCCCACTTATATCCGAGAGCAGTTTTGGGATATGGTAAGGCTGGTGTTGATGAAATGTAAGGAAAATGAAAATATTATTATGTTAGGAGATTTTAATGGAAGGGTTGGGGTGAAGAGGTCTGGTTATGAAAGGCTATTAGGAACGTTTGGCGATGAAAGAATAAATGAGAATGGTGAAGACCTCCTCACCGTATGTGTGGAAAAGAAACTTTTTGTGGCGAACACTTTCTTTCACCATAAGAGGATTCACATGTATACATGGGAAAGAGGAGATGATATAAGCATGATAGATTTTATAATTGTGGATGAAAGAATGAGGAGCGCAGTGGTAGATACAAGGGTTTACAGGGGGTCCAACGTAGGGACGGATCATTACTTGGTCTTATGCCGAATTAATGGTCTATTCAGACGTTGGCGGCATCGGACATCGGTGTCTACCACTGCGTTACAGCGTATAAGAATAGAGAGGTTACAAGATGAAGGTGTGAAAGAGAAGTATAAATGCAGACTAAGGGAAAATATAAGTGGGTCGAATGAATTATGTATGAATGATTTAGAATTGAAGAATGTATGGAATAATATTAAGAATGTTTTGGTGGATGCAGCCACCGAAGTATGCGGTGTAAGTAAGAGAACGAATGAAAGGAAAAGTAATACGTTGTGGCGGGATGATGAGGTACGGATGGAAGTTGAAGCAAAGAAGAAAGCATGGCTAGATTTACTAGCAACTAAAGCTGGTAATTCTGGCGGTATGAATGATGAGATTGAAAGAAAAAAGGCAGACTTTAGACGTATAAATAAGAGAGTAAAAGAAATTGTTGAAATGAAAAAGCAAGAAAGGATAGATAAGAATGATAGAAGGATATCTGATAACTTCCAGGCAAATGTTAAAATGTTCTGGAAGCTCGTAAGAACTGCCAGGGGAAATTCAAAACAGCCTAGAATAAATGCTATACGAGACGAGAATGGCTGCATGCTGAATGATGAAGTTTCGAATTTAAAGAGATGGAAGGAATACTTTGAAAGCGTGTTTAAGAGTGAAGAGTCGTCTGAAATAAGTGAAATAGAAATTCCGGAAGAAGTGGAGAGAGGTAGGGAGATAAGTGTAGATGAAATAATGAAAGCAATGAAAAGCATGAAAGCAGGTAAGGCAGCCGGATATGATAGAGTATCACTCGAAATGCTAAGGGCTGGTGAGGGTGTGGTTGCAGGCCTGCTGCACACCTTCTTTAATTTATGTTGGGAACTGAAACGGGTACCGGAAGACTGATGCAAAGCCCAATATATAAGGGAAAGGGGTCGCAGCAGGATTGTAAAAACTACCGTGGTATCAGCTTGCTTAGCATTGTGGGTAAACTGTATGCTAAGGTGTTAATTGAAAGAGTTATGGAAGAAACTGAAGGAAAAATTTGGGATGTGCAAGCTGGATTTAGAAAGGGGATGGGGTGTACGGATCAAGTCTTTTCCATGCGCATGATAGCGGAGAAGTTTTTGGCTAAAAACCAGAAAGTTTTTTGTGCGTTCTTAGACTTGGAAAAGGCTTATGACAGAGTGGACAGGAACGTGTTATGGCAAACACTGAACTCATTTGGGTTGAGCGCTGGCTTGATACAGGCATTAAGGTCTCTTTATAGGGAATCTAGTGCTTGTGTCAGGATCAACGGGGTCTACTCGGACTGGTTTGGCATTCATAAAGGTGTCAGACAGGGATGTGTGGCTTCCCCGTGGCTGTTTAACCTATTTATGGACAGTTGTTGTAAACAACTGTCCATTCCAACCCACATTCTTCAACTTTGAAAGTTGAAGAATGTGGGTTGAGAATGGGTGAGTCAACCGTCAAATGCCTTTTGTACGCCGATGATCAAGTCATATTTGCATCGTCGGCGGCCGAGTTGCAAATGATGGTTACTTTCATGAATTGGTCATTGAAAGAAAGGGGTATGAAAGTGAACGCAAGTAAGACGAAAGTAATGGTTTTTGAAAGAGAAGAAAGTAAAACTTTATGTGAAATAAGAATAGAAGGGGAGTTGATTGAGCAAGTGGATGAGTTTGTATATTTGGGATGTTTATTTAGCAGGGATGGTAGATATGATAAGGATATAGAACGACGAGTGAGCGCAGGAAATAGAGTGAATGGGGCTCTACACGCTATTATGAGAAGTCAGAATGTGTCAACTACGGCACGTATGGCAATTCATAATGCTGTGTTAGTCCCTACTTTAATGTATGGTAGTGAAAATTGGGTCTGGCAGAAGAAGCATGAGAGTAGAATAAATGCTGTAGAAATGCGTTCCTTAAGGAGTATGCTAGGGATGAATCTGAATGACAGGGTGAGAAATAGTGTGATAAGAGAAAAGTGTGGTTCGCAAGATGACGTTGTCTGACTCGAAGGCCTGACAAACGCTAGTGTGTCACGGCCTAAGGATTATTTTTGCATAATATGTTGTAATTTTTTTAGATTTTCGCGTTATTATTTCCAATTTAAAGTTTAATCCTTTAACATCTTTTTATTTCCATTCATGTTTCCCGTAACTCATAAAATCGTTTTCCCGTTTTGTAATTTCAATGTCACATGAATTATAATTAACTCCTTCAATGGTCATTAAACTGCTATCAATAATATCGCTATGAATTGCTTTGTTACCGTATTGTGGCTGCGGCATTAAATTCACAGAATACCAGCGTAAAATAGCAGTAAATTGATAATAATATAGGTAGTTTTGTAGTAAATTTCGTATCTCATTAAATAAGGAATGAATATAATTTAAAATTAAATATTTTGAACAACCCATTTGAATGTAAATTATTTAGAATAACTCAAAAACTATTGGTAACACTTTGATCAAATTTATATGGGACCACATGATAAGCGCCAGCTTTCAAACAAAATATAATCGAAATCGGTTCAATCAGAAAGAAGTTATGAGGTAACACACATATAAAAGAAAGAAAAATATACAGTCGGATTAATATAAATAAATATATATAATAAACAAAAATAATACCTCCTCCTGTTGTCAGAAAATAAGGAATTGCTGTTAAAATATAATTTCGTTCAGTCTGTGTTTTTTAACATTATGTTACAATATGCCTCTTTTATTACAGAGAGGCTTAAATCCGGTCTGGGAACTTAATTTGCTTATTTCCGTGTAACGAAATAAAATTATGTATCCTGCCTAGTTTAAATAGCACCTCCCCCCCCCCCTCGCTTGCTTCACCACCAATCCTAGCACGAACACTCCCAGTACCACCACTCCCAGCACCACCACTCCCAACATCACCACACTAGGAACGACACACCACCCTTGATACGATATACGTGATGCTTATACCGCCATCTACTGGAATCTACGAGCTCCTTTTAGCTACGTCACAATCACTTCTTACGACACCAACGGTACAAAACGGGGTTATGTATTTCTTATTATTCTCTTAGGCAAATACCTAGAATTAACTGAAACGTTTTTTCTATAAATAAAATGAGCAACTCATTATTTAAATGCAATTCCAAAATAGATATTATTTAACCCAGTACCATTCGATCACTTCTATACAGTAGGTTATGCTGATGACCTGACAATACTGGTCTCTGGAAAGACAGCAAGCATAGTGTGCGACCTGACCCAAGCGGCTCTCCGTATAGTGGAGAGATGGTGCAGGGAACACGACTTAACTGTCAATCCAAATAAAACGGTTTTAGTTATGTTCACACAAAAACGAAAGCTGAATAACTATCATCCTCCAAGTCTTTTTAGCACAAAACTCCAGCTATCCTCTGAGGTAAAATATTTAGGTCTTACCTTGGACAGCAAACTTAACTGGAATAAACACATAGAAAACAAAATCAACAAAGCTAGTATAACTTTCTGGCAATGCAGAAACATGATTGGCAAAAGATGGGGATTGACGCCAAAAATCATACTGTGGCTTTACAAAACTGTAATTCGGCCCATGATCACATACGGCGCTCTGGTATGGTGGACCAAGACAAATGAAGCCACCATAATTAAAAAGCTTCAGCGCTACCAGAGACTGGCATGTATGGCTGCTACAGGCTGCATGAGAACTACGCCAACAGCAGCCTTAGAAGCGATGCTGGAGCTAACTCCGCTTCATCTACATATACAACAAGAAGCGACTTTAGCTGCCATCAGACTCAAGACCCTAAATCTTTGGAGTAAGAATAGTGTCCCTCATACAGGCATAATTGATAGAATTCACTCAAAAATTCCTATCCTACAAGCCAAATACGATAGGATTCCTAAACAATTTGTTTTCGATAAGAAATACAAGATACAGTTAAATGAAAACAGCCAGCCGGAAGGATTAAGCCCAAAAGAGCTTAGAATTTTCACCGATGGTTCTAAAACAAATGAAGGTGTAGGTTGTGGAGCTTTCTCTGAAGACCTCAATATTCACATATGCACACCGCTGGGTACCTATAACACGGTCTTTCAGGCGGAATGTATGGGTATCATTCAAGCGGCCATAGCAATAGATGCTAGGAAGGTTAATGACTTCCCCATCAGAATACTGACCGACAGTAGGGCGGTACTCCAAGCCCTGAGATGCAATGTGGTGAACTCGGGACTAATATATGAATGCCATCAACGATTAAATGAGGTATGTAAAAACAACAATGTGACCCTGCAATGGATAAAGGGACACAGTGGATCCAGAGGCAACGATGCAGCAGACGAACTTGCCAGAAGAGGATCGGCTTTGGCCACTATAGGGCCGGAACCGATCATACCAATCCCCTTTGGTAACGTTTGTTCACTGGTACGTAGACACTTTACTAATCAACACGCTCAGCTTTGGAAAAATCTAGTAGACTGTAGACAAGCTAGGGATGCCCTGCCTGAAATTAACAGTCGCTTAACAAAAGTTTTAATGAGACTGAACAAGCCGCAGATTAGGATAGTAACAAGTGCTATCACAGGACACGGCACCTTTAACAAACATTTATTTACTATAGGTGTTACAGATAGTCCCCTGTGCAGGGCATGTATGGGGGAGGAAGAAACGGCGGCCCACGTGCTACTGAAATGTCCGGAGGTCGCTACATACAGGGCTAAACATCTCGGCACGCCGGGATCACTCCCCGAAGTTGCATGCAACATCAAGGGCCTGTTGAGCTTCTTCGGAGAGATCTCATGGCTCGAATAATCACATTATTCCTGCCCACACGCAAAATACGCGCATAGACGTGGAGTTGCGGAAAACAGCCCGTCGTAAACTAAACTAAACTAAACTAACCCAGTACCAGTGAAACCTTTTGTTACCGGCATATCTAATTTATTATCAAATTTAAATATTCCAGCATTTTTAACGTCAATAATATGGACAAATCAGATTTCCTTTAAATACTTCATTCATTCGTTCGCAACCGGCACTCTCTTTTCTAGACATAAAAACTTACTAATCACGGCCATGAACTGCGTTAAATTTTTGTAACCGTACAATACAGTGCGGAGTGTATCGCTGGAATCAAACCTGAGAAGTACTAGTCGTCGCTGAACGTCGCCAGGTTAGTGCGTGCTCTATTCCCCAGGTTACCAATTCAAAATTAAAAACTAATTCGGCAAATAAATTCCTTTAATTTTCAAATAAGACCATTTTCTGCACTTCCATTTATTATATCCCGCCCTTTTAGAAATTGTATTAAAGCAGCCGATTTTTGTATATGTATTTAGTTTTCAAAATATCTTCATAGATTATAAAAATCCCCAATGTACGATTCTGCAGTTTTTATCGATGTTTGTGAATGTACGCCTATAGCATATCCATGTGTATACGCTAGTAATTTTTTAATTAATTTTACAGTATTCATATAGTGTCTTTACTCGATGTTGATTATTATTATTCGACCTCTAATTGCATTAAGGACTTGCGAATAATTATCTATAGGAAAGTTGTTAGTGTGGACAGACCGATCATATCACACCTGTCTCTGTTATTCATTATTTTACAACCTACTCAATAAGAAAACCTGTCATTTTACACATTCCTAGTTGGCTGCTATTGCATTTATTTTGTAATATTAGTAGCTTTTTCGGGACCTAGATCTAATTAACTTCTTGCAACTATCATATATTTGCAATTACTGAATATATAGGCGACGGGTATAGTGCGCGCGATTGAGGGAGGGTGGGAGGTCCCCTTAAAACTGGACAGGACACATTATTTTCTTTCTTTAAGCGGAATTAAGCAAATTAATTTATAACAACCCCATTAAAATCACCCATAATGGCGGCAAAATAGAGGACGAAAGTTTTAGTGTAAATAAAAGCTAAACTTCAAAAAAACTAAAAGCATAATGTAAATTGACATTCTTCAACCTTAGCACCAACTTCTGATTGCAGAATTATTTGAATCGTTTTAGTTCTTTTAAGTTAGCTTTAACTTTTTTTAATTTTATAGAAATTTCATTACATGACATAACATTTTCTAACTTACAATCATATTAAATATCTGTCTCATTCGATATTACAAAATCTATTTTTATTTCAAATTGAGTGATCAATGCCTCAGTTTTCGAAAAAAACTTTCGTTACTCCCGATAATTGTCAAAAGGAACTGTCCAAAACCGACAACATAGTGCGGCCTATATTTCCAAGGACGTGACGGTCCTAAAAGTAAATTAGACTAACTAAGCACATTGTATAACGCTCTATACTTTTTCTGACCAGAATTTCAAATATTTCAATTCAATTCAAATATTTCTTTATGGAATACAATATTGTTATTAAAAGGTTATAACTCAGCATTTTCAAAAGTACTGTTAAAAATATAGGTGACTTTCAAATTGGTATTACAGTATTACATATTTTTTCATGATACACACAAGTTCATAATTGAACATAGGCATCCCACAAGGAACGTTACAAAACACGGCCCTGATTCACATACCTTTATCGACTTAATAACTCAAGTGAGTACGACTATAACAAAAGTGTCGTGTTGTGGTGACGTAAGAGAATTAACCACTACTAATAGCTGATGAGATGCGATAGAGCGAAATTAAGTCAGTAGATAGGCTGCAGTATCTTCCTGACAATACTTCATAATAAATAAACGCGGTTGCCAACCCACCTGTGAAATTAGCAAATACAGCAAATATTTCATACGATACAGATACAAAAATTAAACTAGCGTTACATTTTTTTTTTCAATAAATATCTTCGTGGTAGTACTATATTAAAATTATTAGGATTCAAGAAGGACAACGATCTCATTGAAAAGCATTGCATTTTTTGTTAGATCGCACGTCGGTGTGAAATAACGACACATTTTTTTCGTATAGCATCTCATTAGAACCGCAATTTCAAAATCTGTTCAGCATGAATACTGTTTTGATTACCGCAAGAAAATAACTGTTTCTGTTTTATCAATAAAAAAAGGTTTGAAGTAAATTTTGATACGCAAAAATAGCGCGAATTTGTATATTAAATACTATACGTGAAATATATTACTTGAAAATCTCTGTAAATTATGAACAGGATATTAAAAAATACGTGTTACTACTCGTGTAGACAACGTAGGCCTTAACCTGCCTAAAAATTGTTGTATCATACCAAACGTCACGTAATGCAGGCGTGTATCATAATCGCTAGTTTAGACGCAAAATTATAAGCGAACATTTGATATGCTGTACCTGAATCTGATGTATATCGTATAGCACAAAACCACATAAAGCTGGGTCCACACTTGTATCATTTTATATCATATCCATAGTGTATCAAAACTCCGTCGCGTGGCATCGATGCGTACCATTTTCGCTAGAGTGGACGCAAAATGATACACAATCATGTTACACCGTAATACACGACGATCATGATCGGAAGAATGATTGTAGTATGGACGCAATAATCAAAGGGGGTACACAATGTCGATACACGATCTAGACTTTTTGTCTTTTCCGTTTATATGTTGAAACTATAAATCAAGCAGCAATGCTCTTCCTCCATGTAGTCTTCGGTTTATAAACAGTTCTAGCTGCCACCAACGACATTTGTCTTTTTTACCCTGTTTTGACTCAATAAAATAAAACAAGCACATGTCACTGATACACTCTGAGTTATCACCGAGATGGATTCTGGGTCCATGTCTGACCTGAAACACAAGGAAAATATGCGAAGAACGGAAGATTTGGATACGAGAATCGTAGGAAAATTTGAGCGTCTACATATAACGACACGCGTTAGTGACACGCTGACAAGATACAGTATCGTAAGTGTGGCCGTGGTTTATGGCATGACTGTGGCACTATGAGAGATACGATATGATCGAAATGGGCGTCCACAAATACACGATACGATACTCTTGATTTTGAAGTTCGTGATGACACAAGTGTGATTCAAGTTTATATTCCGCACAAGGCTTAAGTTTAGACTTAAAAAAAATACGAGGATAGAAGAAACACGATTCTAGACACTATGCGGTTAGTGATACTATATGTTCAAAATGGGTGAAGTACTCGCAACGATATGCCCAATCATGATACATCAAGATGCTGAAATGTTGACCCGACCTTTTGAGGCATTAATATTATACAGTGTATAATTTCGTTACATACGAGTATAAGGAAAATTCTAACTTTGTTGTTAGTGGTTGGATATGTTATTTGTATTTTGAATATTAATTTAAAAGTTTTTTTCTCGGTTCAATCCTTCATTTTAGTAGAGTATGAGAATTAAAATAATAGATACAGTTTTAAGAGTTATTACATTCATGCCCCACATTTACCATCAGATGGTCTGTAAGTTCGTTTGTCACCACCTAATTTTTGAGAAACATTATTTATAATTCTCTGTGCACATAAAATATGCTAAATCTATTTAGTAGATGAAAAGTGTTTGATATTATATTTCTTTTAATAAAAAAACTTATTAATAAATTTATAGCCACTACTATCTGCTACTGTTGATAATAATAATCATTTCCGCCAGACTTTAATTTCCTCTGAGCTTTTTTAGTACCATTGGTTGTAACGTTATTAATTTTAGATTATTAATATATAATGTAAATTACATACTGAATAAAATTATTTTTACGGATTTTATGGCTTTTGAATTACTTACGTATTTACGTTTCGGGTGCATAAAAAACATAAATATATGTTGTTTGAAATTAAATAAAAGGGTTCTATTAAGCTCGACAAATTACTTGAATCTATAAAGTTAAAGACAAACACTTTAAATTTTTTGTCTCTCTGTCTGTCTGTCCGGTCCAATCTTCGGAATGGATGAACGGATTGTGATGAAATTTTATGAACAGATAAAAGGCAATGCCAGGAAAGATTTAGGCTATATTTCATCCTAAAACTTAAAATAAAAAAGTTTGCCATAAACAAGGTCTTTGATTATCTTAAATCTAAATATTGCTACATGAATAGATCCTATTCAGGCGCAGTCGGGGCTAGTTTATATAATACCGTCATCGGTTCTTTACGGTCTTGACGGTTCCTGGAGGTATCTTTGAACTGTTGGCGATCACAGCGTAAAAACTTTATACTGTCGTGGCGGTTTTGTTACCCAACGAGCGCTTGCGCCTTATGTGCCACGTAAGTAAGTTTCTCTTATACCGGTTATTTTTTACTTTTTCCCTGAAAAGGATTACGATACCTAAAAGCATATTGGATACCCTCACGGGTCGGACAAGGTGTTTTACATATTGTTATAATAATTTATTTAACCTAGCTTTGTAAGCAGATAAGAATACTATATATATATATATACATATATATTCTTTTTTTTTCTTTTTTTTTAAACGTTAACTAGGATTTTCTCCTGTATCGTGGAGGCAGTTTACAAACACAAATTGCACAAGGACAAACATCCAGACCCGGAACAATTATTTGTAGGCCATATAAATACTTGTTCCGTGCGGAATTCGAACCCGCGATCCCCAGCGCTAGAACTCATTGGTAAGCCACTGCGCCACGAAGCCGTCATATGAAGCCACGCTGCATATTATGGTTGCAGCACGAATGGTTCGGCTCGACCGTCGTAGTACCACGCTCTCACAGAATACCAAATTAAAATAGCAACTTAGTGCTGCTGCGTTTCGTATCGTGAGTGTAGGAAACCGGATACCCTTTTAACTGGAAACGAGGCATTCCATTTTAGTCCTCAGGGGTAACAACGCATCTGCATTTTGATTCTTAATCGAGGATAAATAGTCGATTGTGTGCTCATTGTCAGCCTTATTTAAGAAAAATACTATAAAGATGACCTAATAACAAACATAATAAAAACCTATCGCCTCCAGCCTCCAAGCCTAGAGATACCATGGAAAGCTTTACAGTTTGTAATTATACTGGCTCTCTATACTCTCCAGACGGTGCAGGCACTGCTATTTTGTGGCAAAAACAGGTAAGATAGTCTACCCAGACCAACCCGTGGTAACTCGGGAGCTAACTACTTCATTATTACGCAATTAAATAGTTTTTTTTTTTACACATAACACGAGTCATGTCAGTCATATTGCTAGAATTATCAAACTTCGTCCACGTTAACTTGCAGTTATGGAACATTAAACAAAATCTTTTTTAATCTTGAAAAAATATGTGAATATTAATAGAACTTTATGTGTGTAACAGTGATTAAGTCATCATAGAGTATGCTTGTCTTAAAAAGTGATGTTACATAAATTGTTTATTTATTTATTTTTATTCATTTGTTTATTTAAATCTTTATCTGCATAAAACATTGACATCGTCATGCAATCAAATTACATAGTGAAAATCAATTATATAAATATAAATTACAATAAAATTAATATAAGTCATAATAAAACAGAAAATTATTATACAATATATAAAAAACCTGTCCGACCCGTAGGGTGCTTTTAGGTATCGTAATCCTTTAGGGGACATAACAAAAAGTTCACTCCGCAAAAACTTAAGTAAAATTTAACTAAATGGGAAAACTTACTTGGTTATAAATTATGTGGCACATGAGGCGTAGGCGGCCGTCGTGTTACAATACCGACACCACAGTCTGAAGTTTTTACGCAGTGACCACTAAACGTATAAAGATACCGTCAGGCACTGTGAAGACCGTAAAGAACCGACTATGATATTACATAAAACTAGCCATCCCCCCGGCTTCGCCTTTAGAAATTTATTAATGTATTTAGATTAAAGATAAACAAAGACCATGATGTATTTTATATTTCTTTTATTTCCAAGTTTTTCCGTCATCGGCTCAAAGGCATTGCCTTCTATTTTGCAGTTTCATCACAATCGGTTCAGCTATTAGCCCTGGATAGACAGGCATGCGAAATTTTAAGAATAGTTGTTAATATATATTAACATGCAAATAATTCCCTGATCTTAATAAAAACCAGTTATTTCAAACTATATTATTACAAACATACACTGCAGTTTTATTTATTAGTTACGTTTAATATAGTTTTGAAGTTGAAATTTATTAAATATTGTAAAACAATTACATATTGTAAAACAGCTTGCGCTTTTCATGCCTGTTCGTAGTGTGTTATAAAATTGCGCCCCTTCAAATTGTGCAGATTTTTTACCAGACGAAACAACAACCTAGACAATGTTAATGATATTGCATGCCTTAAGCGCAAAGGTGTTTTATGTAAGTTATGTTCTACTAGCGCCTAAAAATCATGAATCGTATCTAAAAATCATATTGAACATACCTATAAATGATAATAAAATAGCACATTGTCAGAAAGATAAATGGTTGTTGCACTTTTTTTTTAATTGATCAATTGCTATTTTTACATAAAAAAGTGGTTTCAGAGTCTTATGGTGTAGATTTATCAAGTCCGCACGGAGGGGTAAACACGATAACTTTTGAAAATATCGATTGTTTAACTCAATCTATTTTTTAATCTCTTCATTTACCATGTGGGAAACTATGGAATGTAAATGACAGTTTAATTTGGTTTTTTTTATAGTTATAATTAATTTTCTTCGGCTGGATAATGCCGAAATATTTAGTATTATGAGTAGCCTTGAAATAATTACTTATTAATTTTACTAAATACACTGCATCACAGCTCACTCCCACTTCGGGCTCGGCCGCCCTCATGAGTAAATTACTGTATTGTTTACAGCAGCGGTTTACGGCAGCAAAAATATCGGTCGCTGTAGAAATACAAAATATTCCAAAAACTTGATAGAGTGACCTGAAGGTGTACTTCGGTGAATGCTACGGGAACTCCTCGAACAGTAGAACTAGGTGTGCCAAGTTTGGCCTCGTTTTTTTTTAGTTGTGATGAGACCTTACGTCCGGACTTGATAGAGTAACCTCAAGGTGTACTTTGGTGGATGCTACTGGAACTCCCCGTCCAGTAGATCTAGGTGTGCCAATTCTGGCCTCGTTTTTTGACTTATGATGGGACCTTACCTCCAGACCAGATATAGTGATCTGAAGATGTACTTCGGTGAATGCTACTGAAACTCCTCGAAGAGTAGAACTAGGTGTGCCGAATTTAGCCTCGTTAGTTATGATAAGACTTTACCTCCGGACTCTATAGAAACAGAAATTTTTCATACAATATAGATCATAAATAATACTTATTGAAAATCACTCTTTTGTTTAATTACCACTGGTTCAAAAAAAAAAGAACTAGCAAGAAATGCAGCGGGAAGTTTTTTTAAATAACAGCTTACTATCATGTATGTTACACAATTAACAACACAACAAATTAGAAATAGCTTGGTAGCGATCACCTCATTCCCAGGGGTAATTACCATCCATACATTCCTTAATATTATAATAACCTTTTTTTATATAAACTTTGTTTAATAAAGGTTTTGAGCTTTCAGCAGGTCAAATCTTGTATGTTTTCTGGGATTTTGTTGTAAAAGCGTATACATCGCCACAAGAAATAATTAATGACTCAGTGGAGTCGAATAACTGGTACTATTAACTTGCATCTGTTCATAGTATTTACAGAATGAATATCACTTATTTTTGTAAAACTACTATTATTTTTGTGTACGTACATTAGATTTTCATAAATTTATTAAGAGGCCTAAGTTAATATATTAAGATCCTTACATTGTTGTCGCAGCGATTTAAATCATATATTGTTCTTATGGCTCTTTTTAAAATAAATATAATTTCAGTGTCAGCCGTGTGTGCAAAATACCATACGAAATTCTGCTATGGAAATAGTCTAGCTGTTTTAACACTGGTAAGATTTCTAATCTTTTTACAGCATATGCTGCAAAACTAAGTCTGCTTGCTACGAGTTTGATATATGGGGGCTCCATTGAAGCTTCGTGTCTAGTGTGTTTCCAAGAAAAATGGTGGTATCGACGAGACCCAGTTCCTCGCTATTTCAAATTACATTAGTATTTAATTGTTTAACATTTGAAGTCATGAATTTCATATATTTCGTTTTAGTGCCATTGGAATGCAAATTATTAACGTTGAACCAATATACTAATTTAGATATGGCATTATTTACTTCGTCATATTTTAGTAATAGTCGTTTTAATTTGAAAATTAAAGAAGTGTCATCAGCAAATAATACTATATCATGGTTGTGTCTATGTAAGGTGAGTGATTAATGTTGTATACATTACAGAAACAGAAACAGAAAGGGGCCGAGAATCGAGTCTTGAGGCACGCCCATTTGTACCATCAACCTAGAAGATCTGATACTGTTAAAGACACCTTTTTGCTTTTCATTTGAATTAATTTAAGGGCATCACTTCTTATAACCGTATTGTTGAAGTTTCCTGATTAATGTTTCATGGTGAACACAATCGAAGGTCTTGGATAGGTCACAGAATATACCCAAAGCATCATTTGAATTATTCCATGCATTAAACATTTATTTAAATAGCTCAACACCGGCATCAGTTGTCGAGCGACCCCTTGGGTATTGATTTTGTGAAATAAATTATTTATATTAAAGAAATTTAACATTTGATCAAAAATAATTTTTTCAAAAATCTAAGTGTTGGTAGTACATAGATAGGTCTCAAATTGGCGAGGTCTAATGTACCAGATTTAAATAAAGGTAATAATTAATTACTATGCTTCATTAAATTTGGAAACACACCAGATTAATTACGAGTATTAAGTATAATAGCTAGATAAGGCGCTATTGTATCTAATAACTTTACTGCTTAAAAGTGCAAAACTGCAGATTTTCAGTTTTGTTAAGATCAATAGTTTAAAAATATTTTACAACATCTTTGGATGAAAATTTATAAAATATAAAGTTCTTTGTACACGTTTTTACATTTTTTTACGTAATGATTTGGCGATGAAGGAGACGAATTCAGTGACTTGGTAGTTAAGATCGGAATATCAATAAATTATTTCTCAAAAATATTTTACTAATATTCACTCCGTGACTCAAAGGCGATGGTTCTTAGATAATTGTTATGGTGTTATCTCACCAGGGGGCGCTGCAATAAATATATTGGTGCAAATAAATGTTCCCATTTATCTCCAAAACGGTTTGACTTATGTAGATACGCCTTTTTGTACCCGATTTTTGGTTCATCGGCAATGGTTATTAAATAGCTATTATGATGTTAACTCGCCATAGGGCGCTGCAATAAACATATTTCTGTAATCAAATGTTCCCATTTATCTCAAAAACAGTTAGATCTTTTTAGATACGGTTGTCAGTAAAGGGTTTATGACTCATCGGCATCGGTTTTTAGATAGGTGGTATTGTATTATTTCGCCAATTTTTCGCTCGTTAACATAACTTGTAGCGAATTTTACCCGGAGGCGGCTTGACCGATTATCGATATCACATAGCATATTTGGGTTCTAGAGTAAATACTATTTTAATACCATAACAACAGATTTACATCAATGACAACTTTATGGCCTATCCTTTTTCGATTACAACTTTTACATCCATCGTTGAATTTTTCAAAATTTTTAATTTTGATTTTTATGTTGCTAACTTTTAAACGACGCCATAAATCATGTTCAGTGATGGTAAGTGGCTACTGCAGCCTATAAACACCTGCAACCAAAATAAAGAAGGTTATAGATGTGTGGTCGCATTTGAGAATTAAGATGGAATGCCTCGCAGCCTGTAATTATACTGTCTCTCCATAGCCGTCAGACAGGAACACAGTTGTGCATGAACTGCTGCTTCGTGACAGAAATAGGTAAGAGTCTGGTACCTACTAAGCAGCAAAACGAGAGTGTGTATGTGTGTGTGTGTGTGTGTGTGTGTGTGTGTGTGTGTGTGTGTGTGTGTGTGTGTGTGTGTGTCTTAATGTTCTCATATCATATCATTCAAGTTTTCATGTATTTGTGCTGTATCAATATCAAATACTCCATTATTATCAAAGTCATTTCTTAAACTTTTGCAATTGTTAAAGCAAGATGTTAGCTACCGTGAGAAAATTTTTGTTTCAGAGAGCACGAGGGATCTGTGACAGAAAGCATCTGGCCGCCGTGCTTCAGCACGTCGAGAAAGTACTGCAAGACTTATATATATATATATATATATATATATATATATATATATATATATATATATAGCTGACGTGAAGCACTGACGTATCGGGAAGTCTGCAGTTTGTGAACATGTTCAAGATCGTCCCCGCCATTACATTAGATTTGATAGACCACAAATCCTTGCAAAGGAACACCGATTCCTCCCAAGGATGACTCGCGAGGCTATTGAAATTAAAAACATCCTACTTTTAATAGAGAAGATGGATGGGTGCTGCCATCTGCTTGGGATCCCATAATTAATAAAATCAAATCCAAACCCAAGTATACCACTGCTAGACTTCAAGATACTGTAAGCTCATTCTGCGCAAATCGAACCAAAAATTAATATTAAAAAACTGAAGGTAGCCGGGCTAACTATGACAGCAGGACGTCAAACACCTCAGTCCCCCGTGACCACGGGTGCTGGAAAGCACCCGAAACGTCGGGAATATAAAATAATAAGTTAATATACGCGAAAAAAATCCGTAAAATTAGTTTTATTTAAATGTGTAGTGTTCGCGTAAATATAAGAAATCATTACATGCACGTTTAATAAAACCTAATATTTTCTATGAACGCACTACGCATTACGTTATTTATAATATGTTCTATAAAGCTATGTTTGTTATCAAGAACTAGCCCAAGATCACGGGTGGATGATGATTCACTCAATATGTCTTTATTAATGGATTAACACGAAGCAATAGTAGATTTATTCCTTGTGAATTTAATGTAGGTACACTTACGAGGATTAAGTTTCATTTTGTTACTATTGCGCCATTCATGGATGGAATCAAGGTCATTTTGCAAAGATAGAACATCATCCTGATTTTTAATAGCCTTGAACAATTTTAAATCGTCGGCAAAAATGGAACAGTGGCTGTACTTAATGTTAATTGTTATATCATTAATAGACATTAAAAAAAGAATAGTGAACCTTGGGATACGCCTGACAGAGCCATATAATCATTAGATCTATATCCATGCAATAGTACACTTTGTAATCTATTTTTAAGATAAGATCGTAGCCACCGAAGTAAATTCCCAAGTACACCGTATGAATTCAATTTAGATATTAGTAATTGATGGTCCGCGATATCAAATGCACTAGAAAAACCTGTGTATATAGAACCCACCTGCATTTGACTATCTATTGTACTTGCAACATTTGTGACGTAATCCATCAAATTGCTATCAGTAAATTTATCTTTGCAAAACCCGTGCTGTGCCTCTACAATAATATTTTTTAAATGATTTGTTAAAATTGGATAAACTAAGGGTTTAAATATTTTTGGAAATAAACTTATAATCGAAACCGGTCTATAATTTTTAACGTTATCTTTATCTCCTTTCTTGTAAATGGATATAACATTGGAAAGTTTTCAGATAGCTGGAAAAGAACCAGTTCATAAATATTTCTTAAAAATTAGTTTAAGAGGAAGAGTTAGATATTTTGACGTCATTTTTATAAAAAAACGAATGCCGTCAGGGCCCCGCTCCTTTGTAAATATTTAGTTACTTGAGTATACTTGGGTCTTTACGTTCTGTTATTTCTATATAATGTAGAGAGCTTTGTGGATATACATCGGACAACAAAGGAGCTGAAGTACACTGGGGTTGAGAGAACACAGATGAAAAATGTTGAGCAAAAAGATTACATATCCCCTCGCCACTATTAGGGGATAAATCGTTTAGGTACATTTCTATTGGAAAACCAGAACCTCAGGATTCACGATGACGGACAAACTACCAAAACTTTTTAGGATTAGACTGTATGGATTTTTCGGTACTACGTATATACTACACTTGCCGTGTAGTGGCCGTTAAGAATATCCACTACCCCATATCTTCCCGTGGGTGTCGTAAAAGGCGACAAAGGCAATCAGGCAGGAGATGGGCAGCAGCATCTTCCTGGTAGCGGCAAAAATACAATAAAAAACTGCGGTTGCCGACCCGCTCGCCAAGCGTGACAACTATGGCAATATACCCCCCATGATGAAAGTTACGAAGAGACGGCCCCCAGTCCCCGGCGGCCCCGCTATTCCTGGCTACGGTGGCGACCATGGTAACGGCGGGGTAGGGGTGCTAAGAATCTCCGGTGGAGGTTCGGTTGCCACCTACGACGACTCGACCTGGCAACATACAACGCACGCACCCTGAGGACTGACGAGAAGATTGTGGAGCTGGAAGAAGAGATAGACAAGTTAAGCTGGCATATTATAGGATTATCCGAACTCCGAAGAGAGGGGGAGGACACGGTAATCCTCGAATCAGGCAACTTGCTCTATTACCGGGAGGGCGACCATCTGTCCCAAGGAGGTGTCGGATTTATCGTCCACAAGTCTCTCACTAACAACGTTGTAAAGATTGAGAGTGTGTCGACGAGGGTTACGTACCTTATACTCAGAATCACCAAACGGTATTCGCTGAAGGTCATACAGGTTTACGCACCAACCTCGGCACACCCCGATCAGGAGGTGGAGGAAATGTATGAGGATATCTCTAGAGCCATGTATTCCTCCAAAACCCAATATACGGTGTTAATGGGAGACTTCAATGCAAAACTAGGCACAATAGGGAACGGTGAGCTGAAAGTGGGGAAATTTGGAATAGGGCAACGGAACCCAAGGGGCCAGCAGCTGGCCAACTTCATGGAGAAAGAGGGACTCTTTATGATGAACTCTTTCTTCCAGAAGCGGCCCCACAGGAAGTGGACCTGGTCGAGCCCCGACGGTTCGACAAAAAATGAGATTGACTTCATTATGACGACCAGACGACAACTGTTCAGTGATGTCTCAGTGATCGCGAGGGTGAAAACCGGCAGCGATCACCGAATGGTTAGAGACACACTGAACCTAAACGTTAAGTTGGAGAGGTCTCGTCTAATGAAGTCAACGCTCCGTCCCCTTCGTGCTCTAATCCAAAGTCCCGAAACCTTTCAGCTCGAGTTATGAAACCGTTTTCAGTGCCTAGAAGACTGCAATGAAGTGGACGATTTAAATGACACGCTCGTGGAAACTGTCCATGCAGTCGGAGCTAAGTTCTGCAAGACCCGCCGCAGAAGAACACAAAAACTCTCCGATCACACTCTTAATCTCATGGCTGTTAGACGGGAGATGAAGCTACATTCTTCAACAAATTTGACAGCATACAGGCAACTGAACAGACAGATCTCCAAATGCATGCGGCGGAACTTACGCAACTTCAATACAGCTCGTATTGAAGAAGCGATCGAGCGGAACCAAGGCTCCAAAGTATTTGCCAGAGATCTGGCTGCCAGAAAGAGCCAACTGTCAAAGCTGAAGACCGAATGTGGCAGCATCGTTTCCGGGGCACCTGAGATTTTGAGTGAGATTGAGAGGTTCGATGGGCAGCTGTACACGTCATCGTTCGAGCCGCACGCAAGTGTGAGTAACGATCCAAGAGCGAGTCTTATCCGACATTATTCCGATGATATCCCGGACGTCAGTCTGAGCGAGATTAGAATGGCTCTCCAGCACGTTAAAAATGGCAAGGCCCCAGGCGAGGATGGAATTACAGCGGAGCTTCTGAAAGCGGGTGAGAAACCGGTACTTGAAGTCCTTCAGAAGCTTTTTGATTCCGTCCTCCATGGTGGCATTACACTGGAGGCGTGGAGCAGAAGTGCGGTGGTCTTGTTCTTCAAGAAAGGCGACAACGCTCTCTTGAAGAACTACAGACCGATTTCCCTTCTGAGCCGCGTCTACGTGCTGTTTTTGAGAGTCATTACGAATCGCCTCGCGCGCAGACTTGACGACTTCCAGCCTCCCGAACAAGCCGGTTTCCGAAAAGGCTTTACCACCATAGACCACATACATACCCTTCGGCAAATTGTACAGAAGTCCGAGGAGTACAATTTGCCACTATGTCTGGCGTATGTGGACTACGAGAAAGCCTTTGATTCCGTCGAAATTTGAGCGGTGCTGCAGTCCCTTCAGCGATGCCTAGTTGACTGTCGGTATATCGAAGTGTTGAAGTGCTTGTACAGTAGGGCTACGATGGCTATCCGAGTACAGAACCAGAATACGAAACCTATCCAATTGCAGAGAGGTGTAAGACAGGGTGACGTCATATCCCCGAAACTCTTTACCGCTGCATTGGAAGATATTTTCAAGCTTCCTGATTTCAAGATACGGTATCAACATTAATGGCGAGTACATCACTCACCTTCGATTTACCGACGATATAGTCTTTAATGCAGAATCGCTGGAGGACCTATGCACTATGCTCAATGACCTCAATAGTGCTTCTCAACGGATAGGTCTTAAGATGAACATGGACAAAACAAAGATCATGTTTAATGTCCATGTCACACCTATGCCGGTAGTTGTTGGGAACACTAAGCTCGAAGTTGTTGACGAGTATGTCTACCTGGGACAAATAGTCCGACTAGGTAAGTCCAACTTTGACCGAGAGGTCAATCGACGGATTCAACTCGGTTGGGCAGCGTTCGGGAAATTACGGCACATCTTCTCGTCAGGTATACCTCAAAACTTGAAAACGGGACTGTACACCCAGTGCGTGTTGCCAGTGATGACATACGGAACTGAGACGTGGTCCTTCACTGCTGGCCGGATGAGGAAGCTCAAGGTCGCTCAGCGAGCTATGGAGAGGGCTATGCTCGGAGTTTCTCTGCGTGATAAACTCAGAAATGAGGATATCTGCAGTAGAACCAGAGTGACCGACATAGCTCAACGGATTAGTAAGCTGAAGTGGCAATGGGCCGGCCATATAGCTCGAAGAACCGACAACCGATGGGGAAGAAAGGTTCTCGAGTGGCAGCCTCGTACCGGCAGGCGAAGTGTAGGGCGTCCCCCCACTAGATGGAGTGACGACCTAGTAAGATATGCAGGAAGTCGATGGATGCAGGTGGCTCAGGACCGTGCTTTGTGGCATTCTTTGGGGGAGGCCTATGTTCAGCAGTGGACTTGTGAAGGGCTGTAATGATGATGATGATGACGTATATAATCTAAATAATTCTTAGAAGCCAACGACTTAAACCGGTAGTTTAAGAGCTTAAGTTCCAGTGTGTCTCTTGGATTTTTATAAGTTTTGTGCCTTAATCGGATCTTTTCTTTTTCTTATATCAGTTTAATTAAGTTTGGCGTGAACCAAATAGGATACTTTAAATTCGGTGGCTTCGTTTTGGGTACATTTTCATCAATAATGGAATAAAGTACTTTGTAGAACCTAGATACCATGACATTGACCTCTTGACAATCACTAAATTCAAAACCACAATCAACTTTACTTACCCTAGAATTTACTTTAGTATAATCCGTCTTTTTTAATAGTTTAATATTTAATAAACGCGGTACTGACATATTCACATTTACCTCAAAATCAGGATGATGACGATCAGTTTTACTTACTGGACATGGACATTCAGCCACATTTATATCTTTAATATTACTTAAAACAAGGTCAAAGGTTCTGTTTTTAGTGTTTTTCACAGCATTCAATTGTCATAAATTATTTAAAGATAAAAATCAATGAACTGATAACCTAAATTACAGTAATAATTCCTAGGGTTGACATTCATATTTATAATGTACTAATACTAAATATTTTTAAAATTCTATAATTTGGTAAACCATAAATGGTTGAATGTGTTGTACTATATTTTTACAACAACTGTTAAACACACATTATGCAAAATGAATAAATAAATAAACATCATTATACCTTTGGACATTTATGTATTGATGCCCTTAAATTAATTATTTCATATTTAAGTAAGAGAACGCAAAAAGTTGTCATTAACAATATGAGCTCTTCCGGATCGATGGTACAAATGGGCGTGCCTCAAGGCTCAATTCTCGGCCCCTTTCTGTTTCTTGTATACATTAATGACTTACCTTACATAGTAGGGGATAACCATGATATAGTATTATTTGCAGATGACACTTCTTTAATTTTCAAATTAAGTCGACAGTTACTAAAATATGACGAAGTAAATAATGCTATCTCTAAATTAGTAAATTGGTTCGATGTTAATAATTTGCATTTAAATGGCACTAAAACAAAATGTATGAAATTCGTGACTCCAAATGTCAAACAATTAAATACTAATGTAATTTTAAATGGGGAGAAACTGAGTCTTGTAGATACCACCATTTTTCTTGGAATCACACTAGACGCGAAGCTTCAATGGAGCCCCCATATATCAAAACTAGCAAGCAGACTTAGTTCTGCAGCATATGCTGTAAAAAAGATTAGAAGTTTAACCAGTGTTGAAACAGCTAGACTAGTTTACTTCAGCTACTTCCATAGCATAATGTCGTATGGTATTTTGCTATGGGGACACGCAGCTGACACTGAAATTTTATTTGTTTTGCAGAAGAGGGCCATAAGAGCAATTTATGATTTAAAGCCTAAAGAGTCGCTGCGACAAAAATTTAAGGAAATTAATATATTAACTTTGGCCTCTCAATACATTTATGAAAATGTAATGTACGTACACAAAAATAAAAGTAGTTTTACAAAAATAAGTGATATTCATTCTGTAAATACTAGGAACAGACACAAGCTAGTAGTACCAGTTACTCGACTCCATCGAGTCAGTAATTCATTCTTGGGGCGATGTATACGCTTTTACAACAAAATTCCAGAAAATATACAAAGTTTGACCTGTTCAAAGTTCAAAAACTTTATTAAACTAAGTTTGTATAAAAAGGGTTATTATAATATTAAGGAATTTATGGATGATAATAACCCCTGGAAATGAGGTGATCGCTACCAAGCTATTTCTAATTTGTTGTGTTGTTAATTTGTGTAACATCATGATTGTAAGCTGTTATTTAAAAAAAAAAGTCCCGCTGGGTTTCTTGCTGGTTCTTCCCAGGACAGAGGTTTTTTCCGAACCAGTGGTAATCAAACAAAAGAGTGACTTTCAATAAGTATTATTTATAATCTATATTGAATAAAAAAGTTTCTGTTTCTGTTTCTGTTGCAATGGAATATTTTACACACACAGACACATCATTATCATCATTAGAGCCCTTCACAAGTCCACATGCATCCATGGACTACCTGCATGTCTTCCGAGATAGTCACTCTCTCTAATGTGGGGCCGCCCCATCGGTACGAAGATGCCACTCCAGAACCTTGCTTACAATATTAGGCATTAAATGATAAACTAACATGTGTTTGACTCGATGTTGGTTCAGAATACCGAACATGCAACATTTGCAATTGTATCACAATCGCTATAATATCGCAGTGATTTCTGAAAGCATTGGTATATTGGCGAAACTGAAGAAAGAGATGCATGAAATTTTAATATTTTGAATGAGAGAGCAATATTATAACGCATACTTAAATATCAGCAACTCATCTGTAGCCTTCTTTGTTTGAAGTTGGTTGCAAGTGTTCATGGGTAGCAGTAGCCACTTACTGTGATTCCGGTTATCACTTGGTAATTTATAAAAAACATTAGATACTCTGTGTTCTCGATTGTCACATTTAATTCTATAAAAAAACTGCTTTACTGCAAATACGTACTTTATAAAAAAAAACTTGCATTATTGCAAATACGTTAAAGAAAACACAAGTCTTCGTAGCTAATGATGCAAACTTACACTAATATATTTCATATGTTTCCTAATACATACATTTCCAAGGAAGCATGTTACTAAGAAACAAATTATCACTTCACTTGTATCAACTATAACAAAATAAGATTTAAAAAAATAAAACGATTTTGCTGATTCTAGCGAAACTAGAACAAATTAATAAAAAAAATGCGCCCATTTAGTAAATCACGAACAAAATTATTTACTTAGTACGTTAAGAAAAAAGAAAACAACAAAAGAAACGGTATTACATATAGCTCAAACTAAAATCCATCGTAGCGGATTGGTATGCCTACATCGGTCTAAGTAAAGATTACGAAGGCTTAGTTTTGAAATACATAAATAAAACAATGTCCCTTTTACTCGAACACTGGATACGGTTCGACCGTTCAGCATACACAATTATTGATTATCATTACCTTTACAGCCTTTGAAAGTCTACTGTTGAACAAAAACCTCTATATCTAATCTATAGATCCGCAACAGTACCGCAGTGTTTTTTTAAAATTTAAGTTGTTACCAGGAAGATGCAGCTGTCCAACTGCAGTTTTAGTCTCCCTTTGGTGCCTCTTGCATCACCCATGGGACGATAATATATTGGATATACCTATACCGCCTCTACACGTATAAATTATTGATTGTTCGAGTTTAAATGTAAATTAATGAAATATAAATAAAAAATCTATTTTATTTGTATTTTCTAAGGTTTTCATTTGTATTTTCAGGGCTAAAAGTTTTATTTTTAGAGCTGTGCTTTGGTTACTATTTAAGCGTTTTAGAAGTTGTTGCATTGTCTCCAGTATATTTGAAAATCTAAATTTTCGTGAATTTCTATTCTGTACTCATGAAGTATTTTGCTTTTTTTTTGTAGCTAAGCTTCGTCTAAACTTCAGGCTAAAAAGTAGAAGTAAATAAAAATAAAAAGCCAAAGTAGTTACATAAATTGAATTGTTTATTTAATGAACAATAACTAAAACGACGGGGCGTTGGCGACACCCCAGAAGCTGGAGTGACGACCTGATAAAAGACTCAAGAACGTAATGGTAATGTATGGGGGTAATAATAATGTCCTCCAGACCGAATTTCGGTCACGGCGGCCAGTCTCAACGGAGACTAGCCATCGGCGCAGGACAGTATTATAGTGCACAAGTGTATGCGCAAGCACAGGTGCACTCTCTATTCACTCACTCTCATAGTCCGATGGGACGGTAAACCGACACAACCGGAGAGAGATCAGGCGCAGGACCAACGGCTTTACTTGCTTTCCGAGGCACGGGGATGAGACACCGCCAACTTCCTGACTCCGGGCAGTTACTGAGAAATTTTTAATGGAAATACTCAATAACAGATTTTTTTGGCCCAACCCGGGATTCGAACCCGGGACCTCATGATCAGCAGTCGCACTACTACGACCACTAGACGAACGAGGCAGTCTATCTACGTGGGTAGTCTGTGTTTAACAGTGGATTTGAGATGAAATGTAATAGTAGTAATAGCAGTAACTAAAAATTTTAAATTATTTGATTTACACATGGCTAAAACTAAGTGTAGCTTATTTCCAGGAGGTTAAGGCAAATGTGCGATAGAGCTACCCCTAATGATAGACCGATGACTTTTGATGATGATAACGTTGCGGGGTCTATGGAGACTCGCTGCATCGTAAGTAATGTACATAATAATTGATTAAGGGAATGTTAAAAGTTATGGGTTGTGCCACCAGCTCGATGACTGATTATCAATCACATGGGTTTTTATAAGGTTGTCAAACGAGCAAACACCTGATAGTAATTGGATGCTGTGACCCTTAGGCACGTTCATCTATTCTCAGTTAAAAATCAAAATATAGATGCGTAAGTTGATTAATTAAGTGTCATGTGCGTATTATATCCGTATACGTATTTCGTACCGTCCTATCGGACTATGATATTGAGAGAATTGAGAGTGCACTAGCGCTATAATCCTTGCTTGCGATACTGACTGCCGTGACCAAAATTCGGTTTAAAACAATTTTGTTTAAAACATTATTGTTATTATTTGGATTTGGATATCAGGTTTCCGTCGATGTACCTCTTGGCTCTTCGGAACATTGTCTGATCCGGAGTGTGGTGCCACTCACGCTCCCCTCGCGGTTGCGTTCTGCAGGTTGTCGCCGTGTTTGGCATTACAGGTCGGCGGATTGGGACGGAATGCGGTCTTTCTTTGCTTCCTACCCATGGGGGTGGGTTTGCTTCTCGCCGGATGATCCCAGCGCTGTTGCTGACTCTGTCACTGATGTGGTGCTACAGGGAATGGAAGTTTTTATTCCATCATCTATGGTACCCATCGGAGGCAGAACTCAGTCTTGGTTTGGTCGCTCCTGTAAGACTGCATTACGCAGTAAGCAGGAGTGTTATCAAGCCTGGGCTGCGGCTTCGGCGACTTGGGATATAAACACCAGCACACTTAAAAAGAAGTATAACTTCGCCTCCAGGTCCTTCAAAAGAGCTATTGCCAAGGCAAAGTCAGAGCACATAGGCAGAATTGGCGAGAAACTAGTTCGCCTTCCTTCGGGAACCCGTGCATTCTGGTCTCTCGTCAAGGCTGTCCAAGGGAATTTCTGTAAGCCATCACTACCATCTCTGCACAGGGAGGACGACTCACTGGCTTACGACTCAAAAGAGAAAGCCGACCTTTTAGGCTCCCCTTTTGCGTCCAACTCGACTCGACGGGGGGAACACACCGCCGACCATCCCGCGGTGTGAGTGCTCCATGCCGGATGTGCGGTCTCACAGCGCTCGGTTCGCAGAGCACTCCTCTCCCTTGACATCCACAAGTCGAGTGGGCCTGACGGAATCCCCCCAATTGTGCTGAGGACGTGTGCTCTGGAGTTGGCACCGGTTCTAACGCGTTTTTTCCGGTACTCCTACTCCCTAGGCGTAGTCCCGAAATCATTGAAGACAGCTTTTGTCCTCCGATCCCTAAAAAAAGCGACCGCTCAGACCCGTCCAACTACAGGCCTATCGCCATCACCCCCTTGTTCTCCAAAATAATGGAATCCGTTATAAACTGCCACCTCATGCGGTACCTTGAGGATCACCAGCTGATTAGTGACCGCCAGTACGGTTTTCGTCGGGGTCCATCAGCTGGTGATCTTCTGGTCTACTTAACTCATAGATGGGCGAAGGCAGTAGAGTCCAAGTGGGAGGCATTAGCCGTTAGTTTGGACATTGCGAAGGCCTTCGATCGGGTTTGGCACAAAGCGCTTCTTTCGAAGCTCCCTTCCTATGGGCTTCCCGAGAAATTATGCAATCGGATCACCAGCTTTCTTGCAGATCGGAGCATCGAGGTCATTGTAGACGGTGCATGCTCCGACTACAAGCCTATTAACGCTGGTGTTCCACAAGGCTACGTGCTATCATCAACGCTGTTTCTTCTGCATATCAATGATATGTTGCAAGCCGGTAGCATTCATTGCTATGCGGATGACAGCACTGGTGGTGCTCTATACACCGGCCGTGCCAATATTTCTCGGGAAAACGTCGCCAAGTACCGGAACAAACTTGTGTCTGAAATCGAGTCTTTGCTGAACAAAGTCTCGGATTGGGCGCGACTAAATCTAGTCCAGTTTAATCCTCAGAAGACACAAGTTTGCGCGTTTACCGCTAAAAAGAACCCCTTTGTCGTATCTCCTCAGTTTCAAGGCACTCCCCTTCTAGCCTCAGCCAGTATCGGTATCCTCGGAGTGGACATATCGAGTGACGTGCAGTTTCGTGGTCACTTGGAAGAGAAGGCCAAATTGGCCTCTAAAAAGCTTGGCGTGCTCAGCAGAGCGGGATAGTATTTCATGCCGGCTCAACGCCTGCAACTTTACAAGGCGCAGGTTCGGCCTCACATGGAATACTGTTCCCATCTCTGGGCAGGGGCTCCCCAGTGCCAGCTCCTTCCACTTGACCGCATCCAGCGCAGAGCGGCTCGAATCGTCGACGACCGAGTCTTTTCCCATCGGCTCGACTCATTGGCGCTGCGAAGAGATGTTGCATCTCTTTGCACTTTCTTTCGCATTTACCACGGGGAGTGCTCTGAGGAATTGTTCGGCTTAATCCCAGCCGCCAAATTTTACGAACGCACATCGCGGCAGAACTCCCGCTACCATTCACACCATTTGGATGATTGGCGGTCCACCACTGTGCGATTTAGAAGATGTTTTCTTCCTCGCACAACTTCCTTGTGGAATAGTTTACCACCAGCGATTTTTCTGGACCGATACGACTTAGGGACCTTCAAGAAAAGAGCCTACTCCTTTTTAAAAGGCTGGCAACGCTTCTGCAATTCACCTGATATTGCGGTTGTTCATGGGCGGCGGTAGTCACTTACCATCAGGTGAGCCGCATGCTCGTTTGCCCCATCTCCTATAAAAAAATAAAAAAAAATATAAATATTATTACGTTATTTTTTGCACCTACGTACATACCGACATCTGACGTACGTATTAGTATAGAAAACGGGCAAAAGGGTTTTAAAAAATTGATATTTGTAAATTTTGTACAACCGACTTCAATATAAATTATTAAGAATAACTCAAAAACTATTGGTCCGACCTTGATCAAATTTATATGAGACCACATTGGAAGCACCAGCTTTTAAATAGAAAAAATTATGGAAATCGGTTCACCCAGTAAAAAGTTATGATGTAACACATAAAAAAAAAACGTAAAGTCGAATTGAGTACCGGCTCCTTTTTGGAATCGGTAAAAAAGTAATATTTTACGAGGGCGACACTGAAAGTTTTTAGAACTGACCACTTGTAAAGGATATAATAAAAAAATAAGTTCAAATTTTGAAAATAGAACTTTTGCCAATATTACTGTGTATGTATTTTATTAATTTGTCATTTGTTTACGATATGGCGGCAAATTAAAAGTTGTCTGTCACGTCAGCATGCATTTAACGCGAGAAAATTTTCGTACAATGATTTTTTATGACTTTCGATGTCATTTAAGTCAACAAGAAAGTTATGATAGTTTTCGATTGGCTTTTCACGATGAAGCCCCATCTTGTGCCACTGTTTACGACTGGTTGAATGAGTTTAAACGTGGTCGCACTAATCTCACCGATGATCTGCGTTAGGGATGGCCTTCTACGGCAACGACTGAAGATAACATTAGTGTTGTGCGGCATATGATAGAGACTGACAAAAGAGTGACTTATCAGCAGTTTTGAACAAGCTTAGGTATCGGTATGAGTCAAGTGCACAAAATCCTCCATGAACATTTAGCGGTCCGGAAGCTTTGTGCCCGGTGAATACCTCATAATTTAACAAAGACCCAAAAACTCCGTCGTGTTGATTGGTGTCGTGAAATGGTTCAAAGATTTAATACAGGTGACTCAAATGCTGTGTTCGACATACGGGTGATGAAAACTGGATTTATTGTTATGATGCTGAAACAGAGACAGTCTGCTATCTTGGTGTTTCCTTCCGAGGAGTTGCTAACTAAAGTGAAGAGAGGTCAAAGCGTGGGAAAAAAATGGTGGCCTCGTCTTTCGGAATGACAGGTCATTACGCAACAATTGTTTTAGAGGATCGAACGAACAGTTCCTGCAAAGTGGTACACTAACAATTGTGTGCCACTTGTCTTGGAAAAAGTTCGGGAGAAATGACTTCGCAGTAGGATCCTCCTTCACCACGACAACGCCTCGTCGCACACCACCAAGCAAACAATCGACTATTTGGCGATGCAAGATGTGGAATTACTGGGTCACCCCCTATAGGCCCAACCTTGCACCTTGCGACTTTTATTTATTTCCGAAAATAAAAGAAAAACGTTTTATGGACGCCAAAGAAGCAGTGGCTACGTTTCAAAATGAAGAGACCCGAGAGAGAGAGAGACGAGAGTGCAAAGTGATTTTCTCAGTGGTTTCATCGAATGCAGCGATGTATTCATGTAAATGGACACTATTTTGAAAAGATAAAATAAAAGTAATAACTTGCTAGTTTGTTCAGCTTTTAATTTTTTCAGAACTTTCAGTGTCGACCTCTTAAAACACCATATTTAATTATATATTTAAATAGAAACTAAATTTAGGTCCGTAGAAAACCGAACAGGTTAAAAGATGGAAACAGATTGAGGTGGCGAAACTGCTCTACTGAAATCCTAACTGAAACTTAACCTTTAACTATAGACACTAAATCTTTGTAACACTAGCATGCACATGGGGTCTAACAGACTCTTACATTATATAGGATTATTTGATATTAGTTGTGCAAATAAATAAATGAAAAGAGGATGTTTGGGTTATAAATAATAAGATTTTATGTAAATATAAGAAAAATTCATTTCAAAATACAAATAATTACAAAAAGATCAAGAAAAGGCACTTTTCAGTCTTAATTGACACTGAGATCAATTAAAGTTCTATTAACTAATTATTTCTTATAATTATTTTTATTTCTTAAATTTAATTAATATTAAATCAAAAATACAAAAATTTTCATTCTGAACTACAAACAAAAAGAATGACAGAGTCAATTACCCTATAATTATTGGTGTACCTTATACAGGCAGTTTGAGAATTGCAGACATAATATTGGATTTTTGCATGCTACACATTTATTGGCAGTCTTTTGGTTGAGCCTTGGTGGACATAAGTTACAAGATTTTCTCTACCCTTGCTCTTATTGTTCAGCCTTCGTATCATTTGCGGGCACTTCACCATCTATAAAGTGTTTTATGGTGATTTTCAATTTTATTTGTAATGATTTGTTCGAGATATAACGTCTTTGCATATGCGGGACTACTAGGGAATGAGCTAATTTCTTTATAAAGATACCTCGATCTATTTCCTTATTTTGATATCGAGTATATAATATGCTAGAATTGATACCACTCAAGTCAAGAATTCGAAAAAATATCACCAGAAGACGGTTCATCTAAACGCAATATTTTTGTCGGTATTTGTACTGCACTTTTTTCCTCTAATGGCCATTTGGACCCGGAAGAACTTGGTCGACTATTTTCAGCCATTTTAAACACGAAAAATCTAAAACAAAAGTAAAGGTGGTATAATATTGTTTCTTAAGAAAATATGAACATAGGATCTCACAGATCTAGATCACAGATTAAATATGTGCAACTTACATTTACGGCACAAACGATATAATAAATAATTCATTTTTCATCATGGAATGACTGAATAATCAAAAAATAAACAGGGCGGACATGAAAATAACAGAAAGCGTTCCTATATTCTTCCTGTATACTTTATACGTGGTAGAGCCAAGCTGCAGCTATATTAGTAGTATAGTAGTAGCACGAATGAGTCGATTTGACCGGGTAAGGACCACGCCCTCACAGAATACCAGTGTAAAATGGTAGCTTGACACTGCTGTGTTTCGTATGGTGAGTGTAGAGAACCGGAGACCCATTTTACTGGTAAAAAGGCATTCCATCTTAGTCCTCACGGGTGACGACGCATCTGCATTTTGATTCTTTATTGAGGATAAATGTAAATGTCTATGGATCACAGCAACCACTTACCATCAGGTGGACTGTGTGCTCGTTTGTCACCCTTACTATAAAAAAAATATAAATTTACTTACAATAATTTATTGAAGAGCTCCATAATGCTATTAGAATGTTAAATCTGAACTTAGAAGCCGTAAAAGAATGGTCTAGGCGTTTTGGAATATTAGTTAATCCAACGATATACTCGTAGGTAGCTCGAGAATGTTGTCCAAAATTGAAGTGGCAAGCCTACTTGCTGTATATTACAGTGATAATTATGATATAACATACTATATCTCTTTTCAACTCATGATAAGGTTCTTCTCTCCTCATCTAATTATAAGTTTAGTATTCCATCTCATTTCACTGGGTTCAGCAACAATTCTTTTATTATTCAGGCAACTACTCTGCAACTCCTTGCCAGTAAACGTAAGAAGGGCGCCAAGTACGTATTGTTTTAAATAGTTGGTGCATGACTTCTTTTTAAAAACAATCGATGTTCGACTTTAAGAATGATGATGATATATTCTGATATTTTATTATTTGCAATTTCATATACATACGAGTAATATGTATTTGCTGCTGAGATGGTTTGGCCATATCGAGGGAATGAATGAAGAACGATTGACAAACAAGTGTATAAGGTAAGTGTGAATGAAAGTGTTGGCAGGGGTAGACCTAGGCGGACGTTTTTAGACCAAATCAGGGACGTCTTGAAAAAAGGCCAGCTCAAGAGTACTCTAAACCGAAGAGCATGGTATGAAGGGAATAATGAAAGTGGACGAAGCGAAACAAGTTTATAAGGATCGTAGCAAGTGGAAACAAGTGGTCTCTGCCTACCCCTACGGGAAAGAGGCGTGATTATGTTTATATGTATGTAATATGTATATCTATGTATCATACATTTTTGGTTATATATTATTTACATTCACTATATGTAAAGATTTTGTATATTATATGTATATATAAATAATTGCACGTGCCACAAAATGTCATCACTCCACTGGTTGACTGGCAGAGAATGCCGATAGGTATTAAGTTTGCCGTTTGTTCCCTATTTATTAAGGTATTAATAATAAAGTATAAGTAAATAAATAAAAATAAACATTTAAATGAAATTGAAGAATCTGTCTGTAATATTTAAATTACTGGTTTCTATTAAGCTCAGGTGTTATTTGAATGATATTATATATATAAACAACCTATTCTAACCAACTTATCTGTCCTCGGAATAGCTGAACCGATTGTGATGCTACTTTACAAATAGATGGAAGCAATGCCAGGAGGGATTTAGACTATATTTTATTTGAAAAAAAAATAAGGACATATTTTTTTTTAATTTAACTGTTGCTGATATCAATGATCTTTGATTATCTTAAATCTAAATAGCCATAATAATAGATCTGATGCAGGCGAAGTCAGTACAAGTCGCTAGTTTTTCTATTCTTTCCTTTTTCGAATAATAATTTACTTGTGTACATAATATTACTTCTTTTGATTCGCTTTATTTATTTATTTTCTTGTAAGCTTGTACATCATCATACGCTTTAGATAAACATGAAAATTGCCTAAAGCAAAATGTTTTAATATACATTTCCAAAAGGCAATTTAAAGACCATAGACTACGGAAAATGAAAACAGGATTGGATTTCACTCCTATGAAATTAAGTAATAAAGTCTTTATTATTTCCTTTTCACGAAATCCAGTCAAGGGGATAACCACTTTATACATTATTTTGTAAAATATACAGCTCTCGGTAACGTAATCAAATTCGGTCTCGACTAAACTAAGGCATATTATACTTTTATTGAATAGAACTATTATATATAACTGTTAAATTAGAAATTATATCTGATGAACTACAACTTTTTGACAATGGATATCTGCAATCAACTTTCAACAATAAAGGCCTAAAACGCGTCGTGTTGCAGTATGTGCAGGCAAGAGAGTTGCACCCACGAGTAAACTATAATTTTGATTCTCCTTTCATGTCATAGTGACTTTAGTCAATGTTTTTTTTTAAGGCGCATGGTTGAGCAAAATGTCGCGCTAGTCATTATTTGTGCAGTTTTTAGGAGCTACATATAAGTTTTTTTTATTGTTACCTTTGTTAACAACATCGCTTTTAGAACTGGAACCGTAAGTGTTTTTTTCAGACGTCCACAATTTATTCAAAATAGAAAAATACTCTTTCTACTGGAGCATTTGTACCAGGTAGACATAAAATATATTCGATTAAAAAAAATTATGTTGAAGATTGTTGACTTTGAATACTTCCATCCAACGAGTTACGGGACAATTTTGTGTCCCGGAGCTTTATTTGGGGACAATGGGACAGGTGACCGCGAAAAGGGACAGTCCCGTTCAAAACGGGACGTATGGTAACTTTACCTATAACCCGGCGACGGCTCCGTGGCGTAGTGGCTTAGCAATCAGTTGTTGCGCTGGGGGCCGCGGGTTCGAATCCCGTACGGAACAAGTATTTGTATGGCCTACAAATAATTGTTCCGGGTCTGGATGTGTGTCCTTGTGCAATTTATGTTTGTAAACTGCCTCCACGACACAGGAGAAAATCCTAGTGTGGGGATGACGTTTTTTTTTAAAGTTGAAATTGAAAGACTGAACCCTTATACTTCTCGTTGATTTTTGTATTACCTTTATTAAAGTTACCCTTATGTATAAATAAATATAATTACGTATGTAGAATGAAATTGAATAAAAATAAAAACCAACATGTTTGTTTTCATCATCATCAATCATTGGGGTAAGGATAATGTCAGCCAGCATAAGTAATAAGCAGGCTAAGTTACAAGGTGCTCAGTTCAAAAATTAGTAGGTAGGTATGTTACTTTTCAATACGTGACACGTAAAAATTAACAATAAACAAAAACAAATCTCCGAAACATCCTATTTATTTATTTATTCTTTATTGCACCAAATATTTGTACAAAAGGCGAGCTATCTATCTATTTACCTATAGTGAGTAGGTACCTTTTAAACTCATAATTTTCAATGCTTCATTTTTAGTATATAATTAATTATAAAATTTCATAATTAGATAATATATGAGAATACATAATTCTAATATAATGCAACTAATATACCGAATAAAAAAATTAAAATACATTTATCGTTGTACGCCGTATATTTCCATAAAATAGTTTATTGATGTTGAAAAAATAATACTACGTTCGCACAATAGGTGGCATCTTGCATATTTCTTACGTAATATATTGCAGCGAGTCGGCGCAGCGGGCCGAATGCTCAAGGTGGTCCGTGTGGAGTAGCCCCTTAATGTTAGAACATTTCAATTTCAGGAAAATGTTACATGTAGCTTTAATAAACATTATTGGCTCTATCGTTGAATATCGCTTATTAAAGTTAAATTTTAAACCTAATAATAATAATATAATAATCTTTATTGATACTCGTAATTATACAGTGAATACGTAAAGTGTGCGTGCGCGTGTGCGTGTGCGTGTGTGTGTGTGCGTGTACGTGTGCGCGTGCGAGTGCGTGTGCATGTGTGTGCGCGTGTGAATATGCGTGTGCGTATGCGTGTGCGTGTGCGTGTGCGTGTGTGTGCGTGTGCGTGTGTGTCCGTGTGCGTGTGCGTGTGCGTGTGCGTGTGTGTATGTATGTGTGTGTGTGTGTGTGTGTGTGTGTGTGTGTATGTGTATGTGTGTGTGTTTTTTTTTTTGGCTTTAAAGTCACAGTTTTAAGCAACCATTTTTAGACTCTTTTAAATCGCAAAATTTATGTTTTGCATATGCCACCCAAACTCTAATACAATAATTTATTACTGGCTGGGAAAACGCATAATATACTGTGAAAAATGTATCAAAATCAGCCACATACCTTAGATGTTTAAACGCCCAAATTAGCTTCCTTAGTGGCTTGTAGATCTATATGACTAAGCCAGTTTGTTTTGAAATCTAAAATGATGCCTAGATATTTAACAGTATCAGATTTATGGAGAATATGGCATGCACATTGTTAATCGTAAGTTGCTGTAAGCAATGTAACTTGATTGATATATATCCTTTTCCTTGATATTGAACTGCATAAAAATTGTTTTTGACATGTTTAGAGTAAGTAAGTTGAGTCTTAGCCAGCAGTTTACATCGTGTAGTCCAACTTCCCTTATACCAAGTCTCTCCATAAAATACAAGCGCCATATGTAACTACAGCATAAGAACTTACTATTCAATCGATCTTAACACATACAATATATAACACAAAAAAGTCCTTGAAGATGGAATGCGCTACACCACGAATTTCTGCTCTTTCTAGCTTGTCAAGGAGAGAGGGAATAGAAACAGTATCAAATGCCTTGGCAAGGTCGAAATACACTTTTTTTTATCAAGCTTCGTAGTAACGTAATCAACCAAGTCACTAACAGCATTTTCTGTACTTTTCCCGACCTAAAATCGTATTGATGACGTGACAGAATATTATTATTTTCTAAGAACTTCATCAATCGAGTATTTAAAAAAATTTCCAAAAATTTTGAGAGAGCCGGTAATACAGATATAGGCCGGTAGTTATTTATACTATCTTTGGTGTCACCCTTGTGTACTGTAGTTACAATGGATTTTTGTTAAACTTTTGGAAATATACCCTGATACAGACAGATATTGAAGAGCTTAGTTAACGGAACAAGAATATTTTTAGCTAGCTTTAAAAGTTTAATAGAGATAGAGTTCCAGCCTACAGTGCAGTCATTTTTAAGATTGATGATAATAGACTTTACTTTCACTTTGTCGGGTTGGATGAGAACACAGTAATTGACAAAATTAGGCACATTGAAGTTGTACCGGTAGTTTTCGGTTTTGTCTTAACTTATTTTGTTTGCTAAATTTTTACCAATGTTCGAGAAAAATCATTTATACTTTCAATTGTACAAGACATTGTTGTTTATATTATTCAGCAACTCTTTAGCTGTCGAATTAGTAATATTTTGTTATATTTGTCGCCAAACCACACACGTTTTTATTATTTTCTTACAATCCTGTCCATCCAAAGGTTGTCTGGAAGAGATCGCTCTTAGCTATAAGACCGCCCATTGTACCACATTTCTTTTTCTAATTTTTTGTTAATATTCATGTTATTTTTTGGTGTACAACAAAATTTTATCTATATATCTATCTATCTATTTTAATTTGTAATAGTTTAAATAGCTTTCTATTTCTGTTTACTATTTTGTGCCTTTTTGAGAAGAGATCTTTCATATTCAATTTTAAGACTTCTTAGGAGAGAATTACAAAAACTTCTATATCGTTTATACGATACAACGAAAATGTTATTATCGGGGTCTGTTCTAAGATTTTTATGCAATTTACCTCTATGGCGAATACACCGTAGAACTTCGGGTGTAACCCATGCTTTGAGAATTATTTGCCGCCTAAGAATCACTTTATATTGAGTGCAAGATTTTACAATAGAAGATATTTTTTCAACTAAAAGTGAGGCAGACTTATCTGCATTGCAGTTGGTGTTTATAAAAGAAAAGTCAATTGTAGTCAGATTTTTAAGAACTTCATTGTAATCTATTTTTGTATTATAGCTTACTTTATGAGTAACTGTGGTCAGTAACAATTGAATTCAGAACAACTACTGTGACAGGAAAAAAGGTTTTCATTATAGCACGGTCCAAACAATTATTGACTCTCGTTGGATAAATATGTCCTGGCAGAAGGTCTTCTATCAGAACATACTTATCCAACAGTTTAAAAGTAATTCAGTTCTGCCATAATATTTAAATGAGTCATTTTTAACACCATTTTAAGTTTAATGTCAATGTTGACATTACCTAAAAGATATGTATTTTTAATCTTAATGGGTTGTAGAACGTGTTCAACTGTGTTTAGAAAACTTTTAATTATATAAAACGATAGCTATCTAAATGTGGCTAATATTACAATATTTGATTCCATCTTTAGCAAAAGTAAGAAGTTACCCTCAATTGAAAATTCCTCCACTATACAATCTATTCCACATTTTACATAAATAATTATACTCTCATATTGGTTTAAAGTAAGTAGTGGAGCTTAGTAACTACTTAACCAGCATTCCATTCGAATTAAAACATCATATTCAAAAGTAAATCTTTCAAATTGTGCTATTAACCTATCCATGTTTTTATTAACATTTCACATACTCTGAGTTAAAACATTTAGAGATTTAGAAACATTGACATTCTGAATAATATTGTTACAGTATTTTGTGCCACAGGTGTATTTTTTTGCCACAGAGATATTATCAATATCGATTGTTAAATTGTCTAAGTTGATGGCCGTCTTCTTATTTAAGTTATTTGTTTTTGCTTGATAAAAAATATTTCTGCAACAGCTGTTGTATACTAATCTCGTTCTGATCAAAGAGAATAGAATAATGTAATTAATACGGACTTTGCTATGCTTTCTTATAATTTAAAAGGCATAGAAGGCATGGCCAATTGTAGCACCAGAGGGGTAGGCAGAGACTACGGACTTCCGTTTGGCACGATCCTGACAATTGCAGCTATTATATAAATTAAAATTTCTAACAAAATATATCTTTAAAATGAAATGAGTTAATTATTAATTGTTTTTTATATACGACACATAATAAAAGAGAGAAGAAAGCCAAAATATTAATCAAATATCAAAATATGTTTTGTACAATATTGCACCCTTACAATAAGTATTTTGGTATATTTTTATGTGATAATTTAATAAATTGCATCTTACGTATATTTGAATTCATAATATTTTTCTGATTTTTTTTGTTAAAAATTATTTTTGTAATGTAAAATATGTACGAAGTGTAATGGTGTATTTGTGTAATGTAAACCGCAAGTAGTATGATAAATTAACATAAAAGTAATATAAAAGAACAGTAAAATTTAAAATAAATTAAATTTTAACTATCTCTATACCAGTATCCTTCTGTTCTCATTTAGTGAAGAGAGAGCAACTTTAAACATTTCTTTAATTACATGGTAGAACTACGCTGCAGCTACATATATTATTGTTGTAGCACGAATAGGTCGGCACGACCGAGATAGTAACGCGCTCTCACAAAATACTAGCGTGAAATAGCAGCTAAATGCTGCTGTGTTTCGTATGGTAAGTGTAGACAACCGGAGACTCTCTTTATTGAAAACGAGGTATTCCATCATAGTTTTTTTTATAGGATCGAGTGACAAACGAGCACACAGTCCACCTGATGGTAAGTGGTTGCTGTGGCCCATAGACATCTAGATCTATCCTCGTTTGCGAATCAAAATGCAGATGCGTTGTCACTCGGTTGAGGACTAAGATGGAATGCCTCTTATCCAGTAAAAAGGGTCTCCGGTTCTCTACACTCACCATACGAAACACAGCAGTGTTAAGCTGCTATTTTACGCTGGTATTCTGTGAAAGCGTGGTCCTTCCCCGGTCGAGCCGACCCATTCGTACTACAACTATACTACTAATATAGCTGCAGCATGACTCTACCACGTATATAAGTCCTCAAGAGTGACAACGCATCTGCATTTTCATTCTTAATTAAGGGTAAATGTCTGAGAGTCACAGCATCCACTTACTATCAGGTACACTGTGTGCTCGTTTGGCACCCTTGTTCTATAAAAAATAAAAACTAACATCGATTTTTATGAGTAAAGCCGTAAGTTATTATTTAGTTGTACAAGAAATCATGATAATAAGAAACAAACTTACAGCAAGTTTTATCTTACTCGTGACGGCACTATTTCCTCTCGTTAAACTTCAGACGGTTTCAATACTAAAAGTAAAAGAGGACATAAGTTTGTCGAGAATAGCTAGATGGCACTTACTTCTTATATGTAACTAGCCAAAGCTGATATATTTTTAAAATGTAACTTTATCAAAAAAAAGTGTCTACGTTATATCTTTTTTTTAAATAGAAATCATCATCATTACAGCCCTTCACAAGTCCACTGCTGAACATAGGCCTCCCCCAAAGAATGCCACAAAGCACGGTACTGAGCCACCTGCATCCATCGACTTCCTGCATGTCTTACCAGGTCGTCACTCCATCTCGTGGGGGGACGCCCTACACTTCGCCTACCGGTACAAGGCTGCCACTCGAGAACCTTTCTTCCCATCGGTTGTCGGTTCTTCGAGCTATATGGCCGGCCCACTGCCACTTCAGCTTACTAATCCGTTGGGCTATGTCGGTCACTCTGGTTCTACTGCGGATATCCTCATTCCTAAGTTTATCACGCAGAGAAACTCCGAGCATAGCCCTCTCCATAGCTCGCTGAGCGACCTTGAGCTTCCTCATACGGCCAGCAGTGAAGGACCACGTCTCAGTACCGTAAGTCATCACTGGCAACACGCACTGGTTGTACAATTTCGTTTTAAGGTTTTGAGGTATGTCTGACGAGAAGATGTGTCGTAGCTTCCCGAACGCTGCCCAGCCGAGTTGAATCCGTCGATTGACCTCTCGGTCGAAGTTGGACTTACCTAGTCGGACTATTTGTCCCAGGTAAACATACTCGTCAACAACTTCGAGCTTAGTGCTCCCAACAACTACCGGCATAGGTGTGACATGGACATTAAACATGATCTTTGTTTTGTCCATGTTCATCTTAAGACCTATCCGTTGGGAAACACTATTGAGGTCATTGAGCATAGTGCTTAGGTCCTCCAGCGATTCTGCCATAAGGACTATATCGTCGGCAAATCGAAGGTGAGTGATGTACTCGCCATTGATGTTGATACCGTATCCTTTCCAGTCCAGAAGCTTGAAAACGTCTTCCAATGCAGCGGTGAAGAGTTTCGGGGATATGACGTCACCCTGTCTTACACCTCTCTGCAATTGGATAGGTTTCGTATTCTGGTTCTGTACTCGGATAGCCATCGTAGCCCTACTGTACAAGCACTTCAACACTTCGATATACCGACAGTCAACTTGGCACCGCTGAAGGGACTGCAGCACCGCCCAAATTTCGACGGAATCAAAGGCTTTCTCATAGTCCACATACGCCAGACATAGTGGCAAATTGTACTCTTCGGACTTCTGTACAATTTGCCGAAGGGTATGTATGTGGTCTATGGTGCTAAAGCCCTTTCGGAAACCGGCTTGTTCGGGAGGCTGGAAGTCGTCAAGTCTGCGCGCGAGACGATTCGTAATGACTCTCGAAAACAGCACGTAGACGCGGCTCAGAAGGGAAATCGGTCTGTAGTTCTTCAAGAGAGCGTTGTCACCTTTCTTGAAGAACAAGACCACCGCACTTCTGCTCCACGCCTCCGGTGTAATGCCACCATGGAGGACAGAATAAAAGAGCTTCTGAAGGACTTCAAGTACCGGTCTTCCACCCGCTTTCAGAAGCTCCGCTGTAATTCCATCCTCGCCTGGGGCCTTACCGTTTTTAAGGTGCTGGAGAGCCATCCTAATCTCGCTCAGACTGACATCCGGGATATCTTCGGAATATTGTCGGATGAGACTCGCTCTTGGATCGTTACTCACACTTGCGTGTGGCTCCAACGATGATGTGTACAGCTGCCCATAGAACCTCTCAATCTCACTCAAAATCTCAGGTGTCCCGGAAACGATGCTGCCACATTCTGTCTTCAGCTTTGACAGTTGGCTCTTTCTGGCAGACAGATCTCTGGCAAAGACTTTGGAGCCTTGGTTCCGCTCGATCGCTTCTTCAATACGAGCTGTATTGAAGTTGCGTAAGTCCCGCCGCATGCATTTGGAGATCTGTCTGTTCAGATGCCTGTATGCTGTCAAGTCTGTTGAAGAATGTAGCTTCATCTCCCGTCTAACAGCCATGAGATTAAGAGTGTGATCGGAGAGTTTTTGTGTTCTTCTGCGGCGGGTCTTGCAGAACTTAGCTCCGACCGCATGGACAGTTTCCACGAGCTTGTCATTCATATCGTCCACTTCATTGCAGTCTTCCAGGCACTGAAAACGGTTTTGTAACTCGAGCTGAAAGGTTTCGGGACTTTGGAACAGAGCACGAGGGGGACGGAGCGTTGACTTCATTAGACGAGACCTCTCCAACTTAACGTTTAGGTTCAGTGTGCCTCTAACCATTCGGTGATCGCTACCAGTTTTCACCCTCGCGATCACGAATACATCACTGAACAGTTGTCGTCTTGTCGTCATAATGAAGTCAATGTCAATTTTTGTGGAACCGTCGGGGCTCGACCAGGTCCACTTCCTGTGGGGCCGCTTCTGGAAGAAAGAGTTCATCATAAAGAGTCCCTCTTTCTCCATGAAGTCGGCCAGCTGCTGGCCCCTTGGGTTCCGTTGCCCTATTCCAAATTTCCCTACTTTCAGCTCACCGTTCTCTCTTGTGCCTAGTTTTGCATGGAAGTCTCCCATTAACACCGTATATTGGGTTTTGGAGGAATGCATGGCTCTAGAGATATCCTCATACATTTCCTCCACCTCCTCATCGGGGTGTGCCGAGGTTGGTGCGTAAACCTGTATGACCTTCAGCGAATACCGTTTGGTGATTCTGAGTATAAGGTACGCAACCCTCGTCGACACACTCCCGATCTTTACAACGTTGTTAACGAGAGACTTGTGGACGATAAATCCGACACCTCCTTGGGACAGATGGTCGCCCTCCCGGTGATAGAGCAAGTTGCCGGATTCGACGATTACCGTGTCCTCCCCCTCTCTTCGGACTTCGGATAATCCTATAATATGCCAGCGCAACTTGTCTATCTCTTCTTCCAGCTCCACGATCCTCTCGTCAGTCCTCAGGGTGCGTGCGTTGTACGTTGCCAGGTCGAGTCGTCTAAGGTGGCAACCGAACCTCCACCGGAGATTCTTAGCACCCCCTGCCCCGCCGTTACCATGGTCGCCACCGTAGCCAGGAATAGCGGGGCCGCCGGGGACTGGGGGCCGTTTCTTTGTTACTGTCATTCATAGGGGGGTATTTGCCATAGTTGCCACGCTTGGCGAGCGGGTTGGCAACCGCAGTTTTTTTATTGTAATTTGGCTATTATCAGGAAGATGCTGCTGCCCATCTCCTGCCTGTTTCCCTTTGTCGCCTTTTACGACACCCACGGGAGGATATGGGGTAGTGGATATTCTTGACCGCCACTACACGGCTTAGAAATACGCTATATGAAATTTAAAAATTAAGCTCTTTTTATTTTTTTAATAACAAAAATTGAATAAGTAATTTAATCTTAATGTAACTGCAAGAGAAATTTGATGGAAAGAAAAATATTGTTTAATCAAACTTATACAACAATTTATTAGTAGAAGGTTTTTATTTAATACAATATAACTCCTCCCTGTCTCGAACAAATGCGGAAATCCTCCTGGGCATGCTGAGGATCAAGTTATACGGCATTTCTTCCGGTAAATATCTCATTTTGAATAGCGGCTTCCCTGATCTCTGGCACTATCTGAGAAGGTGGCTGACCGTTCCAAGCAACTCGTTCAAGAGCAACCCACGCGTGTTCGGTTGGGTTTAAGTTAGGCGAGCCGGCAGGCCAGTCTAAATCCTCCGCGGCACATCTACACTGGTATTGTCGGGTTTGGTTTTCCTCAGCGGAGCCGATTTAATAGCGATGGTGTGCAGGGATTGACTATAAATTATAATTTCTAAAAATTAAGATATTTATATTCAATTTAGATTCTTCATTAAAGTTTTTGAGAAAAGTTGCAATTTATGGAAACAAGTGCATTGATAAACACAGAAAAAATCAATGGAGATAAAACACCGCCTTGAAGAACACCAGCAACAATGTTATACCAGCCGTAGAACTTATCATCAACATGTATGCCTTACCGGCGTCCCCGAAGATAGGAACTGAACCATTGTACAACTGATGATGTGAAATTCAGAGATTTCAGAATTGCTAACAGAATGTCGTGGTCAATACAATTAAACGCGTTACTGAAGTCTAGAAAGACAAGAAGAGTAAGTTGACGAGTATCCATCGCAAAGCTGATATTATCAGTTATTTTAATTAAGGCCGTGGAAGTACTGTGCAGTGTTTTTAGTCAAGTCAGTAGTAAAAGTCACCCATGAAAATGGAATGGGAATAATTTGAGAGATGGGTCTCAAGCAGCTGTTCCAAATCATTGAAATAATTTACAGAAGGAGGTGCATAAAAAGTACCTAGTAAGAAAGGTGTATTGCGTACCATTATTTCAATGAGGATGTATTCCATTGATTTAGAATAAATCTCAGGCGATCTGTAAACGCTCCTGTATGGTATATCTGACCGCAGGTATATGGCAACACCTCCGCCTCCCTTATTTAATCTGTCATTCCTAATGAGATGATAAGAAGACTGAACAGAGTAGATGGTAAGATAGGTTTAAGAAAAGATTCTGATATGAGACAGGCATAAATAAATGGTATATCTGACCGCAGGTATATGGCAACACCTCCGCCTCCCTTATTTAATCTGTCATTCCTAATGAGATGATAAGAAGACTGAACAGAGTAGATGGTAAGATAGGTTTAAGAAAAGATTCTGATATGAGACAGGCATAAATAAGACTGTTTTCGAAAGTTGCAAGAAGATCTGAAAAGTGAGCCGGAACACTTTTTGCATTAATATGACATATATTCAGATTCCTTTGGTACGGCTCAAGGTAAATATTTAATATATCCCCAAGATGAGGTTCAGGTTAACCCTAGCCAGGGGAAAACGTTGATAACGAGAAACTTGTAGAGTTAAAGTAATCATCGTATCCATCGTAAGTTTAAAATTAATTTATAAGTTTATTTGTACTTACTAAATAATATATATATTGCTTATTATTATATATATTTATAATAATTATAATAAAAATTATATAAAAAATACGTATATAATACATATAAATATTTACGAAATTAATGCTAAATGAAAATAAAAAAAATAACAATAGAATAAATAATAAATAAATTTTACAATATAAGTGGTTACGAACTATTTACAAAATTTATTTTAGAAACTGCTTGGAAGCGACCACCTCATTCCCAATGGTTATTATTAACCATGTATTCATTTATACTATAATAACCCTTTTTATACAGTTTCAGCTTAATAAAACATTTAAACATGGTAATAGAGAGAACCTGTACACTTTCCGGGACCTTGTTGTAATAGCGTATACATTGCCCCAAGAATGAATTACTGACTCTGTGGAGTCGAGAAACTGGCATCACTAGCTTGTTTGTTCTTAGTGTTTACAGAATGTATATAATTTTTTTTTAATAAAACTACCTTTTTTTGTGAACATACATTAAATTTACTTCGTTAATTTACTGAGAGGCCAAAGTAAATATATTTATTTCGTTAAATTTATCTCTAAGAAACTCTCTCGGTTTTAGATTGTAAATAGATCTAATGGTCCTCTTCTGTAAAACAAAAATAGTTTCTGAATCAGCCGCATTTCCCCATAGCAAAATCCCATAAGACATTATGCTATGGAAATAACTGAAATAAACAAATCTAGCTGTGTCGACACTAGTAAGACCCCTAATCTTTTATACAGCATAGGCTGCAGAACTTAGTCTGCTTGCTAATTTGGATATATGGGGGCCCCACTGAAAATTTGCGTCGAGAGTGATGCCAGGAAAAATAGTGGATACGACAGGGCTCAATTCCTCCCCATTTCAAAACACATTCATATTCAGATTTTTAACATTCGTTGTTGTAAATTTAACACAATTAGTTTTATTTCCGTTCAAATGCTGATTATTAACGTTAAAGCAATGCACTAATTTTGAAATAGCATTATTCACTTCGTCACATTAAAATGATTGACGTTTAAGTTTAAAAATCAAGGAATTATCATCAGCAAATAATACTATATCATGACTATCCCCTACAAGGTGAGGTAAGTCATTAATATACACCAGAAACATGAATGGGCCGAGAATCAAGCACTGAGGGAGACCCATTAGTACAGGTGACCCGGAAGAACTTTTACCATTGGATACCTTCTGCTTTCTATTACTTAAATATGAAATAATAAGTTTAAGCGCTGTGTTCTTGACACCATAGTACTGTAGCTTCCTGATTAATGTCTGATGGTGAACACTGTCGAAGGTCTTATAAAATATATAAATAAGTGAACAATTAATTTGCTATACCGTGGGTTCAGCAAAAATAAATTGTTATTAGCATGCCACATCTACTACCAGTTAGGACATTACAACTATGTCAGGAGGAAGTACAATTTATTATAATTTGAAAAAGAAAACAGAATATAAAACGAGCATATTATTCCGGTTAAAAACAAATTTAAATTTAATATAAGAAAATAATTGTAAATGTGCAATTCATAAGCTGGTAACACGACTACGTATGACGACTAAATTACATTTTGATCATTTCACATGTCATTTCTCAATTGATATTGACATTACAAACTTAAAAGATATAATTTTGAAGATAAGAAAAAGTTTGAAATTCGATGTTCTATGAGTTAAATTATATAAAGCAGGTAGTTTAGGATAATAAGTTTGACAACTATCAATGATAAAAGTTATTAGTTAGTATTTTTAAGTAATGATAGTTAATTTATGCCCTACGAAAAAAAGTTAGAAATTATAATCGCCTAAAGTTCATGACGGTAAGTTACATATCATTAATTAACATATGCAATTACTCAATTATGCAATAATAGAGAAAAAGGAAAAGTAAATATATAAAGAGACTAATTTTACAACTTCTTTCCAGGCTTGGACCGTTGCTTGGAGGCCACAGCTTTGGAAGTTTCTGAATTACTCACAGGATATTCAGCTAGTTGGTCTACAGAAACAAGACGTACCTTGCTGCCATTACAGAGCTTAAGATATATGTTACCATCTTGTGTCCAACACCTGTGCATACCATGTAGACGTTGAGCTTCCTTGAAAACTTCTCTCCAATGAGGAGTAAGAAATTCAACAAGAGAAATATTACTTCCTTTCAAAGAGAGCTTAGCATTCCGTAACCTATTATGATTCCTCAAATCCTTATATTAAACACAACAAATACAAATTAATTCTTACAAAAGAAAATTATAATTAAATATCAGTTGCTTAAATTGTTAAAGTTATAGGTCTGTTACACGGAAATTTTTCTAAAGACTTTTTTGGATCATTGATTGTGTTGTAGCAGATGATTTATTAGCAATTATTAAATTTAAAATGGACATTAGATTAACTGTGGAGGAGTATCCACTACCCCATATCGTCCCATGGGTGACGTAAGAAGCGAGAGATGGAAACAAACCAGGCAATGGGCATTGGCATGGTAGCGACTTCTTAATAATAAACAAAAAAGAAACTGCGGCTACTAACCAAACGCGGAAACTTTTGCAAAATATCGCTCCTAAGATACAATCTATTGGGGAGGCCTATGTTCAGTAGTGAAATTTCGAAATGCTGTAACGGAACCATTACCGTTATCGTTACAGCCTATTAAAGTTCACTGCTGAAAATAGGCTTTTCCCATAGGGGGGATATTGGCCATAATTGCCACTTTTGTTTTTCATTACACAGTTCACAGTTTATTTTTATTTTTAGTCGTTTTTAGAAAGACGCTGCTGCCCATCTCCTGATTTATTTTCCCATGTCGCCTCTTACGACACTCACGTGATGAAATTGGGTAATGGATTCTCTTACACCGCCAATACACGGTAACAGTAACGGAACATCAGATATACTACCCGTGTGGTTAAAGAATGGGATTGAAAATAGCGTCACCTCTATTCACCTCTCGCTCACACACTATCGATATCTATGCTCAAATCCGCTGGTAAAGACTGTAAAAAAAAAACGTTGCGATATGCGTCCTCGTACGTTCTATAACTTCAGTGCAACTTTTCATTAAAATCAAAATGGCATAAACTACATTTCTAATCCCATTCTTTATCCATACGGACTGTGAATTAAAAATTTAAAAACAAAACTATAGAAAAATTTACTGAATATCCATTATACCAATCCATTTCGTCTCATGGATATCGTAAGAAGCGATTATAGGGTATAACCGTAATATTTACGCTAGATACAATGCCAAGTGGCCAGTTTGTAATGGATTTACCTAAACCGTCTGTTTAGGTATGTATAATTACAGTAGGTATATAATAATTACAGTAATAGGTATAATTACAACGGAAGAGTTCCATGTCCAGTTGTGGGCTTTTAAAGAAGATGACTGAAATGTGAACTATACTGAATAAACGTGAAGTGATTGCAAACATATGTAGCAAATAACAACATTGGTTTTACAAACAGCCTAAGACAAAAGCCGTTGAGACAAATTTGGACGCCTAACCTTAATCAATCAAGTCTAAGATTACTAAAGCTTAAATAACGAAAATGATGTTAGTAAAACAATATATTTATTTTCACGTTCACTAAATGAATATCCTGTTCAGAACACAAAGTGATTCAGTGCAAAGTAAATTGACAAAGTAACCAGAATAAAGTTGTGGAAAAAAATTGTAGAAATAGATTAAAATTAAGCTATATTTCATTAAGTTATATAAATTTTTAATGTATTCATTATAAATTTTATATTATGATAGTTTTTCTTCTTCTTAATAAAAAATGACCTCACTGCAAGTTTTTACAGTTATTTGTGGATTCATGTAAACATTTTTACCGTGTAGTGGCGGTTTAAGAATGTCCACTACCCCATATAGTCTCGTGGGTGTTGTAAGAGGCGACAGGGGGAATAAACCAGGAGTTAGGCAGCAGCATCCTCCTAATAACAACTAAAACTGTGGATATTAATTCGCCTGCAAAGCGTTTCAACTATGGTAAAGATGAACTAGGGTGAACTGAAGAAGCGGACACACACAAGTCTCTGCCAAAAATAATATGCTACTTTTCCGCAGATAAGTAAAAAAGTACAAATGAATTAAATGGCATAGAAAAAGATATACGTGGTAGAGCCACACTGCAGCTATATTAGCTATAGCATGAATGGGTCAGTTCGACCGGGGTAGGACCACGCTCTCGCATAATACTAGCATAAATTAGAAGCTTAAGGCTGCTGTGTTTCGTATGGTGATTGTAGAGAACTGAACCTTTTTCTGAAAACGAGGCATTTCATCTTAGTCCTCAAGGGTGGCAACGCATCTGCTTGCTTGCATAGTGGATGTCTATGAGCCCAGTATCCACTTACCATTAGGTGGGCTGTATTTCTGTTTGTCACCCTTATTTTATAAAAAAAGAAAATTTGGAAAACCCAAAAGTGCACGCCTCATAAGCGTTTCATTTAATCTATAATATGTAAAGAAATTACATTTCTTTAAGTTTTGTTATTGTTTATTAAATTCTTTTATGGTTAGTCAATAAAGCAGAAACAATTTACTTCGCTACTTGATAGATGGCGCTGTCAAAGTATTTGAGTGGACTGTAGATAAAGCAGACGGTTTCGAAGATGGCGTCAGTAAAATGTTAAAATTGTAAAACACGTAAACAATCGGATAATAATAAAATAACTAATAAAGGGAATCGACAAGTGTAATAACTTTTAATGTCGTTTCTTTGTTTTTTCAGGTATGTTTAGTGATTATTGTAAGGTGTAGTTAAGTGAAAAATACAAATGTACAAATAATTTATACTAATAAAACTTTGTTTTTTCAGAGCAACACAAACGTTTATTTCACCGATTCCCTATAAATTACACGAATTGTCTTATAAAACGACATTTCTAGTTAAAGAAAATGGAGAAGTTAAGATTTACTTTTGCGGTATTAGCGGCAAGTGATGGCAAAACAAATGTAATCTGCATAACCTCAATTGAAACACCCGATGGACGTAATTATAATGTTCCGGACGAAATGAAGCCTGCAAGCAAACACACGAGTATTGTGAGCACAGAGGTATTCACGAAGGTCAAGAATTCTCTAAAAAAAAGACATCAAATACGTAAATTGTGGATTCCATTATCTCCGGAATTGAAAAAAATCTATTTAGATGAAGGCGAAAATTTGCAGTTTGGAGATCAATATTTAGATGAAATTGCAGAGGAATCCAGACCACTAGTTCACAAAAACTGCGACGTCGGGTCTGGAAATAAAAACCTAGGAAAAACATCTGAAAAATTTTTGATTGAGAAATTTTCAGGAAAAAATTCCAATGTGAATCAATGGATAGGTGAATTTGAGAATGAGTGTGAACGATTCGAAATACTACAGGATACAGAGAAAATTTCTTTAAAAAGACTTTAAAGCATCTACTAGAGAAACAATGCCATGATTGGTACACTAGTATGTTGATAAAATTCACTGAAAATTCAGAATGGACTGTTTGGAAAAATAACTTTACTGAGACATACGGAAATAAAGGTTGGTCACAGGTTAAATATGCATTTGCCTATAAATTTCAAGCGGGTTCAGCACTGGAATATGCTACGAAAAATGTTGTGTTTATTTACCTCTAATGTGTTATTAGAGGTAAATAAACACATAGATACACAGACGATGATAAATCTTATCGCAACTGGCCTACCAGATTACATATTGGGTAAAATTGATAAGGAATCTATTACATCCACTGCAAGTCTTTTCAATGAAATTGGTAAATTTGAGCATACAACAAATAAACATACCTACTATAAACCAAAACGAGACACATTTGAAAATAAAGGAAAATCTAATAAATATCAAGCCTGCAAAATCTGTGAAAATTTGAACAAGGGAACTCGTTATCACCCAGAAGAAAAATGCTGGTTTAAAAAAAGTGAGCAGCAAGAAAACAAGAGAAATCACTACAGGAATATAAACAATACTATATTAGATCTTGAATTAAATGATAAAGATCCAAAAAACTAACAATCACACCAATAATCAAAGTCAAACTTACATTAGATGAAAAACTAAACGTTTTTGGCATATATGATTCAGGATCTAATGTGTCCTTGATTAATTCCAAATTAGTAAAACTAAAACAAGAAGAAGGAAAAAGAGAGTTTAGTAATGCAAATTTAGTAACAATTAATGGTGTGAAGAGTACAGGAGGTTTGACAACAATAAAGATTAAAATACTAAACATAGAAAAAAAAATGCGACGTGTATATTGTGGATGGAAAAGATTTTCAATATGATTTCCTTATTGTACTAGACATGATAAAAGAGTTTAGATTAGTTCAGAATGAAAACCTGGAAATCACACAAAAAACCAAAGACAACACTGATATCGAACTAAATGAGAAATTGACTTCTAAGGAAGGTAAGAGTAATGCACAATTTTACTCTAATAAATTCTCTATAAATTTCAATCAACATGTAAATTAAAAAAATTTTGAGATAAAAATGGGTAATTTAAATGCTCAACAAGAATTTGAAATAAATACACTGATTGACAAATATAAATCGAGTTTTGCGAAGGATAAATACGACATTGGAACAGTTAGAGACTATGAAGCACATATCGACCTCCTAACGGACAAATACTGTAGTAAAAGGCCCTATAGATGTTCAATGGAGGACAAAAAAGAGATAGAAGAACAGGTGGCAAAATTACTTCAAAAAAATCTTATAGAAGAATCATACAGCCCGTTTGCAGCACCAGTAACTTTAGCTTTTAAGAAAGAAGATAATAAAAGAAACAGATTATGTATTGATTTCAGAGATCTCAACAAAATAGTAACACCACAAGCTCAACCATTCCCGTTAATTGAAGACTTGGTAATAAAAACAAGAAACTTTAAGTACTTCTCAACATTAGATATTAACTCTGCATTTTGGTCCATCCCACTGCGAATTGAAGACAGAAAAAAAAACAGCTTTTGTTACACAAGAAGGCCACTTTCAATGGACGTGTCTACCCTTCGGCTTGAAAACCTCTCCCGCAATATTTCAAAGAATCTGTACTGAATGAAAATGAAGATATTGATGAACAATTAAAAATAGTAAATTTGGTAAAATTAGAAGATATCAACACAGATCAAGAGAAAAATAAAGATATACATGATAACAAGAATAATTTGACATACAAAAACAACATATTTTATAAAAAAGTAAAAAAACATGAAAAAATAATACTGTCGGAAGATTTCAGTATAAAATTTATAAAAAATATTCATGAAAATATGTGTCACATAGGTGTAAGACAGATGCAAAAAGCAAGTGGTACAAGATATACAGCAAAAAAATTAACAGCAATCATAAATAATATTTGTAAAACTTGCGATATATGTATAAAGAATAAAACAAGAGGACAAGCTAAATATGGCCTAGTGTCACACTTAGGACCCGCCACAAAACCATTTGAAATTATCTCCATAGACACAATTGGAGGCTTCGGAGGCTCGCGGTCGACGAAGAGATATCTACATCTTCTAGTGGATCACTTCACTCGTTACGCATATATACTAACCTCGAAGACACAGAATGCAAAGGACTTCATAAAACTGGTTAGTAATATAACGAACTTAAATGATATCGATATTATTCTCGCAGACCAGTACCCTGGAATAAATTCAAAGGAGCTTAAGACGTTTTTGAATGACAAATCAATTGCGCTAGTTTTCACCGCAGTAAATTCACCATTTTCAAATGGCTTAAATGAGCGATTAAATCAAACGCTGGTCAACAAAATAAGATGCCAGATAAATGAAAAACCTAACACCATAGCATGGACAACAATTGCTCATAATTGCGTAAGTAAATACAACGACACGGAGCATACAGTCACCGGCTTCGCACCGAGATACTTACTAGATGGGACAGATGTTACAATTGTGCCAAATGAATTAAAACAAGGCAAAAGAATAGAGGTATGGATTGAAGATAGGAAAAAAGCGTTACAAAATACAATAAAATCTCATAACTATAATAAAATGTTGATTGACAGAAAAAGAAAAGACTATAGTTTTAATAGGGGTGATTTGGTATATGTTGAGAATGGACATAAATTAAATAGGAAAAAACTGGATGAGTTAAGGATTGGACCTTTTAAAATTGAAGAAAAAATATCATCTTCAATATATAGAATAGATACAGGACACAGAAAATCCGAGTCAAACCTTTTTCACGTCACAAAGCTCATTCCAGTTCCTAAATAAAGAACCGAGTTAAGAACATGATGTACAACGAGTGTGATTTAGTTATAACTATTATAATAATTGTAAGTAAGTTTAGGTATTGTTACCGAAAATTTCGATGAAATTTTCTGCCCTGGGGGAGGAGTTGTAAAGAAATTACATTTCTTTAAGTTTTGTTATTGTTTATTAAATTCTTTTATGGTTAGTCGATAAAGCAGAAACAATTTACTTCGCTACTTGATAGATGGCGCTGTCAAAGTATTTGAGTGGACTGTAGATAAAGCAGACGGTTTCGAAGATGGCGTCAGTAAAATGTTAAAATTGTAAAACACGTAAACAATCGGATAATAATAAAATAACTAATAAAGGGAATCGACAAGTGTAATAACTTTTAATGTCGTTTCTTTGTTTTTTCAGGTATGTTTAGTGATTATTGTAAGGTGTAGTTAAGTGAAAAATACAAATGTACAAATAATTTATACTAATAAAACTTTGTTTTTTCAGAGCAACACAAACGTTTATTTCACCGATTCCCTATAAATTACACGAATTGTCTTATATATAAAAATGAATTGCTGAATGTGTTGCTAAGCGCAAATCTCGAGAGCAACTGAACTGATTTCGCTAATTCTTTTTTTATAATATTCCTTGAAGTACGAAGATGGTTCATACGGAGAGAAAAATTAAAAAAGTTGCCTGAAAAAGTCTAAAAACAACACTTTTCTATATTCCCGTACAAAAGATTCGTAATAATACTTAAAAGTCAATTTGAACTTTAATACCATACCATAAAGTTTAAGTGTCAGTGGAGGGGTTCCAGGAAGGTAAAATAATTGAGTGGCGTAAAAGTAAATATTAATGTCAATATTTGTCAATAGTGTTTTAATAATGTTTATTTTTTGACATAATGTAATTGTTTTTTTCTTTTCTTATCTTAAGCAGAATAAGTATTAACAAAAATAAAAAATTAACGAATCGACTGTTGGCGGTACGAAGTTCGCCGGGTCAGCTAGTTTTTCATGAAAACAATAAGTGACGATAATTTTTACAAGAAAAAAAAAACAGAGAATCTCATTGACTTTCATTAATAATTTTTAAACGAGTTCAATAACAAAACTCAATAGGGATCCTGCTTAGAAAGCATGGAATCTTATTTAATACTATATATTTTAATCTATTGCTTACGTTTTTATTAAGCGAGAAGACTCACCGACGCACAGACCAACGGACGGCAGTCCAATAGTTTTCAATTACATTTTTGTAAAGTGAATCAATTAGAAATAAACTAATCTTATAATCCAATGTCTGTACTTATTGTAACGTTAATAATAATATGGATTTGATATCTAGCTAAAAGTATAAGAACGATTTTATACAGCGAAATTGAGATATGGCCACATATCGAGAGTAGAGCACTCCCTCGCGTTATGAGGCGTTCAAATGTACATCGCTCTTCTTCAGCTAAAATACGACGTACAAAGCCAAATATATTAAAATTCCGTATCTATGTAATACCTTTGTATATTATTGTAATTCAATGGTTTGTGCCAAAATAAAGTGTTCATTTCTTTCTTCTTTCTAAGATAGATAGAAAATCTTCAAGAATATCCCAGAATGTATGTTTTTTGAAAGTTTTCATATACTTTTATTTTGGGCAGGTTAAGCATAATATATTACTATTTGGAGGCAGAAATAAGGAAGGATTATGAAAATTGGATTTTTGTAAAACAGTAGAGTATAACTACGGGAACTTCAAAACCTCAAACGCAGGCCTAGAAACTCAAAAGACTTGTATTATATTGAAATTTGGACATCATTGAAAAACATAAAAAAAAACATAAACACTCACGCCTGTCACCCAGAGGGGTAGGCAGAGACTACGGACTTCCATTTGGCGCGATCCTGACACACCTCTCTCGCCTCTTTTACATCCATATATCTACGCATACACGCTCGTCGATTAAGGGTACTCCTAATCTGGCCCATTTTTAATGTGTCGCCGATTTGGTCGATAAACCTTCGTCTAGGGCGTCCCTTCCCGACCCTGCCGTTCACTTCTGCAACATAAATTTGCTTTGTCACTCTTTCCTCGTTCATTCTTTCTACATGACCAAACCACCGAAGCATTCCTTTCTTAATCCTTGTCACAACGTCATCTTGCAAACCAAACTTTTCTCTTATCACACTATTTCTCACCCTGTCATTCAGATTCAGCCCTAGCATACTCCTTAAGGAACGCATTTCTACAGCATTTATTCTACTCTCATGCTTCTTCTGCCAGACCCAACTTTCACTACCATACATTAAAGTAGTAGTACACAGCATTATGAATTGCCACACGTGCCTTAGTTGACACATTCTGACTCCTCATAATAGCGTGTAGAGCCCCATTCACTCTATTTCCTGCGTTCACTCGTCGTTCTATATCCTTATCATATCTACCATCCCTGCTAAATAAACATCCCAAATATACAAACTCATCCACTTGCTCAATCAACTCCCCTTCTATTCTTATTTCACATAAAGTTTTACTTTCTTCTCTTTCAAAAACCATCACTTTCGTCTTACTTGCGTTCACTTTCATATTTGGTCTATTGGTATATTGGTCATTGAAAGAAAGGGGTCCTCTCAATGACCAATTCATTAAAGTAACCATCATTTGCAACTCTGCCGCGGACGATGCAAATATGACTTGATCATCGGCGTACAAAAGGCATTTGACGGTTGACTCACCCATTCTCAACCCACATTCTTCAACTTTCAAAGTTTGCAAACAACTGTCCATAAATAGGTTAAACAGCCACGGGGAAGCCACGCATCCCTGTTTGACACCTTTATGAATGCCAAACCAGTCCGAGTAGACCCCGTTGATCCTGACACAAGCACTAGAGTCCCTATAAAGAGACCTTAATGCCTGTATCAAGCCAGCGCTCAACCCAAATGAGTTCAGTGTTTGCCATAACACATTCATGTCCATTGAAATTATGCCTAATACAGCAACTTCCATTACATTTAATTGAATATAACTTTAATTAGTAGTAGCTGTTTCGATGAAGTTGAATAATTTTTCATGAATATAAAAGGAAACGAATAATATTTAAATTTCCGTATTCTATATTTGTATTGTTATTTGTTCTGTTATGTGGTACGTACGCTAATCTGACACAGACCAATACTTATGCATTACAGTCTATGCATACAAAACAAGATTTGAAGAGCCTTTCGTTTTTATATAATTGGAGTGTCACCTTATATTCGAGAATTTTCATGAAACTTATATAATGTTGCCGGCTTGACGCATTTTCATATAGCACTAGAATAAACAAGTTTGCGATCCCAAAAATTATAAGACACTCCAACGCGTCGCTGTCGTGATACCTAAAGGGAACCTACAGACTACTCCCTAAACAAAGAAGACAGATGTGTTGTTTTCCCTGACGGCTAACACATTATAAATTTGTACATATGTGATGGACATTTTTCATAATGACCGGGCAATATGAATACTGCCCAGTATAAGTAGCCAATGTGACAAAAACTATTGAAATTATTAAATTGACTAGGCTTTATGAATAAAGTCTAAACAATAAGTTAGGTTAGGTTCTTTTTGATGCCACATAAACACATCAACAGAATCTAGGGATATTTTATATTTCGTCAAATATCTAAAAATCTATGAAGAATTTTCCGATATATTAAATAGAAGAATTTATTTAAATTATGTATTATGTTATTTTACGGTCTAATAAAATATAAAAACATTTCGTAATTTTTTAGTTTTAAATAAAAATGTTAATTTTTTAATCGCCGTAGAAAATTAGTAGATATAATAGAAAAGTTCATTGCTACTTATAAAAATATTAATTTTAATTAAAATTGAAAAATTCCTATAAAATCTAATTATGAATGTATTGCCACCTCTTATTAATTACACATCGACATCGATTGTTCATACTTAAAATTAAATTGTCAATGTCTTGATGCGGTATGAAGTCCCATGTTCTTTGCAAGTGTTCGTAAAGTTGTCATTCCGTCGCCTAATTTGGTGGGAAATCTCTCAAAGCTTTTCGTTGTAATATGTCCCAGGTACGCTTGATAGGATTTAAGTCAGGCGATTGGGCCGGTCAATCCAAAACTTGAATATCGTGGTCTCGGAGAGCGTCCGACACCAGCCGCGGCGTATGGGAAGAAGCATTATCGTGCAAGAGTAGAAATCCTTGGCTCATATGGATTCTGTGTAGGACAATAACAGGGTCTATCACGTCCTCGTAGTATTTTTGTGCAGTCATGCTGCCTTGGATCCAAACGAGCTGGGTTCGTCCGCCAAGAAGAATTCCTGCCCACATCATGATTGTCCCGCTTTGGTGTAAGTGGAACTCCTGAGGGTGCCAAACGCGTGTTCTTCATGAATCCGGGTGAAACCTAAACCAGGACTCATCGGTGAATAGCACCAAAGACCATTGTTCGTCACTCCATGGTAAATGCTCCAGAGCCCACGAAAGCCGCAGACCGCAATTGTCACGTCACAACGACGCGTTACGTAGCGCTCTTGGAGCATAAAGTCCAATTTCATGCAACCTCTTTCGCACGGTTTGGGCGCTTACCAGCAGCTGGTGGTCCTCCTGGATCCTTTGTAGTAGTTGTATCGCTGTTATATTGGGTTGTCTTCTGGCGGTCATTTGGAGAAATCGATCCTGTCTCTGCGTAGTGTGCCGTTCAGCCACATCCCGAGTACTGCGATAACGTAACCACAACCTTGATATCACGTTTCAGCTGGTTTGTAAGGCCTCAGCAACAACGCGTGCTATTCACACCATTTTCTAACATGCCCACGGCTCGTGACATTTCATCTCGACTTAAATGACGACGTAACATGACTCTTAAAGCTCACACGGCACGTTAAATTAAAAAAGAAAAACAATCTAACCCCTTTTCATTAATTAATATCAGTAGAACAATTTTAATTTTCCTTGACGTATGGTATAATGAATTATTAACAATTTTACCGCCGTATTTCATTTTTTCTTTTGTTTTTAATTTACATTTTTATATTTTGAAAATAGAATAAAAGAGGTTTGCAATCTGTATGTAAACTTTTTTTGGAAAGGAAAAAGATTTTAAACTATAAAGTCGTAAATAATTAAGGATTAAGGTATTATTAACTCATAAACACAATGGAAATATAGATTTTCATTAAAGGTATTGTTTTCTTTGTAACGTAAAGGAAATAATACTGTTTTGCTGCTATTTATACTGCAAAGTAGTTCCTTCCTTGCCATAAACCAAATTCGCTGTTGGGGTCGGGAAACTGGTGCTGTTATAAAACTGTTATCATAAACAGTTTCCCGACCCAAACAGCAAATCTGGTTCTTCCGAGGGCTCGCTTTTTCGTGGCCCCGTGGCCTCCGCGTATCATGGCATCATGGCATCCGATGCGCAGGTGGTGCTATAGGCTACGGAGGAGGGCGTGCCATGGGTTCCTGGTACCTCTAGATAAAAGGGGAGGAGAACCCCTTCACCAAGGGGGGGGGGGGGGCTGCCATGGGACCACCGGTGCCAATGGAGTGGCCATGTGTGTGAAAGTGTTCCCATTGCCAATATGCGCGCGAAGATGTTGGGGCTTTAGTGTCGGTGCGAGTCCGACATAGCCCGTCCTTACCCCGCGAGGTGGTTATGCGTATTTCCCCATGTAAAAAAAAAAGGTTGGGTTATATCAAAATACCCAACAGATACGTAGCAATATTCATAATGACCAGAGAATGTGATAAATAATGATGTTTAAATCAGTATTCATACTGCCGAGGCATTATTAGTAGTGCCTTGATTAATCACTTGATCCATAACATATACATATAAAAAACTAAATCCTGGCACGCGTTCGAGTAGACAGAGACTATAAGCTTCCATTCAGCAAGTTCCTGACATGGTCCGGCTCATATTACATATTACCCAATATTCAGTTAAAAAAGACTCTAAATACGTTCATATTGAAGCAAACAGTTTGCGGCCGAAATACTCAAAGACTCACAATGTTTTAAAGTGGCACAGCTACGCTGCGAAAATATTATGGTTGTGGGAGGTCAGTTCAATTGGGGAAGGATCACTCTCTCACAGAATACCAGCATAAAATAACAGCTCAGTGCTGCTTTGTGTCTTATGGTGAGTTGAGAACCAGAGATCCTGTTTACTGGGCATCAGATGAACTGTGTTCTCGTTTGTCACCTTATTCTATAAGAAAATAGCATACCATTGAAGCCCATTGTTGGACATGGCCTCTTCCATAAATGGGAGGATTTGCCCAAAAGAATAGTCACGTTCGGCAGACAGATACATAATCCCCCACCTTTGACGCTACTCATTTTACGTCTGGCGTAAACTAAATGGTTATCAATCTAAGTCTGTTCGCGTGATATGAAGTTATAGACACTCCGGTAGCACGGTGTGCAGATAGTATCTTAACGTTACCTCGCCCCAGCAATTGTCGAGGGAATTAGTACTAGAGTGGGGAGAATATTAGAAAAAGAATATTAAAAAACCGCCTAAGTGCGAGTCGGACTTATGCATTAAGGGTTCCGTACCATCGTAATACATGCTACTAGCAGAGGAGCGTCATTTAATTTTTTAATTATTTTAATTTTTATTATTTGATGTCATAGCCGCAGCAGAAATACACATTCTGTGAAAATTTCAACTGTCTACCTATTACGAATCATAAGATACAGCCTGCTGACAGACAGACGGACGGACGGACGGGCAGACAGCGGAGGCTTGGGATCCCATTGATTACCTTTTAGGTACGGAAACCTAAAAAGAACTTACGTTCAACCTCGAAGATGTCTCAGCGGGCACTGGCAGGAGCGGCCGAGGGCACTGGAACTGTTCGATTTTTTTTTCATCATATAAAAATAATATAGAATTTGTAAAATATATATTCTAAACATTCCCCAGCAAATAACACTTAAGCCTTTTCGAACGAAACCGTTATCCACGCTTAAAAAGCAATTTCGTGTCATCTTTATGTTTTTTTACCGCGCTTCGCACTACTTTCACATGTACTTCATAACATACATTTAAATGATTCAGCTAAACATGAAAATTTGTTTTCAGTACCATAGTCATGGCTTGATATTACGTTAAGGTATTTCAAAGACAAAGTATTAGAGAAAATTCAAATGAAATTGGTTTTAACGCCTTTCGATCTCAAGATACATAGCACTGTTTATAATTCAATGTCGAACAAAATTTAGTATCATGTTACTCCAGCAATTCAAACCAAAAATAACAAGTTATCTTATCCGATAGCAAAAATATTCTTCTAATCTTTTCATTTTTTCTTGTTTTACCTTTTCACATTTCACTTAAATCAGCTACAACTTGGTACGCAGCATTCTTCACATTTATTGAAGGGCCAGAGAAACGCGCTCGTGTATATCCGCAATTACCAAGAACGGTCCTCCCCAAAACAACCTTCCTACTAGGCCTTCATTTTCACTTATGCCACACGCAGATACCACAATCCCAGGGAACCGAGTGCATCAGCTGATGAACGGAGGGAGTTCCACCGACCTCTTTTTGGCTGCGAAGGGTAAGAGGTCAGTGCTAATATTATCTTTCCATATGTGTCCCACTTAACATAGGGAAAGGACAACTAGTATTCAGAGTGAGCTTATCAAGTCACGGCTATTAATTTCCTCCGTCACGGCAAGGCGGGAATATGCTCGTGAAGAAGGCGATGGCCTCCAGCTAGCATAACGATTTCGAATGTAGTGAATGAAAAAAAATCAAATGTGTTACCAGTGTTCTACCTTCGCGAAATCTTCAAATCACCCCACCGTAATGGCAAAAGTATAAGCACATGTAAACACAAGAGTTATATCGTCATTACCTTAATAGGTTAGCAGCAAGGAGGTTTTTCTTGCATTTCTTACAGACACCTCTTAAATATGGAAATAGTATGCCGTATATATTTTCGAAAATGCTGTTACAACAAGAATATACATATTATACGTATAATGTGATTTTGTATACCTACTCGTAAAAATTAAATTTTCTGTGAAATTCGGGCCGATGACAGGGAGATTAATTTGAGACATGCTTCAAAATCCAATTACACCTAATAGGTTTATTTACGTCCTTTTTTATCAGATACAAACGCTTCATGAGTAAAGTAAGCTAATATATTTAACACTCCCAATGAAAATATATTTGGCGAGGCACCTATCTGTCATTTTTGGAAAAGTAGTAGTGGTGAACTGGGAAAAATGAGCCCTGGCCTACTTCACAACATGTTTAATGATATTTTTTTAAATAAGTATATTTCCTTTTATTATTTTATTTTGTTGTTTTTTTTTGTATGGAAAGGGTGATAAACGAGCACACAATCCACCTGATTAAGTGTCTATGAATCACAGCAATCACCGGTAAGTGATTGCTGTGATTCATAGACATCTACATTTACCCTCAATTAAGAATCAAAATGCAGAAGTGTTGTCACCCGTGAGGACTAAGATGGAATGCCTCTATTCCAGTAAAAATGGTCTCCGGTTCTCTAAACTCACCACATGAAACACATCAGTTTTACACTGCTATTTTACACTGATATTTTGGGAGAGCGTGTTACTTCCCTACTATAACTATACTACTGTGGACTGTGTGCTCATTTTTACCCTTATTATATAAAAAAAATGTTGAAACTTTTCTGTGTGCTAATCGTTGGATAAAACAGAAGCAAATAATAAACTAGTTTAAATTAGAGCGTGTAGCGTGACCTTGTGAAGTCGACAGTAAAGCTCAGCCTCTTCACTTCGCGGTCGAGGTGTGCAAAATTATAAATTATGAGGCACTTGTAAAATATAGACAGGAAAACGTTTTGTAAAAAAAATTAAATAATACATGTTAGGTTTTTTCTTTGTATACCGCGTACCATTATAATTTTCTAAATAATCACAAATGAAATGCAACTTCCTGAAATTTTTTTTATATCTTACTTAAATTAAAAAAAAAACAGATATTATAGTTGTCACTTTCAAAGTGATAAAATATATATTAAATGTTGTAAAGCCATAATATTTTACATACTGAGTATCTTTGAACGTGAAATTTCATCGTTTGTTACGTAAAACTGAAATTTCATACGTCTTCACAACATTAAAAAACTAAAGAGCGTTTTATGTTGTTTTGACAACTCAGTAGCGCAGTAGCTTAGCATTGAGTTACGGCGCTTGTGGACACGGGTTTGAATCACACGCGGAACAAGTTTTCAAACGTCCAACAAATAATTTTTCTGGTCCTGGATGTTATTCTTATTCATGTATTTCCTTCTCAATGCATAAGAGCATCCTATTGTGGGAGTAGCATTTATCTTAACAAAAAGCTGCTTACGGCCTTCTCAATTTCTAACAAAATTGTGACATATTCATATAGCCAGAAGTTCAGCGTGCACATACAAATGCCGCGTAATCCCGTCCTAAACTATTCAGTCATAATCTTGTCCTAACCTATTCGTATGCAATATTTCGTTTTTGAAATAAGATTAGTGTTTTGATAAAGTTCAATTGAAGTTTCTTCAAAGAGACTATTCGTAACCGTATTAGTATCTTTTGTAATATAAAAATCTTGGAGCTATATTCAGAGAAAAGGTCGCTCAAAGAAGAGGAAATTTAATTTATTTGTATTTTAAATACTTTTATTTATCGAAAAGTTTATAATATGATTTTTATTATATTAAAAACTAGCTGTGGTCCGCAACATTGTTCGTATAGAAATTATTCTTCCATTATTTTAAAGTCGGGAATTTATAATCCTATATTCAATACCATTGATCCAATTCAAAAATAATTTTATAAATATTTTAGCTCTAATGTACTCGAAACTTCGAGAATAAAAAATAAGTTAATATACGCGATAAAATCCGTAAAACTATTTTAATTAAATACTTTATTTCAGTTATTTCCCTAGCATAATGTCTTACGGGATTTTGTATGGGGAAATGCGGCTGATTCAAAAACTATTTTTGTTTTACAGAAGGGGGCCCATAGAGATATTTACAACCTAATACCAAGAGAGTATCTTAGACATAAATTTAAAGAAATAAATATATTAACTTCGACCTCTCAGTATATTTACGAAAATTTAATGTAAATTCTCAAAAATAAAGGCAGTTTTAGTAAAAATGATATACCTACACTCTGTAAACAATAGGAACAAACACAAGCTATTGATACCAGTTTCTCGACTCCACAGAGTCAGTAATCAATTTTTGGGGCAATGTACACCATATTACAACAAGGTCCCGTAAAGTGTACAGGCTATCTGTATTACCAAGTTTAAATATTTTGTTAAGCTGAAACTGTATAAAAATGGTTATTATAACATAAATGAATACATGGTTGATATTGGCTTCCAAGCAGTTTCTAATAAATTTTGTAAATATTTTGTACAACAAATAATGTAAAATTTACTTTTTAAAAGAGTCCCGCTGGGTTTCTTGCTGGTTCTTCCCAGGACAGAGGGTTGTTTTCGAACCAGTGGTAAAGCAAAAAATTACTTTTAATAATAACTACACTGTGATATATATTGAAAATAAATCATTCTATCCTATTCATGATCTCATTGCAAAAGATATGTAGCAAATAACAACAGAGGTTTTACAAACAGCTTTGGACGAAATCCGTTGAGACAAATGTGTACGCCTAACTTTAATCAATCAAGTCTATGATTACTAAAGCTTAAATAACGAAAATGACCTTCGTAAAACAATATAGTTATTTTCACGTTCACTAAATGAATATCCTGCTAAGAACACTAAGTGATTGATAGAGTTCAAAGTAAATTGACAAAGTCACCCGACAACAGTTGTAGACATGAATTAAAATTTAATCATATTTCATTAAACTATATAAAATTTTAATACACTTATATCTTCACTTATGTATATATCTTTTTATTATGATATTTCTTCTTCTCCCTAATAAAAAAATGAAACAAAAACACCTCAATGCAATTTTGTACAGTTATTTGGGGATTCCTACAAACACTTTCACTGTGTAGTGGCGGTGTAAGATTATCCGCTACACTATATGATCTCGTGGATGTTGTAAGAGGCCACACGGGGAATAAACCAGACACAAATAGGCAGCAGATTCCTCCTAAAAGCAACTAAAACTGTGGTTATCGACGTGGCAACTACGGCAAATATTAACTAGAGTAATCTGAAAAAAAAACGGAAACACACAAGTATCTGCCAAAAAATATGCTACTTTTGGGCTTTTCCGCAGATAATTAAAAAGGTAGAAAAGAAGTAAATAGAATAGGAAAGGAATTTTTTATAAGTGGCAGAGCCACGTATATAAGTTGTAACACAAATGGGTTGGCTTGACTGGGGTAAAAACACGCTCCCACAAAATAGCAGCTTAAGGCTGCTGTGTTTCATATGGTGAGTTTAGAGAACCGGAGACCTTTTTTACTGGATACGAGTCATTCCATCTTAGTCCTCAGTGGCGACAACGCATTTGCCTTTTCATTCTTTATCGAGGATAAATGTAGGTCTCTATAGGTCACAGAATCCACTTACTATCAGGTGAAATGTGTGCTCGTTTGTATACTTATTCCATAAAAAAGAAAAAAAAGAACAATATATATATATATATATCATTCTTCTTGAGCTAAACTACGACGTACAAAGCCAAATATATTAAAATTTCGTATCTATGTTTAAATTTGTATATTCTTGTAAGTAAATGATCTGTGGCAAAATAAAATGTTCTTTTCTTTGTTCTTTCTAAGATAGATTGAGACTCTTTAAGAATATCCCAGAGTGTATGCTTTTTTTTAAAGATTTCCATATATTCACCACGCTGGGCAGGTTAAGCCTATGCTGGTTCTCCGTACACATCAAGTTGAAGCTCAGTAGACTGAAGAATTGCTGTTTGGTGGCTGAAATAAGGATAGATTATAAATATTTAATTTTTTTTAAACTGTAGAGTATAACTACGTGGATCTCAGAATCTCATACGTAGGTCTAGAAACTCAAAATACTTGTATTATATTGAAATTTGTACTACAATTTGTACTAAATCATACTCATTACAGTAACTTCCATTAAACTTTATTTAATATAACTATAAATAGAATGAATAAAAAACTATAGATGAATTTGTATAATTTTACATTAATATAAAAGAAAACCAATGATATTTAAATTTCCGTATTCTATATTTGTGTTGTGATTTATTATGTTGTGTGGAGTAGGTACGCTTGTCTGACATATACCAATTCTTATGCATTACAGTCTATGCATACAAAACAAGCTTTGAAGCGCTTTTCATTTTTATATAATTTGACAATCATATTATATCCGAGTGTTTTCATGAAACCAATATGATGTTGCCAGTTTGACGCGTTTTTATATAGCACTAGACTAGAATAAAATAGTTTGAAATCACAAAAATGATAAGTTACTCCAACTCGTCACTGTCACGATACCAAGAGGAAACCCACAGACAACTCCCTAAACAAAGAAGACAGATGAGTTGTTTTCCCTGACGACTAACTTAATATAAATATGTATATATGTCATGGACCAAGCTATCAATAGGACATTTTTCATAATTCCCGATAATATGAACAATGCCCAGTATGAGTAGGTAATGTGATAAAAACTATTGAAATAATTAAATTGACTATGAATAAAGTCTAAAAAAAGATTAGGTTAGGTTCTTTTTTTGATGCCATATAAACACATCAATAGGATCTAGGGATATTTTATATTTCATCAAATATATAAAAAGCTATGCCTTGTGTTGCTGATATGCTTTACTTCTAGAAGAAAGGGGAGAAGCAGCCCTCCACCGAGGAGGGGCTGCCATGGGACCACCGGTGCCAGTGGGGTGGCCATGTGTGAAAGCGTTCCCATTACTAATATACGTGCGAAGGTGTTAGGGTTTTTTATTGTTGGTGCGAGTCTGACATAACCCGTCCTAGCTCCATGGGGCAGGTATGCGTATTTACTCATCTAAAAAAGAAGATAATATCAAATTGCCCAACAGTTACGTGGCAATATTCACAATGATCAGACAATGTGATAAATAATGATGTTTAAATCAGTTATTCATACTGCCCGGGCATTATAAATAGTGCCCTGATTAATCTCTTGGTCCATAAAATATAAAAAAAACCTGGTCCTCGCACCCGTTGGAGTTGACAGAGACTATAAGCTTCCATTCAACGAGTTCCTGACACACCTTGCTTATTTTACAATAATATAATATACGCATTAGTTGCCAGCAGTTATGAATACTCTTGAGTCATGGTTTGCCTCATCAGCCATATTACCCAATATTCAGTAATTTGACTTTGAATACATTCATATTGGAGGATGCACTGCTACTTGCTGCAGAAATACTGGTATTCAAGACTGATATTGGTTTAACAGTGACAGAGCCACGCTGCGAAAATATTATGTGTGTATCAAGTCAGTTCGTTAGGGGAAACACCACTCTCTCACAGAAAACCGGTGTAAAATAACAGCTTAGTGCTGCATTGTGATGTTGAGTTAATGAATGGAATAGAATAGAATAATTTTTTATTAAATATTGATTATTACATATTATTGAAAGTCATTTTTGTTTACCATGTACCACTGGTTCATAAAATACCTCTGTCCTGGGAAGAACCAGCAAAAAATCCAGCGGGACTTTTTTTTAAACATAATTTCACTTAATCCTCGCTTAAAAAGCAATTTAGTGTCGTCTTTATGTTTTTTACCGCGCTTCGCACTCCTTTCACACGTACTTCATAACAAACATTTAAATGATTCAGCTAAACATAAAAATTTGTTTTCAGTACCATAGTCATGGCTTGATATTACGTTAAGGTATTTCAAAGACAAAGTTTTAGAGAATATTCAAATGAAATTGGTTTTATCGCCTTGCGATCTCAAGATACACAGCACTGTTTATAATTTAATGTCGAACAAAATTTAGTATCATGTTACTCCAGCAATTCAAACCAAAAATAACAAATTATCTTATCCGATAGCAAAAATATTCTTCTAATCTTTTCATTTTTTCTTGTTTTACCTTTTCACGTTTCACTTCAATTGACTACAACCTGGTCCGCAGCATTCTGCACATTTATTGAAGGGCCAGAGAAACGCGCTCGTGTATATCCGCAATTACCAAGAACGGTCGTTCCCAAAACAACCTTCCTACTAGGCCTCCATTTTCACTTATGCAATACGCAGATACCATAAGCCCAGGGAACCAAGTACATCAGCTGATGAACGGAGGTAGTTCCACCGACCTATTTTTGGCTGCGAAGGGTAAGAGGTCAGTGCTAATATTATCTTTCCATATGTGTCCCACTTAGCAAAGGGAAAGGACAACTAGTATTCAGGGTGAGCTCATCAAGTCACGGCTATTAATTTCCTCCGTCACGGCAAGGCGGGAATATGCTCGTGAAGAAGGCGATGGCCTCCAGCTAGCATAACGATTTCGAATGTAGTGAATGAAAAAAAATCAAATGTGTTACCAGTGTTCTACCTTCGCGAAATCTTCAAATCACCCCACCGTAATGGTAAAAGTATAAGCACATGTAAACACAAGAGTTATATCGTCATTACCTCAATAGGATAGCAGGAAGGAGGTTTTTCTTGCATTTCTTACAGACACCTCTTAAATATGGAAATAGTATGCCGTATATATTTTCGAAAATGCTGTTACAACAAGAATATACATATTATACGTATAATGTGATTTTGTATACCTACTCGTAAAAATTAAATTTTCTGTGAAATTCGGGCCGATGACAGGGAGATTAATTTGAGACATGCTTCAAAATCCAATTACACCTAATAGGTTTATTTACGTCCTTTTTTATCAGATATAAACGCTTCATGAGTAAAGTAAGCTAATATATTTAACACTCCCAATGAAAATATATTTGGCGAGGCACCTATCTGTCATTTTTGGAAAAGTAGTAGTGGTGAACTCGGGAAAATGAGCCCTGGCCTACTTCACAACATGTTAATGATATTTTTTTAAATAAGTATATTTCCTTTAATTATTTTATTTTGTTGTTTTTTTTTTTGGATGAAAAGGGTGATAAACGAGCACACAGTCCACCTGATGGTAAATGATTGCTGTGATTCATAGACATCTACATTTACCCTCAATTAAGAATCAAAATGCAGAAGTGTTGTCACCCGTGAGGACTAAGATGGAATGCCTCTATTCCAGTAAAAATGGTCTCCGGTTTTCTACACTCACCACATGAAACACATCAGTGTTACGCTGCTATTTTACACTGACTGACTAGTTTAAACTTTTCTGTGCTAATTGGTGAATAAAACAGAAGCAAATGGTAAACCAGTTTTCGAGAGCGTGTAGGGTGACCTTGTCAAGTCGACAGTAAAGCTCAGCCTCTTCACTTCGCGGTCGAGGTGTGCAAAATTATAAATTATGAGGCACTTGTAAAATATAGACAGGAAAACGTTTTGTAAAAAAATTAAATAAAACATGTTAGTTTTTTTCATTGTATACCGCGTCCCATTATAATTTTCTAAATTATCACAAATGAAATGCAACTTCCTGAAAAATTTTTTATATCCTACTTAAAGTAAAAAAAAAACAGATATTATAGTTGTCACTTTCAAAGTGATAAAATATATATTAAATGTTGTAAAGCCATAATATTTTACATACTGAGTTTCTTTGAACGTGAAATTTCATCGTTTGTTACGTAAAACTGAAATTTCATACGTCTTCACAACATTACAAAACTAAAGAGCGTTTTATGTTGTTTTGACAACTCAGTAGCGCAGTAGCTTAGCATTGAGTTACGGCGCTTGTGGACACGGGTTTGTATCACACGCGGAACAAGTTTTCAAACGTCCAACAAATAATTGTTCTGGTCCTGGATGTTATTCTTGTGTAGTTTATTTATGTACTTCCTTCTAAATGCATAAGAGCATCCTATTGTGGGAGTAGCATTTATCTTAACAAAAAGCTGCTTACGGCCTTCTCAATTTCTAACAAAATTGTGACATATTCATATAGCCAGAAGTTCAGCGTGCACATACAATTGCCGCGTAATCCCGTCCTAAACTATTCAGTCATAATCTTCTCCTAACCTATTCGTATGCAATATTTCGTTTTTGAAATAAGATTAGTGTTTTGATAAAGTTCAATTGAAGTTTCTTCAAAGAGACTATTCGTAACCGTATTAGTCTCTTTTGTAATATAAAAATCTTGGAGCTATATTCAGAGAAAAGGTCGCTCAAAGAAGAGGAAATTTAATTTATTTGTATTTTAAATACTTTTATTTATCGAAAACTTTCTAATATGATTTTTATTATATTAAGAACTAGCTGTGGTCCGCAACATTGTTCGTATAGAAAATATTCTTCCATTATTTTGAAGTCGGGAATTTATAATTCTATATTCAATACCATTGATCTAATTCAAATAATAATTGTTATAAATATTTTAGCTCTATTGTACTCGAAACTTCGAGAATCAAAAATAAGTTAATATACGCGATAAAATCCGTAAAACTATTTTAATTAAATACTTTATTTCAGTTATTTCCATAGCATAATGTCTTACGGGATTTTGTATGGGGAAATGCGGCTGATTCAAAAACTATTTTTGTTTTACAGAACGGGGCCAATAGAGCTATTTACAACCTAATACCAAAAGAGTATCTTAGACATAAATTGAAAGAAATAAATATATTCATTTTGACCTCTCAGTATATTTACGAAAATTTAATGTATGTTCTCAAAAATAAAGGCAGTTTTAGTAAAAATGATATACCTACACTCTGTAAACAATAAGCTATTGATACCAGTTTCTCGACTCCACAGAGTCAGCAATTCATTTTTGGGGCATTGTATACCCTATTACAACAAGGTCCCGTAAAGTGTACAGGGTATCTGTATTACCAAGTTTAAATTTTTTGTTAAGCTGAAACTGTATAAAAATGGTTATTATAACATAAATGAATACATGGTGGATATTTACCCCTGAGAATGAGGTGGTGGCTTCCAAGCAGTTTCTAATAAATTTTGTAAATATTTTGTACAACCAATAATGTAAAATTTACTTTTTAAAGGAGTTCCGTTGGGTTTCTTGCTGGTTGTCTTCTTGGTTGTTTTCGAACCAGTGGTAAAGCAAAAAATGACTTTTAATAATAACTATACATGTGATTTATATTGAAAATAAATCATTCTATTCTATTCATGAACTCATTGCAAAAGATATGTAGCAAATATCAACAGAGGTTTTACAAACAGCTTAGGACGAAATCCGTTGAGACAAATGTGTACGCCTAACTTTAATCAATCAAGTCTATGATTACTAAAGCTTAAATAACGAAAATGACCTTCGTAAAACAATATATTTATTTTCACGTTCACTAAATGAATATCCTGTTAAGAACACTAAGTGATTGATAGAGTTCAAAGTAAATTGACCAAAGTCACCCGACAACAGTTGTAGACATAAATTAAAATTTAATCATATTTCATTAAGCTATATAAAATTTTAATACACTTATATCTTCACTTATGTATATATCTTTTTATTATAATATTTCTTCTTCTCCCTCATAAAAAAATGAAACATAAACACCTCAACGCAATTTTGTAGTTATTTTGGGGATTCCTACAAACACTTTCACTGTGTAGTGGCGGTGTAAGACTATCCGCTACACCATATGATCTCGTGGCTGTTGTAAGAGGACACAGGGGGAATAAACCAGGCACAAATAGGCAGCAGAGTCCTCCTAAAAGCAACTTAAACTGTGGTTATCAACGTTGCAACTATGGCAAATATGAACTAGAGTAATCTGAAAAAAAAAAACGGAAACACACAAGTATCTTCCAAAAATAATATGCTACTTTTGGGCTTCTCCGCAGATAATTAAAAAGAAAAAAGAAGTAAATAGAATAGCAAAGGAATTTTTTATAAGTGGCAGACCCACGTATATAAGTTGTAACACAGATGGGTCGGCTTGACTGGAGTAAAAACACGCTCGCACAAAATAGCAGCGTAAAATAGCAGCTTAAGGCTGCTGTGTTTCGTATGGTGAGTTTAGAGAACCGGAGACCTTTTTTACTGGATACGAGGCATTCCATCTTAGTACTCAGTGGCGACAACGCATTTGCCTTTACATTCTTAATCGAGTATAAATGTAGGTCTCTATTGGTTACAGAATCCACTTACAATCAGGTGAAATGTGTGCTTGTTTGTATCCTTATTCCATAAAAAAGAAAAAAAAAGAACAATATATTTATATCATTTTTCTTGAGCTAAACTACGACGTACAAAGCCAAATATATTAAAATTTCGTATCTATGTTTAAATTTGTATATTCTTGTAAGTAAATTATCTGTGGCAAAATAAAATGTTCCTTTCTTTGTTATTTCTAAGATAGATTGAGACTCTTTAAGAATATCCCAGAGTGTATGCTTTTTTAAAGATTTCCATATATATTCACCACGCTGGGCAGGTTAAGCCTATGCTGGTTCTCCGTACACTTCAAGTTGAAGCTCAGTAGACTGAAGAATTGCTGTTTGGTGGCTAAAATAAGGATAGATTATAAATATTTAATTTTTTAAAAACTGTAGAGTATAACTACGGGGACCTGAGAATCTCATATGTAGGTCTAGAAACTCAAAAGACTTGTATTATATTGAAATTTGTACTTCAGTGAAATCATACTTATTACAGCAACTTCCATTAAACTTTATTTAATATAACTATAAATAGAAGTAGCTGTATAGATGAATTTGTGTAATTTTACATTAATATAAAAGAAAACGAATGATATTTAAATTTCCGTATTCTATATTTGTGTTGTGATTTATTATGTTTTGTGGAGTAGGTACGTTTATCTGACATATACCAATTCTTATGCATTACAGTCTATGCATACAAAACAAGCTTTGAAGAGCTTTTCATTTTTATATAATTTGACAATCATATTATATCCGAGAATTTTCATCAAACCAATACGATGTTGCCAGTTTAACGCGTTTTTATATAGCACTAGAATAAAATAGTTTGAAATAACAAAAATGATAAGTTACTCCAACTCGTCACTGTCACGATACCAAGAGGAAACCCACAGACAACTCCCTAAACAAAGAAGACAGATGAGTTGTTTTCCCTGACGACTTACTTAATATAAATATGTATATATGTCATGGACCAAGCTATCAATAGGACATTTTTCATAATTCCCGATAATATGAACTATGCTCAATATGAGTATGTTCGCGCAAAACACTGTTGTCGGAGTCGACACCAGATGTCACTCGGCTCGGCGCGATTCCGGTTTAAAGTTCGGCTGGGCGTGGCACGAGCGCGCGAGTCGCGAGAGAAAAGTCAGTCGTCCATAATCGGTGCTGACGTGAGCACGCGGTCCATTCTGTTAGGGAACTCGCAATAATTCGGCGCGGCTAGTAAATATACGATCTATCATTGTGACGCGCATTCCTACTGGAGAGCTTCCCGGGACTTATTGTGTCTGACTCAAAACCTGCATAAGTGCATTCGGCAATATTAGATAGTGCTGCCTCTGATATTCTAGAATTAACTATTGCTACGCGAAACGGTAGTGACCTTTGACCCTTTAAACTCCGTGTGCGTTTGTGCGGTAACCATTATACCCAGCGATAGTTAGTGGCTTCTGTAAGTTAGTAAATCGTATGATAGAGTTAATTGACTGGCAACGTGACGAAAGAAGAAAGTGACTGTGGACTACCTCGAAAGGCGCCCTCAAGTTGGAGCGGTGTCGACGCTCGGGCTGCTGCCGACGGCCAAGGTCTAGGTTCAATCACCATCAGTCACACCCAGATACACACCACATCACCATTCCTTCCCTTGCACTACACAACCACATGCGACCTGACCGACTCCGGAGGGACCAGTCGCCTTGGATAGGTAAGTAAGCTTCATCCAAATTCCTTCCGGTCGACTGGCCGTAGTATAACGCTCCCCCATATATTTTAATGTAATTAGGAATTTCCACGTGGCCACATTGGGGCCCGACCTACGTCTGTTCGGGAAATCTTCAGCTCATGGGCCCCTGAAGATTGGATCCTTTAAGGGAGCAGCCGTAGGCCGTAACAAACTGGTAGCAGAGCGTGGTTCCGGGTTCGATTCCCGGTCGATCCCGAACATAGTGTTGATAAACATTAAACAATTCTGGTGGCAGGGAGCGTTGGTTTTATTGGTTTAATTTGTATCTACAATCACGCCCGTCCGTAATACGTAAAAATATTTTTTGTACGTAATAATAGAATTATTTCCCTAAGTTGTTTGTTGCTTGCCTTTTTTTGGTTAGTAGGTAGATTTGAAAAGCCGCGCCCTAGGTTGCGCAAGCGGGAGTTTTTCTAGAGATATACGTCATGTAGGTAGATGGTTATTTTTACGTAATCGGTTAATTATCGTTGTCGGATAGTTGTAGTGGATTACTTATCGAAGGGTCGATTTCCGAGCTAGGCATTTTTGTTGATCGACTGTGATGTGTATCTTCGTTTATACTGTAATTTGTATTTGAACTAAAGAGTAGTAATTGTATTTGCGCAATTTGAATTTAACTTGATTTGATCGCACTAGTATTTGTTATTTGTTAATTTGATTTGTGTCTTTTCTTTGTGCTAACTTGTATTTGGTTGATACGTAGCAATTCATATTTGTGTAATTTCTATTCAACGCGATTTGATAGGAACTGCATTTATTAACTGTTAATTTTTTGTTGTATTTTTTATTTGTTATCTTTGTAAACTGTGCTCAAGCCGCGTCGTAATTTGCATTTAATAGTGATGACATCGCCCAAGCTACTGATCCGTTGTTTGCGGACTGAGCTACGCTGGGCCACAAGCGCCCATGCTTTGATAGGTCGACCGGATAGGGTCCATAACTTGATGAAGCGGTTCGAGCAGGTGGATGCTCGAAGGGCCGTAGTGGAGGAGGCTTACTCTGAGCTCGAGGATTCGGATGTGGAGAAGGGAGTCTTGGGCTCCTGCTTCGCGGACTATGAGCAGTTCTTGTGGCTCACGGACGAGTTGATCGAGGCTGAAGGCAGGTATGCCGAGGAGGCGCGTGAAGCTCGGATGAGTAACCTGCCCGAGTCCTCTCTGAAGCAGCTTCAGCCGGAGCTGTTGGGACGACTCCCAACTCTGGACCTGCCAAAGTTCTCCGGGGTCCTTTCCGAATGGCTGACCTTCGTTGGTCTTTTCGACAGCCTAGTGGACGCCCGGAGTGACTTGACCCCGAGACAAAAGATGGCGTACCTCCTGGCCTCACTGGAGGGGGAGGCCCTGGGCGTCGTTGGCCACTTGAAATTGTCGGACGACGCCTACCAGACTGCTCGGGACCTCCTAGCCAGAAGATACGCCAACGTCCGGCGAATTGCAGACGAGCATGTTAAGCAGCTTCTAAGCCTCCCGCTGCTTAGTGACCGGGCCAGACTGCGTCCGGACCTGTTGGATCCAGTCTTGGTGGCCTGTAATACGTTGAGGCGGCTGGGTTTACCAGTGGGCGAATGGGCCTTTTTGTTGCTCCGCATAGTGCTGTCCCGTCTACCTCTCGACCTTCGAATCCATTTTGAGGAGAGGTACGGCGGGGACGAGGCCTCCTATATTCCGCCCTTCTATGACCTGCTGCGGTTTTTAGAGGAGCAGTGCCGGCAGATCGAGAACGCGGCGGGCACCGTTGACGACTTACGAGACGTGCCCAGTGAGAGGCTGAACCCGCCAGGCAAGTCGTCGTCAACCCCCCCCCTGCTCCTATTGTCGAGCATCTGATCACCGGGTAACGTTGTGCCCGAAATTATTAGGTAAGCCGGTTCCTGCGAGGCGAACTATCGCCAAGGAGCGCCGCTGGTGCTGGTCATGTCTGGGAGGGCACCTCCAGCGAGACTGTCCGCATCGACGGCCCTGTCTGCATTGCCAGGGCAATCACCATGCCGTTTTGTGCCTGGGTGCGAACGGCGTCTCCTCTCGGGGCTCTGCCAGGCCCTCGACCCCCACGGGCGGGGGCGCTCAGCCACGCCCTCTGCTGGGCGACAATCGGCGCTCGCCGGCCAGCCACCAGGCCCCTAAGTTTGAAAGGGGCCCCTCCCCCAAGCAGTTGGGGGGTAATTCCCCCAGGGGCGGGGGTGTCATCACCCCCCTCAGCGTGTGGAGAGGAACTTCACGGCCACTCATCGGTCCGCTGGACCCTTCTCACTTCCGTTAGCTGAGTGGCCGCGACTGGTGTACCACTGTTCCCCATTTGATGGAGGCGGCCCTGTCTAGCTGCCGCCTTAGCTCCCACCACGGCCGCCTCCACTGAGCCTTAAGCCGTCAACAGTCCACTTGTCAAAATGTTCTGTTGCCGACGGCCTCAGTGAAGGCGTACAACCCGAGTGGCAACTGTTAGAGGTTGTGCTCTATTTATCTCGGGTTCACGCCCAAAAAATTGCTTTGGGCTTTCCGCAAAATTTTCCTATTTGTAGCGGTTTAAATTAAAAGAATTGAATTTAATCTACTCCTTTAAATGCTACTGCATGTGTTTTGTACATATATTTAATCACTGTATTTGATTGTTGCGTCTGTTTGCTGAAAGGAAAATTTGAATTCATCTGAAATTGAATGGCGCACTATTTGAAAAATTATGTTTATGTTTATGATAGTGTTTAATCATTTTGCTTTACGAAGAAGTAGGGCTGTCCCTTACGTTATTGTTTTGTTTAATTTGCAAGTTGACCTATGCGCATCGGTGATTAATTTGGTTGAATTAATTCTGTAGTTGAACATTGATGCTTTTGAAAAATTAGTTGAAATATGAGCATAGGACTACTTGCCTAACAGGCTAGCTAGTTTTGGAGATTATCAGATTGAAATCAGCTGCCGCACTATTTTAGTAAATGATAATATGGTGGGTGGCCTGGCTAGGCCTACATGTTGAAAATTCATACTAGGGACTATCTGTGCGTTTCGTTTGGCTCTCCACAGACGACGTTCATGTGGAATTTGTGGGTGAGCTCTGCACTGAAGCAACTGCTGGCACAAAATTGGTCTGGGCAGCTTCGTGTAGCGTTGCTGTTTGCAGAACTGATCCGGTCGGATTGCGGAACTAATCATAGGGGCACAGATAGGTGTTTGAAATAGGTCGTCGGACTTCTGTCCAGTACAGGACTTATTAAAGTGCTGCAATGCCCAGGAGGGGCATCCAGTGGAGGCTGACCCTCCGGCTTGCCACATTAGGGCTATATTTTGAGGCGTTGATTAGGGTTGCAGGATCTGATGGGTTGCCTAAGGTGGCCTAGTTTGGTTGTAGATTCGGTCTTGCAACTTGCCATCGCGACCTTGTCTCGCTGCCCGGTTTGCTCGCGGACCTAAATCCTTATGTCCGGGACGGGGGTTTGTTCGCGCAAAACACTGTTGTCGGAGTCGACACCAGATGTCACTCGGCTGGGCGCGATTCCGGTTTAAAGTTCGGCTGGGCGTGGCACGAGCGCGCGAGTCGCGAGAGAAAAGTCAGTCGTCCATAATCGGTGCTGACGTGAGCACGCGGTCCATTCTGTTAGGGAACTCGCAATAATTCGGCGCGGCTAGTAAATATACGGTCTATCATTGTGACGCGCATTCCTACTGGAGAGCTTCCCGGGACTTATTGTGTCTGACTCAAAACCTGCATAAGTGCATTCGGCAATATTAGATAGTGCTGCCTCTGATATTCTAGAATTAACTATTGCTACGCGAAACGGTAGTGACCTTTGACCCTTTAAACTCCGTGTGCGTTTGTGCGGTAACCATTATACCCAGCGATAGTTAGTGGCTTCTGTAAGTTAGTAAATCGTATGACAGAGTTAATTGACTGGCAACGTGACGAAAGAAGAAAGTGACTGTGGACTACCTCGAAAGGCGCCCTCAAGTTGGAGCGGTGTCGACGCTCGGGCTGCTGCCGACGGCCAAGGTCTAGGTTCAATCACCATCAGTCACACCCAGATACACACCACATCACCATTCCTTCCCTTGCACTACACAACCACATGCGACCTGACCGACTCCGGAGGGACCAGTCGCCTTGGATAGGTAAGTAAGCTTCATCCAAATTCCTTCCGGTCGACTGGCCGTAGTATAACGCTCCCCCATATATTTTAATGTAATTAGGAATTTCCACGTGGCCACATTGGAGCCTGACCTACGTCTGTTCGGGAAATGTTCAGCTCATGGGCCCCTGAAGATTGGATCCTTTAAGGGAGCAGCCGTAGACCGTAACAGAGTAGGTAATGTGATAAAAACTATTGAAATAATTAAATTGACTATGAATAAAGTCTAAAAAAAGATTAGGTTAGGTTCTTTTTTTGATGCCATATAAACACATCAACAGAATATAGGGATATTTTATATTTCATCAAATATATAAAAAGCTATGCCTTGTGTTGCTGATATGCTCTACTTCTAAAAGAAAGGGGAGAAGAAGCCCTCTACCGAGGAGGGGCTGCCATGGGACCACCGGTGCCAGTGGGGTGGCCATGTGTGCGAAAGCGTTCCCATTACTAATCTGCGTGCGAAGGTGTTAGGGCTTTTTATTGTTGGTGTGAGCCTGACATAACCCGTCCTAGCTTCATGAGGCAGGTATGCGTATTTCCCCATCTAAAAAAGAAGATTGGGTTATATCAAATTGCCCAACAGTTACGCGGCAATATTCATAATGACCAGACAATGTGATAAATAATGATGTTTAAATCAGTTATTCATACTGCCCGGGCATTATAAATAGTGCTCTGATAGAACCTAGTCCTCGCACCCGTAGGAGTTGACAGAGACTATAAGCTTCCATTCAACAAGTTCCTGACACACCTTGCTTATTTTACAATAATATAATCTACGCATTAGTAGCCAGCAGTTATGAATACTCATGAGTCATGGTTTGGCTCATCAGCCATAGTACCCACTATTCAGCTATTTGACTTTGAATACATTCATATTGGCGGATGCACTGCTACTTGCTGCAGAAATACTGGTATTCAAGACTGATATTGGTTTAATAGTGGCAGAGCCACGCTGCGAAAATATTATGTGTGTATCAAGTCAGTTCGTTAGGGGAAAGACCAATCTCTCACAGAAAACCGGTGTAAAATAACAGCTTAGTACTGCATTGTGATGTTGAGTTAATGAATAGAATAGAATAAAATATTTTTTTATTCAATATTGATTATTACATATTATTGAAAGTCATTTTTATTTACCATGTACCACTGGTTCATAAAATACCTCTGTCCTGGGAAGAACCAGCAAAAAACCCAGCGAGATTTTTTTTAAACAAAATTTCACTTAACAATGATTTTGTTTAGATAATTTTTAAATGAATTTTCATAGAATCAGAATGGTGTCGATTACCTTATTTCCAGGGGTTATATTCATTCATGTATTCCTTGATATTATAATAACCCTACTTTACAGTTTTTCTTTAATAAAACTTTTAAACTTGTTTATTGACAAACTAAGAAGATGTTCTGGGATTTTGTTATAAAAGCGTATACATTGCCTTATAAATGATTCTGTGGACTCTAGTAACTGGCATTACAAGCTTATGTTTTTTCCTAGTGTTTAAGGTATAAACATCCCTATTCTTATTAAAGCTATTTATGTTTTTATGTACATACATTACATTTTCATATTATATATTGCGATGCCAAAGTTAATGTGTTTATTTCTTTAAATTTTTCTCCGAGAGACTATTTAAAATTTAGGAACGGCTCTCTTTTGCAAAAAATATATAGCTTCAATATCAGTCGCATTACCCCATAGCAAAATTCGATAAGACATTACGCTATGAAAATAACTAAAATACACTAATCTAGCTGTCTCAACATCTGTGAGACTTCTAATCTTTCTTACAGTATATGCTGCAGAATTAAGTCTGCTTCCTAATTTAGATATATGGGGCCCCATTGAAGTTTTGCGTCAATAGAAATACCAAGAAAAACACTTGTATCCACAAGACTCAACTCCTCCCTATTTAAGAGCACATTAATTTTCGAATGTTTTACATTAGGTATTGTAAATTTAATCCATTTTTTCTTATTGCCCTTTAAGAGCATACTGTTGGCGTTTCAGTTTGAAAATTAAAGAGGTATCGTCAGCAAATAATACTATATCGTTTTGGTCCCCTACAAGATAAGGTAAGTCATTAATAAAGATTTAGAACAGGATTGGTCCAAGAATCGAGCCATGAGGAACGCCCATTGATACTACCAATCCAGAGGAACCTTTACCATTGATCACGACTTTTGAGTTCTGTTACTTAAATATGAAGTAGTAAGTCTAAATGCTAAATTTTTTACCCCGTAATGTTGAATTTTCCTGATTAATATCTCACGATGAACACAATCGAAAGCCTTGAAAAGATCACAGAAAATACCAAATGCATCTTGGAAATTTTCCCTTTGACCCCTTGTAAAACCAAATTGGTATTTATGAAGTAATTTATTTGTATTAATAAAAATTAACAAATGAGAACCGGAGAGCCGTGTAGTGGCGGTCAAGAATATCCACTACCCCATATCCTCCCGTGGGTGTCGTAAAAGGCGACAAAGGGAAACAGGCAGGAGATGGGCAGCAGCATCTTCCTGATAATAGCAAAAATTACAATAAAAAAACTGCGGTCGCCAACCCGCTCGCCAAGCGTGGCAACTATGGCAAATACCCCCCTATGAATGTAACAAAGAGACGGCCCCCAGTCCCCGGCGGCCCCGCTATTCCTGGCTACGGTGGCGACCGTGGTAACGGCGGGGCAGGGGGTGCTAAGAATCTCCGGTGGAGGTTCGGTTGCCACCTTAGACGAATCGACCTGGCAACGTACAACGCACGCACCCTGAGGACTGACGAGAAGATCGTGGAGCTAGAAGAAGAGATAGACAAGTTGCGCTAGCATATAATAGGATTATCCGAAGTCCGAAAAGAGGGGGAGGACACGGTAATCCTCGAATCCGGCAACTCGCTCTATCACCGGGAGGGCGACCATCTGTCCCAAGGAGGTGTCGGATTTATCGTCCGCAAGTCTCTCGTTAACAACGTTGCAAAGATCGGGAGTGTGTCGACGAGGGTTGCGTACCTTATACTCAGAATCACCAAACGGTATTCGCTGAAGGTCATACAGGTTTACGCACCAACCTCGGCACACCCCGATGAGGAGGTGGAGGAAATGTATGAGGATATCTCTAGAGCCATGCATTCCTCCAAAACCCAATATACGGTGTTAATGGGAGACTTCAATGCAAAACTAGGCACAAGAGAGAACGGTGAGCTGAAAGTAGGGAAATTTGGAATAGGGCAACGGAACCCAAGGGGCCAGCAGCTGGCCGACTTCATGGAGAAAGAGGGACTCTTTATGATGAACTCTTTCTTCCAGAAGCGGCCCCACAGGAAGTGGACCTGGTCGAGCCCCGACGGTTCGACAAAAAATGAGATTGACTTCATTATGACGACCAGACGACAACTGTTCAGTGATGTCTCCGTGATCGCGAGGGTGAAAACTGGTAGCGATCACCGAATGGTTAGAGGCACACTGAACCTAAACGTTAAGTTGGAGAGGTCTCGTCTAATGAAGTCAACGCTCGTGCTCTGTTCTAAAATCCCGAAACCTTTCAGCTCGAGTTACAAAACCGTTTTCAGTGCCTAGAAGACTGCAATGAAGTGGACGATATGAATGACAAGCTCGTGGAAACTGTCCATGCGGTCGGAGCTAAGTTCTGCAAGACCTGCCGCGGAAGAACACAAAAACTCTCCGATCACATTCTTAATCTCATGGCTGTTAGACGGAAGATGAAGCTACATTCATCAACAGACTTGACAGCATACAGGCATCTGAACAGACAGATCTCCAAATGCATGCGGCGGGACTTACGCAACTTCAATACAGCTCGTATTGAAGAAGCGATCGAGCGGAACAAAGGCTCCAAAGTCTTCGCCAGAGATCTGTCTGCCAGAAAGAGCCACCTTGCAAAACTGAAGACAGAATGTGGCAGCATCGTTTCCGGGACACCTGAGATTTTGAGTGAGATTGAGAGGTTCTATGGGCAGCTGTACACGGCATCGTTGGAGCCACACGCAAGTGTGAGTAACGATCCAAGAGCGAGTCTCATCCGACACTATTCCGAAGATATGCCGGACGTCAGTCTGAGCGAGATTAGAATGGCTCTCCAGCACCTTAAAAACGGTAAGGTCCCAGGCGAGGATGGAATTACAACGGAGCTTCTGAAAGCGGGTGGAAAACCGGTACTTGAAGTCCTTCAGAGGCCCTTTAATTCCGTCCTCCATGGTGGCATTACACCGGAGGCATGGGGCAGAAGTGCGGTGGTCTTGTTCTTCAAGAAAGGTGACAACGCTCTCTTGAAGAACTACAGACCGATTTCCCTTCTGAGCCGCGTCTACGTGATGTTTTAGAGAGTCATTACGAATCGTCTCGCGCGCAGACTTGACGACTTCCAGCCTCCCGAACAAGCCGGTTTCCGAAAGCGCTTTAGCACCATAGACCACATACATACCCTTCGGCAAATTGTACAGAAGTCCGAAGAGTACAATTTGCCACTATGTCTCGCGTATGTGGACTATGAGAAAGCCTTTAATTCTGTCGAAATTTAGGCGGTGCTGCAGTCCCTTCAGCGGTGCCAAGTTGACTGTCGGTACATCGAAGTGTTGAAGTGCTTGTACAGTAGGGCTACGATGGCTATTCGAGTACAGAACCAGAGTACGAAACCTATCCAATTGCCGAAAAGACAGGGTGACGTCATATCCCCGAAAGTGAAGAGCTGCATTGGAAGACGTTTTCAAGCTTCTGGACTGGAAAGGATACGGTATCAACATCAATGGCGAGTACATCACTCACCTTCGATTTGCCGACGATATAGTCCTTATGGCAGAATCGCTGGAGGACCTAAGCACTATGCTCAATGACCTCGATAGTGTTTCCCAACGGATAGGTCTTAAGATGAACATGGACAAAACAAAGATCATGTTCAATGTCCATGTCACACCTATGCCGGTAGTTGTTGGGAGCACTAAGCTCGAAGTTGTTGACGAGTATGTTTACCTGGGACAAATAGTCCGACTAGGTAAGTCCAACTTCGACCGAGAGGTCAATCGACGGATTCAACTCGGCTGGGCAGCGTTCGGGAAGCTACGACACATCTTCTCGTCAGACATACCTCAAAACCTAAAACGAAATTGTACAACCAGTGCGTGTTGCCAGTGAAGACTTATGGAACTGAGACGTGGTCCTTTACTGCTGGCCGTATGAGGTAGCTCAAGGTCGCTCAGCGAGCTATGGAGAGGGCTATGCTCAGAGTTTCTCTGCGTGATAAACTTAGGAATGAGGATATCCGCAGTAGAACCAGAGTAACCGACATAGCCCAACGGATTAGTAAGCTGAAGTGGCAGTGGGCCGGCCATATAGCTCGAAGAACCGACAACCGATGGGGAAGAAAGGTTCTCGAGTGGCAGTCTCGTACCGGTAGGCGAAGTGTAGGGCGTCCCCCCACGAGATGGAGTGACGATCTGGTAAGACATGCAGGAAGTCGATGGATGCAGGTGGCTCAGGACCGTGCTTTGTGGCATTCTTTGGGGGAGGCCTATGTTCAGCAGTGGACTTGTGAAGGGCTGTAATGAATGAAAAAAAAAACCGGCGAGCCTGTTTACTGGCCATCAGATGAACTGCATTCTCGTTTGTCACCCTTATGCTATAAGAAAATACCACGCCATAGAAGTCCACTACTGGACATAAAAGGGAGGATTGTCCCGAAAATATAGTCAAGCTTGGCAGACAGATACACAATCCCCCACCTTTGGCGCTGCTCATTTTACGTCTGGCGTAAACTAGATGGTTATCTATCTAAGTTGGTTCGCGTAATATGAAGTTTTAGACATTCCGGTAGCACGGTGTGCAGGTAGTATATAAACGTTACCTCGTCCTAGCAATTATCGGGGGAATTAGTACTAGAATGGGGAGAATATTAGAAAAAGAATATAAAAAACCGGCCAAGTGCGAGTCGGCCTCGAGCATAAAGGGTTCCGTACCATCGTAAGACATGCTACTAGTAGAGGAGCGCCATTTAATGTTTTCGTTATTTTAATTTTTATTATTTGTTGTCATAGCGGCAGCAGAAATACACATTCTGTGAAAATTTCAACCTGCCTGCTGACAGATAGACGGACGAACGGAGGGGTGGACAGCGGAGGCTTAGTAATAGGATCCCATTGATTACCTTCTAGGTAAGGAACCCTAAAAAGAACTTACGTTCAACCTCGAAGATGTCTCAGCGGGCACTGGCAGGAGCGGCCGAGGGCACTGGAACTGTTCCATTTTTTTTTCATAATATAAAAATAATATAGAATTTGTAAAATATATATTCTAAACATTCCCCAGCAAATAACACTTAAGCCTTTTCATTTGATATTAGTTTTAACGGTTTATATTACGGTTTATATATGACGGTTATCCACGCTTAAAAAGCAATTTAGTTTTATCTTTATGTTTTTTTACCGCGCTTCGCACTCCTTTTACATGTACTTCATAACATACATTTAAATGATTTAGCTAAATATGAAAATTTGTTTTCAGTACCATAGTCATGGCTTGATATTACGTTAAGGTATTTCAAAGACAACGTTTTAGAGAAAATTCAAATGAAATTGGTTTTAACGCCTTGCGAAAGATACATAGAACTGGTTATAATTTAATGTCGAACAAAATACTGTCTCATGTTACTCCAGCAATTCAAACCAAAAATAACAAATTATCTTATCCGATAGCAAAAAAATTCTTCTAATCTTTTCATTTTTTCTTGTTTTACCTTTTCACATTTCACTTCAATTGACTACAACCTGGTACGCAGCATTCTGCACATTTATTGAAGGGCCAGAGGAACGCGCTCGTGTATATCCGCAATTACCAAGAACGGTCGTTCCCAAAACAACCTTCCTACTAGGCCTCCATTTTCACTTATGCAATACGCAGATACCATAAGCCCAGGGAACCAAGTACATCAGCTGATGAACGGAGGTAGTTCCACCGACCTATTTTTGGCTGCGAAGGGTAAGAGGTCAGTGCTAATATTATCTTTCCATATGTGTCCCACTTAGCAAAGGGAAAGGACAACTAGTATTCAGGGTGAGCTCATCAAGTCACGGCTATTAATTTCCTCCGTCACGGCAAGGCGGGAATATGCTCGTGAAGAAGGCGATGGCCTCCAGCTAGCATAACGATTTCGAATGTAGTGAATGAAAAAAAATCAAATGTGTTACCAGTGTTCTACCTTCGCGAAATCTTCAAATCACCCCACCGTAATGGTAAAAGTATAAGCACATGTAAACACAAGAGTTATATCGTCATTACCTCAATAGGATAGCAGGAAGGAGGTTTTTCTTGCATTTCTTACAGACACCTCTTAAATATGGAAATAGTATGCCGTATATATTTTCGAAAATGCTGTTACAACAAGAATATACATATTATACGTATAATGTGATTTTGTATACCTACTCGTAAAAATTAAATTTTCTGTGAAATTCGGGCCGATGACAGGGAGATTAATTTGAGACATGCTTCAAAATCCAATTACACCTAATAGGTTTATTTACGTCCTTTTTTATCAGATATAAACGCTTCATGAGTAAAGTAAGCTAATATATTTAACACTCCCAATGAAAATATATTTGGCGAGGCACCTATCTGTCATTTTTGGAAAAGTAGTAGTGGTGAACTCGGGAAAATGAGCCCTGGCCTACTTCACAACATGTTAATGATATTTTTTTAAATAAGTATATTTCCTTTAATTATTTTATTTTGTTGTTTTTTTTTTTTTGGATGAAAAGGGTGATAAACGAGCACACAGTCCACCTGATGGTAAGTGGTTGCTGTGATTCATAGACATCTACATTTACCCTCAATTAAGAATCAAACTGCAGATGCGTTGTCACCCGTGAGGACTACGATGGAATGCCTCTATTCCAGTAAAAATTGTCTCCGGTTCTCTACACTCACCACATGAAACACATCAGTGTTACGCTGCTATTTTACACTGATATTTTGGGAGAGCGTGTTACTTCCCTACTATAACTATACTACTGTGGACTGTGTGCTCGTTTTTACCCTTATTATATAAAAAAAATGTTGAAACTTTTCTGTGTGCTAATCGTTGGATAAAACAGAAGCAAATAATAAACTAGTTTAAATTAGAGCGTGTAGCGTGACCTTGTGAAGTCGACAGTAAAGCTCAGCCTCTTCACTTCGCGGTCGAGGTGTGCAAAATTATAAATTATGAGGCACTTGTAAAATATAGACAGGAAAACGTTTTGTAAAAGAATTAAATAAAACATGTTGTTTTTTTTTTGTATACCGTGTCCCATTATAATTTTCTAAATTATCACAAATGAAATGCAACTTCCTGAAATAAAATTTTATATCCTACTTAAATAAAAAAAAACAGATATTATATTTGTCACTTTCAAAGTGATAAAATATATATTAAATGTTGTAAAGTCATAATATTTTACATACTGAGTGTCTTTGAACGTGAAATTTCATCGCTTGTTACGTACAACTGAAATTTCATACGTCTTCACAACATAAAAAAAAACTAAAGAGCGTTTTATGTTGTTGTGACAACTCAGTAGCGCAGTAGCTTAGCATTGAGTTACGGCGCTTGGGGACACGGGTTTGAATCACACACGGAACAAGTTTTCAAACGTCCAACAAATAATTGTTCTGGTCCTGGATGTTATTCTTGTGTAGTTTATTTATGTACTTCCTTCTAAATGCATAAGAGCATCCTATTGTGGGAGTAGCATTTATCTTAACAAAAAGCTGCTTACGGCCTTCTCAATTTCTAACAAAATTGTGACATATTCATATAGCCAGAAGTTCAGCGTGCACATACAATTGCCGCGTAATCCCGTCCTAAACTATTCAGTCATAATCTTCTCCTAACCTATTCGTATGCAATATTTCGTTTTTGAAATAAGATTAGTGTTTTGATAAAGTTCAATTGAAGTTTCTTCAAAGAGACTATTCGTAACCGTATTAGTCTCTTTTGTAATATAAAAATCTTGGAGCTATATTCAGAGAAAAGGTCGCTCAAAGAAGAGGAAATTTAATTTATTTGTATTTTAAATACTTTTATTTATCGAAAAGTTTATAATATGATTTTTATTATATTATTAAGAACTAGCTGTGGTCCGCAACATTGTTCGTATAGAAAATATTCTTCCATTATTTTGAAGTCGGGAATTTATAATTCTATATTCAATACCATTGATCTAATTCAAATAATAATTGTTATAAATATTTTAGCTCTATTGTAATCGAAACTTCGAGAATCAAAAATAAGTTAATATACGCGATAAAATCCGTAAAACTATTTTAATTAAATACTTTATTTCAGTTATTTCCATAGCATAATGTCTTACGGGATTTTGTATGGGGAAATGCGGCTGATTCAAAAACTATTTTTGTTTTACAGAACGGGGCCAATAGAGCTATTTACAACCTAATACCAAGAGAGTATCTTAGACATAAATTTAAAGAAATAAATATATTAACTTTGACCTCTCAGTATATTTACGAAAATTTAATGTATGTTCACAAAAATAAAGGCAGTTTTAGTAAAAATGATATACCTACACACTGTAAACAATAGGAACAAACACAAGCTATTGATACCAGTTTCTCGACTCCACAGAATCAGTAATTCATTTTTGGGGCAATGTACACCATGTTACAACAAGGTCCCGTAAAGTGTACAGGCTATCTGTATTACCAAGTTAAAATTTTTTGTTAAGCTGAAACTGTATAAAAATGGTTATTATAACATAAATGAATACATGGTTGATATTAACCCCTGAGAATGAGGTGGTGGCTTCCAAGCAGTTTCTAATGTAAAATTTACTTTTTAAAAGAGTCCCGCTGGGTTTCTTGCTGGTTCTTCCCAGGACAGAGGGTTGTTTTCGAACCAGTGGTAAAGCAAAAAATGACTATTAATAATAACTACACATGTGATCTATATTGAAAATAAATCATTCTATTCTATTCATGAACTCATTGCAAAAGATATGTAGCAAATAACAACAGAGGTTTTACAAACAGCTTAGGACGAAATCCGTTGAGACAAATGTGTACGCCTAACTTTAATCAATCAAGTCTATGATTACTAAAGCTTAAATAACGAAAATAACCTTCGTAAAACAATATATTTATTTTCACGTTCACTAAATGAATATCCTGTAAAGAACACTAAGTGATTGATAGAGTTCAAAGTAAATTGACAAAGTCACCCGACAACATTTGTAGACATAAATTAAAATTTAATCATATTTCATTAAACAAAATAAAATTTTAATACACTTATATCTTCACTTATGTATATATCTTTTTATTATGATATTTCTTCTTCTCCCTTATAAAAAAATGAAACAAAATACACCTCAATGCAATTTTGTACAGTTATTTGGGGATTCCTAAAAACACTTTCACTGTGTGGTAGCGGTGTGAGATTATCCGCTACACTATATGATCTCGTGGGTGTTGTAACAGGCCATAGGGGGAATAAACCAGGCACAAATAGGCAGCAGAGTCCTCTTAAAAGCAACTAAAACTGTGGTTATCGACGTGGCAACTATGGCAAATATGAACTAGAGTAATCTGAAAAATAAAAACGGAAACACACAAGTATCTGCTAAAAATAATATGCTACTTTTGGGCTTCTCCGCAGATAATTAAAAAGGTAGAAAAAAATTAAATAGAATAGGAAAGGAATTTTTTATAAGTGGCAGAGCCACGTATATAAGTTGTAACACAAATGGGTCGGCTTGACTGGGGTAAAAACACGCTCGCAAAAATAGCAGCGTAAAATAGCAGCTTAAGACTGCTGTGTTTCGTATGGTGAGTTTAGAGAACCGGATACCTCTTTTACTGGATACGAGGCATTCCATCTTAGTCCTCAGTGGCGACAACGCATTTGACTTTTCATTCTTAATCGAGGATAAATGTAGGTCTCTATAGGTCACAGAATCCACTTACTATCAGGTGAAATGTGTGCTCTTTTGTATCCTTATTCCATAAAAAAAAAGAACAATATATTTATATCATTCTTCCTGAGCTAAACTACGACATGCAAAGCCAAATATATTAAAATTTCGTATCTATGTTTAAATTTGTATATTCTTGCAAGTAAATGATCTGTGGCAAAATAAAATGTTCCTTTCTTTGAGAATATCCCAAAGTGTATGTTTTTTTTAAAGATTTCCATATATTCACCACGCTGGGCAGGTTAAGCCTATGCTGGTTCTCCGTACACTTCAAGTTGAAGCTCAGTAGACTGAAGAATTGCTGTTTGGTGGCTGAAATAAGGATAGATTATAAATATTTAATTTTTTAAAAACTGTAGAGTATAACTACGGGGACCTGAGAATCTCATATGTAGGTCTAGAAACTCAAAATACTTGTATTATATTGAAATTTGTACTTCATTAAATCATACCTATTGCAGCAACTTCCATTTAATTTTATTTAATATAATTTTAAATGGAAGTAGCTGTATAAATGAATTTGTATAATTTTACATTAATATAAAAGAAAACGAATGATATTTAAATTACCGTTTTCTAGCATCATATTAATGACTTACCTTATATGAGCCTTTATTACCCTAATATGAGCTTAGTAGACTGAAGAATTGCTCTTTGGTGGCGGAAATAGGGAAATATTATGAAAATTTGATTTTTTTAAACAGTAAGTAGTGTATAACTACGTGGATCTCAGAATCTCTAACGTAGGCATAGATACTCAAAATACTTGTATTATCTATATTAAAATTTGTACTTCAGTGAAATCATACCTATTACAGCAACTTCCATTAAACTTTATTTAATATAACTACCTAGTCAGGGGGTGCTAAGAATCTCCGGTGGAGGTTCGGTTGCCACCTTAGACGACTCGACCTGGCGCACGCACCCTGAGGACTGACGAGAAGATCGTGGAGCTGGAAGAAGAGATAGACAAGTTGCGCTGGCATATTATAGGATTATCCGAAGTCCGAAGAGAGGGGGAGGACACGGTAATCCTCGAATCCGGCAACTTGCTCTATCACCGGGAGGGCGACCATCTGTCCCAAGGAGGTGTCGGATTTATCGTCCACAAGTCTCTCGTTAACAACGTTGTAAAGATCGGGAGTGTGTCGACGAGGGTTGCGTACCTTATACTCAGAATCACCAAACGGTATTCGCTGAAGGTCATACAGGTTTACGCACCAACCTCGGCACACCCCGATGGGGAGGTGGAGGAAATGTATGAGGATATCTCTAGAGCCATGCATTCCTCCAAAACCCAATATACGGTGTTAATGGGAGACTTCAATGCAAAACTAGGCACAAGAGAGAACGGTGAGCTGAAAGTAGGGAAATTTGGAATAGGGCAACGGAACCCAAGGGGCCAGCAGCTGGCCGACTTCATGGAGAAAGAGGGACTCTTTATGATGAACTCTTTCTTCCAGAAGCGGCCCCACAGGAAGTGGACCTGGTCGAGCCCCGACGGTTCGACAAAAAATGAGATTGACTTCATTATGACGACCAGACGACAACTGTTCAGTGATGTCTCCGTGATCGCGAGGGTGAAAACTGGTAGCGATCACCGAATGGTTAGAGGCACACTGAACCTAAACGTTAAGTTGGAGAGGTCTCGTCTAATGAAGTCAACGCTCCGTCCCCCTCGTGCTCTGTTCCAAAGTCCCGAAACCTTTCAGCTCGAGTTACAAAACCGTTTTCAGTGCCTAGAAGACTGCGATGAAGTGGACGATATGAATGACAAGCTCGTGGAAACTGTCCATGCGGTCGGAGCTAAGTTCTGCAAGACCCGCCGCAGAAGAACACAAAAACTCTCCGATCACACTCTTAATCTCATGGCTGTTAGACGGGAGATGAAGCTACATTCTTCAACAGACTTGACAGCATACAGGCATCTGAACAGACAGATCTCCAAATGCATGCGGCGGGACTTACGCAACTTCAATACAGCTCGTATTGAAGAAGCGATCGAGCGGAACCAAGGCTCCAAAGTCTTTGCCAGAGATCTGTCTGCCAGAAAGAGCCACCTGTCAAAGCTGAAGACAGAATGTGGCAGCATCGTTTCCGGGACACCTGAGATTTTGAGTGAGATTGAGAGGTTCTATGGGCAGCTGTACACGTCATCGTTGGAGCCACACGCAAGTGTGAGTAACGATCCAAGAGCGAGTCTCATCCGACACTATTCCGAAGATATCCCGGACGTCAGTCTGAGCGAGATTAGAATGGCTCTCCAGCACCATAAAAACGGTAAGGCCCCAGGCGAGGATGGAATTACAGCGGAGCTTCTGAAAGCGGGTGGAAGACCGGTACTTGAAGTCCTTCAGAAGCTCTTTAATTCCGTCCTCCATGGTGGCATTACACCGGAGGCGTGGAGCAGAAGTGCGGTGGTCTTGTTCTTCAAGAAAGGTGAGAACGCTCTCTTGAAGAACTACAGACCGATTTCCCTTCTGAGCCGCGTCTACGTGCTGTTTTCGAGAGTCATTACGAATCGTCTCGCGCGCAGACTTGACGACTTCCAGCCTCCCGAACAAGCCGGTTTCCGAAAGGGCTTTAGCACCATAGACCACATACATACCCTTCGGCAAATTGTACAGAAGTCCGAAGAGTACAATTTGCCACTATGTCTGGCGTATGTGGACTATGAGAAAGCCTTTGATTCCGTCGAAATTTGGGCGGTGCTGCAGTCCCTTCAGCGGTGCCAAGTTGACTGTCGGTATATCGAAGTGTTGAAGTGCTTGTACAGTAGGGCTACGATGGCTATCCGAGTACAGAACCAGAGTACGAAACCTATCCAATTGCAGAGAGGTGTAAGACAGGGTGACGTCATATCCCCGAAACTCTTCACCGCTGCGTTGGAAGACGTTTTCAAGCTTCTGGACTGGAAAGGATACGGTATCAACATCAATGGCGAGTACATCACTCACCTTCGATTTGCCGACGATATAGTCCTTATGGCAGAATCGCTGGAGGACCTAAGCACTATGCTCAATGACCTCGATAGTGTTTCCCAACGGATAGGTCTTAAGATGAACATGGACAAAACAAAGATCATGTTCAATGTCCATGTCACACCTATGCCGGTAGTTGTTGGGAGCACTAAGCTCGAAGTTGTTGACGAGTATGTTTACCTGGGACAAATAGTCCGACTAGGTAAGTCCAACTTCGACCGAGAGGTCAATCGACGGATTCAACTCGGCTGGGCAGCGTTCGGGAAGCTACGACACATCTTCTCGTCAGACATACCTCAAAACCTGAAAACGAAATTGTACAACCAGTGCGTGTTGCCAGTGATGACTTATGGAACTGAGACGTGGTCCTTCACTGCTGGCCGTATGAGGAAGCTCAAGGTCGCTCAGCGAGCTATGGAGAGGGCTATGCTCGGAGTTTCTCTGCGTGATAAACTTAGGAATGAGGATATCCGCAGTAGAACCAGAGTAACCGACATAGCCCAACGGATTAGTAAGCTGAAGTGGCAGTGGGCCGGCCATATAGCTCGAAGAACCGACAACCGATGGGGAAGAAAGGTTCTCGAGTGGCAGCCTCGTACCGGTAGGCGAAGTGTAGGGCGTCCCCCCACGAGATGGAGTGACGACCTGGTAAGACATGCAGGAAGTCAATGGATGCAGGTGGCTCAGGACCGTGCTTTGTGGCATTCTTTGGGGGAGGCCTATGTTCAGCAGTGGACTTGTGAAGGGCTGTAATGATGATGATGATGACCTAGTCAGGTCATAAGTATTGTCCCACAGTAAAAACTTTTCTTTTAGAATGCTGGCCACAAAAAAGTTTATTGAATTCAAATTTCGAATTGTTCATGAAAATAAAACTGTATACTTTTTAGAATTTTACTCATTTTTAAATATGGAGTGGACGCTTAAAGAAGACCGTGTTACAGTTATTGCGTTGCATCGTTGCGGTTACGTGCCAATTCAAATTTTTGACATACTGAAAAATTTTAATATAACCAAAAGATTCGTTTATCGTACCATCAAACGATACAATGAAGACTCTAATGTAGATGACAGGTCAAAAAGTGGTCGCCCTCGGTCTGTTATGACTCCAGCAGTGATAATAGCTGTGAAGGCGCGAATTCAAAGAAATCCCAAACGTAAGCAGAAACTGTTGGCCCTTCAGATGGGGTTAAGCAGAACCACGGTGAAAAGGGTGTTAAATGAAGACTAGGGCTTCTGGCATATTGAAGAAAACAGGACATCGTTTGAATGCTCGTCTAATGGACCTGAGACTGAAGAGATGCCGCGCTTTGTTGAAGCGGTACGCGGGAAAAAATATCGGGAAGTTCTTTTTTCGGATGAAAAAAATTTTACCGTAGAAGAGAGCTACAACAAACAAAATGATAAGGTGTACGCACAAAATAGTGAAGAAGCGAGCAACCGTATTCCGCGTGTCCAACGAGGTCATTTTCCATCCTCGCTCATGGTATGGTTGGGAGTCTTATTGGGGCTTAACAGAGGTACATTTTTGTGAGAAAGGTGTAAATACGAATGTAGTTGTGTATCAAAATACAGTCCTGACGAACCTTGTGGAACCTGTTTCTCATACCATGTTCAATAACAGGCACTGGGTATTCCAAAAAGATTCAGCGCCAGCTTATAGAGCGAATAGCACACAAGACTGGCTGGCGGCGCGTGAAATCGACTTCATCCGGCACGAAGACTGGCCCTCCTCCAGTCCAGATTTGAATCCGTTAGATTACAAGATATGGCAACACTTGGAGGAAAAGGCGTGCTCAAAGCCTCATTCCAATTTGGAGTCACTCAAGACATCCTTGATTAAGGCAGCCGCCGATATTGACATGGACCTCGTTCGTGCTGCGATAGACGACTGGTCGCGCAGATTGAAGGCCTGTATTCAAAATCATGGAGGTCATTTTGAATAAACTTTAGTGTCATAAGAATCTATGTTTTGTTAAGTTCATTTTGGTATATAAATGGTTATATAATAAATAAACTTGTTTCAATTATTTTATATTAAACATGTGACAGAATTTATGACCTGACTAGGTATAAATAGAAGTAGCTGTATAGATGAATTTGTATAATTTTACATTAATATAAAAGAAAACCAATGATATTTAAATTAGTAAGTATTCTATATTTGTGTTGTGATTTATTATGTTGTGTGGTGTAGGTACGTTTATCTTACATATACCAATTCTTATGCATTACAGTCTATGCATACAAAACAAGCTTTGAAGAGCTTTTCATTTTTATATAATTTGACAATCATATTATATCCGAGAATTTTCATGAAACCAATATGATGTTGCCAGTTTGACGCGTTTTTATTTAGCACTAGAATAAAATAGTTTGAAATCACAAAAATGATAAGTTACTCCAACTCGTCACTGTCACGATACCAAGAGGAAACCCACAGACAACTCCCTAAACAAAGAAGACAGATGAGTTGTTTTCCCTGACGACTAACTTAAAATAAATATCTATATATGTTATGGACCAAGCGATCAATAGGACATTTTTCATAATTCCCGATAATATGAACAATGCCCAATATCAGTAGGTAATGTGATAAAAACTATTGAAATGATTAATTTGACTATGAATAAAGACTAAAAAAAGATTAGGTTAGGTTCTTTTTTGATGCCTTATAAAGACATCAACAGAATCTAGGGATATTTTATATTTCATCAAATATATAAAAAGCTATGCCTTGTGTTGCTGATATGCTTTACTTCTAGAAGAAAGGGGAGAAGAAGCCCTCCACCGAGGAGGGGCTGCCATGGGACCACCGGTACCAGTGGGGTGGCCATGTATGCGAAAGCGTTCCCATTACTAATATGCGTGCGAAGGTGTTAGGGTTTTTTATTGTTGGTGCGAGTCTGACATAACCCGTCCTAGCTCTATGAGGCAGGTATGCGTATTTCCCCATCTAAAAAGAAGATTGGGTTATATCAAATTGCCCAACAGTTACGTGGCAATATTCATAATGACCAGACAATGTGATAAATAATGATGTTTAAATCAGTTATTCATACTGCCCGGGCATTATTAATAGTGCCCTGATTAATCTCTTGGTCCATAAAATATACAAAAACCTAGTCCTCGCACCCGTAGGAGTTGACAGAGACTATAAGCTTCCATTTAACAAGTTCCTGACACACCTTGCTTCTTTTACAATAATATAATCTACGCATTAGTTGCCAGCAGTTATGAATACTCATGAGTCATGGTTTGGCTCATCAGCCATATTACCCAATATTCAGTTATTTGACTTTGAATACATTCATATTGGAGGATGCACTGCTGCTTCCTGCAGGAATACTGGTATTCAAGACTGAAATTGGTTTAACAGTGGCAGAGCCACGCTGCGAAAATATTATGTGTGTATCAAGTCAGTTCGTTAGGGGAAACACCACTCTCTCACAGAAAACCGGTGTAAAATAATAGCTTAGTGCTACAGTGTGATGTTGCGTTAATGAATATATAATGAATAGAATAGAATAATTTTTTACTCCATATTGATTATTACATAATTTTGAAAGTAATTTTCATTTACCACGTACCACTGGTTCATAAAATACCTCTGTCCTGGGAAGAACCAGCAAAAAACCCAGCGGGATTTTTTTAAACATAATTTCACTTAACAATGATTGTGTTTAGATAATTTTTAAATGAAATTTTTATAGAATCAGCATGGTGTCGATTACCTTATTCCCAGGGGTTATTACATTCATGTATTCCTTGATATTATAATAACCCTTCTTTACAGTTTTTCTTTAATAAAACTTTTAAACTTGTTTATTGACAAACTTAGAAGATGTTCTGGGATTTTGTTGTAAAAGCGTATACATTGCCTTATAAATGATTCTGTGGACTCTAGTAACTAGCATTACAAGCTTATGTTTGTTTCTAGTGTTTAAGGTATAAACATCCTTATTGTTATTAAAGCTATTTATGTTTTTATGTACATACATTACATTTTCATAAATATATTGCGATTCCAAAGTTAATGTGTTTATTTCTTTACATTTTTCTCCGAGGGACTCTTTAAAATTTAGGTTATAAATTGCCCGTACGGCTCTCTTTTGCAAAACAAATATAGCTTTAATATCAGTCGCATTACCCCAATAGCAAAATTCGGTAAGACATTACGCTATGAAAGTAACTAAAATACACTAATCTAGCTGTCTCAATATCTGTGAGACTTCTAATCTTTCTTACAGTATCTGCTGCAGAATTAAGTCTGCTTGCTAATTTAGAAATATTGGGGCCCCATTGAAGTTTTGCGTCAATAGTAATACCAAGAAAAACACTGGTATCCACAAGACTCAACTCCTCCCCATTTAGGAGCACATTGGTTTTCGAATGTTTTACATTAGGTATTGTAAATTTAATACATTTTGTCTTATTGCTCTTTAAGAGCAAACTGTTGGCGTTAAACCAATATCATAATTAATTGACTGCCGTTTGAGTTTGAAAATTAAAGAGGTATCGTCAGCAAATAATACTATATCTTGATTGTTCCCTACAAGACAAGGTAAGTCATAAATAAAGATTTAGAACAGGAATGGGCCAAGAATCGAGCCATGAGGAACGCCCATTGATACTACCAATCCAGAGGAACCTTTACCATTGATTACGACTTTTTGAGTTCTGTTACTTAAATATGAAGTAATAAGTCTAAATGCTAAATTTTTTACCCCGTAATGTTGTATTTTCATGACTAATGTCTCACGATGAACACAATCGAAAGCTGAAAAGATTACAGAAAATACCTAAGGCATCTTGTGAATTTTCCCTTTGACCCCTTGTAAAAGCAAATTGGTTTTTATGAAGTAATTTATTTGTATTAATAAAAATTAACAAATGAGAACCGGAGAGCCTGTTTACTGGCCATCAGATGAACTGCGTTCTCGTTTGTCACCCTTATTCTATAAGAAAATACCACGCCATAGAAGTCCACTACTAGACATGGGCCTCTTCTACAAAAGGGAGGATTGTCCCGAATGTATAGTCAAGCTGGGCAGACAGATACACAATACCCCACCTTTGGCGCTGCTCATTTTACGTCTGGCGTAAACTATATGGTTATCTATCTAAGTTGGTTCGCGTAATATGAAGTTTTAGACACTCCTGTAGCACGGTGTGCAGGTAGTATATAAACGTTACCTCGCCCTAGCAATTATCGGGGGAATTAGTACTAGAATGGGGAGAATATTAGAAAAAAAATATAAAAAAACCGACCAAGTGCGAGTTGGCCTCGAGCATGAAGGGTTCCGTACCATCGAAAGACATGCTACTAGAAGAGGAGCGCCATTTAATTTTTTCGTTATTTTAATTTTTATTATTTGTTGTCATAGCGGCAGCAGAAATACACATTCTGTAAAAATTTCAACATGCCTGGTGACAGATAGACGGACGAACGGACGGGTGAACAGCGAAGGCTTAGTAATAGGATCCCATTGATTACCTTTTAGGTATGGAACCCTAAAAACAACTTACGTTCAACCTCGAAGATGTCTCAGCGGGCACTGGCAGGAGCGGCCGCAGCCGGAGCGTACGCGGACGCTGGAACTGTTCGATTTTTTTTTTCATAATATAAATAGAATAATAGAATTTGTAAAATATATTTTCTAAACATTCCCTAGCAAATAACACTTAAGCATTTTCATTTGATATTAGTTTTAACGGTTTCGAACGAAACCGTTATCCACGCTTAAAAATCAAGTTAGTCATCTTTATGTTTTTTACCGCGCTTCGCACTCCTTTCACACGTACTTCATAACATACATTTAAATGATTCAGCTAAACATGAAAATTTGTTTTCAGTACCATAGTCATGGCTTGATATTACGTTAAAGTATTTCAAAGACAACGTTTTAGAGAAAATTCAAATGAAATTGGTTTTAACGCCCTACGATCTCAAGATACATAGCACTGTTTATAATTTAATGTCGAACAAAATTTAGTATCATGTTACTCCAGCAATTCAAACCAAAAATAACAAATTATCTTATCCGATAGCAAAAATATTCTTCTAATCTTTTAATTTTTTCTTGTTTTACCTTTTCACGTTTCACTTAAATCAGCTACAACCTGGTATGCGGCATTCTTCACGTGTATTGAAGGGCCAGAGAAACGCGCTCGTGTATACCCGCAATTACCAAGAACGGTCGTCCCCAAAACAACCTTCCTACTAGGCCTGCATTTTCACTTATGCAACACGCAGATACCACAAGCCCAGGGAACCGAGTACATCAGCTGATGAACGGAGGTAGTTCCACTGACCTCTTTTTGGCTACGAAGGGTAAGAGGTCAGTGCTAATATTATCTTTCCATATCTGTCCCATTTAACAGAGGGAAAGGACAACTAGTATTCAGAGTGAGCTTATCAAGTCACGGCTATTACTTTCCTCCGTCACGGCAAGGCGGGAATCTGCTCGTGAGGAAGGCGATCGCCTTCAGCTAGCATAACGATTTCGAATGTAGTGAATGAAAAAATCAAATGTGTTACCAGTGTTCAACCTTCGGGAAATCTTCAAATCACCCCACCTTAATGGCAAAAGTATAAGCACATGTAAACTCAAGAAGTTATATCGTCATTACCTTAATAGGGTAGCAGCAAGGAGGTTTATCTAGCATTGCTTACATCATCATTATCATCATCATTACAGCCCTTCACAAGTCCACTGCTGAACATAGGCCTCCCCCAAAGAATGCCACAAAGCACGATCCTGAGCCACCTGCATCCATCGACTTCCTGCATATCTTACCAGGTCGTCACTCCATCTAGTGCGGGGACGCACAACACTTCGCCTGCCGGTACGAGGCTGCCACTCGAGAACCTTTTTTCCCCATCGGTTGTCGGTTCTTCGAGCTATATGGCCGGCCTATTGCCACTTCAGCTTACTAATCCGTTGGGCTATTTCGGTCACTCTGGTTCTACTGCGGATATCCTGAGTATATTTCTGAGTTTATTACGCAGAGAAACTCCGAGCAAAGCCCTCTCCATAGCTCGCTGAGCGACCTTGAGCTTCCTCATCCGGCCAGCAGTGAAGGACCACGTCTCAGTTCCGTATGTCATCACTGGCAACACGCACTGGTTGTACAGTATCGTTTTCAAGTTTTGAGGTATACCTGACGAGAAGATGTGCCGTAATTTCTCGAACGCTGCCCAATCGAGTTGAATCCGTCGATTGACCTCTCGGTCGAAGTTGGACTTACCTAGTCGGACTATTCATCCCAGGTTAACGTACTAGTCAACAACTTCGAGCTTAGTGCTCCCTACAACTATCAGCATAGGTGTGACATGGGCATTAAACATGATCTTTGTTTTGTCCATGTTCATCTTAAGACCTATCCGTTGGGAAGCACTATTGAGGTCATTTAGCATAGTGCTTAGGTCCTCCAGCGATTCTGTCATAAGGACTATATCATCGACAAATCGAAGGTTAGTAATATACTCGCCATTGATGTTGATACCGTATCCTTTCCAGTCCAGAAGCTTGAAAACGTCTTCCAATGCAGCGGTGAAGAGTTTCGGGGATATGACGTCACCCTGTCTTTTCGGCAATTGGATAGGTTTCGTACTCTGATTCTGTACTCGGATAGCCATCGTAGCCCTACTGTACAAGCATTTCAGTACTTCGATATACCGACAGTCAACTTGGCACCGCTGAAGGGACTGCAGCACCGCCCAAATTTCGACGGAATCAAAGGCTTTCTCATAGTCCACATACGCCAGACATAGTGGCAAATTGTACTCCTTTGACTTCTGTACAATTTGCTGAAGGGTATGTATGTGGTCTATGGTGCTAAAGCCTTTTCGGAAACCAGCTTGGTCGGGAGGCTGGAAGTCGTCAAGTCTGCGCGCGAGACGATTCGTAATGACTCTCGAAAACAGCACGTAGACGTGGCTCAGAAGGAAAATCGGTCTGTAGTTCTTCAAGAGAGCGTTGTCGCCTTTCTTGAAAAACAAGACCACCGCACTTTTGCTCCACGCCTCCGGTGTAATGCCACCATGGAGGACGGAATTAAAGAGCTTCTGAAGGACTTCAAGTACCGGTTTTCCACCCGCTTTCAGAAGCTCCGCTGTAATTCCATCCTCGCCTGGGACCTTGCCGTTTTAAGGTACTGGAGAGCCATTCTAATCTCGCTCAGACTGATGTCCGGGACATCATCGGAATAATGTCGGATAATACTCGCTCTTGGATCGTTACTCACACTTGCGTCTGGCTCTAACGATGACGTGTACAGCTGCCCATAGGACCTCTCAATCTCACTCAAAATCTCAGGTGTCCCGGAAACGATGCTGCCACACTCTGTCATCAGCTTTGACAGTTGGCTCTTTCTGGCTGACAGATCTCTGGCCTTTGCCAAAGTCTTTACTTTGGAGCCTTGGTTCCGCTCGATCGCTCCTTCAATACGAGCTGTATTGAAGTTGCGTAAGTCCCGCCGCATGTGATCGGAGATTTTTTGTGTTCTTCTGCGGCGGGTCTTGCAGAACTTAGCTCCGACCGCATGGACAGTTTCCACGAGCTTGTCATTCATATCGTCCACTTCATTGCAGTCTTCTAGGCACTGAAAACGGTTTTGTAACTCGAGCTGAAAGGTTTCGGGACTTTGGATTAGAGCACGAGGGGGACTTTCTTACAGTTACCTCTTAAATATGGAAATGGTATGCCGTATATATTTTCGACAATGCTGTTACAACAAAAATATACATATTATACGTTTAATGTGATTTCGCATACCTTAAAATTAAATTTTCTGTGAAATACGGGCCCTTGACAGGGAGATCAACTTGAGACATGCTTCAAAATCCAATTACTCTTTATGGGTTTATTTACATCCTTTTTATGAGATTCAAACGCTTCATGAGTAAAGTAAGCTAATATATTTAACACACCCAATGAAAATATATTTGGCAAGGCACCTATCTGTCATTTTTGGAAAAGTTGTGGTGAAATGGTGAAAATAAGCCGTGGTCCACTTCACAACGTGTTAATGATATTTTTTTTTCATATAAGTATATTTCCTTTCATTATTTTATTTCGTTTTTTACAGGACAAGTGTGACAAACGAGCACACAGTCCACCTGATGGTAAGTGGTTGCTGTGATTCATAGACATCTACATCTATCCTCGATTACGAATCAAAATGATATACCAGATACAGCAGCGTTAAACTGCTACTTTACCCTGGTATTCTAGAGCGTGGCCCTTCCACGGTCAAGACGACCCATTCGTGCTACAACTATATCTGATATATAGCTGTAGCATGGCTCTACCACGTATAAAAAATTTTAGGTTATTTTGGCATTTATAACAAGCATGTAATTAAACTAACAATAATCGCTCGTATTACCTATAATTGATTACGCAGATGTGTGTTACCCAGATCTGTCCCAAGGTCTTCTGAATAAGCTGGAACATCTTCTCAATAGTAAGATTTATTTTCGGGCTTTGTAAGTATGACCATAATTCGCAATATGGATTTAAGCTAAATTGGCTTACAATCCGGCAGAGGCCCAAAATAACAAGCAATTCCAGAATTTTGCTGTTATTTTTTTCTCATTGAATGACCCATATTCGCCTTTTTATCTTAACAGTAAACTTCGATATCTCTCCTAATCTGATGATAGTGTTCAGGTTCATGTTCCCGTCACGTTCTTCTTCTAACAACAACATCTGTATTCCTGTTTACTTCACCGAGTTTTATGGTAGCTCCTTCACAGTTCAGGCTACACCCGATGACATCAGATCGATGGCAGCAAAGTAGAAAAGGACATCTACATTTTTATGAACATGCTTTTTTTACAAAAATGAGCTTAAATCAACCACATCTACAAGTCTGTATTAAAATTATTCCAAATTTCAAAATAATGAATAAAAGCTGGCACGTAAATGAAGACATCTACCCTCGATTTAAAAAAAAAAACATTGCAGTAGAAACGGACATACTGTTTGCCTGTTGCTTGGATTTTCTTTAAATATCCTTAAAAGTATTAATGGAGATTATTATGTTAGTTTATTGTTTTTTATAGGATAAGGGTGACAAACGAGCACACATTCCACCTGATGGTAAGTGGTTGCTGCGGGGCCCATAGACATCTACATCAATCCTCTATTACAAATCAAAATGTAGATGCGTTGTCACCCGTGAGGACTAAGATGGAATGCCTCATTTCCAGTAAAAAGGGCCTCCGGCCACCTGCACTCACCAAGCGAAACGCAGAACGCTGGTTTTCTGTGAGGTCGTGGTACCACCCCGGTTCGAGCCGGCCCATCCGTGCGACAGCAAAAGCTCCCGCGTGGCTCTACCACTGTTGAACGTATTTGAATGAAATGGACGTTATTACGTATTACGTATTTTTAATGAAATGGACGCTTTTTTATCATAACGTATAAACGGATATCAGGCAGATGTCTTCTTCTACGTCAAAGTTTTTAGAGTAAAAAGAGACATCTAAATTATTTTAGTAAAACAACGACATAGCGATAAAAATTATTACATAATTCATAAAGAATGCTATTTTAATGCTTCATAGAAAATAGGAAATGTTTCGTGTAGTAATAAGGCTTTGTCCGTGCAAGCCAGCCGAGCCAAATTGTATCTAAAAACTGTGTTTTAAACAGAAATTGATTAGCTTGATCGGGTAAAAATCACGCTCTCCGTGACTATGAGTGTAAAACTACACATCGATATTTTTAATAGTTCTTCTTCTCCATACAAAAACAAATTGTCTCCTTTAAATATGACGCAAGCTATGGGGGAGGCCTATATTCAGCTGTGGACCTTTGGCCGTCAAAATAAAAAGGGAAGATCTCCAGCCAGGCAAGGTAATCTGCACGGGAAGACGCCAATGCTCTGTATAGCAGTTCAGAGCTATTCTATATATTTACCACAGTACTTCGGAACTTTGATAGCGTGATTAAGGCTTCGGTGCATTTTTCGCTTGTGGCACGACGACAACGCCGCCATAAACCATTTGATAGGCTGTAACGACTATTTATTTATTAATGTTTTATTGCAATCATTTTCATTTAAGCGTTAAAAGGGACTTACTATCTTGTAACACTTTCTTACACTAACGCAGACATAAAGTTTTCCTTGCAATGTTTTCCTTTACCGTCAAGTAAGTAGGAACTCGGCACTTTACAAATAACAACCTGGATTCCGGCAGGGATCGAAACTGGGCTCCTCAGGTACTAACTGTGAAATTTACCACGAGCGTTTTGCGACCGAGCTGCCGTGGCGCTTATAAAGGAGGCTTTCACCATTTTCTAGAATATGAGTTGCAAACGAGCACACAGTCCGCCTGTTGATAAATGGATACTGTGGCCCATTGACATCTACATCTTAAATCTTAATCAAGGGTGATTTGATTCAACATCAGGGGACTTCATTCCATCCTTAACGCTGTCCATTACCATCTAGAGACGGCGAAGTCGGCCTTGCTCTTTTTAACCGAGACTCATGTGTCCTCTCCGGCTGATAACTCATATCTCTCCTACCCGGGGTACAAATTAGAGCACTCCTTTGTGCCCCGGGCTGTAGTCTGCGTATACGTCAGAGAGGACATCTGTTTTCGACGCCTCGGCAGTCTTGAAGGTACGGACCTGTCCATCTTATGGTTGCGCGTAGACAGCGACGACCATCCCCGCGTCTACGGGTGCCTCTATAGGTCCCATAGCGGTAATACCGACACAGACCGACTCATCGACCACGTCCAAATGGCTGCAGACTCCGTGCTACAAAAGGTCCAATCCGCAGAGATCGTGATGCTCGGTGATTTTAACGCCCACCACGCTGAATGGCTTGGTTCTCGTTTAACTGATCATGCAGGTAGATCTTTTTATGACTTTGCCTTGGCATATAGTCTAACACAACTGGTTACTTCGCCTACGCGGATTCCAAATGTGGAAGACCATGTTGGACCTTCCCTGTTGGACCTTCTGCTGACCTCTCATCCGGACGGATATCAGGTCTCCTTCGATGCCCCTCTGGGCTCTTCGGACCATTGTCTGATCCGGAGTACGGTGCCAATCACGCTCCAATCGCAATTGCGATCTGCAGCTTGCAGCCGTGTTAGGCACTATAGGTCAGCCGATTGGGATGGGATGCTGTCTTTTTTTGCATCCTACCCTTGGGGGCGGGTTTGCTTCTCGCGGGAAGATCCCAGCGTTGTTGCCGATTCTGTTGCTGATGTGGTACTTCAGGGTATGGAACTTTTTATTCCATCCTCTGTGGTGCCTATCGGAGGCAGATCCCAGCCATGGTTTGGTCGATCCTGTAAAATAGCATCACGCTATAAGCAGGAGTGCTACCAAGCCTGGGCTGACGCATCAACGTCCCGAAATATAAACACTAGTGCTCTTAAAAACACGGGGGAACACACCGCCGATCATCCCGCGATGTGAGTGCTCCATGTCGGATATGCGGTTTACACAGCGCTCGGTTCGCAAAGAACTCTTCTCCCTGGACGTCAGCAAGTCGAGTGGGCCCGATGGAGTCCCTCCCATTGTGCTGAAGACGTGTGCTCCGGAGTTGGCACCGGTTTAAACGCGTCTTTCCCAGTACTCCTACTCCTAAGGCGTAGTCCCGAATTCATGGAAGGCAGCTTTGGTCCACCCGATCCCTAAAAAAGGCGACCGCTCAGACCCGTCCAACTATAGGCCTATCACCATCACTTCCTTTTTCTGTGGAATGGAATCCATTATAAACTGCCAGCTCATGAGGTACCTTGAGGATCACCAGCTGATTAGAAACCGCCAGTACGGTTTTCGTCGGGGTCAATCAGCTGGTGATCTTCTGGTCTATCGGAATCATAGATGGGCGGAGGCAGTAGAGTTTAAGGGGGCGGCATTGGCCGTTAGTTTGGATATAGCGAAGGCCTTCGATCGGGTCTAGCACAAAGCGCTTCTTTCGAAGCTACCTTCCTATAGGCTTCCCGAGAAATTCTGCAAATGGATCACCAGTTTCCTTGCTGATCGGAGCATCAAAGTCATAATAGACGGTGCATGCTCTGATTACGAGCCTATCTACGTTGGTGTTCCACAAGGCTGCGTGCTATCACCAACGCTGTTTCTGCTGCATATCAATGATATGTTGCAAACTGGTAGCATTCATTGCTATGCAGACGACAGCACTGGTGATGCCTTATATACCGGCCGTGCCAATATTTCTCGGGAAAACGTCGCAGAGTACCGGGACAAACTTGTGTCTGAAGTCGAGTCTTTGCTGAACAAAGTCTCGGATTGGCGGCGTCTAAATATAGTCCAGTTCAATCCCCAGAAGACACAAGTTTGCGCGTTTACCGCTAAAAAGAACCCCTTTGTCGTATCTTCTCAGTTTCAAGGCACTCCCCTTGCTGCCTCAGCTAGCATTGGAATCCTTAGCGTCGACATATCGAATAGTGTGCAGTTTCGTGGTCACTTGGAAGGGAACCAAATTGGCCTCTAAAAAGCTTGGCGTGCTCAGCAGAACGAGACAGTATTTTATGCCGGCACATCGCTTGCAACTTTACAAAGCGCAAGTTCGGCCCAACATGGAATACTGTTCTCATCTCTGGGCCGGGGCACCCCAGTGCCAGCTCCTTCCACTTGACCGCATCCAGCGCAGAGCGGTTCGAATCGTCGACGGCCGAGTTCTTTCTGATCGGCTCGATACACTAGCACTTCGTAGAGATGTTGCATCTCTTTGGGTATTTTAATTGTTCGGACTAATTCCAGCCGCTCAATTTCACTATCGCACATCGCGACAAAACTCGCGTTACCATCCATACCATCTGGGTGATTGGTGGTCCACCACTGTGCGATTTAGAAGAAGTTTTCTCCCTCGCACAACTTCCTTGTGGGATCGATTACCACCAGCGATTTTTCCGAACCGATACGACTTAGGGACCTTCAATAAAAGAGCCTACTCCTTTTTAAAAGGCCGGCAACACATCTGCAATTCCCCTGTTGTTGCGGTTGTTCATGGGCGGCGGTAGTCACTTACCATCAAGTGAGCCGCATGCTCGTTTGCCCCGTCTTCTATAAAAAAATCCTATCTTACACTGGTATTCTGTGAGCGGCGTGTTGTTTCCTCGGTCGGGCCGACTCATTCAGGGTGCAACCATAATATAGCTGAGGAATGGATCTACATCGTATGAAATTACCTTCGCGTCCAACCATATCTTCTGTATTATAAAAAGCTAGCATCCCTTCTGTTGTAGTAAACATCGATATGTGACATCATGACGCAATAGGCAAACCTTTTACGAAGTACAAACCTCGCTTGCATTCGTTTCACTCAACTGATCGATGGATCAGACTCTGGTGACCGTCTTATGGCCGAAGCTTGTTCCAGTTAGACTGAATCCATAGGTCAGTGACGGGAAGCAGTATTACCTTTGCAAGGGTATCAGCTCTGTGCTAACTAACCCACCTGCTTAAGGTGGTAAGTGTGAGCAAACTAGTAATCTTTCTTACTGAATAAGAGTAACTAGCGAGCACACCGTCCACTTGATTGTAAGTGAATGCTGTGGCAATAGACATCTACATCTACCCTCAATTAAGAATCAAAATGCAGAAACGTTGTTACCCGTGAGGACTGTGTAGAGAATTGGAGACCATTTTTACTGGCAACGAGGCATTCAATCTTAGTCTTCACGGGTGACAACGCATCTGTATTTTGATTCGGCATCGAGGATAGATTTAGACGTCTATGAGCTACAGTAATCACTTACCATTAGGTAGACTTTGTACACGTTTGTCACCCTTATCCTGTAAAAAAATTCTTAATCGAGGATAAATGTAGATGTCTATGTGCCACAGCAGCCAATTACCATCACGGGGACTGTGTGCTCATTTATACCCTTATTATATAAAAAAAATTGAAACTTTTCTGTGTGCTAATCGTTGGATAAAATAGAAGCAAATAATAAACCAGATTTAATCAATAATAAACCACATTTAATGAGAGCGGGAAGCTTGACCTTGTCAAGTTGACAGTAAAGGCCATCCTCCTCGCTTCGCGGTCGAGGTGTGTAAAATTATAAATTATGAGGTACTTGTAAATTATAGACAGGAAAACGTTTTGTAAAGAAAATGAAATGAAACATGTTGTTTTCTCTTTGAGTACCGCGTTCCATTATAATTATCTAAATTATCACAAATGAAATGCAACTTCCTGACACTGTTTTATGTATCCTACATTAATTAATAATAAAAAAAACAGATATTATATTTGTCACTTTCAAAGTGATAAAATATATTTTAAATGTTGTAAAGCCATTATATTTTACATGCTGAGTTTCTTTGAACGTGAAATTCCACGCTTGTTACGTAAAACTGAAATTTCATACGTCTTCACAACGTTAATAAAAACTAGAGTGTTATATGTTGTTTTGACAACTCAGTATCGCAGTGGCCTAGCATTGACTTACGGCGTTTAGGGCCACGGGTTTGAATCAAACACGGAACAAGTTTTCAAACGCCCTACAAATAATTGTTCTGGCCCTGAATGTTAGTCTTGTGTAATTTATGTATGTACTTCCTCCTCGATGCATAAGAGCATGCTATTGTGGGAATAGCATTTTTCTTAACAAAAAGCTGCTTACCGCATTTTCAATCTCTAACGAAATTGTGACATATATTACATATTTACATATTTACAGCCAAAGGCGTACGTGCAAATAGAAATACCGCGTGAACCTGTCCTAAACTATTCCGTCCTAATCTCGTCCTAACCTATTCCTATGCAGTATTTCGCTTTTGAATTCAGATTATTGTTATGATAAAGTTCCATTCTAGTTTCTTCAAAGAGACTATTCGTGTCCGTATTAGTCTCTTTTGTAATATAAAAATCTTGGAGCTATATGCGGAGAGTGGGTCGCTCAAAGAAGAGGAAAATTAATTTATTTGTATTTTAAATAGTTCTATTTATCGAAAAGGTTATAATATGATTTTGCATGCCTTAAGCGAAAGCGCAAGGTATGTTCTACTATCGCCTAAAAATTAAGATTCTAACGTTTTATCGAATAAAATCGTATCTAGCAATCATATTATACATATAAATGATATAAAAATCACATTGTTAGAAAGATAAATTATTGTTGAACTTAGTAATATTTTTTTTAAATCGATTAATTGCTATTTTTAAATAAAAAAGGTTTTAGTGGCTTATTGGCCAAGATGGCGGCCGCAATAGGTATCAATTTTATAATCATGGGTGACATTTTTATGGTTTTCGAGGGTGCTGAAGCCAATAGTGCTGACGAATTGTAAATCCAAGGTGGCAGCTGCATTAGGTATAAATTTTTTCATCATGGGTGTCATTTTCATGGTTTTTGAGGGCGTTGAAGCCGATAGTGCTGTCGAAATGTAAATCCAGGATGGCGGCTGAATTAGGTACCAATTTTTTCATCATGGGTGTCACTCTCATGGTTTTCGCGGGTGTTGAAGCCGATAGTGTTGTTGAAATGTAAATCCAAGGTGGCGGCTGCATTAGGTATAAATTTTTTCATCATGGGTGTCATTTTCATTGTTTTCGAGAGAGTTGAAGCCGATAGCGTTGTCAAAATGTAAATCCAAGATGGCGGCTGCAATAGATATCAATTTTTTCCTCATGGGTGTCATTTTCATGGGTTTCGAAGGTGTTGAAGCCGATAGTGCTGTCGAAATGTAAATCCAAGATGGCGGCTGAAGTAGGTAGGTACCAATTTTTTCATCATGGGTGTCATTTCATGGTTTTCGAGGGTGTTGAAGACGATTGTACTTTCGAAATGTATTTAAACCACTTTAAAAAATTCCGTGTAATCATGTAATACGTAATTTTTTTAATGCGTTTAAGGCATGCGCAATTGGATTTACCAATTTTTTTTTCTATTTATTATATTTAGAACTAGCTGTGGGCAACATTATTCGTATAGAAATTATTCTTCCATTGTTTTAAAGTCGAGTAATTTTGTGATTTATTTGGTTTAGAACTTAATAATTTTGTGACTTGTTAATCATAAATTCAATACCACTGTTCTAACTCAAATAATAATTGTTATAAATAGATTTTTTGCTAAAAAGTTTTAATTTCATTATACGATTAAGTGCATTCCGTACACAATACTTTTTTTAAACTTGGAAAATACGGAAAATGAGTATTTAGATAAGAATACAATACATTATATATATAACACAATAATAGTTTTGCGAACCTATTCCAAAAATTGTTGACGTGGTTGAACTCAGTTTATATATCAGAAGCATCATCATCAATCATGTACACAAAATTTTAGGTAGTTTTAACAAGACAAGTAATATTCACTCTGTAAATATTTCGAACAGACACAAGCTAGTAGTACCAGTCATTGGACTCCACAGAGTTAGTAATTCATTCCTTGGGCGATGTAGTTTAAAAAGGTTCATTATAATAGTAAGGAGTTTACGGATGACTATAACACCTGAAAATGAGGTAATCACTACCAAGTTATTTGTAATTTGTTGTGTTGTTAATTATTGTGTAACTCAAATGATTGTAAACTGTTCTTTTTTTTTAATGACACGTTGAGTTTCACAGAGGTATTTTCCGAACCAATGGCAAATTAAACATAAGAGTTACTCTATATAAGTTTTATTTATAATATATATTGAATAAAAGTTTATATCTCTATTTCTACATCGATTGGTAAAATACTGGTCTTCATTTATGTTTCCGTTTTGATGAATAGGCCAATTTAAACTTTATATTTAAGGAATAATATTCCGTTTTCAAAATCAGTAATTCAATTGTTCCTTCGGGTTTTGTTTTTTCTGCAATATTGATATATTTATTTATAACCATTATACACATTTTTTTTAATATGCCTGGATCAATCGCTTCCGTTTTCGGAAAATTTTAACTTCACAAGTGAACGTAGTGGCCAGAGAAGAAGAATTAAATCAATTAGGTTGTTCGTAATTAGTCTCCGTAATACGGTGTTTGAATAAAACCATTTTTACGGATTTTATTCAATGTTAGCTATTCGCGTAAATATATGAAATCATTATATGGTATTTATTACTTATAAGGTTTTTTTCTTTTGAAATGTATAATATATAGTTATTTACGATATAGAACATGATATAAAATTAAAAGTAACTAAATGGTTGTACACAATATTTAAAAAAAACGAATAAAGAAAAACTTAAACTACAACTTAAATTGCCATACAGTGGTACTCCCCGAGGTATCGTGCCAAGAATACTGGCTGCGTTTTCTCGCTGAATGGCTATACTTATTCTTTGAACGAGAAAAGAGCCATCCCCCTTATCACCAGTAGCGATGAAAATGATGAATGAATTAGTCGCGGATATATTTCCTTTAGACATTTCAACGCACGTGTACCCCGCGGACCGATGGTCTCTACAGCAAATGCGACAAATATGTAGTAATAAATGAAATAGTATCTTTGAGTCTCATATTTGCGCCACTTGCACCAATATACTGTATTTATTTATACTACAATAAAATTAGAATTATTAAATCATGATTTATTTGTAAACAACGGTTTTAATTTTGGATGTTAGGGATGTTTTGGTAATTACCCCCGCCGCAAGGCATGCCTGGTGCTGTCAACAGATAATTTATATTATAATAAATTAAGGAGAAACAGTTTTGTATGATATTGTTTTTACTTCGAATAAACATTGTTTCTGTAAAATTTTATTATGGTATAACTCTAATATTTACGCTAGACACAATGCCAAGTGAGAAGGTTTAGGCAAATCCATAACAATGAAATAGTTCTGTGTTCAGAAGAGGGCTTTTAAGTTGTATAAATTTGAGATGGATAACATAAAAAAATGTTATGAGACTGACGTAGAGTGCCTTAAATCAGTTTTATCATTTACTAACTCCACTCAAACTGTGTTCAATAAATATAAATCAGCCCAAAACGAAATAAAAGACACATGCTGGCTATGGATAATCTGGTAAAAACATGTAAACACAATGAGGAGCGTTTTGACTCCTTAGTATAATCATCAATGTGAGTGTCAGCGTTCAATACCATCTTCGTTAAGAGGCGGTGTGTGCTAATAAGACTATAGTATTATTAGCACCAAACCAAAATTCTAAGACAGTGCCATAGCAGAGGAGATTAAAATAAAAAATAACTCAAATATTGACAAAAACAATATAATTGTGTATAGCGATGACATGGGAAAAATCTAGGCACAACATTAAATAACTCTTTAAATGGAAAAAATTTACAAATTGCTGCATGCCTGGAGCATCTTTTAGTGACACACTAAATAAAATAATAGGAACTTAATTTTGTCCAAATAGTACAATAATAATTTTTGTTGGTAGAACAGGCAGTGTAAACATCAAACAGTTATTAGATATATTGAACAACTAATATAACTTAAATGTACACACATTGTCCTGTTCACACTGCCTTAAATACAGGGATTGCCACAGAAAAATAATCTAAGACATAATTTATATTTACATATAATTGTAATGATAATAATGACAAATTTCATTTAATTGACATAAATAATTTAATAAAAAAGTTTTGTACAGAAGATAGGTATTACATATCCAAATATAATTTAAGACGGGTAGCAAATGTGTTATCTTATAACAGACCCTCCATGTGCTACTTATGACTATTTTGAAAAGACTGCGGAAGAAGTTTTGCTCAAACTTAATAAACAGAACAAGTCTGTTGTGATACGTGGAGACTTTAACATCAATCTCCTTGAAACTTCTTCCATTAGTAGTTTAGCTCATTGTTTAAATTGTATAGTATTCTGAACATAGTGCGATCTGTATAGATAACATTTTTACAGATGTTAAGCCCTTGCATAAATAAATTATACAAAATTTTAGTTTGGATCTCTGTGGACTTGTCTTACGTACAAAAAAAAACCAGAAAAATAAGAATGTTGTGTTTGTTCCAATAAATGAATACCGCATTTAAGAGTAATATAATAAAAAGACTATAAACTATAAACTATAAAAAAAGAAGAATAATAAATAGTGAACTACTATTTATTATTCTTCAGGTCATTTTAATTTTGTTTAATGCAGTTTTCATTTTGATGCTTAAATGAAAAGCCTTGGCTATGGAGCACACTTTTTTAAATATTTTAGATTTTTTTTTTATACAATCTCTAAATATAACCATACTATTATATGATATAAAGCTCGTATAACCTTCGCCTATTTTTATAAATTCCTACTGTCGACCATTCATTAAATGTTTTGCGACTGTTAAAACAGAAAGTTTTAGAAGTAAGTATTCTGCTAAATCCACAAGTTATAATTTTAAATAATGCACCATACAAAAAATCATCACTATTTTAAGTGAAAATGATGGAAGTCTTTTTATTATATTACTCTTTAATATTCAATTAAAAATCCTAGTTCAGGATTTTTAATTGAATATTAAAAATAATTTAACTGGATCTGATCAAGAGGTTGCTATGGTTTTTGAGAAATGTTTTACTAATATTTCTTTTTTGGCAACAAATTCTTCGCCTATTGTTGTATTTAAGTATTAGAATGCAGGAAGTTATTATCAATGGTAAAAACTCTTCCGGGTCACCTGTACTAAAGGGTGTCCCCCAGAGCTCGATTCTTGGCTCATTCCTATTTCTAGTGTAAATAATTACTTACCATCCCTTGTAGGGGATAATGATATTGTATTATTTTCTGATCATAACTCCTTCCTTTATAAACTTTAAAGTCAATCATTAAAATATGACGAGCTGAATAATGCTATATCAAAATTAGTGCATTGGTTTAACGTTAATAATCTAAATTTAAAAGGAAATAAACTTAATATATTTAATTTACAACAACGAATGTTAAAAATCAAAATACCAATATGTTTTTAAATGGGGAAGAACTGAGCCCAGTTGAATCCATTATTTTTCTTGGTACAACTGTCGACGCCAAGTTTCAGTGGGGCCCCCATATATCCAAACTAGCAAGCAGACTATGTGCTGCAGTCAATACTGTAAACAAAATTAGAGGTCTCACTAGTGTCTAGATAGCTAGATTAGTTTATTTCAGTTATTTCCAAAGCATAATGTCTTACGGGATTTTGCTATGGGGAAATGCGGCTGATTCAAAAACTATTTTTGTTTTACAGGAGAGGGGCATGGGATCTATTTACAACCTAATTCCGAGAGAATCTCATAAAGATACATTTAAAGAAATAAAAATATTAACTTTGGCCTCTCATTATATTTACGAAAATTTAATGCATATTCACAAAAACAAAGGTTTTTAAAAGTTTTAGTAAAAAAAGTGATATACACTCTGTAAACACTACTAACAAACACAAGCTAGTGATACCAGTTTCTCGACTCCACAGAGTCAATAATTCTTTTTCGGGGCAATGTACACCCTATTACAACAAGGTCCCGAAAAGTGTACAGTCTATCTCCAGAACCAAGTTTAAATGTTTTTTTTTTAATCTGAAACTGTATAAAAAGGGTTATTATAATATAAATGAATACATGGTCGATAATAACCCCTGAGAATGAGGTGGTCGCTTCCAAGCAGTTTCTTAAATAAATTTTGTAAATATTTTGTACAACCATTAATGTAAAATTTCCTTTTTAAAAAAGAAGTCCCGCTGGGTTTCTTGCTGGTTCTTCTCAGGATATAGGGCTGTTTTTGAACCAGTGGTAAAGTAAAAAATTACTTTCAATAAGGTTTAAACATGTTATCCATATTGAATAATAAATTATTCTATTCTATTATATTCATGAACCCACTGCAAAAGATATTTAACAAATAACGACAGAGGTTTTACAAACAACTCAGGGCGAAATACGTTGAGACAAATTTGTACCCCTAACCTTAATCAATCAAGTCTATGATTACTAAAGCTTAAATAACAATAATGACCTTCTTAAAACAATATATTTATTTTCACGTTCACTAAATGAATATCCTGTTCAGAACACTAAGTGATTAATAGAGTTCAAAGTAAATTGACAAATTCACCCGACTACAATTGTAGACATAAATTAAATTTAGGTGTTTATTTATTTATTTAAAACTTTATATACACATGTGGTATATAGGCGGACTTAATGCCTAAGGCATTCTCTACCAGTCTTCCTTGATTAAATTATATACATTTTTAATACACTTATATCTTCACTTATATATCTTTTTATTGTGATATTTTTCTTCTCCCTTATAAAAAAATGCAAAAATAACACCTCAATGCAATTTTCTACAATTATTTGAGGGTTCGTATAAACACTTTTACCGTGTAGTGGCGGTGTGAGATCATCCGCTATCCCATATCATCTCGTGGGTGTTGTAAGAGGCGACAGGGGAAATAAACCAGGAGACAGGTAGCAGCGTCCTCCTAAAAGCAACTAAAACTGTGGTTATCAACACGCCTGTGCAAACTATGGCAAATATGTACTAGATTAATCTGAAAAACAACGGACACGCACAAGTCTCTACCAAAAATCATCATCATCATCATCACAGCCCTTCACAAGTCCACTGCTGAACATAGGCCTCCCCCAAATAATGCCACAAAGCACGGTCCTGAGCCACCTGCATCCATCGACTTCCTGCATATCTTACCAGGTCGTCACTCCATCTAGTGGGGGGACGCCCTACACTTCGCCTGCCGGTACGAGGCTGCCACTCGAGAACCTTTCTTCCCCATCGGTTGTCGGCTCTTCGAGCTATATGGCCGGCCCATTGCCACTTCAGCTTACTAATCCGTTGGGCTATGTCGGTCACTCTGGTTCTACTGCGAATATCCTCATTTCTGAGTTTATCACGCAGAGAAACTCCGAGCATAGCCCTCTCCATAGCTCGCTGAGCGACCTTGAGCTTCCTCATCCGGCCAGCAGTGAAGGACCACGTCTCAGTTCCGTATGTCATCACTGGCAACACGCACTGGGTGTACAGTCTCGTTTTAAGGTTTTGAGTTCTACCTGACGAGAAGATGTGCCGTAATTTCCCGAACGCTGCCCAACCGAGTTGAATCCGTCGATTGACCTCTCGGTCGAAGTTGGACTTACCTAGTCGGACTATTTGTCCCAGGTAAACATACTCGTCAACAACTTCGAGCTTAGTGTTCCCAACAACTACCGGCATAGGTGTGACATGGACATTAAACATAATCTTTGTTTTGTCCATGTTCATCTTAAGACCTATCCGTTGGGAAACACTATTGAGGTCATTGAGCATAGTGCTTAGGTCCTCCAGCGATTCTGCCATAAGGACTATATCGTCGGCAAATCGAAGGTGAGTGATGTACTCGCCATTGATGTTGATACCGTATCCTTTCCAGTCCAGAAGCTTGAAAACGTCTTCCAATGCAGCGGTAAAGAGTTTCGGGGATATGACGTCACCCTGTCTTACACCTCTCTGCAATTGGATAGGTTTCGTACTCTGGTTCTGTACTCGGATAGCCATCGTAGCCCTATTGTACAAGCACTTCAACACTTCGATATACCGACAGTCAACTTGGCATCGCTGAAGGGACTGCAGCACCGCCCAAATTTCGACGGAATCAAAGGCTATCTCATAGTCCACATACGCCAGACATAGTGGCAAATTGTACTCCTCGGACTTCTGTACAATTTGCCGAAGGGTATGTATGTGGTCTATGGTGCTAAAGCCTTTTCGGAAACCGGCTTGTTCGGGAGGCTGGAAGTCGTCAAGTCTGCGCGCGAGACGATTCGTAATGACTCTCGAAAACAGCACGTAGACGCGGCTCAGAAGGGAAATCGGTCTGTAGTTCTTCAAGAGAGCGTTGTCGCCTTTCTTGAAGAACAAGACCACCGCACTTCTGCTCCACGCCTCCGGTGTAATGCCACCATGGAGGACGGAATTAAAGAGCTTCTGAAGGACTTCAAGTACCGGTTTTCCACCCGCTTTCAGAAGCTCCGCTGTAATTCCATCCTGGCCTGGGGCCTTGCCGTTTTTAAGGTGCTGGAGAGCCATTCTAATCTCGCTCAGACTGACGTCCGGGATATCATCGGAATAATGTCGGATAAGACTCGCTCTTGGATCGTTACTCACACTTGCGTGTGGCTCCAACGATGATGTGTACAGCTGCCCATAGAACCTCTCAATCTCACTCAAAATCTCAGGTGCCCCGGAAACGATGCTGCCACATTCGGTCTTCAGCTTTGACAGTTGGCTCTTTCTGGCAGACAGATCTCTGGCAAAGACTTTGGAGCCTTGGTTCCGCTCGATCGCTTCTTCAATACGAGCTGTATTGAAGTTGCGTAAGTCCCGCCGCATGCATTTGGAAATCTGTCTATTCAGTTGCCTGTATGCTGTCAAATCTGTTGAAGAATGTAGCTTCATCTCCCGTCTAACAGCCATGAGATTAAGAGTGTGATCGGAGAGTTTTTGTGTTCTTCTGCGGCGGATCTTGCAGAACTTAGCTCCGACCGCATGGACAGTTTCCACGAGCTTGTCATTCAAATCGTCCACTTCATTGCAGTCTTCTAGGCACTGAAAACGGTTTTGCAACTCGAGCTGAAAGGTTTCGGGACTTTGGATTAGAGCACGAGGGGGACGGAGCGTTGACTTCATTAGACGAGACCTCTCCAACTTAACGTTTAGGTTCAGTGTGCCTCTAACCATTCGGTGATCGCTACCGGTTTTCACCCTCGCGATCATTGAGACATCACTGAACAGTTGTCGTCTGGTCGTCATAATGAAGTCAATCTCATTTTTTGTCGAACCGTCGGGGCTCGACCAGGTCCACTTCCTGTGGGGCCGCTTCTGGAAGAAAGAGTTCATCACAAAGAGTCCCTCTTTCTCCATGAAGTCGGCCAACTGCTGGCCCCTTGGGTTCCGTTGCCCTATTCCAAATTTCCCCACTTTCAGCTCACCGTTCTCTCTTGTGCCTAGTTTTGCATTGAAGTCTCCCATTAACACCGTATATTGGGTTTTGGAGGAATGCATGGCTCTAGAGATATCCTCATACATTTCCTCCACCTCTTGATCAGGGTGTGCCGAGGTTGGTGCGTAAACCTGTATGACCTTCAGCGAATACCGTTTGGTGATTCTGAGTATAAGGTACGCAACCCTCGTCGACACACTCTCAATCTTTACAACGTTGTTAACGAGAGACTTGTGGATGATAAATCCGACACCTCCTTGGGACAGATGGTCGCCCTCCCGGTAATAGAGCAAGTTGCCGGATTCGAGGATTACCGTGTCCTCCCCCTCTCTTCGGACTTCGGATAATCCTATAATATGCCAGCGTAACTTGTCTATCTCTTCTTCCAGCTCCACAATCTTCTCGTCAGTCCTCAGGGTGCGTGCGTTGTATGTTGCCAGGTCGAGTCGTTGTAGGTGGCAACCGAACCTCCACCGGAGATTCTTAGCACCCCCTGCCCCGCCGTTACCATGGTCGCCACCGTAGCCAGGAATAGCGGGGCCGCCGGGGACTGGGGGCCGTCTCTTCGTAACCAAAAATAATATGCTACATTTGGGCTTTTCCGCAGATAAGTAAAAAGGTACCATTGAAGTAAATAGAATAGGAAAGGAACACAAATGGGTCGGCTTGACCGGGCTAAAAATACGCTCTCTCAGAATACCAGCGTAAAATAGCAGCTTAAAGCTGCTGTGTTTCGTATAGTGAGTGTAGAAAACCGGACACCCTTTTTCTGGATACAAGGCATTCCATCTTAGTATTCAATGGCGACAACGCATTTACCTTTGGATTCTTAACCAAGGATAAATGTAGGTCTCTATGGGTCACAGCATCTACTTACCATAAGGTAGACTATATGCTCGTTTGTCACCCTTATTCTATAAAAGAGAAAAAGTAATTAAAATATGTATCGCTTTTCTTGAGCTAAAATACGACGTACAAAGCCAAATTTAATAAAATTTCGTATCTACCTAAGTTTACATTTGTATATTCTTGTAAGTCAATGGTCTGTAGCAAGATAAAGTGTTTCTTTCTTTCTTATTTCTAAGATAGATAGAGACTCTTTAAGAATATCCCAGAGTATATGCTCTTTTGAAAGATTTCCATATATTCACCACGCCGGGTAGGTTAAGCCTTTACTAGTTCTCCGTACGCTTTAAGTTGGAGCTCAGTAGACAGAAAAATTGCTGTTTGGCGGCAGAAAGAAGGAAGGTTTATGAAAATTGGATTTTTCAAAATAGTAGATTATAACTACAGAGATCTCAGAACCTCAAACGTAGGTCTAAAAACTCAAAAGACTTGCATTATATTGAAATTTGGACTTCATTGACATCATGCCTATTACAGCAACTTTCATTACATTTAATTAGATATAAATTTAATTAGAATATAATAGTTTAGATGAAGTTGAATCTTTTTTATGAATATAAAAGGAAACTAAAAATATTATATTTCCATATTATATATTTGTGTTGCAGTTTGTTATGTTGTGTGGGAGTAGGTTCACTAAGCTGACGTAGAGCAATTCTTATGCATTACAGTCTATGCATACAAAACAAGCTTTGAAGAGCCCTTCATTTTTATATAATTGGAGTGTCACCATGTAGCTAGCTTGACGTGTTTTCATAAAGTACAAGAATAAACAAGTTTGCAATCCCAAAAATTATACGTCACTCTAACGCGTCGTTATCACGATACCAAAAAGAAACCTACAGACAACTCCTTAAGCAACCAACAACTTTTCAACCATTTACTATCAGGTGGACTGTGTGCTCGTTTATCACTCTATAATATAAAAAAACAAAACAAAGAAGACAGATGCGTTATTTTCCCTGGTGAATAAAATATTATAAATGTGTATATATGTTATGGACCAAGCCGTTAAAAGAGCATTTTTCATAATGCCCGGGCAATATGAAAAATGCCTAATATGAGTAGGCAATGTGATAAAAACTATTGAAATAATTAAATTGTCCGGGTTTTATGAATAAAGTAAAAAAAAAAAGATTAGTTTAGGTCCTTTTTTGATGTCACATATTTTACACAAACACAACGGGAATAAGAGCTGTGGTAGCTCAGATGGTTAGCGCTCGCTGTAAATTTCTCAGTCCGCGAGCAACCCACGTTCGATCCCCACCGGCACTAATGGCATTGTTAATTGCAATTTTAAGTGCTGATTTACCACGTGCTTGGCAGTGCATGAAAAACCTGCATGTCTGAGAATTAAGACAAATAAATTTCAAAGACATGTGAAGTTCGCAAACTCGCATTGGGGCAGCGTGGCGGACATTTCCTTGCCCTAAAACCCTCTCAAAAATTAGGGGCGGCTTGTGCCCAGCAGTGGGACGTATATAAGCTGTAACTTTAACTTTCACAACGGGAATAAAGTTTGGTATTTTTTATTTGTAACTCAAAGGAAAGAATACTCGATTGCTACTATTTATACTGCAAAGTAGTTCTTTTCTTGCGGCGCTATAGACCAGATTCGCTGCTGAGGTCGGGAAAGCTGGTGCTTCCGAGGGCACGCTTTTTCGTGGGACCATGTTCTAAACGTATCATGACATCATAACATTCGTTGCGCAAGTGGAGTTAGAGGCCACGGAGGAAGGTGCGTCTTGTGTTCCTGGTACACTTTACCTCTAGAGAAAAGGGGAGAAGAAGCCCTCCACCTAGAAGGGGCTGCCATGTCACGACTCACGCCAGTGGGGTTACGGATTTAGGCTAACGCGTTCCCGTGCCCCTGCCAATATGCGGCGAATGTGGAACACCATGGGGCTTTAGCGGGTGCGAGTCCGACATAACCCGTCATTGCCACGCGAGGCGATTATGCGTATTTCTCCATGCAAAAATAAAAAAGTTGGGTTATATCAAATTGCCCAATAGTTACGTAGCAATATTCATAATGACCAGACAATGTGATAAATAATGATGTTTAAATCAGTATTAATTACATAGCCCCATTTGACTTGTCATTATTCATATTGCCCGGGCATTATAAATAGTGCCCTGATTAATCACTTTGTCCATAACCATCGATATGTACTACACACTAGAATTCGCATTTCGAACATTCACTATGTTCAACTGAACTGTACTGCAATCCGTACCCCTTACTTTTTAGTGTGGCTACAATATTCATGCAGTGTGGAGCGGCGCTAATAATACGAGATTTCAATTTAAATTTTAAACCTGGACGTAAATAACAATTCATTAGTCAAGTAAGTAAAATTATTTGTTGTTCTATTTTGTTCTGTTCTATGTTCTAATGTATATGTAAATGCGTATGTGTATGTACTCGTATATAATACCATTTTATTTTATTTTTTATTTTATTTAATGAGCTGGAATAAACGCATAACAAATCGTTTGTTTTTAGTTTCCTACAATGTTTCTTTTTAGAGATATATTAATAAAGAGAGGAAAACGTTTTGTTAAGAAAATTTAATAAATCTTAGTGGTTTTTCTTATTACGAGTATTATCGCGTTTCAAAATAATTTTTAAATTATCGAAAATGAAATGCAACTTCCCGACACAGTTTTACTTATCATTTTTAAATGAGATAAAAAAGAAAACAGAAATTGTATTTGTCTCTTTCAAAGTTGATATTTTAAATGTAAAATCATAATCTATTTATTACATACTGAGTTTCTTTGAACAAGAAATGCCATCGCTTATTACGTAAAACTGCAAATTCATACATCTTCACAACCTATAAAAAACTAAAGAGCGTTTGATGTTGTTTTGACAGCTCAGTGGCGCAATGGCTTAGCATTGAGTTGCGGCGGTAGCGTCCGCGGAATCGAAACTCGCACGGAAAATTTTCAAATTTCGTGCAAATAATTGTTTCGGTTTTAGATGTTTATGTATGTAAACTCTCTTCACAATAGAGGAGAAAATCCTAGAGTGGGGGTGATGTTATTCTTAACAAAAAGAAAGAAAAATGATTTCAGTAACCAACGAGCGTGTGACATATTATAGTGCTACAAGCGTACGTGCAAATACAAATACCGCGAAATCCCGTCCTAAGCTATTCCGTCCTAATCTCGTCCAACCTATTCATATGCAATATTTCGCTTATGAAGTAAGATTAGTGTTGTGATAAGTTCCATTGAAGTTTCTTCAAAGAGACTATTCGTGCCCGTATTAGTCTCTTTTGTAATATAAAAATCTTGGAGCTATATTCAGAGAGTAAGTCACTCAAAGGAGAGGAAATTTAATTTATTTGTATTTTAAATATTTTATTTATCGAAAAGTTTATAATATGATTTTTATTGTATTGAGAACTAGCTGTCGCCCGCAACATTGATCGTTATTCAACATTGTAAATTATTCTTCCATTGTTTTAAAGTCGAGTAAATTTGTGATTTATTTGGCTTGGAGCTCAATTACTTTGTTCATTGTTAATCTTATATTCAATACCACTGTTCGAACTCAAATAATAATTGTTATAAATATTTTAATCTTACTATAAAGGTTTAATTGCATTATACAAATTGCTAAGTACATTGATGACCTTAACACTAAGACATGCGTACATAATTTTTTTTAACTTAGAAAAGATGGAAATTGATTATTTAGATTAGAATAGCTGGTGTCAATAATTTTGCGAACATGTTCTGAAAGATGTTGACGTGATCGAACTCAGTTTGTAGATCAAAAGTATCATCATCAATCATGTAAATAAAAATGTAAGTAGTTTTAAAAAAATAAGTGATATTCACTCAGTAAAATACTTGGGACAGATACAAGCTGGTAGTACCAGTCACTTGACTTCACAGAGTCAGTAATTCATTCTTTGAGCGATTTAGATATACGATTTTATAACAAAATCCCAGAAAATATACAATATATGACTACCGCCAAGTAAAACTTTATTAAACAGTGATTGCATAAAATGATTATTATACATAATACATATACATAAACACTCACGCCTGTCACCCAGAGGGGTAGGCAGAGACTACGGACTTCCATTTGGCGCGATCCTGACACACCTCTATCGCCTCTTTTACATCCATATATCTACGCATACACGCTCGTCGGTTAAGGGTACTCCTAATCTGGCCCATTTTTAATGTATCGCTGATTTGGTCGATAAACCTTCGTCTAGGGCGTCCCTTCCCGACCCTGCCGTTCACTTCTGCAACATAAATTTGCTTTGTCACTCTTTCCTCGTTCATTCTTTCTACATGACCAAACCACCGAAGCATTCCTTTCTTAATCCTTGTCAAAACGTCATCTTGCAAACCACACTTTTGTCTTATCACACTATTTCTCACTGATTGTTATAATATTAAAGAATTTATGGATGATAATAACATCTGGAAATGAGGTGATCACTACCAAGTTATTTGTGATTTGTTTTGTGTTGTAAATTATTGTGTAACTCAAATTATTGTAAACTGTATTCTTTTAAATGACACGTTGAGTTTCTTACTCGTTTTTCCCAGGTCAGATTTGACAGGACAGATTTGAATTGGAATAAGTTCTAAATTCAAATAAATTTTATATATACTTAAGTAATATTATTCCTTTTTCAAAATAATTTATTCAGTTGTTCCTACGAGTTTTATTTTTTTCTTTTATACAAAAAAAAAGCCATAAGTGTAATAACATCATCATCATCAACATGGCTTACGCTTTTGGATAATTTTGACCTCACAAATGAACGTCATGGCCGCCCGTAGAAGAAGGTTGATAATGACAAATTAAAGGGGATAGTGGAAGTGGATCAGTCTCCAGCTACGGCTGGGTTAGCCTCTGAGCTTAATTCAAGTGCCAGGACAATATTATTTTGGAAAAGTAAAGATTTTTTTACAAAGGAATCGGCCAATGGAAGGAGGAAGTTTAATGTCGAACTGTTTGTTTTGGATTAGCCAGAAAAACTTTATAGTGTCAGTTTGGTAGACTAATTTTGATGTTATTAACTATAGGTTCTTGCTATCTGGTGCCACAGTTACTTCTAACTGTTATCGTCAAGAATTTAATATTACGGTGGAGAAGCTGCCACTTAAAAAACCCAGCTTGGTGAACTGCTATTCACCATTGCATCTTCATGACAACTTCCGCCTAGCCATATAACAATAGATATTGGCAAAATTAACAGTGCTAGCCAGATACCATTCCTCATCCACCATATTCTCCAGACCTTGTCGTCACAGTCTTCCACATTTTCAAAGTTTAGATCTACTTATAAATTTTAATAGGTATAAATTCAATTGCGAAGAAGTAATAAAAACGTCTTTTAAGATTTCATAGATACTAGCGCGGTAAACTTCTATACCGAGGGCATCAACAAACTGCCCATAAAATGGTAAGATAAGAATGTGTTAATAATTTAGGCAAATAATTTGATTCATCGTCGTCATTATCCATAGAAAAAGCCCTAACTGGGCTCCCGCCTGTGAGGATAGCTATTAGATCCCGTCTACCCCGTTTCTCATAAACTGGTTTTTTGTTGAGTTATTATTAGAAATATGTTAGCAACAAATTTCCAATCTACAATTTCCCATCTTCAGTTTCATTCCCCTCTGTTAACCCTTACAAAAACCATGAGATGATATGGACAGTGGATACTCTAACGTTACCACTACACGGCGATAGTTTCATTAATTAAAGTTGTTATTGTTAATATTTTATATTTAAATTTTCTCATACAAAGCAGCAATTTGTGAATTTAAAAATAAAACTTATAATATATAATAATTGTACCTAATACGTATTATAATTGATATATAATATATGTAAATTTTAAATAACTATTTAAAATAATAATAACTATTGACGGGCTGTCGATGACAAGGGTCAGGGAAGTTAAATATTTCGGAGTAACATTTAAGACAGAGCTTACTTTCATGATCACATCATGAGCATCTGTAAAAACGCTTATAGAAATCTAGGATTTATGCTTCGTACGGTCCGAGGATTCACAAACATAAAAGCGATTATCGCTTTTTATAATACATTGGTATGGAGTCAAATTGAATGTAATGCTCTTTTCAAATTGAATCTGGGTTCCGCATGAAACTAAATATAGTTTCATGCTAGATTGAGTACAAAATAAAAGTATACCCATTTTGTCCTTTAATTTATCCAAATTTGTTTATTTATGTGTTCCTGAGAGATATGTGTGGCGCCGACTGCAGCCGCGACTGTTGGCGGAGCCACGCGGTCAGACCAAACTTCTGGGTAAGGCACCTCTGACGCGCGCAATCAACTGAATAGCTAGTGAGACGGACCTGTTCTGTTATACTCTGAGTGAATTCACAAAGACAGTATTTTTGTCATTTGTTACAAAAATTAAAGCATAAACACAAATCAGTTAGACAGATACACTATCACATTAAGTAATCCGGTAATGATAGTTCTAAGTTGCAGAAATAAATAAATAAAAACATGTTCTTTATTTATAACCAAAAATATTATGAATTAAAAATAATTCAATCAAAAACTTAGGTTGTTGTGTCGTAAATAGTATTCGTAATATTATTTACGACACAACGTATTTGAATAAAACTACTTAAATAAGAAAATTAAACGCGATAATACGAGTATATGTAAAAATAATTTTATTCAATGTGTAGTATCCTTGTTAATATAATCATAATATGGTATTTATTAAATACGATTCTTTCTTTCCAAATTGTTATTTACAATATTGAAACATAGTATAAAATTAAATCAAACTAAAAGGTTACACACAATATTAAAAAAAAAAACTATAATAAATAAAAACTAAAACTAAAACCTTAAATTGCCATACAGTCCTACTCCCTGTGATATTGTGCCAAGAACGCTAGCTGCCTTTTCTCGCTGAATGGCTATACATATTCTTTGAGCGAGAAAAAACCCAGCCCCTTATCACCAGCAGCGACTTTAATGATGAATGGATGAGTCGCGGATGCAGTTCCTTTAGGAACTTCGCCGCACGTGGAACCTACGTACCGACAGTATCTACAGCAAATTGCACAAATATGTAATCATCTCTCAGATACTCATATTTGCGCCACTTGCGCCATTATTATGTTATAATTTATTTATTTATACTACAATAAAATTAGAATTACTATATCATGATTTATTTGTAAATGCCGGTTTTGCTTTTGGATGTTAGCGATGTTTTGGTAATTAGACCGCCACAGGGCATGCCTGGCGCTGTCAACAGATAATTTATATTATAATAAATTAAGCAGAAACAGTTTTGTATGATGTTGCTATTACTTCGAATAAACATGATTTCTGTAAAATTTTATTATTTTATTATGTACTATGCTTTAGTAAAATAAATTCATTCTATTTTGCATTACAAGTAAATTTAAGCCGTAGCTCAGTAGATTAATTGCGATGACACCCTGAATAGCTTAGTATCTTGATTGTATTTATATTTCTTTGTAAAAATGCAATCCACATCAGCACTATTGAAATTGATGATCGGATTTTAAAGTGGCAATACTTGCTTGACTGTGAAGGAAAATATTGTGCGGAAAACTACATGCTTTAGAAATAAAAAAAATAATTCGTGGACATGTGAAGTATGCCACCTTGTGTCATTCTCTTGATTACCAACTAAACGTGAGTAATTAGGTACATTCTCATTGCACGCCAACACTTATTAGGGACAGTATTATAGGCGATACTTCGCTGCACAAAAATCCTTTCCAGTGGGATACAATACTACATAAATTGCTGCCTAAATTTATTAAATTAAGAAATGAACATTTATATTCTCAAGAGTGTTTTTGTTACGTTAAGACAGTGTGATTTACCATCTACGGCTCATCACTTACCACCAGGTGGGATTGTAGTGGGTGAATCATTGGCTTATAATAAGTAAAAAAAGCAATTGATAAACCGTTTAAGTAATCTTTGGAAGAAATTAACTAAGTTAGAGATAAACCAATTATCAGACTAGGATTATTTATATTAAATGAGACAGTAACAATTTAAAAATAGATATTTCGTGAAATGGCCTTCCCAAGCAATTTAAATAATAAAGTTTGATATCTGCTCAATTGAATAATAACAGTTTTACACAACTCAGTATAGTCCGACCAAACGAAAAAGTTATTTACACAGGAATAAGAATCAAAATAAAAATGCATTGTCGACCATGAGGTCAAAGATGGAACGTCACGGTACTAATAAATAGTGTTTTCGGTTCTCGTATTTAATACACGAAATAGTTACATGGGAAACACAGCAACATTTTAACGGTGGTAGAGCCCAGCAGCAGTTTTTTGCTGTTGCACGTATGGGCCGGCTCGAGCCGGGTTGGTACCACGACCTCACAGAATACCGGCGTGAAGTAGAGGCTATGCTTCTGCGTTTCGTCTGGTGAGTGCAGGTGGCCGGAGGCCCAATCCCCCCCCCCCCATCAACATGGTAGCGGAATTAGACAATAGACTACCCCAGGAGGGTACCAGTACCCCTGGAGAATCCCTCGCTGAGCATCCACGACCATGTTATTCCAATCCTGAGCGTGGGTGCTCAGGCTGCCCCGCGTATTCTGGGGGGGGCAAAATTCCGCTCAAAAACAAAACTGCTCGGGGCAAGCTGGGCAACAATACCAAGGCGACCCCTGCCACGCTATCCGTGAATTTCTGCAACATCAGGGGACTTCACTGTAACCTAAACGCCGTCCACTACCATCTCGAGACGGCGAAGCCGGCCTTGCTCTTTTTGACCGAGACGCAGGTTTCCTCTCCGACTGATATTTCGTATCTCTCCTACCCGGGGTACAAATTGGAGCACTCCTTTGTGCCTCGGGCTGGAGTTTGCGTGTATGTTAGAGAGGACATCTGTTCTCGACGCCTCGGCAGTCTTGAAGGTTCGGACCTGTCCATCCTTTGGCTACGCGTAGACAGCGACGACCATCCGCGCGTCTACGGGTGCCTCTATAGGTCCCATAGCGGTAATGCCGAAACAGACCGACTCATCGACCACGTCCAAATGGCTACAGATTCCTTGCTACAACAGGTCCCATCTGCAGAGATCGTGATCCTTGGCGATTTTAACGCCCACCATGCCGAATGGCTCGGTTCACGTTTAACCGATCATGCGGGGAGATCTGTTTATGACTTTGCCTTGGCATATGGTCTGACACAACTGGTTACTTCGCCTACGCGGATTCCAGATGTGGAGGATCATACACCTTCCCTGTTGGACCTTCTGCTGACCTCTCATCCGGACGGATATCAGGTTTCCGTCGATGCCCCTCTCGGCTCTTCGGACCATTGTCTGATCCGGAGTATGGTGCCACTCACGCTCCCTTCGCGGTTGCGTTCTGCAGGTTGCCGCCGTGTTTGGCATTACAGGTCGGCGGATTGGGACGGAATGCGGTCTTTCTTTGCATCCTACCCATGGGGGCGGGTTTGCTTCTCGCCGGATGATCCCAGTGCTGTTGCTGACTCTGTCACTGATGTGGTGCTACAGGGAATGGAACTATTTATTCCATCATCTGTGGTACCCATCGGAGGCAGATCTCAGCCTTGGTTTGGTCGCTCCTGTAAGACTGCATTGCGCAGTAAGCAGGAGTGTTATCAAGCCTGGGCTGCAGCTTCGGTGACTCGGGATGTAAACACCAGCACACTTAAAAAGAAGTATAACTTCGCCTCCAGGTCCTTCAAAAGAGTTATTGCCAAGGCAAAGTCAGAGCACATAGGCAGAATTGGCGAGAGACTAGTTCGCCTTCCTTCGGGAACCCGTGCATTCTGGTCTCTCGCCAAGGCTGTCCAAGGGAATTTCTGTAAGCCATCACTACCATCTCTGCACAGGGAGGATGACTCACTGGCCCATGACGCAAAAGACAAAGCCGACCTTTTAGGCTCCCTTTTTGCGTCCAACTCGACTCTTGATGACGGGGGGAAAACACCGCCGACCATCCCGCGGTGTGGGTGCTCCATGCCGGATGTGCTGTTCTCACAGCGCTCGGTTCGCAAAGCACTGCTCTCCCTGGACATCCAGAAGTCGAGTGGGCCTGACGGAATCCCCCCAATTGTGCTGAGGACGTGTGCTCCGGAGTTGGCACCGGTCCTAACGCGTCTTTTCCGGTACTCCTACTCCCAAGGCGTAGTCCCGAATTCATGGAAGACAGCTTTTGTCCACCCGATCCCTAAAAAAGGCGACCGCTCAGACCCGTCCAACTATAGGCCTATCGCGATCACCTCCTTGTTCTCCAAAATAATGGAATCCATTATTAACTGCCAGCTCATCCGGTACCTTGAGGATCACCAGCTGATTAGTGACCGCCAATACGGTTTTCGTCGGTGTCGATCAGCTGGTGATCTTCTTGTCTACCTGACCCATAGATGGGCGGAGGCAGTAGAGTCCAAGGGGGAGGCGTTGGCCGTTAGTCTGGACATTGCGAAGGCCTTTGATCGGGTTTGGCACAAAGCGCTTCTTTCAAAGCTGCCTTCCTATGGGCTTCCCGAGAAATTGTGCAATTGGATCACCAGCTTTCTTGCAGATCGGAGCATCAAGGTCGTTGTAGACGGTGCATGTTCTGACTACAAACCTATTAACGCTGGTGTTCCACAAGGCTGTGTGCTATCACCAACGCTGTTTCTTCTGCATATCAATGATATGTTGCTAACTGGTAACATTCATTGCTATGCGGATGACAGCACTGGTGATGCTCTATACACCGGCCGGGCCAATATTTCTCGGGAAAACGTCGCCGAGTACCGGAACAAACTTGTGTCTGAAGTCGAGTCTTTGCTGGACAAAGTCTCGGATTGGGGGCGACTAAATCTAGTCCAGTTTAATCCTCAGAAGACACAAGTTTGCGCGTTTACCGCTAAAAAGAACCCCTTTGTCGTATCTCCTCAGTTTCAAGGCACTCCCCTTCTTGCCTCAGCCAGTATCGGTATCCTCGGAGTCGACATATCGAGTGACGTGCAGTTTCGTGGTCACTTGGAAGAGAAGGCCAAATTGGCCTCTAAAAAGCTTGGCGTGCTCAGCAGAGCGGGACAGTATTTCATGCCGGCACACCGCCTGCAACTTTACAAGGCGCAGGTTCGGCCTCACATGGAATACTGTTCCCATCTCTGGGCAGGGGCTCCCCAGTGCCAGCTCCTTCCACTTGACCGCATCCAGCGCAGAGCGGCTCGAATCGTCGACGACCGAGCCCTTTCCGATCGGCTCGATTCATTGGCACTGCGAAGAGATGTTGCATCTCTTTGCATTTTCTTTCGCATCTACCATGGGGAGTGCTCTGAGGAATTGTTCGGATTAATCCCAGCCGCCAAATTTCACGAACGCACATCGCGGCAGAACTCCCGATACCATCCACACCATCTGGATGATTGGCGGTCCACCACTGTGCGATTTAGAAGATGTTTTCTTCCTCGCACAACTTCCTTGTGGAATAGTTTACCACCAGGGATTTTTCCGGACCGATACGACTTAGGGACCTTCAAGAAAAGAGCCTACTCCTTTTTAAAAGGCCGGCAACGCATCTGCAATTCCCCTGGTGTTGCGGTTGTTCATGGGCGGCGGTAGTCACTTACCATCAGGTGAGCCGCATGCTCGTTTGCCCCCTCTCCTATAAAAAAAAAAAAAAAAAAAAAAAAACATTATATTGCTATTTTACGCTGGTATATTAAAATGTCTCTGACTCGACGGTCTAGTGGTCATTGGTGCGACCGCTGCTTATGTGGTCCCGAGCGTAAATCCGTCACAATCAGTTATTAGGTTTTAGTGTCCAGAAAATTTTCAGTAGTTGCCCAGAGATAGGAAGTTGGCAATGTTTCACCCCTGTACCTCGGAAAGCACGTTAAGCCGTTCGTCCAGCGCCTGATCTTTCTCTGGTCGTTAGTGATTGCCGCTCCTTTCAAATATGTGAGTGAGGGATTAAAGAGCGCACCCGTACTTGCGAACACATTTTTGCACTATATTCATATCCTGCGCAGATGGTTAGTCTCCGGTTGCCTTGACCGAAATTTGGTCTGGAGGACATTATTGTTATAATGTGAGAGTTTATTCCCAATCGTGCTGCAACATAATACAGGTGCAGCGTTGCTCTATTACGTAATCATAGTATCACGTATTTAATCATCTGTTGGTAGGTTAGAAAACCATCTCGCCTTATCAATAATAGATGGCGTTATTTCCAAACCTAATCCAGACCACTTTCCTGTACACTGTGCGGATATTAAGCGTCCTGCTTTCGAAAATGACGTTGTTTTAAATTTAAGGCGATGTTTTAGTACATTTACTTTTTCTCAGATGTAACTATTGCTCCACACAAAATCATTCTATAAAAATTGTACATATAAACAAGTTCTGTTTTATACAGAAACGCGAATACCAATAATTAGTTTGATAAATAAATTATCATAAGCATGACACTAAGTCGCTCTTTAATTAAGCCTTAGAGACTCCATAATAAAACTGTGTGAAAGTTATATCAAATAAAAAGGCTTACAATTTCTAAGTTACGTTGAGGACACATTTTATAAAATCGTTTGTATTTTTTGTCTTATGAAAAAAAATATTACGAGCGCTCGCGCTCACCCCTCGGGTTGTTGGAATTGAGGTGTCATTTTCATACCTACACACAGACGGCCTTACACTTCAAGACGGCCTTATTCTCATTTTGTCGAATGAGTCATTACTGCGTAGCAATACGCACGCAGAAAGTATATGTAAAGACATACTACTCGTAATGTAGTTAAATTACTAATACCTTTTTCTTATGTCCCGGTCTTATAAATCTTTTCAATTGTAAATAATACGGTTTAGATTTGAAATTAATCTGAAAACGCTGAATGCTTCAATTATATTTTGTCATTTTATATAGTTAAGTATTAACTTTATAAAGTGACAAGATTCAAATTGCAACAAAGTCTTTACTACTTTGTATCTGTTTGTTAAAGTAAGTTATGTAACGGATTACATACGACAAAGGAATTATTTTATTTGATCAGTAAAGAAAGAAAAATGCTTTAACTCACTACTTTCTTCTATTGAAATGAAATTAAAGTTATCTACTTTTTACAAAATTCAATCGTAATAATTAAGGCCGTCTAAAGGCCCCCTTACACTCTCGCCATAGGCATTTAGCGCAGACCGCGCGTATTAAAATATCGCGAACATTCCAGTCGCCTGATTTATTTATAGCGTTTACATTTGGATTTGTAAAAAGAATATTAATTTATTTACGAAAGTAATAGTACAATTAGATTCCAGTGTGCACGTTTTAGTATATTGTATATTACGATACGTACTAGTGATTCGTCTCAGCTTTGCACGAGCGATTTCTAGCTATAAAATTACCCCATGAATATTCAATAAAAATTTCATAAAAATCGATCAAGCCGTTTAGGAAGAGAAGAATAACGAATATACGCACACCGGAATTTTCAATTTGAATAAAACTGGTAATTTATTAGAAAAAGAATTAGCTTTAAACTATTTTTCAACTGACTTCAAAAAAGGAGGATCTTCCCAATTCAATTGTATTTTTTAATTTATTTTTTACCTCAGAATTTTTTTCGAGGTGAACCGATTTTGATGATTCCTTTATACTTGACAGCTGTTGGTTTTAATATAGTTTCATATACATTTGATCAAGATCTGCCTCAGTCGTTTTTGAGTTATTCTTAATAATGTGTATTTAATTGACTTCGACTATATTAATGATGATGATGTTCACTTGTCTATCGAGCGAAATGCAATAAATCATGTTTCTACTGGCTGTTTCATTTAGTCTAGAACTTTGGCTGTGAAACTCTACAGAATAATACACAAGGAAATAAAACAGTATATACAAAACCATAGAATACACATAATAAGTAAATTAAGAAAGAAACAGGAGGTATTAATATTAGAAGCATATAAATAATTTAATATTAAAAATTTTGTACAACCGACTTTAATATAAATTTCTGAGAACAACTCAAAAAGTATTGGTCAGAGCTTAATCAAATTTAGCACCATAGAAAACATACATACCCTTCGGCAAATTGTACAGAAGTCCGAGGAGTACAATTTGCCACTATATCTGGCGTATGTGGACTATGAGAAAGTCTTTGATTCCGTCGAAATTTGGGTGGTGCTGCAGTCCCTTCAGCGCTGCCAAGTTGACTGTTGGTATAACGAGGTGCTGAATTGCTTGTACAGTAGGGCTACAATGGCTATACGAGTACAGAATCAGAGTACGAAACCTATACAATTGCAGAGAGGTGTAAGACAGGGTGACGTTATATCCCCGAAACTCTTCACCGCTGCATTGGAAGACGTTTTCAAGCTTCTGGACTGGAAAGGATACGGTATCAACATCAATAGCGAGTACATCACTCACCTTCGATTTTCCGACGATATAGTCCTTATGGCAGAACCGCTGGAGGACCTAAGCACTATGCTCAATGAACTCAATAGTGTTTCCCAACGGATAGGTCTTAAGATGAACATGGACAAAACAAAGATCATGTTTAATGTCCATGTCACACCTATGCCGGTAGTTGTAGGGAGCACTAAGCTCGAAGTTGTTGACTAGTACGTTTACCTGGGACAAATAGTCCGACTAGGCAAGTCCAACTTCGACCGAGAGGTCAATCGACGGATTCAACTCGGTTGGGCAGCGTTCGGGAAATTACGGCACATCTTCTCGTCAAGTATACCTCAAAACTTGAAAACGAGACTGTACAACCAGTGCTTGTTGCCAGTGATGACAAATGGAACTGAGACGTGGTCCTTCACTGCTGGCCGTATGAGGAAGCTCAAGGTCGCTCAGCGAGCTATGGAGAGGGCTATGCTCGGAGTTTCTCTGCGTGATAAACTCAGAAATGAGGATATTCGTAGTAGAACCAGAGTGACCGACATAGCCCAACGGATTAGTAAGCTGAAGTGGCAATGGGCCGGCCATATAGCTCGACGAACCGACAACCAATGGGGAAAAAAGGTTATCGAGTGGCGGCCTCGTACCGGTGGACGAAGTGTAGGGCATCCCCCCACTAGATGGAGTGACGACCTGGTAAGATATACAGGAAGTCGATGGATGCAAGTGGCTCAGGACCGTGCTGTGTGGCATGTGGCATCCTTTGGGGAGGCCTTTATTCAGCAGTGGACTTGTGAAGGGCTGTAATGATGATGATGATGATAATCAAATTTATATTAGGCCACATGTGAAGCACTAACTTTTAAATTAAAAAAGAGTCATCAAAATTAGTTCACCCAGAAAAAAGTTAAGAGGTTACACACATAAAAAACGTACCGTCGAATTGAGTACCTCCTCCTGTTTGAAGTCGAAGAAATGTTTAAGGGACCTTTTATTTACTTATATACTAATCGTATCTTAGTAAAATAAGTAAACGCCAAAGAGGGATAGAAAGAAGCTACATGAATGTCAACATGCAAGATCGAATTCAAAGCGCAAAAAAAAAGAACAAAGGCAAGAGATGTTGTCGAAAAAATCCTGACACTAAAGTGGAAATGGGCGGGCCATATACAGAGAGTAACAGACAGTAGGTGGACACAAACAATAGCGAACTGGTTCCCATTATATAAGAAAAAAAGGACGAGGAAGGTCATCAAAAAGGTAGAGTGATGACATTTTCGAAGTAGCTGGTACACTATAGGCAAGATTAGCGCAAGACAGAATCACTTGGAGTAATTTGGAGGATGAGGAGGCTTTCACTGCAACAGGCGGCCTTTACAACTAACACAAAACTAACAAAATTAAATATTTAGATATACTTACACTACTAACAAATAAAATAAAAGCAGTAGATGCTAGCTTTAATAATATAGACTAAATAATATTCATGTATATAAATAATACTCATTAAACACGTATAAAAATAAAGCTAAATAAAAATGGACCTAATGCAGTGTCAGTAAGAGTAGCAAAAAGTTTTTTCAAGCGATTTCAGTCCGGGAATTTGGATGTCAAAGATGCAGCTCGGTCTGGTTGCACTCATAAGGATAAAGTCGATGCCACTTTTGAAAAAGTGAAGCAAGATCGGCATATTAGTAGTTAAGACATAGCCGAAGAATCGAGAATTGACCAGCAAATAGTTTTGATCTATTTGAAAAAGTGTGGCTACACAAAAAAACACTATATTTAGGTACCATACGATGTCATTAAAAGAAACCTAATGGATCGTGTACTCATTTGAAACGTAATAAAATCGAACTATTTTTGAAAAGATTGATCACTGGTGACGAAAAGTGGATCACCTACGACAAGATCGTGCGAAAAAGATCATGGTCAAAGGGTAGTCAAGCTCCACAGACTGTAGCGAATCCCGGATTAACACGCAATAAGGTGATGCTGTGTGTATGGTGGGATTAGAAGGGCGTCGTTTTTACCTTCGGCTAAAACCATCAATTTAGTACTTTACAGCCAACATATATTAAGACTCAAGCAAAAAATGGCCGGAATTGATAAACAAACAAGGAGTGGTCTTTCATCATGATAACGATAGACCAAACACATTTTTGACCACTCAGCCAAAATTGAGAGAGCTTGGATGGGAAGTGTTAATGCATCCACCATATAGTCCTGACCTTACACCTTCGGACTTTTACCTGTTTCGGTATCTTCAGAATTATTTGGGTAGTGTTAGGTTAATTTCACGAAAGGACTGTCGAAACTACTTGTCACATTTTGATAACTTTCTTCCCGCCTTATTATAACGATGAGACAGTAATTCGACACAAACAGATAGAGATCAGGCACAAGGTCAAAGACTTTATGTGCTTTCTGGGGCAATAGACACAGCCAAATTTTTGACTCTGTGCTACTAATTAATATTTCTTGACAGATAAACTCAATAGCTGATTTGGCTATTATCGGGATTCAAACCTGGGACCTGGAAGCTGGGCAGCAGTTCCTGCAGTTGTACTGCACACGCCTTGGCCGGTAACGGGAATCGAAATCCACATTCCAATCACGAAGATAACAAAAAGTACTCCCTAGAATAGGCAACTTTTACAGCACTTAACTTTTACTAGCTGATCATTGTGATTAATTACATAGACATTTTGTAAATGGATTGTTAAATCGTGGCAAAATTTGTCACCCGTGACAAAATCATACAGTAGCTTAGTAAAATCAGCAATTAAATTTTAATCGTCTGAGATGACGATGATGATGATGATGGCGATAATGCCCAAATTGTAACTATTTACAATGAATCAATGACGAATTCTTTAAAAGGCTATGCCCAGCAGTGAATTAAAAAGTGACAGAAAGGCTTTTATTTCACTGAGAGTAAAAATGTTATATAGTAAATTTTTTTATTGTATAGACAAGTTAAGTAAGTTAGAGCCTATATTATATGTTCCACTGCTAGGTTTACGTTTCTCTCACTTATGAGAGGGGTAAGAAATGATAACATCGCCCGTCTGCTCAAGTTTATTTGGGCGGATTTTACATGAGCTCGAAATATTTTATATCTCAGACATGCAGGTTTCCTCACGATATTTTCATTAAACGTCGAGTACGTGGTAAATCAGCACTTAAAACTTCAATTAACAATTTTATTGGTGCCAGTGGAGATCAAATGATAAAACAACACCGATGCAATATTAATGTTAAAAGAGCTTATAATTAGCAAATGTAACTACACACACACATACATACAGTACATCAAAAGTCTCCTGCTAAACATAGACCTTCCCTAAGTATTGTCACAAATAACGTTTTTGATCTGCCTAGAGCATCTAACGATTCCTTGCACGTCTTAACTTATTGTCACCACTTCATAAAAGAGAGCCGCCCCCGCTACTAGGCCGCCCGTCCTCTTGTCTCAATTAATTATCATATTATATATTTGTAAACAGCGTGTAATTTCCCCAAATATCTGCAACAACTACTGATGTAAATGAGGCGAGGCTGGCCTTGGGACCTTTTTTACATTTATGTTTGAATGGTATATTTTAAAGCAAGGGAAATTTAATTTTTGAAACTGCATAATGAAATCTACGAGTCAAAACATTCTACAAATACCTATCTTTAATTAATCACAACGCTTCGTTGATGATTAAATAACATGTGTGCCATGCAGCCTATGTGTGACGTCTTCTGATAATGCGTCCTTGTATTTATCCCACAGCTGGAGACCATTAAGCTTAGTATTAATGCTTACCATGTATGATATCATTTTTTCTACATACTGACCTACAGTGTGTGTGTTTACTATGTCTGTAGGTCACGAATACAAAATTATAATTAAATTCGGCTAAATTTTAATTCCACAGGGATTGTGTATTTTTCCGGGAGAAAAGTATATTTATATTTTATTTGAGGGCGTAGGGAATCTCTTTACCAATTGTTCATTATGGATGCGCACAAATAGTTTGCTAGAAGTTTATTAAATGTTTAAGAGTTCGTATATTGGTAGTGTATTTTAAAGTGAACATATATTAAACTCATTTCTAACATAAGTATGTTTGAAACAAGTTTAAGACTCTGTTTCAGTCATCTATATCCCATAGTAAGTAGTAATCTCATATATATATATATATATATATATATATATATATATATATATCAACGTGTCCCAAAATTCAACGATAAGCCAACACCGGAGGATAGACCTGCCCCGGACTAATCGGGTAAAAAAAGAAAAAAAAATATATCCCAATTATATTTTAAGTTATATAAAAAAAATGAAATTCTTCAGAAATTGAGACCGTTTATGATATTTTTCACTACCATGACCACAATTTTTTAAATATTTTTTTCTTTTTTTTTTATAGGCTGAATAGTACTGCTATCTACCACAATTCTTAAAAACTCCAGAATAACTCTTGTTTTATCACGAAAATTAATGAAACTTATTTTATTCCCTAAATTTTTTGAAGACTTTTACTTTTAACCAAATTTAACTTATCGTGGTGTAAAAAAAAAGTATGAACACTTGTATGGCAAGTTTTTTTAAAAATTGACGCAACTAACCAATATTCCAAAATGGTATAATACTCTAGGAAAACAAGTTAAAAAAAAATATGGGCCTATTATTTCTTAACGGGGGCCAAATTCCTTAAATTGTAATTGTCAGTAATCACTTTTACTACATGCCCAAAATGGGTTCCTGTTACAATTTCTAGGAATTCGAATGGGGCATTAATACCTTAGATGTTAGAGAGAGATAGATAGATAGAGATATTTACGTTAAAAAGAGACAACAACAGGGCAGGTAGAGAAGCTGTTATTATTCTCAGCAAGTCGGTTCAGTACGCTCTGCTCCTTTGTTTACTGCGCACCGTACCCAATTCAACTTACGTGGCCCTCGTACATACTATCGACTTTTGGCTTGGCTTTTTGGACTGGAATCGACCTGCAAACTTAACTGACCTGGCATTATTTGGACTGGAAGTGATCTGCAAACTGAACTGACCTGGCATTATCTTGGACTACGATTGTGTGTTTTGTGATTTAGAGTTCTGGCGCATTTTGGACTGTTTGGCGTTTAACATGCCGCAACCGTACACACCACAGGAATACGCTAATATGCATTTAATCTATGGAGAATGCCGATGTAATGCTAACGCTGCTAGCAGACTGTATCCAGAAAGATACCCAAATGCTCAAAGATATCCTGATTATCGAGTGTTTATTAATGTGCATCAAGCGTTTTCGGAGGGTCGTATGCCATCCAATAGGAGCAGCGCTGGAAGACCTAGATTGGATCGTGATGAAGAAGTTCTCAAGGAGATAGAAAATGACTCGACTACTTCGGTACGTGCCATAGAAGAAGCTACAGGAATCCCGAAAAGTTCTGCACATCGAATATTAAAACGTCACAAGCTTCACCCATATCACTACAGGCGTGTGCAGACGTTATTACCGCGGAACTATCCGCTACGGGTCACATTTTGCCGTGTAATGCTGCAAAGGCACAGTGAAGATCCCCACTTCCTAGACAAAATTCTATGGTCGGATGAAACAACGTGCAAGAAAGATGGGTATTTAAATCTTCACAATCTACATAGTTGGAGTAATGAAAATCCACACTTGATGAGACAAGACAAATCCCAATATCAATTCAAGGTTAACCTATGGACCGGCATATTAAATGGAAAAGTAATTGGGCCCTTTGAGTTACAAGGAAACTTAGATGGCAATAGTTATTTAAACTTTTTACAAAATGACTTGCAAGAATTGTTAAACGACGTGCCCTTAAGTGATCTTCAAAACATGTGGTTCCAAAATGATGGTTGCCCAGCACATTATGCCCGTCCTGTGCGAGAATATTTAAATCAAGAGTATCCAGGGCGTTGGATCGGGCGACTTGGTCCTATCTTATGGCCACCCCGTTCACCCGATTTGAACCCCCTGGACTTCTTCTATTGGGGTTGTCTTAAAAACAGGGTCTACTCAAAACCCATTGTGACATTGGACGAGCTTCGTCGAAATATCACTCAGGCTGCTGATTACATTAATAGCAGAAGATATGCAAGACAAATAAAACGATCATTTTTAAGGCGATGTCGTGCATGTATTAATGCTGGTGGCAAACAGTTCGAACATTTGCTATAATGTTAATAACTTAATAAATTACACGTGAAACTGTTTGTACCATTTGTTTTGAAATATTAAACATTTTTCAAGAAATAATACTTTTATTACACCCGACCGTCATTTGGCCCCTGTTAAGAAATAATAGGCCCATATTTTTTTATAACTTGTTTTCCTAGAGTATTATACCATTTTGGAATATTGGTTAGTTGCGTCAATTTTTAAAAAAACTTGCCATACTAGTGTTCATACTTTTTTTTTACACCACGATAAGTTAAATTTGGTTAAAAGTAAAAGTCTTCAAAAAATTTAGGGAATAAAATAAGTTTCATTAATTTTCGTGATAAAACAAGAGTTATTCTGGAGTTTTTAAGAATTGTGGTAGATAGCAGTACTATTCAGGTTGCCTATAAAAAAAAAAGAAAAAAATATTTAAAAAATTGTGGTCATGGTAGTGAAAAATATCATAAACGGTCTCAATTTCTGAAGAATTTCATTTTTTTTATATAACTTAAAATATAATTGGGATATATTTTTTTTCTTTTTTTACCCGATTAGTCCGGGGCAGGTCTATCCTCCGGTGTTGGCTTATCGTTGAATTTTGGGACACGTTGTATATACGATTTTTGTTTTCCAGATAGTAGTATGATATATGATTATGATTATGTTATTTTTTGAATAGAATCTATTTTATACTTAAATTAAAAATGTGCATACTTCTAAAGACAGTACAATATCTACCATTTTCTTTCCTAAGAATTGAACCTGATTTTTTTCCAATATACTTTTTTTACCTATCATATGGCATATACAAGTCACATAATTTACTTAAAAAATTTCTCATTTTATTGCATTGATTGGATATTTTCCTACTCGAAATTAATCCTAAATTAAGTTGCACGACTCAATCTGTAAATGTCATGTACACTTGTAATTGATATGCATATCAGAAAATATAAAAGTGTGTATGTTTTTGTGACAATGTCATATATGTATATTGTAAGTGTACTTGTTAAATAACTAAATAAATGATCATATAATAAAAATATGTAAAGAAAAGGTTTGAATTAAATGTATCATCATCTAAATATAATTTCAAATAAACTTTAAGCTCAGGCTACTCGTAATTCCTACGTCGTAGCGGTTCATGATCTCCCCACATCCTATTTTAATGCAAAGATAAAGAATTAAAAGTCACTTTTTTCATTACTACCTATTAGAAAACCATTGCTAAATATAAGCACATCCTCCATAAATTTCATTCTAAGGGGTATATTTGTCATATTTGCTACGCTTTGGTTTCGCAATCCACCTAGGGTTGGCAATCGCAGTTTTGTATTTTGAGAGTCGTTATCGAGAAGATGTAGCATCTCCTGTTTAATTTCCCTCTGTTGCCTCTTACAACATCTAAGGAGTGATATTAAGACACTACAGTATTATCTTACGTCAACACTACACGAACGCGATTTAAATTATACATAAGATTTCATTCAAGATTTCCTCTAACCCTAGCAAACACGAGTATTGCAAAATGCAGTTTTTTGGTTAATTAATGATTTACTTTCTAAGTACACACGCAAATATATTATAAAACTTTTATAAACAATTTCAGCTATAGTACTTAGGTACTGAGGCTTGCGGAAATCATTTTTTTTTTAATTCACAATGAAAGTAAAAACACCAAGTGTATGTATAATCAACAGTGGGGTAGAGCCACGCGGCAGCTTCTGCTGTCGCACGGATGGGCCAGCCCGAACCGGGGTGGTACCACGACCTCACAGAATACCAGCGTGAAGTAGAGGTTTACCTTTGCGTTTCGCTTGGTGAGTGCAGGTGGCCAGAGGCCCTTTTTACTGGAAATGAGGCATTCCATCTTAGTCCTCACGGGTGACAACGCATCTGCATTTTGATTCGCAAACGAGGATAGATGTAAATGTCTATGGGCCGCAGCAACCACTTACCATCAGGTGAACTGTGTGCTCGTTTGTCACCCTTATCTTATAAAAAAAAAGTATAATGTACTCAAAGCACTTAAAAAAACGAAGATCCTGTCGGTAATGCCTAAATATCATTTAGCCAAGAAAATGTTTACCTGCTTTTATTTTTTTTGTTTAAAAAACGATGTAGGTAATGAATTTATTACTGTTTTGTACGGAATGTAATTTTTTACCAAAACTGCACTATTTTTTTTGAGTCAGAACTTTTCAATGATATTTATACCAAATTTTTTGCTTAAAACCTGTTTCGATCTCAAATGGAATGTTAGACACTTTCAGTATTTTTGACATTTTCAAATGGTTTAAACCAAAATAAACTTACCTTTTCAAAGTTGAAGAAATTAATTAAGCCCAAGGAAGAACTTGTTTCCATACAATCATTGTCCTTTTATACAGTTTTATCAATTTTTGATCAATATAAGAAGCCACTAAACTTTAGAAAATTTTTAAAAAGTTTTTCCAATATTTTCTATAAATTAAAATAACTTTTTTAAACTTTTTACGTATTACGCATACCACACATTGAATTTATTAACGTGTTTAAACACGTACAAAGCAAATCAATATTATTTATTAGGCTAAAATTCACACTGATACTTTTGTCGAGTCGCTAACCACTAACTCGCTTCAGCGGTGTTAGTAAGTTGGAAGTCGAAGTGACACTGCTGGCCTGACGCTACCCAATAGCGGATAGAATTTGGAACGCCAATACGCGAAAATGTTATAATCAGCGTGTGAATTTTTTGTAATAATGTACTCTGAATTTGAGTACATGAAAGCTTATTAATGGATCATGGATCTATATTTCCATTTAGATTTTCAATTAATAAAGTATTTCAATAGTAATCCAACCATTTTTTCTCTCTTTATTTGTATAGGGGATTTAATTCGAATGAATAAATCTGCCCTAATCTTAATAACACACTTAAAAAAAACCTTATTTTGAACAACTAGGACTACTGGTGTTTCAGAATCATATATGCTAAAAAAAATTACGGCATCTGACAGTACTTCTGTTAACACAGATGGACAAACTCATACATCGTTCATATTTATCTTAAAACTTTGCATCGATAATTCTCTTTCTATCTTGAACTTACAACATTCCATAAAATATCATGCTGCTTATCTCGTTTCAATTTCCCTCTGTCGACATTTACGACATCCACATAATGACATGGAGTAGAGATTATTCTTGTACCATCTCTTATCGGTTAATATATTTCATTTAATGGAAAATAATTTTGAATTTCATAGCATTATCATAATAATCACAATAATATGTGGAATCATGAGTAGCAATTGCATGACATAAATCTTCCTTCCACCGTCGGACTATCAAACCCACTCCTTTGTCAATGACATACCTCGCATTAAAACCAAATAGCTTGCGTCATTGTTCTTCAAGCGTACAGCAATGGAGTTAAGAATTTGACAGTGTCCGTCTCTCCGATTTTATTTCACGTATCTTTAAAGCAAGAGTGAATAGGTTTTCAACCGACTTCCTAAAGGAGAGGGTACTCAATTCGGGTGTATGTTTTTTATGTGTTACCTCATAACTTTTTTCTCGGTGAAACGATTTCGATGATTATATTTGAAAGGTGGTGCTTCTCATGTGGTCCAATATAAATTTGATCTCTAGAGGTCTGATTAGTAGTCTTTAAGTTATCCTTAATAATTTATATTAAAATCGGTTGTACAAAATTTTAAATTTTAGCACTTATAAGTCAGTGCATTTAATCATCTTCGATTACATCACTACTTGCCTTCAATATAAAATAGTAGTCAAGCACTGGCTTATTAACAGTTAAAAAATAACATAATTATCTATTGTTGAAAACAATAAAAGCTATAATGCTTTTAAAACTTAGCAGGTTTGATTTCCGGAGAAAGTAAAACTTTTTTCTAAAACGAATTTTAATGCAGTTTATGTGTTATCATAATTGATTGTGATATCATGACTCCATGTGGTGGCGGGTAAGAATACCCACTACCCTATATATGTTCTCGTGGGTGTCGTAAGAGGCGACAGAGGGAAACTGAGGCAGAAGATGGGCAGCAGCATCTTTCTGATAACAGCAAAACAACAATAAAAAAACTGAGGTTGCCAACCCGCTCGCCAAGCGTGGCAACTATGGCAATATACCCTCCATGATTAAAGTTACGAAAAGACGGCCCACACTCCCCGGCGGCTGCGCTATTCTTGGCTACGGTGGCGACCATGGTAACAGCAAGGTTAAGAATATCCGATGGAGGTTCGGTTGCCAACTAGAACTGGCAACTTATAACGCACGAAACCTGAGGACTTACGAGAAGACTCTGGAGCTGGAAGAAAAGATAGACAATTTGCGCTGGAATATTATAGGATTATCTGAGGTCCGAAGACAAGGGGAGGACATGATAATCCTCGAATTCAGCGACGTGTTCTATCACCGGGAGGGCGACCATCTTTCCCAAGAAGGTGTCGGATTTATCGTCCACAATTCTCTCGTTAACAACGTTGTAAAGATTGAGTGTGTGTCGACGAGGGTTGTGTACCTTATACTCAGATCCGCCGTAGAAGAACACGAAAACTCTCCGATTACACTCTTAATCTCATGGCTGATAGGCGAAAAATGAAACTGCAGTCTTCAGTAGATTTGTCAGCATACGGGCAAATGAACACACAGATCTCTAAATGCATGCGGCGAAACTTATGCAACTTTAATACTGCTTGTATTGAAGAAGCGATGGAACGGAACCAGGGCTTCAAAGTCTTTGCTAGAAATCTGTCTGCCAGAAAGAGCCAACTGGCGAAGCTGAAGATCGTGTGTGGCAGCATAGTTTTCGGGACACCTGAGATTTTGAGTGAGAGTACACATTACCTCTGGAGCCATAGAATATCTCTCCAGCACCTTAAAAACGACAAGGCCTCAGGTGAGGATGGAATTACAGCAGAGCTTCTGAAAGCGGATGGAAAAACGTTACTTAAAGTCCTTCAGAAGCTCTTTAATTCCGTTTTCCATGGTGGCACTACACCGGATACGTGAAACGGAAGTTCCTCGACCTTCAGACCTTCATATATGGTCTTGTTCTTCAATTAAGGCAACAACGCTCTGTTAAAGAACTACAGACCGATTTCCCTTCGGAGTCGCGTCTACGTGCTGTTTTCGAGAGTCATTACGAATTGTCTCGCATGCAGACTCAACGTCTTCATGCCTCTCGAACAAACCGGTTTCCAAAAAGGCTTTAGCACCATAAACCACACACATACCTTTCGAGAAATTGTACAGAAGTTCGAGGAGTACGACTTGCCACAACATGTCTGGCGTATTTGGACTATGAGAAAGCCTTTAACTCTGTCGCAATTTGGGCGGTGCTGCTGTCCCTTTAGCGGTGCTAAATAGACTGTCGGCATATCGAAGTCCTGAAGTGCTTACACAGTAGGGGGCTACGATGGCTATCCGAGTACAGAACCAGAGTACGAAACCTATCCAACTGCTGAGAGGTGTAAGACAGAGTGACGTTATATCCCCGAAGCTCATCACCGCTGCATTGGAAGACGGTTTCAAGCCACTGGACTGGAAAGGATACGGTATTAACATCAACGGCGAGTATATCACTCACCTTCGATTTGCCGACGATGTATTCCTTATGGCTGAATCGCTGGAGAACCTAAGCACTATGCTCAATGACCTAAATGGTGCTTACCAACGGATAGGTCTTAAGATGAATGTGGACAAAACAAAGATCATGTATAACGTCCATGTCACACATATGCTGCTAGTTGTTGGGAGCACTAAGCTCGAAGTTCTTGACGAGTATGTTTATTTGGGACAAATAGTCCGACTTGGTAAGTCCAACTTCGACCGAGAGGTCAATCTAAGGATTCAATTTGCCTGGGCAGCGTTTGGGAAATTACTGTACATCTTATTGTCAGGTATATATCTTGAAAACGAGATTGTACAATCAGTGCGTGTTACCAGTGACAACCTATGGAACTGAGACGTGATCCTTCACTGCTGGCCGGATGAGGAAGCTCAAGGTCACTCAGCGAGCTATGGAGAGGGCTATGCTCGGAGTTTCTCTACGTGATAAACTAAGAAAAATGACAACATCCGCAGTAGAACCAGATTGAAGTGGCAATGGGCCGGCTATATAGCTCGAAGGACCGACAACCGATGGGGAAAAAAGGTTCTCGCATTCTCGGCGGCCTCGTACCGGCGGACGAAGTGTAGGGCGTCCGCCCACTAGATGAAGTGACGACCTGATAAGACGTGCAGGATGTCGATGAATGCAGGTGACTCAGGGCCTTGCTTTGTGGCATTACTTGGGGAAAGCCTATATTCAGCAGTGGATTTTTAAAGGGCTGTAATAATGAAGAAATATAAAAAAATAATGGATTGCGAGAGTTGTTTGAGTGAATTTTTCTAACTTTGGCCGTTCATACTTTCTTGATATTGCCCCATTTTAACGTGCCATCCTGTATATTATACTAAAATTGTAATGGCTATTATTAATCCAATATTAATTAAAATAACTTTTAAAGTGAAGTTATTTTTGAATCAATGTTATTCTTAGAGCGACCCTATCCGTTCGAGCAGACCCGTGCTGCAACCATAATAAAAAGCTGCCGTTTGGCTCTATAAATTAAAATATAGTTAAAAAAAAAAGAAAACTTGAGAGTTATTATTAAAATAAAATTTTTAACATTATTGTACTTACATAATGATTTCAATCATACTAATTCAAAAATAATATTAATATTTGATACTTTTCCACGAATTTTGTTACTATTGCTTATGATACAAAGTAAAACGGCAATTTGATGCGATAAAAAGAAAAACCGCTCAAAAATTAAACCGCAAATATTTACGTTTTAAATACTTAGTGAAATCACAAACATAAAAATTAACAATTGTTGATAGTTTGCTTGGTATGGATGTTTTACGTTCTTCTCCGTTTGTTGTAGCTAATGTTATAGGAAGTAACTTCTTAAGCTACTTTTATTTTAGAAAAGGAATTAGGATTCCGCGCAAAAAAATTAGAACACATAAAATCCAATCGTAATAAATTCCACACGGGCGAAGCCTCGGGGAACAGCTAGTAATTAATAATCGAATATGAAATTTGTCGATTATGAACATCAATTTATGAATCAGCATAAAAATGCGGCTTATTACTCACCAGATCGACTGCCTAGCATGGTGGGTGGCGACAATAATTACTTCCACAAACATTAACTGTTGTTGCTGGTTTGCTTGGTATGGATGTATTACGGTATTTAGATTTCGTTGCTTTGAGCGGTTTTTTTTAGTAATTTGTTTTAATAATGTGTAAATTTGTAATCTAATCTTCTAGATTAGATTACAAATTTACACACAGACCAACATGGCTCAGACACACTGCCATCTCTCGAATAAGAATCAACATGAAAATAATTTTAAAATAAATATTCTATTCTACAGTTTAGACGTCCCATTTGTGGTGTAGTCCTAATATGCACTAGCGTGTCATTGGTGGGTAAAGTTAATAACTATATTCGTGGCAAAAATCTGTGAATATTGCATGGAATTATAGGGTCTAAAGGAGATTAAAGCAACTTGGCTAAATGCCAACCACACCTGCTAACAATTGACAAATGTCAAGACACCGTTTCTAGTGCCATAGAGTGGTGATATGAAGTATTAGTGATGATGCTGTGGCGGGTGGAAGGTAAGGGGGAGATCTCCCGCCGGGCAAGGTGTTCTGCCCGGGCAGCGGCCAACGCTCCGAGTGGTAGTTCGAAGCTATTCTATATATACTGCTTTAACTTCGGAACTTTGCTAGCGCGATTTAGGCTTCGATGTATTTTCGCTTGAGGCGCGACGATAGCACCGCTACAATGCAATCAATTATTTTATATTATTGATTTAAATCCTATAAACTATCCTGGAGCAAAATAGGTATTTTGCTTTATTTTAAATAACAAATTTTTAACCCGATTATCCTAACTAACTGACGGGATATTTTTAATTTATTTGTTCGTGGCAAAATTTAAAAAGTTCATACTTTTTTAAGGTATTCCCATAGATTGTAAGTCATCTAGTTTTGGATTCATACTTTTTTAGTCAAAATATAATAAGTACGATCAGAATAAAAATATTATAATTGCACAGCTTGTCAATGTTCTGAGTTAAATCCGTTACAACTTAGAGAATTAACAACATAACATTTAAGAGTGAGTAAATACCGACAAGTCCATTAGTTTCACGAACATTGACGTTGCTTCATAAAAGCTAAAATAGACTAAAAGAAAAGGCCAAAGCTATACAATCTTAAAATGGCGGATATAATATGCGGGAATATATTTTTTTTAAACTATTATAATCCAATGCTTGGAATCCCACTTGATATTAAATGGTGATGCAGCTGAAGAAGGTACAGTGGACTGATTTATTTCCAACCAACTTTAAACAAAATAGGAGGTTCTCAATTCAACTGTATCTTTACTTTTTATGTGTGTTACGGACTGACGTTTCATTTAGCTTCATATTATGTACTTATATAATTTATATTGCTTAAGTAAAGATAAACAACGTTTTTATTTACTATCTTTTAATTAAAATCTATATGTCTACGCTTGCGAATTGTTATAAAAACGCTGCTGACCACCTCCCAACTTGTTTTCCTTATTTTTTATTAATTTATTCTTGCATACATTGCATTCACTAATACAACATAATACAAAGAGTTGATTTGATACCTAAGTCATTCTCTACCAGTCAACCCTTTACCATATTAAATTGTTGATGCTTAATTTTAACCTTTTAATTTCCAATGTTCCAAGCGCTTTACTGGCCGGTCCGATTTACACAAAACAAGCTTACAGTATCTTGAAGTCTTGCAATGGTTATTAATTATAGAATCAAAACCATTTCCACCTCCTTTATTGAAATTAGTATATTTTTTATTTTCAATCGCAAATCATCCTTGGTATGAATCCATGTTTTTGGGAGGATTTGTGGTCTTTCAAATCTGATTTAATGGCGGGGACGATCTTGAACATGTCCACAGACTGCAAACTTCCAACTTTCGGGATCGACTTTCAGGGGTGTCTTTTTTTTGTCAAACGTTAAAATCAGAACGTCAAACATCTCAGTCCCCTCCGTGACCATGGCACCCGAAGTATCGGAAATGAAAAGGTTAAAATTACACCTGTAATGTTCGCGTAAATAAGGAATCATTATAGAACATGCATTTTAACTATAATAATATACACCATTACGAATGCGAATTTAATATTTGATATATTGCTGCTAAAGCTTTTGATACTTTTCTATCGAATAACAAGTTTGCCGAAAAAAAAAATCTTGCATAGTTTAATAACATCGACGTGTATGTCGCTTGCATCAAATTAATTTAGTAGTCGCAGCTGACAAGTTTCGAGGTGTCATATAAAAGTTCGTTCACACTGTTTCTAGATTTTTGTTATTATAATAATAGGTCTACGTTTGACTAAGTTCATCTAATGTTGAATTCTGATAGAGCCCTAAATGGTAAACACGTTAGCCTAAAATAGTATTATTTTTTTACTTCTTATAAACCAGACCACAATCCCACCTGGTGGTAAGTAGTGATGCAGCCTTATATGGTAAATCGCACTGTCTTATCGTAACAAAAGCCTATTCACTCTTACCATGAAGACGCTTAGATTGTATTTGGACGGAAAGATAGACGCCGGCAAATTATTCCACTCCTTTGCTGTACGCATTACAAAAGACGAAGCAAATCGTTTGTTTCTAATGCGTGGAATATCGACAACAAAGGGATGAAGACACGCCGACCGTCTGGTTTTCCGATGGTGGAAAGGAGGGGGAGAAATTAAGGCGTGTAATTCCTGCGCACACTCACCGAAATGCATCCTATAGAATACCGAGAGACTGGCTACTCTGCGCCTGTGCTCGAGGCTGACAATATTAATTTCAACCAAATCAAGGTCACCAATGAGCCTCTTAGCAAGTCTCTCCACTGAGTCCAATGCTGCCAGGTGACATTTTGCAGCACCAGCCCATATGTGACAGCAGTACTCCATGCACGACCGGACTTGCGCTTTATATAAGGTAAGAAGCTGCCCCAGCGTGAAGTACCGCCGCACCCTTGCAAGGACACCAAGTTTCCTTGCGGCTGCTTTGGCTCTGGACTCAATGAACCACCCATCGTTTAGGTTTAGAAAAAATTCAATCCCTAACAACCGAAGGGGCTCAGTGTACTCCAAGGTTACATTCCGGAAAGTAGGGGCCAAGGTGAGCGGGCTCCTTTTAGCGGTAAAAAGACACGCTTGTGTTTTGGAGGCGTTAAATCTCACGAGATTGGCATCGCCCCATTCGGAGACTGCCTGTAGTGTGAAACTCACACGCTCAACCATAGCCTCTCTTTCTGACTGGATTTGATCCCTACTGGCCCGGGCGCTTGGTTGGTATCTCTCTACAACTGTGCTGTCTGCATACCCATAGACTCTGTTGCGGAGAGAACGGACCCCTGAAGAACACCGGCGTTAGTCGCCACAGTATTCGATGAGCAGCCATCAACGACGACCCGGAGAGACTGTTCACTCAGAAAGTCCTTCACCCAGACAATTAGGCCTAATAATTAGACAAATAAGCCGTACGATGTAACGCTGTTTAGTAATAGAAATATGCTAGTCGGAAAGTAATTTTGTTTTGACGATTTTACGATTTACGCAGTATTTTTGGTTGGTACCCTTTCGAATATGATGATTGAAAAGAAGCATTTTCGGCATATTTTACTTTTCTGCCGGCTCTAAAAAAGGAGACGGTACTCAATTCTACTGTATGTTTTGTTTTTTTTATGTGTGTTACCTCATAACTTTTACGGGATGAACCGATTTCGATGATTTTTTATTTGAAAGCTGGTACTTCTCATGTGGTCCCATATGAATTTGATTAAGACCAGACCAATAGTTTTTGAGTTATTCTTAATAACTTATGTTGAAGTCAGCAGTACAAAATTTTTAATTTGAAATTATTTACTATCGAAAAGGATAGACAGATAAAGATAAATTTTGTTCAAGGAAGAAAAAAATTATCCGATGTGTATGAAGATAATGTATTGACAGAACGCCGAACCTCTTCAACCTGTAAATTGACAGTCTAATCAGTGAGCTAAGCGGCGCTGGTGTTGGATGTTCGATTGTTGGCATTGTTGTCAACAACATCAGTTATGCAGACGACATGGTGCTGCTAAGTCCATCGATCAGCGCCCTTTGAAAACTAATTTCGACCTGCGAGTGTTATGCGGAGGCTCTTTGGTTATGCGCAACACAGGTTGCGATACAACGCCATCAAAAGCGAACTCATGGTGTTTATGGCAGGATCAAAAACTTACACTGTCCCAACAGTCATGCTAAATGGCAGTGTCCTGAAAAAAGTCTCGCAGTTCAAATATTTGGGCCACTGTATCACTGAGACGTTTTCAGACGATATTGATATAGATAGAGAGCGCAGGGCGTTGTCTATTCGGGCCAATCTGTTGGCATGTAGGTTTGCGCGCTGTACTGCAGAGAAGTAAAGGCTACGTTGTTCAGGGCATTTGGCCAATCATTTTACACGTGCAGCCTATGAGTCAAGTACACAAAAAAATCTTACGACACCCTACGCATTCTATACAATAACGCTGTGCTCTGTACTAATGAAGCTGCCACGGTACTGTTGCGCATCGGAAATGTTTGTGGATGCAAATATAGACGGATTCGCAACGATCATTCGGAAGCTAGTCGCGTCCCTGATGCGCCGCATACAGGGCGGCTAAAATGGCTACATGCAACTGTTCGCCTGGCGAATGGATCTGGATTACCCTATAATGCGACACTGGACCAGGCTGCATGTAGAGAACTCCGGACCTAAACCTAAATTTAGATTACGTTAGAGCTGTGTATCTGTTTTGTTGTGTTGTATTGTAATACTCATCATTACAGCCCTTCACAAGTCCACTGCTGAACATAGGCCTCCCCCAAAGAATGCCACAAAGCACGGTCCTGAGCCACCTGCATCCATCGACTTCCTGCATGTCTTACCAGGTCGTCACTCCATCTCGTGGGGGGACGCCCTACACTTCGCCTACCGGTACGAGGCCGCCACTCGAGAACCTTTCTTCCCCATCGGTTGTCGGTTCTTCGAGCTATATGGCCGGCCCACTGCCACTTCAGCTTACTAATCCGTTGGGCTATGTCGGTTACTCTGGTTCTACTGCGAATATCCTCATTCCTAAATTTATCACGCAGAGAAACTCCGAGCATAGCCCTCTCCATAGCTCGCTGAGCGACCTTGAGCTTTCTCATCCGGCCAGCAGTGAAGGACCACGTCTCAGTTCCGTAAGTCATCACTGGCAACACGCACTGGTTGTACAATTTCGTTTTAAGGTTTTGAGGTATGTCTGACGAGAAGATGTGTCTTAGCTTCCCGAACGCTGCCCAGTCGAGTTGAATCCGTCGATAGACCTCTCGGTCGAAGTTGGACTTACCTAGTCGGACTATTTGTCCCAGGTAAACATACTCGTCAACAACTTCCAGCTTAGTGTTCCCAACAACTACCGGCATAGGTGTGACATGGACATTAAACATGATCTTTGTTTTGTCCATGTTCATCTTAAGACCTATCCGTTGGGAAACACTATTGAGGTCATTGAGCATAGTGCTTAGGTCCTCCAGCGATTCTGCCATAAGGACTATTTCGTCGGCAAATCGAAGGTGAGTGATGTACTCGCCATTGATGTTGATACCGTATCCTTTCCAGTCCAGAAGCTTGAAAACGTCTTCCAATGCAGCGGTGAAGAGTTTCGGGGATATGACGTCACCCTGTCTTACACCTCTCTGCAATTGGATAGGTTTCGTACTCTGGTTCTGTACTCGGATAGCCATCGTAGCCCTACTGTACAAGCACTTCAACACTTCGATATACCGACAGTCAACTTGGCACCGCTGAAGGGACTGCAGCACCGCCCAAATTTCGACGGAATCAAAGGCTTTCTCATAGTCCACATACGCCAGACATAGTGGCAAATTGTACTCTTCGGACTTCTGTACAATTTGCCGAAGGGTATGTATGTGGTCTATGGTGCTAAAGCCCTTTCGGAAACCGGCTTGTTCGGGAGGCTGGAAGTCGTCAAGACTGCGCGCGAGACGATTCGTAATGACTCTCGAAAACAGCATGTAGACGCGGCTCAGAAGGGAAAGCGGTCTGTAGTTCTTCAAGAGAGCGTTGTCACCATTCTTGAAGAACAAGACCACCGCACTTCTGCTCCACGCCTCCGGTGTAATGCCACCATGGAGGACGGAATTAAATAGCTTCTGAAGGACTTCAAGTACCGGTTTTCCACCCGCTTTCAGAAGCTCCGCTGTAATTCCATCCTCGCCTGGGGCCCTACCGTTTTTAAGGTGCTGGAGAGCCATTCCAATCTCGCTCAGACTGACGTCCGGGATATCTTCGGAATAGTGTCGGATGAGACTCGCTCTTGGATCGTTACTCACAATTGCGTGTGGCTCCAACGATGACGTGTACAACTGCCCATAGAACCTCTCAATCTCACTCAAAATCTCAGGTGTCCCAGAAACGATGCTGCCACACTCTGTCTTCAGCTTTGACAGTTGGCTCTTTCTGGCAGATAGATCTCTGGCAAAGACTTTGGAGCCTTGGCTCCGCTCGATCGCTTCCTCAATACGAGCTGCACTGAAGTTGCGTAAGTCCCGCCGCATGCATTTGAAGATCTGTCTGTTCAGATGCCTGTATGCTGTCAAGTCTGTTGAAGAATGTAGCTTAATCTCCCGTCCAACAGCCATGAGATTAAGAGTGTGATCGGAGAGTTTTTGTGTTCTTCTACGGCGGGTCTTGCAGAACTTAGCTCCATCCGCATGGACAGTTTCCACGAGCTTGTCATTCATATCGTCCACTTCATTGCAGTCTTCTAGGCACTGAAAACGGTTTTGAAACTCGAGCTGAAAGGTTTCGGGACTTTGGAACAAAGCACGAGGGGGACGGAGCATTGACTTCATTAGACGAGACCTCTCCAACTTAACGTTTAGGTTCAGTGTGCCTCTAACCATTCGGTGATCGCTACCAGTTTTCACCCTCGCGATCACGGAGACATCACTGAACAGTTGTCGTCTGGTCGTCATAATGAAGTCAATCTCATTTTTTGTCAAACCGTCGGGGCTCGACCAGGTCCACTTTCTGTGGGGCCGCTTCTGGAAGAAAGAGTTCACCGTTCTCTCTTGTGCCTAGTTTTGCGTTGAAGTCTCCCATTAACACCGTATATTGGGTTTTGGAGGAATGCATGGCTCTAGAGATATCCTCATACATTTCCTCCACCTCCTCATCGGGGTATGCCGAGGTTGGTGCGTAAACCTGTATGACCTTCAGCGAATACCGTTTGGTGATTCTGAGTATAAGGTACGCAACCCTCGTCGACACACTCCCGATCTTTACAACGTTGTTAAGGAGAGACTTGTGGACGATAAATCCGACACCTCCTTGGGACAGATGGTCGCCCTCCCGGTGATAGAGCAAGTTGCCGGATTCGAGGATTACCGATTGTGTTGATTATTGTATTTATTGATTGTAATACTAATTTAATTTATATGAAATAATTTTTTATCTAATTCATATAAAATTGACCTCTTAACTTAGTTTTAATATTTTAATTTCTGTATTTATTAAGTATGATATGGACGAGTTCCAAAATAAATGATTTTAAATTTTTAATTTAATTTAATTAAAATATATATTTCATAAGCTCCAGATACCTGCGCCAGTCGTCGAGCGAGCCCTTGTGAAACCAAAATGATTTTTATGGAGTAATTTATTTTTATTAAAAAAATATACTTTTTTATTTTTTCTTATAATAAACGTTACCCCCACACTACGATTTTCTCCTGTGTCATGGATGCAATTTACAAACATAAATTGCACGAGGACAAACATCCAGACCGGGAACAATTATTTGTAGGCCATACAAATACTTGTTGCTCCCAGCGCAACAACTCATTGCTAAGCCACTGCGCCACGGAGTCGTCCAGATATCGTACCTGCGTAATGTGTAACACGTTTTAGAATAGCCAGATCGGTGACGGGCAGCAGCGTCACAAGTGCAAAATGTCTGATACTGCGATGCCTGCTAAGCGTGACAAATAAGTCAAATCTTCCTTGAGGTCTATGTTCAGTAGTGGACCTTTATCAGCGGATGAAGAAGATAAAGAATTTTGATCACTGATGTAACTATGATGGCGGAACACAGCTGTCACGTTACAGCTACGCGCAGTAAATAAATATAAAAAGATTTAATTTAACTATTGGGACAAGAATATATAAATATATTTAAAATTAACGGTACAGTCCGTAGAGCATAAGATACAGTATACGTTTACGTATACGTTTGTCCGTTTAGCTAAGCCACTGTGGTTTACCATCTAAAGCCATATTACGAATTAAAATCCCAAATGATTTTAATTTTTAATAAGATTGCAGTAAGCCCTTGCTGGCACGGGCTAGTAAAAAATCGAGGAACACATTCGTTCCAACCATCAAATTAATGTGTTTAATGAAATGTTTGCGTGCACATGTGCGTGTGCGTGAAATATGTGTAGCAAAATGTTAGGATACCAATATAGCCAAACCTGTAAGCTAAAATATATGCTCTAAGTTTTTTTAACTATCTCTTGACTAAGATTTTTCTTAACTATTTAACACTTTCATATGAACTAAAATCACAAGCTTGTGTTGAGTTAACAAATAAGATGTCGTTTTCCCGCCTTTGATTGAAATATTTTTTTTTAATGAAAATAGGTCGTCTATCCAACCATCCAGCCATTACAGTCTATAAATAAGTCCACAGTTTAATACACACTTTCCCCAATTGCCTCATAGGGGAATATTGCCATAGTTGCCTCGCTTGGCAGGCAGGTTGGTTGTCATGTTTAATTGTTGAAATGTTTAAAGGACAATGTCCAAAATCGCCCTGTGTAATAAAAGCATCGGACATACACGATAATTAATTTTCTATTTTGTTATATTAGTTGCAAATACTTTTATAACACGGACTATCTGCGTGCAAAAATGAACATTAAAAAGTATTTATACTTGACTAATAACATTAATCGCCGCCATCTTTGCTAAACAACAAGTGGTGTCGAAAAATGATTAGGGATGTCCCAATCAATTGTAATCGATTTTTGAATTTTTAATGAACTGTTGTATATTTTTTAATCTGAATTACATTTTGAATTTATTTCGAATAAAGTTGCAAAAAGAAGCTACAATAAAAATATTAAATTACCATTTCTTTATATTCTTTTATATTATTCCCTAAAAGTATAATTTAAAAAACCTACTATACCTATTGAATGAGGTCATATTCGATTTTGTATAGGTAGTTAGAATAATGCAAAAATATTCGTTAAGATAATTATTCAGGATTTTCTAATGATCGTTTAGAAAGGAGTGTATTTTACATCTTACTAAACGATAACTTACGAGTTTACGTTAATTAATATAAAAAAGACACTTATCGTTACTGCATTAATTATTAATGTGTTCTTTAAAAAGAGCAATATTGCAGACTAGATACAGATACTATTATTAATATTGTTACAAGTATGGAAGAAGTAAATACGTACGTGTTATTATAAGTAAAGTAGGATTCTGTCATACTTGTTTATAATATTAATATTATCGTATGACAAAAGATGATGTATGTAGTACTATTTGTAACGTATGGCTATAATAAATCTTAGGAAATATCCACAAATTGTATCGTATTTGGCGTTCCTATTTTTGATGTCACTAAATGGTCACTTGTCACTTGTCAGTTCCTCATGAAAAAAATACGATCTCCAAATCGATTCAAATCGAACATACTAGAATCAATTCTCGATTAAATCAAGCATTAACAGATATATTTTGATTAATCGCGACATTTTCAAACATGCCTAATATAGACAGAACATGATTGACGATAATTTACCATAAATACAAGTAACTGTATAGAAACATCATTAAATTAATAAACATAACATCACGCCTGTATTTCCCAGAAGGAGTAGGTAGAGGTGTGTAGTACTGTTATGTTATACGTCCCGTGTAATAGGGGCTGCGCGTATTGCCAAAGACCGGACACAAATCCAGACTCCGTGCTACTACTGGGAACTTCAAGTTATTAAAACCCAATAATGATTTGCCCGACCCTGGGATCGAACCCAGAACAGAACAGTTTTTCTGTCTGTCACAAGGAACAGATGTTCCAACTATGCAAAAGTATTTCTTGAATAGTTTGAAATATAGCTAGTTCTTGAATAAGTCCGATTCGAGAGGTTTTTGTATCGACATCGGACAAGGATTCTTCAGATCTATATCGATCTGGAAATTCGTTTATTTTACTATAAAAAATCGATTAAACGATTTCAAATTTATATGCCTACTTTGTACTGTCATCTCTCATTCTGTCAAAATTATATTAGTTGGCGTCGTTTGCAATTGTAATTGTCTTTGTAATTGTATCGGTGTTGTGGTGAATTTCGGGACTATATATTGAACATTACAACTTGGCTTTTTTGACGGACTCTGATTGCTTTCAAGAACGACTAACCTTGCTGTGATTTTTGGAACCGTGTACTGCTCAAACGATAACCAAGCATTCATAAACGGACCATAGACGGAACGGCATACGCAATGGAAAGTGTTTTTAAACAATATTCTAATTTCCAATTTAGAAGATGAACAATAAACATGAAATTAATATGTGTTTTATTTCTAGTTCAAACATAACAAGTTAAAGTAGGTGTAAAAACAAATTATACTACCAATTAGGTACTAAGATGGTAAGGCTGGTCTCATAGTCACGCGTTTGAACAGCGCCGTCCAGACGCACACGCTTGCAAATGCACTAGATAGTAGTCGATAATATTCACAGTGTTCACGCGCGCGCTGTTGAAACTTGGTTGAAACTGTGGTTGATACGCTCGCTGTTCGACGCCATGTCTAGCGCCGTGACTGAGAGCCTAAATTCTTATACATGTAGGTACTAGGTATCTTACCGTACCGTATATGCTAATGAAAACATCTAAATGCTAACAGTCATTATAAACATACATTTTTATTTTTGCATTAATACACACAAATATTATCTGTCATTTCAAAACCAATGCTCAGAAAGCAGGTTTGTTAAGTAGATTCTATGCATTTATACGTTGCACTTACATACACTAAGGCTTTAGAACAAAAACTGCATACCTAATTATGTAGATAGGTACTAAAAATAGCTAAATGTTTTAGGACATTGTTTTTCAGTTTGTTAAAAATCACTCAGATCTATGAAAAACCGTAATATTCGTGGTTCGATTATAACCTCAAAATCTGATACTTTTTTTGAAATATATTTATTATGCAGCTTGTCCGCTATAAAAATAAGATCAAATAGGAATTTACTAATGATCAACAATAAAATACACAATTTTCCGATGCTCTTGGTTCCAGTGCGAACAATGTATGGGCGCAGAGCAATGTCCTTTACTACCTAGAACTCTTTATACACATTGCGTGTTCCAAAATTGAAAGTTGTGATGTGTTGCAACGAAAAATATTTACTAATGTTTTTATATATTACACGAAGGCATTTTATGATCAAATCTTTCACTACATATCGCTACTTTTGTTATTTAACGATGTTCAGCACCACGCACGCAAGTGTTTGCTTTACACACCTTTAATGGTACTGGCGTGAATGGCTTTAATTTTAGTAAGCGAATTGTAAGAAAATAGAAAGGAAGTATTCGTATTTAAAATAAATTATTACTAAATCATAAATATTAACACTTAACATAAAAATCAAACTAAAACACAGTACATCCCATTGTTGGGTCCAAGCCTCCTCTCATTACTAAGACGGCGTTGGAGCAAATGATCCAGTGCTTGTGGCCTGACTTCTCATGGTCTTTGAATATTTTATACTCAAATAGCTATTTTTAAATAAAATACAACATGTTTCTGGTATGTATGTAATACCTATATCAGCTTATTTAATGTGGTAGAATATTATGGTCGGAACACGAATGGACCGACTCGACCGGAGAAGGACCACGCTCTCTCAGAATACCAAGATATAAGTGAGTGTAGAAAACCGGAGGCTCTTTTACTGTAAATGAGGCATTCCATTTTAATACTCACTGGCAACGCATTTCCATTTTGATTCTTAATCGAGGATCGATGTAGATATATATGGGCCACAACATCCACTTACCATTAGGTGGACTATGTACTCGTTTGTCACGATTATTCAATCAAAAATATTTTCATTAATATCTCTACATAGTATAAAACAAAGTCGCTCCACGCTGTCTGTACGCCTAGATATTGTAAACTTTGCAACGGATTTTAATGCGGTTGTCATAAATTGACAGACTGATTCAAGACAAAGATTTACTCGTATATGTATACGAGTAAATCTTATATAAAAACTAGCTGGGCAGGCAGAGGTTGTTCTGCCCTTTTCGACGACCCTTCATATAAAAATTCCCTTCCCTTCCTATAGAAATCCTTAAATTCGCAACAAAAAATTTCGATGGTCATTTATCGGGATAAAAACTATCCTCTCTCAAGTTGGACCAAAATGCACACAGTGTGCAAAATTTCAATTAAATCAGTTGAGTAGTTTAGGAGTCTATCGCGGACAAACAACGTGACACGTAATTTTTATATATAAAGATTATATAATTCTTCAGTACGTATGTATGTGACTGAACTCCTCCTTGCTTGGTCGATTTTGATGAAATTTTGTGTGTGTGATTAAGTAAGTTGATTAGGGATTGGTTAAGATTCACAACTAGACCCGGTAGGTGGCGTTGTTGTCAATATCCCAGCAATCATCCGTGCGAAGCCGAGGCGAATCGCTAGTAGATTATAAATAAAGGTTATTGAAAGTCATTCTCATGGAGTTATGATTGCCTACTAGTGGTGGTGTATAAAGAATCCACTACACTACATTATCTCGAGGGTGCTGGCAGAGGCGAGAGTAGCAACTGAAACCAGACATAGCCACCAGCATGTTTCTGAACTTAACTTAATAATAATAAAAAAACTGCGGTTGCCAACCCGTCCGCCAAGCGTGGCAACTGTCAAAAATCTATGAGGAAATCTGGGGAATATTCAGTAGTGGAATTTTATAGGCTGAAATGGATGGCAGAACCCTGTCTACAATGAGCACTGCAAGCGGATGAGTTTTGTATGGAAAAAATTGGCAAATGTCGAAATGTTTTAAAAAAATTATTCTTACAAAAATATGGAATTTATTCTCTTTCTTCTTATTTAGCCTATAAAACTCCATCCTGTTGGACATGAGCTTCTTACGTTGTAGGTAGGATTTGCCTTAATACCCACGCTTCGCGAGCATTGGAAGCAGCAGATCGCTCATACCTTTAACGCTGCTTGCTGTAACCAGTCTGGGTTATTTACGTCTGGTGAAAACAAGATAGTTTTACTACCATGTAACGAAAACCACGAAATTTACGCACAGCATTTGCACATTCGATCTATTCCATCTACCACAGGGAGTGCTCAGAAGAATTGTTCGTACAAAACTCGCGATATCATCCATAACCTCTTGATGTCTGGCGGTCCACCACTGTGCGATTTACCAGAGGTTCTCCTCCTCGTTATACTTTTTTGTAAAATTGGCTACCACCAGCAATTTTTCCAGACCGATAAGACTTGAGGACCCTTATGAAAAGAAGCTACACATTTTAATAGGACGGCAACGAACCTGCAATGCCCCTGGTGCTACAATTGTTCATGAGCGGCGGTAGTCACTTACCATCAGGTGAGCTGCATGCTCGTTTGCCCTCTTTTCAATAAAAAAGTAGTCTTTTATCCACAGTCATCTGTTACGACACCACAGGTTAGATAAAATTTCAATTAACAATTTCATTGGTGCTGGACAAACAAGAACCTCGGTTACGTACTTTGAAGTTTTAAGGCGAACATTTATCCAAGCTAATGCAACTTAATGGGATAGTCTTTGTTGTTGATAGTATATTCCACCAGTTTCCGTATCAGTAAACCTCTTAAGTATACTCTGTAAGTTGAGTCTTTAAACACTGGCAAATCCATTCTACGATAGAATTAGATAGATAGGGTTAAAGAAGAAGAATATAAAGTTCGATAGATGGAATATTATTTATTTAGCACATTATTTGTAATTGAGAAGTGTAACGTCTGTTTTAAAAGGAAATTATCGACATAAATGTCTCGATATAGCTACTACATGTTTGTTAATGTCTGACACTGGAATGTATATATTTGAAACTAAAAATAGTAGGTGTAGATTTTGGACGCATGCCATTACGGTTTAAAAATTAAAACTATCCGCACATTATAATAAAACTGAATGATACCAACAAATGCTATTATTAAAGTACTTTTTTATGAAGCAAGATGAATTATTTTTTTAAAAGAAAGGTAGAATAAAATATTTAGTTTTTAGGTCGCTCAGCGAGTTATGGGGTTTCTCTGCGTGATAGACATAAAACGAGGATATCCGCAGTAGAACCAGAGTAACCGACATAGCCCAAAGGATTAGTATACTGAAGTGGCAATGGGCCGGCCATATAGCTCGAAGAACCGACAACCGATAGGGAAGAAAGGGTCTCGAAAGGCAGCCTCCTACCAGCGGGCGAAGAGTATGGCGTCCCCCCACTAGATGAAGTGACTACCTGGTAAGACATGCAAGATGTCAATAGATGCAGGTTGCTCGGGACCGTGCTTTATGTAATATTACTTGGGGGAGGCCTATGTTCAGGAGTGGACTTGTGATGGTCTGTAATAATGACGATGAAGGAAAATTTTATACAGATGCGTTTTCACCCCTGAGGATAAGATGGAATGTAATATTTAACAGTAAACTCCTATTCCTAAAATTATATATGGTATCTTTTAATATTGTGCATAATATATTCCGAATATTATCCAATTATTTAGTTATTACTCTATAAATGACTTCTTAAATGATAAGTTTGACTTGAATTGTAATTATTGAAATTAATCTCGACTTAATTTATTGACATGTTTTAACTAAAAAATATTATGAATTAATTGATTGACATTTTTGTTTTTATATAGATGCTACTTAGTTTCCTTAAGTATAGCTGTAAGTATATTTATATTCTATAATAATTAATGTCTTGAGTTTCTATTATATTCTAATATAATCTGTCTGAAAATATTTGTACGCAGGAAACTGCAGAATATTTAGGATCTGAATTATTCTGTAACAACTTAACCATACCATACCATATTCTAACAAATAAATCATCTTATCTTATCTTATGTTTTTTACGTAGAGCCACGCTGCAGCTAAATTGTGGTTGAAGCACGAATGGGTCTGCTCGACCGGGGTAAAACCACGCTTTCACAGAAAACCAGCGTGAAATGGCAGCCTAATGCTACCAGCATTAGGCTGCCATTTCGTATGGTGAGTACGGTAAGCCGGAGACACTTTTTACTGGAAACAAGGCGTTCAATTTCAGTTCTCAGGCGTGACACCGCATCTGCATTTTGATTCTTAATTGAGGATTAATTTAGATGCCTACGGGCCACATCAATTACATCTCATCAGGTGGACTGTGTCATCCTTATTCAATAAAAAATATCTTTGAATATAAAGTAAAAAACGGTCTTTTCATAGCCGGTTGAACTGTGCATTAATTATAAGTGCATCAATTAGACGTGCTAGCCTTTAATTTAATGTCGCCATTTAAATGAGCACCTAAGGAAAGCTAAACCAAATTGTTAATCCTAACGTTTAGGTAGCATAAGGACTCGGCAATGATAATCTGTTAAAATTTGTTACAGTTTGCAATAGTGATCGTAAGTTTGTTAAAAGCTTCAATTTCGAAGCTATTATTATAAATAAAATTACAATTAATTTATAGGCAAATCTGTACTTAAATCGATGTTATTGTAATTTATAATTGCATGCCTTAAGCGCTAAGCGCGTAGGTATGTTCTACTAGTGCCTAAAAATCAAGATTCCAACGTTTTCTCGCATGAAATCCTATCTAACAATCATATTGAACATATAAATTATATAAGAAGCACATTGTCAGAAAGATAAATGATTGTTGAAGTTATTCTTTTTTTTTAAATTGGTTAATTGCTATTTTTACATAAAAAAGTGGTTTTAGTGACATATGGTGTAGAATTATCAAGTCCACATGGAGAGGTAAACACGATAAAATCTGAAAATATTAATTGCTTAACTCAACAATTTTTTAATCTCTTCACCTATCATGTGGGGAGCCATGGAATTTCTTTTTCGGCTGAGAAATGCCGAAATTTTTGGTGCTTTGAGCAGCCTTGTAATAATTTATTTGTCAAAATTCAACAGAGGATCCCAATTTTGTTATACTAGATATATCAGGATAGCATTAATTATTAAAATAATAAAAGTGTGTGAGCGGATTTTCAATTTGCTCTCTTATTCAATTAATCATTATCAGTAATAAGACAGCGTAACGCACTATACATTCAGTATTTTTATTTTTATTTTATTTATTTATTACAAAACAGTAATAATAAGTAAAATATATAAGTATAGAAATATATATAAGTACAATAAATAAATAAGTATAGAGTAATTACAGTTCGACCACACCGTAACACGACCTCGCCACAATCAGACACCAGTGTAACGTGAGGTACGTAATTACATGATAACACTAAAGTATGCAAACCAACAGTAACACTACTTATCTCAGTGTAACACATGGCAGCCTCACAGCAACACCAATCCTCCTTGCCTGCACTAGAAGAATTACAACAACGAACAGAACCACGACACTATCTTAGCACTAGTAGAATGACTACACTCGTAGAATGACTTAAGCGGAATCCCTGCGCACGGCGCCTACAGGTAACTTTGTACTGCACCAACAAGTGGGGGTTTCTCGATTTACCCTCAATTCAACATCGATCCAACCGATATTTTATAGACTCTCCGACACGGCCTTTCTGACCTACGAACTTCCTCGGGCGTGTATCTTCATGCATTTCTGTAACAAACACCATTAGTCACAAATTGACGCCTCCGTGGCGCAGTGGTTTGACGATGAGTTGTTGTGCTGGGAGCTGCGGGTTCAAATGCCGCACGGAACAAGTATTTGTATGGCCTAAAAATAATTTTCCGGGTTTGGATGTATGTCCTCGTGCAACTTATGTTTGTTAACTGCTTCCAAGACACAGGAGAAAATCCTAGTGTTGGGGTAACATTTAAAAAATAATCGTCCACTCGCCCTGAATGACATGAGTAGGTACACTATCTTTAGACATTAGGGACTCGCACACATACGCAAGTAGATTACGTTTGATCTCATGTAAACTAACACTAGCGAAGGCATCCTTTTGACCAGTCGTCATCTCATATGACAATTTGGACCGGAAAATACTGTCAATGAATACAAACTAAAGATATAGATGGCTGCCGGACGCGATGCTTGTGTGATCATGACATCTTGACGTTTCATACGTCCTTATTTGGAGTAGTACTTGGAAAGTAAAAAAAAGATCGCCACAGTAAAAGTGCATTCGCTCGATCAACCTGACAACAAATAAAAGAACTGTAATTTTTAATCATTTTTTCAAGCCAATCTTAATTTTGGTGTAAAATAAAAGTTCTCTAACAATAACCAAAGAACAATAGAGTACAAATTAAATTCATGCAAAGTAAATCAGTCAAATCCTGTCGAATAGAACTTTAGAAACAGTACACTGCCATAAGCTCTAGCGAAGCTGCGTTCGGTACCTGAGAGAACTCAAGACAGTTTCCGTCCAGCAGAAAACGTATTTTTTGCCTCTACGACATTATATTACCATCTATTTTCCTAACAGTCACTTAACCAGCGACAGGAAAACAGTATAGAGTCTACCCATCACTCTGCCACTATTACTTAACCAGCAATAGCAAAATTATTAGCGCTTACCTAGCACTAAGCTAACACGACTTAACCAGCAATATCAATAATCAATAGTGCTTACCCAGCACTCCGCTACCATCACTTAACCAGCAATAGCAATAATCAATAGCGCTTTACTTTAGAGGATCTCAATTTTGTTCTCCTAGATATATCAGGATAGCATTCATTGTTAAAAATAATAAAATTGTGAGAGCGATTGTTCAACTTGCTCTCTTGCTTACGCAATTATTCATTATCAGTAATATGACAGCGTAACGCACTATACATTCAGTATAGAGTAATTACAGTTCGACCATACCGTAACACGTCCCCGCCACAATCATAACACCAGTTTAACGTGAGGTACGTAATTACATAATAACACCAAATTATGCAAACCAACAGCAACACTACTTTTGCCAGTGTAACACAAGATAGCCTCTCAGCAACACCAATCCTCCTTGCCTGCACTAGAATTACTAAAACTAGAAAAATTACAACTAACAGAACCAAGACACAATCTTAGCACTAGTAGAATGACTACACACGTAGAATGACTTAAGCGGAAACCCCGCGCACGGCGCCTACAGTAAACTTTATACCACACCAATAAGGGGGGGTTTCTCGATATACCCTCAATTCCACCTCGATCCAACGGATATTTTATAGACGCTCCGACATACATATTTTAATAAATACACTTTGCGTCCCAGCTCACTCGCACTTCGGGCTCGGCCGCCGTCGTGAGTGGATAACTGCATCGTTTGCTTACAGCAGCGGTAATAGGCAGCAAAAATATCGATCGCTGTAGAAATACAAAATATTCCAAAATCAAATTTAATACATACTTGCTCAAGGTTATTATTTTTAAAATCACAGATTTTTATTAGAATATTTTGTTTCGCTAAAAGTGCGTAGAATTTATATATAAGTATACTTATACCTGTTGGATTTTATGGAGTAACCTGAAGGTATAATTTGGTATCTGATACTGAAACTACTCGATGATTAGAATTATCTGTGCCGAGTTTTATTAGTTACAATGAGACCTTAGTCATAAGACTATACAATTAATCAGCACTGGGTTATTAAGAGCTAATAAAATTATAAGCATTTTTAAGAAAAAGAAAATGGAGTATTTATATTTAGTTGCTGATTTAATAAAATTTTCATCTTTTCATTTATTTATTATTTAATTCATATCAGAGTCCACTGCTGAACTCAAGGCTTCCGCCATAGATAGCCTCATACTATCTATAGTTGGCATGTTTACGGGCGGGTTTGCCACCGCAGTTTTTAATAATTTTGAGCGATTCAGAAAAAAGTTGCAGACCTTATTCAATTAAAATAAATAAAAGTATTTATATATTTGTAACTATATTTACGACTACGTAAACACATTTAGGAAATTTAAGGTAGTAAAAATGCAGTTAAAAACCAATCTGTTTTTAGATATCTCAAGTACTCTTCAGTACAATTGGATAATTTCTTATTCATCACCATTATCTTCGTCATTACAGACTAAAAAAAAATCACTACTGAATATAAGCCCTTCCCATAGATTGCACCACAGAGGAATATTTGTCACAGTAGTCACGCTTGGCAGGCGGGTTGTCAACCGTCAAATGTTATTTTGAGCTCAGGAAGACTCCCATATCCAATTCAAATAAATATTATAGTCTATTTATCTGTAATTTTTTACGCCTATATAAAAATCCATGTTATCTAGAATATGACACCATTTTATCACGGCAGGAGGAATGCACTTGAAAACCACTACGTTATTGAATATCTCAAGTACCATTCAGAGCAAACAATCCGATAATACGCTATTACTCCGCTTTATTATCGAAGAAAGCTATATATTATTATGCTTTTCTGCAATTTGATATAGAAAAAATTCATGTGAGATACAACAAACCAGAACACAGTCCAACTAATTTTAAGTGGATGCTGTGGCTGATAGAGATCTACATATATCTTGGATTAAGATTCAAAATTTAGATGCGTTGTCAGCCCTGAGGACTAACATGGAATGCCTCGTTTCCAGTAAACGAGTCCTCCGGTTCTTTACACTCACTGAAAAATACAGCAGAATTAAGCTGCTATTTTACATTGGTATTCTGTGGAAGCGTGGTCTTTCCCCGGTCGAGCCGACCCATTCGTGCATGCACTTAATATAGCTAGAATGTGGCACTACCACGTATAAAAAGATTATTAAAAATATATTAAGATCTTTCATTACACTTATTAGTAACTGTGAACTGGAAGCTGTGGTATTTAGGTATTAAATGGTAATGATGTTAACAGTCATTTTTTATTTTTGGTGAAAAAATGTGGCTGAATGTGTACTATCGTGGGTCACATTAGACATTGCTAAATAATTTTCAGCCACATTGGAAGGTTATGTGTGTTCTTACTTTTTCATAATTACAAATATTGTGGTGTGTTGTGCTCATATAGTGGTGCCATGTGCCTTAGAAAAAAAAAACACGTGAGTGAGACACATAATATGTATGTTACTACATCCTAATCTATCTACTAAATATTAATCCTAGTCTACTAAATACTAATCCTAAAAGAAGCAAGCCGCCTTTGTTTGGGCATAACCTAGTCAACATCATTAATTAACATATAGTGGCGAGGGGGGGGAGGCATTACATTATTCGACGATCTAGTAAGATATGCAGGAAGTCAATGGATGCAGATAAATCATGATCGTGTTTTGTGTTTCGAGCCCGCATACCAAGCGTGGCAACTATGGCAAATATTTCCCCTATGAAGCAATATTTGTGAATAATAAATGAATGTATGCAGGACTCACTTCAGCATAATACAACATTTATTAAATTGAATCAGAAACCTTATAACTATCCATCCAACACAATTTATTTTAATCATCATCATCATCATTACAGCCCTTCACAAGTCCACTGCTGAACATAGGCCACCCCTAAAGAATGCCACAAAGCACGGTCCTGAGCTACCTGCATCCATCGACTTCCTGCATGTCTTACCAGGTCGTCACTCCATCTCGTGGGGGGACGCCCTACACTTCGCCTACCGGTACGAGGCCGCCACTCGAGAACCTTTCTTCCCCATCGGTTGTCGGTTTTTCGAGCTATATGGCCGGCCCACTGCCACTTCAGCTTACTAATCCGTTGGTATGTCGGTTACTCTGGTTCTACTGCGGATATCCTCATTCCTAAGTTTATCACGCAGAGAAACTCCGAGCATAGCACTCTCCATAGCTCGCTGAGCGACCTTGAGTTTTCTCATACGGCCAGCAGTGAAGGACCACGTCTCAGTTCCGTAAGTCATCACTGGCAACACGCACTGGTTGTACAATTTCGTTTTAAGGTTTTGAGGTATGTCTGACGAGAAGATGTGTCGTAGCTTCCCGAACGCTGCCCATCCGAGTTGAATCCGTCGATTGACCTCTCGGTCGAAGTTGTACTTACCTAGTCGGACTATTTGTCCCAGGTAAACATACTCGTCAACAACTTCGAGCTTAGTGTTCCCAACAACTACCGGCATAGGTGTGACATGGACATTAAACATGATCTTTGTTTTGTCCATGTTCATCCTAAGACCTATCCGTTAGGAAACACTCTTGAGGTCATTGAGCATAGTGCTTAGGTCCTCCAGCGATTCTGCCATAAGGACTATATCGTCGGCAAATCGAAGGTGAGTGATGTACTCACCATTGATGTTGATACCGTATCCTTTCCAGTCCAGAAGCTTGAAAACGTCTTCCAATGCAGCGGTGAAGTGTTTCGGGGATATGACGTCACCCTGTCTTACACCTCTCTGCAATTGGATAGGTTTCGTACTCTGGTTCTGTACTCGGATAGCTATCGTAGCCCTACTGTACAAGCACTTCAACACTTCGATATACCGACAGTCAACTTGGCACCGCTGAAGGGACTGCAGCACCGCCCAAATTTCGACGGAATCAAAGGCTTTCTCATAGTCCACATACGCCAGACATAGTGGCAAATTGTACTCTTTGGACTTCTGTACAATATACCGAAGGGTATGTATGTGGTCTATGGTGCTAAAGCCCTTTTGGAAACCGGCTTGTTCGGGAGGCTGGAAGTCGTCAAGTCTGCGCGCGAGACGATTCGTAATGACTCTCGAAAACAGCACGTAGACGCGGCTCAGAAGGGAAATCGGTCTGTAGTTCTTCAAGAGAGCGTTGTCACCTTTCTTGAAGAACAAGACCACCGCACTTCTGCTCCACGCCTCCGGTGTAATGCCACCATGGAGGACGAAATTAAAGAGCTTCTGAAGGACTTCAAGTATCGGTTTTCCACCCGCTTTCAGAAGCTCCGCTGTAATTCCATCCTCGCCTGGGGCTTTACCGTTTTTAAGGTTTTGGAGAGCCATTCTAATCTCGCTCAGACTGACGTCCGGGATATCATCGGAATAATGTCGAAGATGAGACTCGCTTTTGGATCGTTACTCACACTTGCGTGTGGCTCCAACGATGACGTGTACAATTGCCCATAGAACCTCTCAATCCCATTAAAAATTTCAGGTAGCTTTGACAGTTGGCTCTTTCTGGCAGACAGATTTCTGGCAAAGACTTTGGAGCCTTGGTTCCGCTCGATCGCTTCTTCAATACGAGCTGTATTGAAGTTGCGTAAGTCGCGCCGCATGCATTTGGAGATCTGTCTGTTCAGATGCCTGTATGCTGTCAAGTCTGTTGAAGAATGTAGCTTCATCTCCCGTCTAACAGTCATGAGATTAAGAGTGTGATCGGAGAGTTTTTGTGTTCTTCTGCGGCGGGTCTTGTAGAACTTAGCTCCGACCGCATGGACAGTTTCCACGAGCTTGTCATTCATATCGTCCACTTCATTGCAGTCTTCTAGGCACTGAAAACGGCTTTGTAACTCGAGCTGAAAGGTTTCGGGACTTTGGAACAGAGCACGAGGGGGACGGAGCGTTGACTTCATTAGACGAGACCTCTCCAACTTAACTTTTAGGTTCAGTGTGCCTCTAACCATTCGGTGATCGCTACCAGTTTTCACCCTCGCGATCACGGAGACATCACTGAACAGTTGTCGTCTGGTCGTCATAATGAAGTCAATCTCATTTTTTGTCGAACCGTCGGGGCTCGACCAGGTCCACTTCCTGTGGGGCCGCTTCTGGAAGAAAGAGTTCATCATAAAGAGTCCCTCTTTCTCCATGAAGTCGGCCAGCTGCTGGCCCCTTGGGTTCCGTTGCCCTATTCCAAATTGCCCTACTTTCAGCTCACCGTTCTCTCTTGTGCCTAGTTTTGCATTGAAGTCTCCCATTAACACCGTATATTGGGTTTTGGAGGAATGCATGGCTCTAGAGATATCCTCATACATTTCCTCCACCTCCTCATCGGGGTGTGCCGAGGTTGGTGCGTAAACCTGTATGACCTTCAGCGAATACCGTTTGGTGATTCTGAGTATAAGGTACGCAACCCTCGTCGACACACTCCCGATCTTTACAACGTTGTTAACGAGAGACTTGTGGACGATAAATCCGACACCTCCTTGGGACAGATGGTCGCCCTCCCGGTGATATAGCAAGTTGCCGGATTCGAGGATTACCGTGGCCTCCCCCTCTCTTCGGACTTCGGATAATCCTATAATATGCCAGCGCAACTTGTCTATCTCTTCTTCCAGCTCCATAAAAAATATTAAATATACATATACTAGCATTACAATATTTTGTTTATACACAATACTGAGTATAAACAAAATATTGTAATGCTAGTTACTCGACTACAAATTCAGAAATTCATCCACGATTCAATGTAAAAAAAAAAAATACAAGTAAATTAAGAAGGTTTAGTTTCATATTAAAGAACACATGAATGATAACAGGTACTGGGAATTAAGTAATCTATATCAAGCTCTATTTTGTAATCTGTTGTAAACTAATTTATTAAAAAAAATATCCTCGCTGGGTTTCTCGATCGTTATCGGGTGAATTTTGACGCAATATCAGAAGCATTCACTCGTTCAACCTAATTATTTTAAAACAATTTCGGATTAAATGTAGTTAAAGAAGCACGCAACCAAATTCTAAATAATTTGTATTTTTAATTTCAATGGAATTTTGTCTCAGGATTTGTAACACATTAGTCACGAGGGTACAATATATCACATTCTGAATTAAATTTAAGCAAAAGAAATACCACAATATGAAACCCATTTTGTGCTACGTCTTTATAAAAATGTAGAAATAACGCTTTTTGACATCTTGAAAAAGCAATATAATTCTCAACGAGCTTACTGCACATACACATAAAATGAAACAAAGTCGAATGAATTGAAATTTCCTTAATAAACGAAAGCGAATATAGCTTTCACATGAATGTTTTGCAATATATTATATACATTACAGATATTTATTATCGACACTAGCAACACGCCTTGGATTTGCATGGGTGCGATTCACCAGTATTGTGGCACGCTTAAAAACGTCAACATTTCACTATTGTCAAATGTAAAAGTTCGGGGAGATATTTTTAGATTATATATCTTTCACTTTCTTTTGTCCTACTTCTCTTTACTCAGTGACAACATTGAGCGTTACCTACCATAATTTTTTATTAAGTCACTAAAAGTCTCTTTTCTCATCCCATGGGTGTCGTAACAGACAACAGGGGGAAACTAAAACAGATGTGTGGCAGCATCTTCCTAAAATCCTAGTGTGGGGGTAACGTTTTTAAAAAAAATAAATAATAAATAAATAAATAAATAAATCTTCCACTTTGGATTACTACTCAAAATTTTAAAAAAAAACTGCAGCTGCCAACCAGTTAGCCAATCGTTGCAACCATGGTAAAATCCCCTATGAGAAAATCTATAGGTGAGTTAGATTCAGCAGTAAAATTTTATAGGCTCTAATGGATGGATGGATGGAGCCTCTTTAAAGCCTTTTACCCTAAAATCATTACAATTCATTATTTTAAACAAAGTTACAAGCAATTCACTAGATATACGATTGGCGGCCCTTCGCTGTGCGATATACTAGAAGTTTTCTTCCCCGCACAACTTCCTTGCGGAATCGACTACCACCAGCAATTTTTCCGGACCGATATGACTTATGGACTTTCAAGAAAACAGCCCACTCTTTTCTGGAAGGCCGGCAACGCACCTGCAATTCTCCTCGTGTTGCAGATGTACATGGTCGGCTGTAGTCACTACCCAACATATAATAGTGAGCAGGTGAGCCGCATGCTCGTTTGCTCATTCTTATATAAAAAATATGAGAAATTCAGAAGTATTATAAATATAATATCATTTTATTTTTTATAATAATCTTTCTTCAATTAAAACTTATTTAGAAGAGAAATAACTTCATGAACTGTTTTTCATAAAGTAAAGGCTGAAGGCTAATTAACGGCATGTGCATACAAATAGAAAAATGTTCTAAATACTTTTCTAAAGCGAGAAGGAAGTAAGCTGCCAGTTGTACTGCTTTGTAAAAAAAAGATTCATCTCTACCCAGCTTATTCAAAGCTTTTCTCAAAGTTCTGCCACACTGTATATACAAGAAAAGTTAGTTAATTTAAGGGTTTTATCGGCTAGGAGTAACAAACTTTATGGTACATAGATAATACTTTTAAAATTAAAGTAGACACTATACAAATCTGACATACAGAAAACATAATATTATGCAATATATAAATAGAAACACGGTAAAATAAAAATAAAATATTTCACACTAATAATATAATATATGTATATGTTATTTATTTACTTGTAACCATATTTTATGTAATGATTGATTATTCTCTTTATGAATTATAAATGGTGTTCAACAGTTATATACCGTTGTGTAATATTTGTGTAACGGTTTACTGCTAGACATGGGCCCTTTTTGTTGTAAGGAGGTTTTGCCTTTAATCTTAATCGTCACACGTAGCAGGTGGATTGACGATTGCAGGGTCGACATCTCGCAACCTTAACGCCACTACCCGTCAGCGATCTGGGTATTTTATGTCAGACGTAAACGAGACGGGTAAACCGCCATATATCGGAAGTCATAAGAATTTTCTGGCTGGTCCCATCTTACCTATCACGGGACGAAATGGATAATTACTCTACAGCGCCAACACACGGCACATAATGGTAGAATACTCGAGCAGTTCTCTGCCTAATCTGAGTTCACGTATACAACAGCGGTATTCTGGTATTAGATAAAAGTTAGTTTTCCCCCGGCTGAGAAATATAAATAGCTCTTTTTCAGACTCCATTCAATTTTGTTGTAGACGAGCGATTAGTGTTAATCTAATCTCATTAGAGGCCAAATCCTTCAAATCATTTGAACAGTTTTAATTAAAAGTTTGCTGTAATTATCTTTTCGTGTGTGGTTTGCTGTAATAAACACTTTACGAGCTCCTTATATTTAGCTAACCTAATTTTGAGTTTTAAATCCATAAGTACTATATAATGGTTGATTATTATAAAGTATATTTTGTTCTATACCTGTCTCTTTATTTAAGCGAGGAGAGAAAGAGAGAGAAAGAGAGCGTCACAAAGGATATTTTTAATTTGAGATTGATTTTTTTTTATAGACTATGGGTGACAAACGAGCTCACAGTCCACCTGATGGTAAGTGGTTGCTGTAGCCCATAGACATCTACATCTATCCTTGATTAAGGATCAAAATGCAGATGCGTTGTCAGCCGTGAGGACTAAGATGAAATGCCTGTTTTCCAGTAAAATGGGTCTCCGGTTCTCTACACTCACCATACGAAACACAGCAGCATTAAGCTGCTATTTTACGCTGGTATTCTGTGAGAACGTGGTCCTTCCCCGGTCGAGCCGACCCATTCGTGCTTCAACTATACTATTAATATAGCTGCAGCATGGCTCTACCACGTATAAATTTTATCAATAAAGCCGTATATAATTACTAAAATATCTCATCATTGTCGATTTTCTTTACAATCCATCAAAGTCCACTCTTGAACAATATTTTTCATAATTGCTTTGCTTTTCAGGTGGGTTGGCAACCACAATTTTATTTTTTAGTCATTATTAAGAAGACACTGCTCATTTTCTGTTTTTTTTCCTTTTGTCGCCTTTTACGCGACATCCACGGGATAGTATGAGCAGTGGATATTCTTACACCGCAAAAACACGGTCGTAATTCGGTCATTGTTTTAGCTATATATCTATACACATATTAAATCTATAGAAAAGTGGTGTCTGTAATTTTAATGTACTCTATATTTTCATGAAACTTGAAAGCCTTGACGTACTTGCCTTGAAATACGCATTGACGCATTGTGGCATACTCTTTTCTGCCCACAACACACTATAGGTAATGAGGATCCCTGTGCACAGTAGTAAGACGTATGTAAGCTGCTTTTAGTTTTTATACCTTTAATGGGACTTATAAATCAGTATGTGATTTAAGATTTTTGTGTTTTCATATTCAGACAAATCATTATTTTTGTGGCAGTCCTGGTTTCATAGCTCACATGAGATATGTAAGTGAACAGGCTGTTGCGAAAAAATACTTTAATTAATGCTTTCTTATATTTACGCGAAGACTACACATTAAATGAAACTAATTTTTACGGATTATACGGCGTTTAATTTTAACTTTTTTAATTCCCGACGTTTCGGGTGCTTTACAGCACCCATGGTCGTGGGGAGGGAAACCCTTCAGTTTTTTAATATTAATTTTTGGTTTGATTTACCCAGAATGAGCTTAGAGTATCTTGAAGTTTAGCAGTGGTATACTTGGCATTGGATTTAATTTTATTAATTATAGGATCCCAAGCAGATGGCAGCACCCATCCAATACTTTAATTATCAAAAATAACAGATTTTACTTAAACAAATGTTTATTTTATTTGAGTTGTCAAAGGCGGTAATCAAGCTGATCCAAACGAAAATTTCATAATACATAAGCATTATTATATATTTTTACATGTAGGTTAATTTCAATTTGAAGTGTCAATTTACCAGGTTCTTGGCGGCCAAAGAAAACCTGCATATCTGAGAAGTTCTCCAGTTGAGACGATCGCGCGTTGGCACCGTTTTTGGCCAAACGTTCTGTTGCCTGTACCCAGTAGTGGCATGTATATAGGCTGCTACTTTTTTAGTTTTAATGGCGCAATTATGCTGTTTTTATTTCATTCATATTTTCGGAGATGTTAGTTTTGTTTTTAGACTACCGTGACGGTAGCAAAGATTCGAAAGAATAGAACTCATCATCGTTATCATTACAACCTATCAAAAATCCACTGAACTGAACATAAATCCCCATAAATTGTTAAATAGGCTGAATATTTGCTATAGTTGCCACGCTTGGCAGGCTGGTTGGCAACCACAGTCTTTATTATTTTGAACTAGTCAGGAAGATAATTTTGCCCGTCTCCTATTTGTTTTCCTCTGTCGTCTCTTAGGATACACACACAAAGAGCGCATGACCCAGATGAGGGATACACGATGAGACAGACTGATGGAAAACATCGCGCCTTCATATACTGCTTTCTGGCGGTTGGCGAAAGCTCTGAATGCAGAAAATGTCGCTACGATGTCCCCATTAGTATAAACCTGATGATAAATTTGCATTCGATGACTCGGAAAAGGCCGAATGCATAGCAGACAGCATCGAGAACAAATGTTCTCACAGCACTCTGCCAGTCAACTACTTCCACTTGAACAAGGCGGACGACGAAGGGACCAAAATATTTGCCAGGTCACCAACGGATGATACATTCCCTCCCATTTCGTTTGATGAGATTAAGATCATCATCAAAAATCTCAAGCCTCGGAAATATATATTAATAATAAGGTGTTCAAAGCCTTACCTCCTAAATTGATCTACTTCCTAGTGGCCATTTTTAATACTTTTCTATCCACCTGCACTTTTCTAGATGGGATGGGGGATAAATAAATGTTTGATTCTAAACGAGCAATTTGGCTTTCGAGCCAAACACTCATGTGTTCAGCAAGTTCACCGCATCACAAAGCACATCTTAGATTACGCCGCAAAATCGAACAGGACCACTGCATATACAGGTGCTTTGTTCTTTGATGTGGTAAAGGCCTTCGATAAGGTTTGGCACAATGGACTGGTTTATAAACTATTCTATATCGGTGTCTACAAGACTCGTCAAAGTCATTCAAGACTTTCTAGTCAATGGATATTTTTGTTTTTGGATCGAGGGGTCTTTCTTCTCATCCATACCTATCAGCTCAGGAGTCCCCCAAGGTTCGGTACTCTCCTCGACCCTCTATTCACTCTACGTGAGCGATATCCCAATATAGCTCAATAATCATCTTGCATCAGATGACACAAAACTTTATACATCAGATAGTAGCCCATTTAAAGTTTGCATCCGACTCCAAGTTGCAGTAAACGCACTAAGCAGATTGGTGCCGAAAATGGTGAATTGAACTCAATCCCGATAAAAGCAAATCTATCATATTTAACACGAAAGCTTGCTATAAAAATACACTCTAAAGTCTCAAACGAGACAGGAATAATATCCCATTTCCGTGTTATAAAAAGTTGAAACACTCATCAAATTACAGCTGTTAATACTCGTAATAAGCCGTAATCCGTAGGCGTACTTCGTCTTTTCGCCTTAACCAATAAACGCAGTAAGCTATCCTTAAGACACAAACTACATCTTTACAAAACCTGCTTACGCCCTATTATGACATACACAGGTTTTTCTTTTGCTCACGTTCAACCTCACCGACTTCGGCAAATTCAACTTGACCAAAGCCTGTTCCTGTGACGAATTACAGGAGCTCCTCCATATGTGAGGAACGCAGATCTTCACCGCGATCTCAACTTGCCCACAATCCATTCGTATCTTAAGGAATTAATAACCTTAAAATACTTCAATTCGATTAAAGAACATCCTAATCTGTTGGTGGTAGAGGCAGGTTCGTATTCCCCAGTGAGGGATTCAGCCCTTACCAGGAGACATCCCAAGGACGTCTTTCTTGATCCCGATGATGAAATCACTTCTATAAATGGGTCGATTCCCCCTCCTCCCCCCCACTGAAGGAGAGGGAATCCGTTTATCTAACACTAACACAGACATACAGACACTACACTAGTACAGAACATTAGGGAACACCGCGTTCGCTGGCAAACGCGAGGTCACAGACACACCCCGTACAAGAGGTTCAATAACCCTTGATACGGGGCGTTTTTAGTTTTGCGACCGGTCTCCCAAATAGCGATAGTGGTTCAAGCTGAGGTTCGTTCCTCCTTTTGAGTTCTCCCTTCAATCACATCGAGCCGCTCCCACCTAGCTAGAGGAGCCTCATTCCGAAAGCAGGGGCCGGGGTGCCTCGGGACTGCAGTCGGCGAAGCGTCGCCTCGCCACCGGCAGTATCGTTACACTCAATAGCTCGTAGGTCCTCACTTACGAGTCTATTTCGATGAAGCTGTAAAGGCCGCAGGGCCAACAGCATGCACTCTCAGAAAAAAAAAAGATTGTGTGAAACCATGTCCAGCTGAGGGCTAAAAACAGGTTGTGATATATTAAATCTGCCTTTGTGTTCCGGTAATTAGTTTAAAATTATTTCATAAAATGAAATTAATATTAAAGTAAAAAGCAATGTTGCAGCCATATTTAAATATTGGACACATGTCTCCCCTCATTTCTTATGGCAACTCTTCACATTGGCCAACATTGTGGCGAATGTTGTGGCAAAGATATAAGCTAAGAGTTTGTGATGGCGTCCATACTTTGGAAGGTCATTCAGTTTGCTTCACTTTAATAGAATAGAATAGAATAATTTTTATTCAATATTGATTATTTCATAATACTTATTGAAAGTCATTTTTTATTTACCACTGGTTCAGAATATTAAGAATATTAATAAAATGTATATTAAGGCGCTAACGGCTGTTGCGGTTTATTTATTCACACTATACCGCTACTGTTTATAAGAAAAGGGTGATCAAACAGAAATGAGCAAAAAATATTTCTTGGGTTCCACAAACAATTTTTGGCTTGGTAGAGCTCTATAAAGCGAAAACTTTCTTCATTGGTCATTTTTATTGACATTTTGTAAACACTAGTTATGTCGCATGAAAATAAAATTTAAATCAGGTGCGTGCGATCACTCTGGGAGCTCGTAGCAAACTAAACGCGCGCCTAACGTGTGGACGTGGCGGCCATAACTCTACCACAACCCTTTGATCTTTTGTAAAAAAACCGACACCACACGGATCTCGCGCCAACTTCTAGACCATCATTCCAATACATACCAAGATAAGTACAAGCACCCGCTCTACATGACGGCCATAGGTACTGGCCACAACATTTGCCACAATGTTGGCCAACGTGAAGAGCCACTTTGAGAGAATATAACATATATTATGAGCAAGCAGAATAGAACAATACACCTGACTGTAATAAATACTATTGTGATCGGTGCTTTAATCAAACACAATCCATACTGTAACAATATTGTTCGATCTAAATCGGCTTAAGTCTATTCACATCGCTCGTAATTGTCTGCATTAATATGGTTCCTTTATAACAGTTTGTCAGCAGCAGTTGCTATATTTTTATTTATGTACTTATAGTAGTCTTTCTTTGACATAATTATAAAGAACTAAAAAAGGAAAATTAAATTAAACAAAATTTTATGATCTCTTATATTTACGCGAACAGTAGACATTGAATAAAACTACTTTTACGGATTCATACGCGTTTAAGTTCCCCGTGACAATGGGTGCTGTGAACCACCCGAATCGGGAATTTAAAAATAAGTTAATTAAACACGATAGAATCCGAAAAAGTAGTTTTATTTAATAAACAAAACTTATTAAACTCCTAGAAAGTACAAAAATTATATAATTTATAACATTGGCATCAGCTACAATATGACGGGTTGTCTTTATTGTATTGTACGAGTATGGTTACGCTTAACATAGTGATTTGCTGTTCGCAGTACCAGTCGTCACGCACATTGAACGTTCCTCCTCGTTCCCTATTAATTATTTTAAAGTATCTACTATATGGTCATTGTAGAAGCGTGCTCGTCGCGACCCCTGCCAGCCCTTTTCAGGGCTGCAATTCTACTCAGCTGCGCACCCATGCCAACGAGGGTTAGGGCGTCCCCACAAGGCGACGCACATCAGCTCGTCCCCGTTGGTGTGAAATGCATCGCGCAAAACGGCAATGGGGACCGCCACCCGTCACGCACAGCCCGACACGGCGGAAGGTGGAAGACAGAGTGCAGAGTTGGCACGTGGAATGTTAGAGGAGGCATGAGAGATAAGACGAATGAGTTGATCGAAATAATGAAAGAAAGAGAATTAGATGTCGTGTGTATGTCGGAGACCAAACGGAAGGGCAGTGGTACTGAAGAGCTCCCTGGCGGGGCGTTAGCTCTATGGTCCGGAGTCCCGGAGAGCGAGAACGCCTGCCAGGGAGTGAGGGTGCTGCTGTCTTCTCGGTTGGTCGATGTTATGACTGAATATAAGGTTGTGAACTCAAGACTTCTCTGGGTTCGCTTTAAATTGGGACTGACGTAGTTATTCCTTTTAGCTGTTTATGCGCCGGTAGCTCCGTCGTCCAGGGCTGAGCTGGAGGAGTTTTGGGAGAATATAAGAGAAGTTCTAGATTTGGCTAGGGGAAACGAAAGAATTGTTGTATGTGGTGATTTGAATGGATGGGTTGGTACCGCTCGACCAGGGTACGAGTCGGTACTTGGAAAGTTTGGCGATAAAAGGGTTAATGATGCTAGCAAGCTTATAGTGGCAGTATGCAAGGAAAAGGGTCTTCTTGTAACAAACACTATGTTTAATCACAAGAAGATCCATATGTATACTAGAGAACGAAAGAATGAGAGAAGTATGATCGATTTGTTCCTGGTGGATGACCGACTGCGAAAACAGGTGATGGATACGCAAGTGTTCAGGGGTGCTGACCTGGGAACGGATCACTATCTAGTGATTACTAGATTTAGGGGTCTGTTCGCGGGTTGGCGCTATCGGACGGCAGTAACAGAACCACAGTCGGTCTGTCGCATCCGAAGCTGGAAGCTTCAGGAAGCGGATACTAGGGACAAATATCTTGCGAGGGTAGCCGAAAAGCTTGACACCATCGATGGCAGAAAAGAATGTGTAGAAAGAACATGGCAGAACCTTAAGGATGGAATGGTAAGTGCAGCGGAAGAAGTGTGTGGAACAATAAAAAGAGGCAGTAGTAAAAGAAGAGATGCATGGTGGAATGATGAAGTGAAAGAAGCTGTAAAGAAGAAGAAGAAAGCATGGTTAGACTACTTGGCCTCCAGTAATGATAAGGATATGAGAGAGAAGATGAAAGAAAGATATAAGCTGCAGAAAGTTCACATGAAAGCATTGATTGAGGAAGTGCGTGAAAGGTATAGAATGGAAGCGGACGAAAGGTTGTCGCACAACTTTAAGGAGAACTCCAAACTCTTCTGGAAAGAGGTTGGAAGGACCCGAAGTGGTGCGACGGCCTTAAGAATGAACAAAGTGCTTTCGAGATCTAATGACGTCCTCTTAGAAAAATTGGACGTCATGCAGCGATGGAGCGAATTTTATAGAGAAATGTATGCGTGTGATGATCTTATTGAGGGATCCGGGGATGATGCCGTGACTGGTACGCCAGACCTGGACCTCGATGACACTGAGGTCATCAGTATGAAAGAGATTGAACGTGCGATTCGAAATTTGAAATGTGGTAAGGCTGCGGGACTAGACAGAGTTACTGCTGAAATGGTCAAGTATGGTGGGCCTCGCGTCTGGGACAGCTTTCATCTGCTGTGCAATTTGTGCTGGCGGACGGGGGATGTCCCGGATGATTGGCGATCCGCAGTCATTGTGCCTTTATATAAAGGTAAAGGTTCACATTTTGACTGCGGGTGCTATCGGGCGATCAGCTTGACCAGTTTAGCAAGTAAAGTTTACTCGAAGGTTTTGACACGTAGAATGCAAGAGAAATCGGAAAGATTTCTATGGGAGGCACAATGCGGATTTAGACCTGGAAGAGGATGCACGGATCAAATGTTTTCTCTCCGCATGATCACGGAAAAGCTTCTGGCTGCAAACCAGAAGATTTTCTGTGCTTTTGTGGATCTTGAGAAAGCATTTGATAAGGTTGTAAGGAAGAAAATTTGGGAGCTGTTGCCGGGGTATGGTGTGGATGGTCGATTGCTAAGGGCTGTGCAGTCTCTTTACTGTGACTGTAAAGCCTGTGTGCGGGTAGGGCACGACCTGTCACCCATGTTTAACGTCCAAACGGGCGTAAAGCAGGGTTGTGTCATGTCTTCCTGGCTGTTCATACTGTATCTCGACAGCTGTTTACAGAAGCTGAAAGATAGCTATTTGGGTGTGAAATTGGGTGACATAAAAGTAAATTGTCTGCTGTATGCTGATGATGCAGTGTTTATTGCACCATCAGAGGCAGAACTGCAGGCATTAGTCACGTGTATGAAAGAGGAATGTGAAATTAAAGGTCTCCGTTTGAATGCTAATAAAACTAAGGTTCTGGTATTTGAAAGGGACGAAGAGAGAACGAAGTGTGAAATATGGGTAAATCAGGAATGTCTAGAACAGGTAAATGAAATTGTATACTTGGGGAGTGCTTTTAGCCGGGATGGAAGATGTGATTTAGATGTGGACAGGCGTGTCGCTGCCGGGAACAAAGTCAATGGTGCCCTGACTGCGTTAGTCAAAAGGCAAGGCGTAGTGAAGAGTGCACGCCTTGCAATACATAACGCAATGTTGGTACCGACTTTGTTATATGGCAGCGAAACCTGGGTATGCCAGAAGAAGCATAAAAGCAAGTTGAATGCAGTGGAGATGCGATCTCTTCGTAAAATGTGCGGCGTTACTATGGCCGACCGAAAGCGAAACGAAGAGATTCGCAATATGGCAGGTTTGAAAGATGACCTTATCACAAAAATTGATAAGGGCGTGCTTCGGTGGTTTGGGCACGTTGAGCGAATGAGTGAAGACCGAATGGTGAAGAAAATATATAGCGCGAAATTTTATATTAAAAGGTGTCGAGGTAGACCGAGACTAACTTTCGAAGACGATGTGAGCAAATTGCTCGAAGGGGGTAGGGTCAAGAGTACTCGGATACCTAGACGTGCATGTATGAAGAAGATAATGAATCTGAAAGAAGCGAAAGAGGTATGTAAGGATCGTAACACTTGGCGATATGTGCTCTCTGGCTACCCCGTCAGGGAATGTGCGTGAAGATAAGTAAGTAAGTAAGTATTTTATATATAGTTTGATGTTTATAACAATTTCCAGACCGAATTTCGGTCCTGGCAGCCAGTCTCAACTCACAAGTCTCATATTATGACGGTATGATAGTGCTCGAGTGTGTACGCAAACACAAGTGCCCTATTTCCTCTCAACACGACATTTTTTTAAAGATATTGACGGCAGCTTTAGCGAGCGGGCACTTGATGGCGATAGGATCTCAAGGTGCCTAAGCAGACACATTATCCTGAGGTTCACCTCACCTTTTTACGTGATAGAGCCATGCTGCAGCTATATTAGTAGTATAGTTGTAGCACGAATGGGTCGGCTAGACCGGGGAACAACCACGCTCTCACAGAATACCAGCGTAAAATAGCAGCTTAATGCTGCTGTATATCGTGTGGTGAGTGTAGAGAACCGGAGACCCTTTTTACTGGAAACGAGGCATTCCATCTTAGTTCTCACGAGTGACAACGCATCTGCATTTTGGTTTGTAATCGAGAATAGATGTAGATGTCTGTGGGCCGCAGCAACCACTTACCATCAGGTGGACTGTTTGCTCGATTGTCGCCCTTGTCCTATAAAAATGGAAACCAGCGCAACACATGTTTCACTGTTTCTACTAATAGTTCATATGCGCAGACATTTAATACACAAAATCGCACAACTTTTAAACATCAAAATCCAATTAAACCATTATTTAAACAATTATACACGAGGATACAGGATGCCTGTCAAGATTCCTTTGCACAACTTTTACTGTAATATTTTCCCGTGCAAAGAAGGCAAAGAGATCTTAGCTCATATAGACATGAACGTGATCAAACCGCTTTCATTTAATTGGTTAAAGCATTTTATATGATAAAATCATGGAAGTAGACCACTTCGTTTTGTACGGCAACTTTAACAGCTATATACATTATTTTCTTTTTTGTGCATATCCATACATACGTCTATATATAAAATTTGTGTGTCTCTCTTTAATATTAAAAAAATGACTTCTAGTAAGCTCAGGGGGGAGGGGGTTATGATACTAAGACATAGATTACCATTCTTTTTTCTGTCTGTCCGGGCTAATCTATGGAACGGCTGAATCGATTATGATAAAACTTAACGAACACACGAAGCAATGACACGAAGGATCTAGGCTGTATTTTAATGTAAAACACTTGAGATGTTTTTTTTTTGAAAAATCTATAGTCTTTGGTAATCATAAATCTAAATCACACCATGTCAATAGGTCCTATCCAGTCGTAGCCGGGCCGGGTCGCTAGTCTATAATACAGCACGTTTCGAAAGTTTCCTCTCCTTTTATAATGAATACAAAAAAAAGTTACTTAAATTATCGTTGTTCACGCATAATACGATGCTAAGGTAAAATAATAATTTAATAACATTGCCGTTTGCGGGATGTTCATTAAAATTTCCCTTAAACCACACGGTATTGAATTCGAAACATTCGACATTTGTATACATGAATAAGTTTAAATTATTTGGTTTAAAGGTAATGAGGTTTTAATATAAATTCAAACATCAATAATATATAAAATAATATTGATCTAAATTAAGGGTTAAAATTGCAACTCAGATGCGATTTTTATTGATTGACTATAAGTTAATACTTAAGTAAGATTTCACATTATAGAAGTGGTGATGCAGTCTTGAATGACAAATCATACTAGCTTTTTCTGAAGTAGTTCGTAACGATAAATTGCACTAGCTTGGAAACTAGACTGCATTTGTGGCGACATGAGAGACTATATCACCACATTTAGGCCAAAATGTATCGTGGAAGGCGACTAAAAGATATTATGCTATAATAATCTTACTGGCTTCCCTTATTTTTATAGAATAAGGGTAACAAACGAGCACACAGTCCATCAAGTGGATGCTGCGGCCTATTCACATCTACATTTATCTTCGATTAAGAATCAAAATGCAGATGCGTTGTCACCCTCGAGGACTAAGACGGATTGCCTCGTTTCCAGTGGAAAGAGTCTCGAGTCCTCTATTCTCACCATATGAAACAAAGAAGCATTAAGCCGTTATTTTAGGAAATGAAATTAAAATGACGGTATAACCACCTTGTGTACGTAAATTAAAAATACCCGAAACGGCGATTAAGGCAAATTCTCTTACAATTGAACAGGTCCATTTCCAACTTTAAAAGTTTATGAGTAAGTGATGTAGAAAAAGGAGAAGAAAAGTTGGAAAAATTCTGATTTCCTTTCACTTGAACTCAACTCCTTTTCACTCGAATATAACAATAATAGCTTGCGACTCATTGAATTCGTTTGCTGTTGCTGTATTATGAAAAACAAAGCAAAAAGATTCATCCGTAAGTTGCTATATTCACAACGAAATTTCGTTGTGAATATATCAACTTACTACAATAACTATATAACACTATAATGTGGAATTGGTACCGTGTAGTGACGGGCACCATGTAGTGGCGGTGCGGTGTAAGAATATCCATACCCCATATCGTTCCGTGGGTGTCCTAAGAGGCGACAGAGGAAACAAATCAGGAGATGGGCGGCAGCGTCTTCCTAATAAAGACAAAAATAAAAAACTGCGCTTGCCAACCCGCTTGCCAAGCGCGGTGACTATGGCAAAATCACCCCTATGAGGCAATCTATGGGGGACGCCTATGATCAACAGTGGATTTTAATAGGCTGTAACGGTAACGGATGAGGCTAGGGCAATTACATCATGAAATTCTTCACTCTCCAAAATGGTCGTGGTATAAGAGCACGTATAATGAAAATATCTTGTCTGGACTTGTAAGAGTATCTTTGATACCGATTCAAAAATGTACAAATTAAATAAACGTTAGATAAAGTAAGCGGCGGTTAAGCGCTCGCTATAAATTTCACAGTAAACGAGCAACCTAGGTGCGGTTCGGCACCATTGAAATTGTTAATTGAAAATTTAAATGCTGATTTACTACATGCTCGGCTGTAAAATAAAAGATCGTGAGGAAAGCTGCATATATGTGAGAAATAAGAAAAAAATATTTCGAAGACAATTGAAGTTCGTCAACATTCATTGGGGCAGCGCGGCGGACAATTTCTTGCCGTAAAATCCCCTCAGAAATAAGAGGAGGCCTGTGACCAGCATTGGGACGTATATAGGCTGTAACTTTACCTTTAGATAGAATAAACAAAATTGGTATATTACAAATATTTCGTATTTGCTATTGCCGGAAAACTGCACGTATTTTTTTGTATTTTACGACCATTCTAGATAAAATGGACGATTTAGTAACTGAAGCGTTGTAGAATAATATTACATTTAAAACTCAAGATATATAACAAATTTGTATTTGGGGCTTGTAATCTACACAAGACAACATTTTTCACATTACAAGTCGGCCTGTAGGTCTGTAGGTTTTGTGTCAATATTAAGAAAAAAGTTAGTTTGACTCAATGGTTCTGACACTGCATACTTCAGCGGGTTTGCCCTTCATTAATGACACGTGATACCATTTCAATTGACGTAAGCCGACGCTTACCTCATAAAGCATTTTAGTTGTTTGTTGCGTGTAAATTGGACGTAATTCTTCGTTTCTATCGTTTGCCATAATGAAATTATTTGTACTTTTTTCTACTTTAACCATTGTACTCAAAATAGAGACAAACTCTTCCATTTATAAATATAATGCGCTTTTAACAGATTTTAACCTCAGTGACGTATTTAAAGAAAATATAGAAGCAGTTCTCGCGTAGCGTGTAGGGTCCAGATAGTTAGATGTGGTGCGTGTTACTTCGCTACGTAGATATGTGAATTTTACAATATTTAACTTGTTCGGGTGATGCGGAATTGTGCATGCGCGCGTCGAGTAGATATACGGTCTAGGATTCGAACCGCGCATTCCTTGGTCGAGAGCGTCTCCCGGTTGATTGTCTGGAAAATATTATAACTGTGCCGTCGCGTTAAGTGCCTTTTTTTGTGTGTTGGTTGGTTGGTTAGTTTACGTGTCAACGAGGCGTATTTTGGATTATTTTCACCAAGTGACTGCTTCTATATTTTCTTCTTGCATGTTGGCGAACTTCATATGTACGATTCATATGTACTTAGGTACGATGAAAATCTTATGAGATAATCAGAGTTAGACTTAGACCCAAGAATAACTGTCCTTGTTAAAAAGTAGACTTCGGCTGCTATCCGACCGCTGAATTCGCAATTTAGTGACGTACTTTAACTGCTGAGCCCAAAACATGAAATAAAATGAATATTCATGACCAAGTGCTACCCAGCAGCTTACAGAATACAGAAATGGCTTGCTTAGAGACTTAATCGCGATTTGGTGTTTAAACTCTAAAGCTCTTTAAACTTCTTTTTTATTTTGCATTGATAGTATAAATTTATCTATTCTTAGTTTATAATTATATATATATATATACATTTATTAAGTATTATGTAATGACCTATAAAAATTAGTATATTCTATTCTATGCTTATTTTAGTTTAAATTTGCATATTGTATATATGTAAACGTGGTAAAAATGCTTTTCTATATTGAATAAATTCTATTCTCTCCCGTCCTGTTCTGTTGTGTTCGGTTTTATTCCATTCTATTTTATTCTGTTGTATTATATTTTATGCTATTCAACACAAATTATGTTTTTATACTATATTTATTACAATAATTATTTCAGTATCAATATTATTTAAATCTTTTGTGCGGGACAAGTGAAAACAAATATTGATAAGATAATACATAAATAAGACAAACATTTTATGTTATATTAATGGAATAAATATTATAGTTTAGAGTTTATACTAAAATAGGATATAAGGGTTTATGTTATATTAAACTGAATAAAGATTATAGAATTACACATAAAATAGGATATAAGCATTTGTTATGATAAGGAAAATAATAGTTTAGTGTTTATATCTGTATAATAGAATTAGTTTTAATGTAAACGATGACTCAGTAAGGTGGTCAATTTGTATAGTAGAACTAGCTTAAGGTAAACAATGTAACGTGACTCAGCAAGGTGGTCACTTAACATCGTCACTTGCTCTGTCACGCCTCGCGCAAATTGGTCGACGCCGTTCGTACGATACGTACACCGTATATATTGACCCAGCCGAGGTGGTGTAAAAGAGGGGCGATTTTCGTCGTTCGTTCCCGCTGCCGTCTCTGCCCCCGCAGCCCCCGCCGCTGCTAATGTCTTTGGACATCGCCCCACCTTCTAAGCCAGCTTCCCACTGTACCCCTATACTTGCTAAGAAGCAAGTCCCGCCCCCTGTCTTCTTAAGAGACAAGGCAAAATTCACGGAACTATCCAAAACCTGCTACAACGCAGGAATTAAGTATGACCACCCTATAAACCTCGGGGAGGCTATTAAAATTATCCCCAATTCAATCGATGACTTCCGTCGTCTCACCAGGCTATTTACAGCCGAACGAGTATCTTACCATACATACGCTCTTCCGGAAGAGCGTAAAGTCAGGGCCGTCATCCGCGGCGTCCCCTTCGAATTTTCCAACGAGGAAATCCTTGAGGACCTTAAGTCCCAAGGTTTCCCCGTAGAAGCCGTGCACAAAATGCACAGTAGAACGGGCCAGAGGTTCTCTCTTGCCTAGTAATTTTAACTAACGTGCCGGAGGCGAAAGCCATCTTCCGGCAGGTACGCACAGTGTGCGGCCTGTCGAGTGTGAGGGTTGAGCCTCCACATACGCGCGGGTTCCCGGCGCCGTGCCACCGCTGCCATCTGTATGGTTATGCGGCGGCCAATTGCTCCGCCCCACCCACCTGGGTGGGGCGGAGCAATTGGCCGCCGCAAGGCACTTAACGTACCTGCGTTAAGTGCCTTGAACCCCACAACACTAAAGAGTGTCCTCGGCCCAAAGACGCCGAATCCCCACCCGCGTGTGTCCTGTGTAAACGAACAGGCCACCCGGCTAACTACAGAGGCTGCCCTTGCGCACCTCATCCTCGCCCCAGTAGGCAAGCCCCACCGCCGGTCAATGACCGCTCATTCCCGGCTCTTTACCAACGGATGCCCCGTCAGGGCCTTTCTCAGCCCACCCAGGGCTTCTCTCGGCCCTCTCAGGGTCCCCCTAGGCCTACCCTCAGGGAACTCTTCAGCAGCCTATGCAGCCTCCAGTCTTTCCCTGGCGCCCCAAAAAGGCAGACCCACCGCGGATATCCTCCGTCCCACAACAATCACAACCCTCAATGGCTGATGACCTAAAAATGGTGTATTCCGCTATTAGGAACATCAACGTTGGGGAAATCGCTGCGTTAGCACACAAATTGCGCGCTGCGAGGTCCCCTCAGGACCGTCTCCTCGCTCTTGCAGAGCATCATAATCTTTTGTGCTCGTTGTAAGTTAAGTTCACTTAATTAACTTAACTCACAATGACAGAGCAGTTTGCTCTACCAAAGTCTCACGGTCGTATCAAACTTAAGGGATTATCGCTTGTATCCTTTAACATTCGCGGTTTGCGGAATAACCTCCCAGAGCTTAAGCTCTTTCTTCGAAATCGTGAAGCCGGTTTCCTCCTCCTACAGGAAACTAATCTCAATACTAAGGACACTAAAGGCCTTTCCATTAAAAACTTCTCTCTTCTTGGTAATGACAGACCCGACCGCTGAGGCGGCGGTACGGCCATTTATTACAAGAAGACACTTCACTGCTCTCCCATTTCTACTCCGCAACTTTCCAACATGGAAGCAACGGTATGCAGGCTAGCTATGACTGGACATCGGTCCATCTTCATAGCCTCCTGTTACATCAAAACCCTTCCCCTCAAAAAAGATTTTGAGGCTATTTTATCTCTAGGTAATTCAGTCATTATGTTTGGAGATTTTAACTCCAAGCATACTGAATGGACATGCCGTACTACTTTACGTAGCGGCAGGATACTGCTCCATATCACGCAGTCTCTTGACCTTACCGTCCACAGTCCCCTCGGTGCTACTCACTATCCCGATATTACCGATTACGCACCCGACGTACTAGATTTTGCAATATTCAAAAGTGTTTCCCTCAACCTCAGAGCAATCGAGACACTAGACGATCTAGGATCCGACCACAGACCGGTCTCCCTCATTGTTGGCCATCAGCCACCCCCCTCAACACCCTCTACTAAAACCTTCACAAATTGGAAGGGCTTCAAGGAGTCCCTAGCGAAAGCTCTGGACTCACAGGACTCCCCCATCTCCCTATCGTCGGACTTAGACAGTCCTGAAAAAATCGACACTGCGGTCGATTCACTCTCCACCCTTATTAAAACCTCCCTCAAGGACAATTAAATGGTCGTCCCGGTTGCTAATAATAGTGGGCTTCGCCTGCATATTAGCAACCTATTAAAAGCCAAAAAAGCTGCTTTCCGGAGAGCAGCAAAATATCCCACGCCCGAATATAGGCGCACGGCCAATCGTCTTCAACGAGAACTCCGTTTCTGCCTCTCTGAATTTCGAGACCTCGAAAAGAGTAAGCTCATGGAGAATATCTCTCCCTCTCATACAGTGTACTATCAGATGGCAAGAGCCCTCCACATAGACGCTATCACCCACACTCCTCCTCTCTCCCGTCTCGACGGTACGGTAGCCTTCGAGGACGAGGAAAAGGCTGAGTGATTTGCAGACAGCATTGCCGCTCAATGCTCTCCTAGCTCTCAACCCGTCGACCCCTCACACGTCCAGGCAGTGGAGGATGAGGTCCGCCGCCGGAACTCACCCCCTACAGCCTCCGAACCTATCTCTGTGTCCAATGATGAGATTTCATTCCTCATCAAGGGACTTAAGCCTAAAAAGGCTCCGGGCGCGGATGGCATCTAACCCTTTTATCTATTATCTTCAATGCCTGCTTCAACCTTAGTTACTTTCCCACTACGTGGAAAGAGGCAACTGTGATTGGTATTCCCAAGCCAGGCAAGCCTCTCAACCTACCCTCCAGTCATCGCCCCATTAGCCTCCTCAAGGCCATGGGCAAGCTCTTCGAAAGAGTCATCCAAACTCGCATAAGGCACCACCTGTTTCCCACAGATGGTGACCCTCACATCATCCCCCATCAATTCGGTTTCCGAGCGAAACACTCTTGTCCCCAACAAGTTCACCGTATTGTGGAATATATCCTCAGCGGTTTTTATCCTCGTCGTCATAAGACCATCGCGGTCTTTTTCGACATAGCTAAAGCCTTTGATAGAGTCTGGCATGAAGGCCTTATCTACAAATTATACAAAATAGGTCTCCCCGATCGTCTAGTACGTCTCGTGGCCTCTTATCTAAAGCATCGTACCTTTCGTTTTAGACACGAAGGCACGCTATCTTCTCAGCGCCCCATCAAAGCTGGTGTCCCTCAGGGCTCAGTACTTGCTCCTCTCCTGTACATTTTGTTCACCAACGACATTCCCATCCCGTTGAAAGGTGTTCAGCTCTCCCTCTTTGCAGATGACACTGCCCTATACTGTAAAGGTATCTCGCTACCTTACATACGCAACAAGATCCAAAAGTCAGTTGATTACCTAGGAGTTTGGTTCAAAAAATGGCGCATCGACGTGAACCCGGAGAAGAGCTGCGTTCACTTCGATTATAAACGACGCCAACTCAAAAACACTCCACCAATACGTATGCTAGGGACCCCTGTCCCCTGGCATACGACGGCCAAACATTTAGGCGTCACCCTTGACACGAGGCTCACTTTCATGTCCCACGTCAAAAGAATAACCCGTCACGCACGTTTTTACCTGGGTAGGCTTAACAGTCTGTTGGGCCGACACAGTAAAATGTCCCTCAGAAACAAGCGTACCCTTTATATGGTCTGTATACGACCAGTCATGTCCTACGCGGGCCCCATTTTTGCCCACGCTGACTCTAAAAATTATTAATGAACTCCAAGTAGTTCAAAACCTCTTCTGTCGTCGAGCTACGAACGCACCTTGGTACGTCCGTAATGCCGACCTTCATCGGGACTTAGAGCTCCCTCCAATCCAACAATTCCTTAAAAAAAACTCTCTGAGAACTTCTTAAAAGCCTCAGAGTCGCATTCCAATCATTTTATTCGTGAGGCAGCTAACTATGCAGCCCTACTCCCCTCTCGCTATAGCGTCCGCAGGCCGAGGAACTCCCTCTCGGACCCGCCTAATAAACTTTCAAACGACCTGAACTGCCTCCTGGTGGCTCAGGCCAACTCTAATTAAGTTATTAATAATTAATTTGCCTTCGTAGGCACTCCCTCAGCGGCTAATAGACGCCTGCGCCCTCTTTTCCCAAAAAAGGGTCGCTTCCGATACGGCATAAGAAGCTTTAAACAGCTGGTTGCCAGTCCCCAAAGGCGGTTTTAGAGGGTATCACTTAGGTTCCCCCGGTAGGCAGTGACTCCCTCATAACCACGATAGACCGGCTGTCGTGGTATGCGTAATGCATTTCCGCTTCCCTACATAAAGGGTAGCCCTTTTCCAATTGCTTCGGGCGTAAAAAAAAAGTCGTTCGACACAGTCGGCGGCCAGCTACTTCAAGAAAAACATTGAATATAGAAGAAAGAAAATATCTCAGCGGTTTTATTCTTCACCAACCCAGCACTCAATTGTGCCTGTAGGGCACACTTTTTTTATTAAAAATAATATTTTATTTTAATATATTTTATTAAAAATCAAAGTTATTAACTTAACTAAAATTTTATTAATATTTTGAAATAAAGACTTCTTATAATTAATTGCCATTAAAATTTTCTAAGATAAATCTATATTTAATATGAATAGAACAGAGGGGGAATAAGTAAACAGATGTGAAAATAGAAAATATTTGCTCGGCTAATATTTTACCAGAAGTCAATACACATTTTAACGTAAAAATATACACTAATAGTTATGGCATAAGGTGATAGTTAGTGTGTTATTAGTGTATTAATGCTTGTGTATAAAATGTTGCCAAATGTAAACTAAAATTATCTTTAGTTAGCATGCTACACATCTATGAAATATTCTTTTGTCTAATATTTTCTTTCTATTTTTATCATGATTATGATGATAATGCATGCCAGTATGAGCAAAATAGATGAAACATCAAAACCTCGTATTTCCTCGTTAATGAAAGTGTAACAAATAAGGAAAAGATGTCGAATGTCTCGCAGAATAATGTCGGTAAGGTGGATATGGTATAGGCGTAGTACCGATCAATCAAGAAACGGCCTCATAAATATAACACATAAAACGAATTTTGAGTGACTACATATCATGACAGTATCCGCATGTTGAACACATCATCCATATCCGAGCATTTTCCGGGTTGACATTTTTGCTTAGACTTATCTTTGGCACTCTCATAAAATATTTTCGTTACGTACGTAATAATAGAAATATAAAATCAGGATGATAGGACGTATAGAAAGAAAATATGTACCAGTGACTTTTCTGTCGCCGATATAAGTGACTCACATCTAGCATGTATGTTTTGAAGTAAAACTTTTTTAGGTGTGACTTGAGGGTAACTCAAATCGTTTTTCGCATTCTGTTAAATATATAGACCGATTACACAGTTTCTGTATTAATAAAGACAGCGACTGAATATAATATTTAGTAAGTAAATTTTTGTTTTATGTATGTTGCTGGATTTTGATGAATTCAAGATTTTTGATCAAAATCCTAGTATTTTCAAAGCAATTTCATTAGTTTAACAGAGGTTCTTCTGCAAAAGTGATCACTTACCATAAGGTGAACCTCATGCTCGGTTGCCTGATTAAATACGAATAAAAGCTTTTGGTGGAGTTTAGTGTGCCAAAATGCGCGAATCAATCTCAGAAATCGTATGGTCATGGCTGTTAGCCGCAGTGTGCGGTCTGCCATACAATTGCGTTTTATTTACATAGGCTCAAAGTAGTAGCTTTATAATAATAATCAACTTAAACAATCCGTTAATATTCTCGGTATGAAATGGCATATGTACTTGCTACATAACATTTTTATAAATACGTTTGTAATATGTACGATAATCAATATCATTCAATCATACATTAATTGTAATAATTGTACAAATATTGATTAAATTGAAACAATCATACATCATTCAATTTAATAGACACTCCCTGTGTCTATACGCAGAGAAAAACTTTTTATGTAATAAAAAGTAATCTAGATTTTATATTTATCTGCGTTGTTTTAATACTTTATGTATAATGAGGACATAAAAAACACATATTACTTGCTACAGCAAGCAACTCATATAAGTTTTTAGTTCTTGTTTAAGAAAATTTTAATGAATTAATTTTTATGCCATTATAATTATGATTCTTTATATAATAGTGCCCTAAAACCCTGTCCGAAATGAGAGGAGGCTTGTGCCCAGCACTGGAGTTCCCTTAATCCAGGTAAGAGTAGATGTTTGAATGATAATGGTAAATTATGCTGTAATGCGCATTGGTGGACTTCACACTTCTTTTGCATTACGATGCTTTCATTTACTGCCGAGCACGTGGTAAATCAGCACTTAAAAATGTCAAAATCAATATTGGTAAACAAAAAAGACATTTTCAGAGAGGAACCAGCAATAGACTAAAATACTTTTTAATGTATTGCAGTCATTGACAAATTACAATAAAACTAATTTATACGTGGTGAGCCATGCTTCAGCTATATTAGGTCGGCTCGACCCGGGTAGGACCACGCTTTTACAGAATTCCTGTTTCCGTATGGTGAGTGTAGAGAAACGTAGACCATTTTTTACAGTAAACGAAGCATTTCATCTTAATCCTCATCAGTGACACCGCATCTACATTTTGATTCTCAATCGATGATAAATGTAGATATCTATGGGCCATAGCTTCCTGTCATCAGGTGGACTGTGTGCTCGTTTGTCACCCTTTTTATATATAAAAAAAAACATTAATTTGCAACGCAGAAACTGGTATAAACGTGAGTTCCATTTTGATAAAAAATCGTCCAATTTCCTAACGTACTTAACTTGATACGTTCTAATCGACGGCGGAAATTTCATTGTTGTAGGCTCAACAAACAAAATGTCTTATGACTTCTTATTTTCCTTGACTTTTATTTGTTATAACGTTACGTATACTTATAAATACAACCTTATCATTATGTTATGGCTTGCTTCCTTCATTTTTATTTCAAAAGGGCGTTGTTTGTTACATGGTTAAGAATATAATATACTTTTTTTTGCATAGAATATGAAATAAAAAAGGCTTTAATTTGATTTTCTATGCAAAAAAATTAAATTTAAGAAAATAAAAAACTTCTTAAACTTCTTAATATTATACGATGTTTTGCGTCCTAAGATTGTTTACCTATTATAAGGATATTAAAATACTTAATTTCTTTTATGGTAGAGGGCAAATGGCAATGCGACTCAACTGACGGTGAGTGTCATCCGCCGCCCAGTTGTGGGAATAAATCTTTTTGTTATTTTGAGGATAAAGGACATTTAATGCTTTATTTTCTGTACAATTAATAACTGTAACTTAAAAAACCAAACTAAATCAAATGTACTGTATATGCCACAGACTGCCAAATAAAAAAAAATATGTTTACTATATATATAAACTAAAATTCAACCCTGCTGACTTGCTAAATCGATGGCACCATAAAAATTAGGGCATCCATTTAAAAGACGAGCCTCAATAAAAGCCAAATGTTGTGTGGAATGGCGTATTAGGTTGTTCGTCCCAATTTTTTGTCTACCGCAGGTGATCAATCAAGTTTGAGACTTACATTAAGTTCTTTATAAATGGACTATTGACTGTAAATAATGAATAAACCAATGGAATAAATAAAGCCTTTACGTGCCTGAGAATTGCCGTGCGCGTGCAATTTGCCAAGAAAATTTTATTGGAAAATAATCTTATGCTAATAAAAGTTCGTAAACAATGGCCGCTGTATTGTTTCATTATATTTAAAAAAGCCCGATTCTTTGTTTAAAGCCCTTTCAACAGGGTTTTACATTACACGTTTATATCAGATAGATCAGTACGTATCTATGTATGTATGTATCTCAAAATGTAACAGAATTGTATAATTCAGTTTTTACCTACTTTCAGACTTCTAAATTCCTTGAAAGTGTACATTCGAATTTAGATGCGATGACAATACAATATTGAATGAAACTACTTTTACGGATTATATCGCATTCTTAATAAAAATAAGTAAATTAAACACTATGGAATCCACAAAAGCAGTTTTATTCCATGTGTAGTTTTCGGGTAAATATAAGAAATCATTATATAATACAATATTGACTTGGTATCATCCATAGTTAATGCCTTAATGCATTTTATTTTAGTTTTTAAGCTCTAAATTCATTTCTATCAAGCCAGTTCGTGTCCAAAATTCCACCTCTGTGAGTGGCGATATAACCCTAAAAGGTAAGGCGCACTGGATCATTCTTACCTTTAGGATCCACGATGCCAAACGCTGGTTAATAATTTTACAGCATGGATTACATTATGAATTTTATCGCATTCATTTTTTAAATTCTCAAATTTTCGTACGCTTTACAGCACCCATTATCACGGAAACTGAGGTGTTCGACGTCCTGATGTTACAGTTAAACTGAGCTACCTTCAGATTTTAAATTTAAAATCAAATGACCGGGGGAACACACCGCCGACCATCCCGCGGTGTGAGTGCTCCATGCAATAAGTATTGTTCACACAGTGCTCGGTGCGTAAAATACTTCTCTCCCTGGACATCAACATGTCGAGTCCCATCTATTGTGCTGAAGACGTGTGCTCCGGAGTTGGCACCGATTTTAACGCGTCTTTTCGGTACTCCTTCTGCCTAGGCGTAGTCCCGAACTCATGAAAGACAGCTTTGGTGCACTCGATCCCTAAATAAAGCAACCGCTCAGATCCGTCCAACTACAGGCCTATCGCTATCACCTCCTTGTACTCCATTATTAACTGCCAGCTCATGCGGTACCTTGAGAATCACCAGCTGATTAAAGACCGCCAGTACGGTCTCTGTTGAGGTCGCTCAGCTGGTGATCTTCTAGGATACCTAACTCATAAATGGGCGGACGCAGTGGAGTCCAAGTTGGAGGTTTAGGAGTTGGTTTGGACATAGCGAAGACCGTCGATCGGGTTTGGCACAAAGCGCTTCTTTCGAAGCGGCCTTCCTATGGGCTTCCCGAGAAATTGTGCAATTGGATCACCAGTTTTCTTGCAGATCGGAGCATCAAGGTCGTAGTAGACGGTGGATGCTCCGATTACAAGCCCATTAACGCAGGTGTTCCACAAGGCTGCGTGCTATCACCAAAGCTATTTGTTCTGCATATTGTGACGCCTCATAATTATTATCAATAAATAATAATTAAATACATTATAAAGACATTTAAAAATGTCATAGAAATTATATTTTAAACAATTAAAATTCAAATAATAAGCATAAAGTTCAAATATATTCATTTGGAATATTGAATATTATAAAATTAGTAAACGCATAAATTGTCTCTAAAAATCTCTAAATTTATTAAAATTCTGCTTAAAATATTCAAAATGTATTAAATCATATAAATACCTAGTCAGGTCATAAATTCTGTCACATGTTTAATATAAAATAATTGAAACAAGTTTATTCATTATGTAACCATTTATAAACCAAAATGAACTTAACAAAACATAGATTCTTATGACACTAAAGTTTATTCAAAATGACCTCCGTGATTTTGAATACAGGCCTTCAATCTGCGCGGCCAGTCGTTTATCGCAGCACGAACGAGGTCCATGTCAATATCGGCGGCTGCCTTAATTAAGGATGTCTTGAGTGACTCCAAATTGGGATGAGGCTTTGAGCACGCCTTTTCCTCCAAGTGTTGCCATATCTTGTAATCTAACGGATTCAAATCTGGACTGAAGGAGGGCCAGTCTTCGTGCCGGATGAAGTCGATTTCACGCGCCGCCAGCCAGTCTTGTGTGCTCTTCGCTCTATGAGCTGGCGCCGATTCTTGTTGGAATACCCAGTGCCTGTTATTGAACATGATATGAGAAACAGATTCCACAAGGTTCGCCAGCACTGTATTTTGATACACAACTGCATTCGTTTTTACACCTTTCTCACAAAAATGTACCTCTGTTAAGCCCCAATAAGAAACTCCCAACCATACCATGAGCGAGGATGGAAAATGACCTCGTTGGACACGCGATTTACGGTTGCTCGCTTCTTCACTACTGTGTGCGTACACCTTATTGTTTTGTTTGTTGTAGCTCTCTTCTACGGTAAAAATTTGTTCATCCGGAAAAATAATTTCCCGATATTTTTCCCCCGTACCGCTTCAACAAAGCGCGGCATCTCTTCAGTCTCAGGTCCAATAGACGAGCATTCAAACGATGTCCTGTTTCTCTTCGATATTCCCGAAGCCCTAAGTCTTCATTTAACACCCTTTTCACTGTGGTTCTGCTTAACCCCATCTGAAGGTCCAACAGTTTCTGCTTACGTTTGGGATTTCTTTGACAGCTTTTATCACTGCTGGAGTCCTAACAGACCGAGAGCGACCACTTCTTGACCTGTCATCTACACTAGAGTCTTCATTGTATCGTTTGATGGTACGATAAACGAATCTTCAGAAATGTCAAAAATTTGAATTGACGCGTAACCGCAACGATGCAACGCAATAACTGCAACACGGTCTTCTTTAAGCGTCCACTCCATATTTAAAAATGAGTAAAATTCTAAAAAGTATACAGTTTTATTTTCATGAACAATTCGAAATTCGAATTCAATAAACTTTTTTATGGCCAGCATTCTAAAAGAAAAGTTTTTACTGTGTGAAAATACTTATGACCTGACTAGGTACAAGTCGATTATGTTGCAATGATAAAGATAAATAACATTTGTAATATAATAGAAAAAATGGATCAAAATTTTCAAAGTTGATGAAGTTGTTTTTGTAATAATCGGAAAATTTCTAAGTTGATGAAGGTGTTCTTGTAATGTTCCCTTATATGGGGGCTTTGTCGGAGACACATACCCAAGGTTGTACATATATATGGGGTGGTCGGCTGATCGACTGCTAGTACTAAGGTTGCACAATGACTAGTCCTATATTAGGGACTTATGAAAGTAAGGTCTATGGAACCAAAGCATTAATATACAAGGTCTCTATGATGCATAAGCATTATGATAGCAGAGTTATGACTTCAAGTCCCATATGAATAAGACATACAATAGTATGGTCTATGAAATAAAGCAAATATGTGGAAGGTCTCAAATATGTAAAATCATTATATTGAAAGAAATAAGACTTGAAAAGGATTATTATAGTGGCGTGTAGGTTGTTTCACAGCCTCCGAGACCGAGGTAAACTTGGACTCGCTAACCGATGTGTCCTAGACATATCATCTTAGTGTCGGTGGTAAGCGGGTTTGTTGTAGCAATACCACTTGCCCGTGGACATCGCACGCCTCTACCTTTGTGGGTGGCGTCTTAGCTCATAGCGTTATGATACGTCGGCTATCTTTCGGGTTAGGGTGAGTGTGTTTGGTAGTACTTTTAAGTGCAGCAACTCCATGTCTTAGTGCAATAGCGCTATAATACGTGGAGTTTTGGCTACTGATGTCTTAGTACCGTGCTACTATGATACGTTGGTGGTATTTTTAGTTAACAACATTATCAATTTTGTTACCAAAGTTGATAGGGATCATGTGGGTGTGTTGTGAGGGGGCACTATCCGTATGATAGTTGCATTGATGCTTACCGCTACTTGCAGTATTGCGTCTTGTGATGTATCTGCGGGTGTGCTGCACCTGATTCGACGCATCTTGTGATTCTGGTCGATGGAGGTATGCGGGTGGTGATGTCTGCTCGGACTGTATTGGGGACCTTGGGATGGTGTAAGACCGACGATAGTCGTATTGATGCTTGTAGCGTTCTGCAGCACTGCGTCTCTGCGATGGTTGTTTGGCGGGTCGCTATTCTCAATGGCGCTCCCTGCGTCTTGGTTTGACTGACAACCTAAGTAGCTTTGCCCAAGTCGGGTCCCTTCATTGCGGGACTGCAGACTGTCTGACCTCCATGATGTGTTATATAACAACGTAATAATAAATCTCTATAAAGTTCCCACCTTTGAAAGATTGAAGGCAACTTGTTGGTGGGTGAGACAAACATGATCGAAAAATGCATATAATCAACGTCAGTGACACAAACCCTTTCTGAGGGCGAATTATTACTATTATCTTATAACTGCCTATTGGCTATATCTGCCATTGTATTGGTTGGTGGAGCATATGTGTCGACCTCATGCGTATGGTAGCTGGAGGGAGAATCTGAGGAGGCTCTCAAGACTGCGGCCGAAAGCCGCGCAACGTGGGACCCCATTCCCTTGAGATGAGCAGTAGACTCATGACATGCTCTGCGGCCAATTGGCCGTGCTGACCATGCAATTGGCGGTGTTGCCTTATACTTACATCACGTCTACAGGAACGGTGGTCTGGCAGGTGGTGGCGCTCACGGAGGGCTTTTTATGGCCAGTGTGCTTATTGTTGCCTAACACGTGTGACGTACATTCACTGTCGCTGGATTTGATTGTATTCTGTATGGCGTTTACACGCATTGACATGCGCGACTTTGGTCGATGTTTGTGCTTACGCACTATCAAGGGGCCAAGTCCTCTTTTACTGGTTCGCCAGTTATTTTGCTGTGGACTACGGTCCAGTTCCCAACTTAGCGTTACCTTCGAGGGGATTATTGTGAGCCTTTTCCAAGCGGGAAGGGATTAATTAATAAGGAATTGACTGTTGTGAACCTGATACAAGTGGAATAGGGACAATTTATTGTTCTTAACATTTTTGAGCTCTGTCTTCGTAAACGGTGTTTCTTAGCTTATAAGACGCTACCAACAGCTTTCGATTGCTCTCGTGAGTATTCATTCTTCCAAGATACACCTAAAAGAACTAAGTTACTATACAAACATAACGTAAATAAGGGTCCTAACTAAGACGATTACGCCATAAATTTATTAAACGGCCTATATTTAAACCTTTAGAAAGATCAATATATGGTTAATATACTGGTAACGCAAATTAGATATATTTTTATATCTTATAGATATAGATTCTAAAGAAATACAAGTATAAGTATATATAGATAGATAGAAAGGGGGGAGGGGTCGTTACAATATCAATGATATGTTGCAAATCAGTAACATTAATTGCTATGCAGACGACAGCACTTGCGATGCTTTATACACCGGCCGTGCCAATATTTCCCGGGAAAACATCGCCGAGTTCAGACACAAGTTTGTTCCGGACAAACTTGTGTCTGAAGTCGAGACGTTGTTGAACAAAGTCTCAAACTGGGTGCGACTAAATCTAGTCCAGTTCAATCCCCAGAAGACACAAGTTTTCGCGTTTACCGCTAAAAAGAAGTTGTGACCTTGTTGCCTCAGTCAGTATCGGATTTCTCGGTGTCGACATATCGAGTGACGTGCAGTTTCGTGGTCACTTGGAAGAGAAGGCCAAATCGGCCTAACCTTTTTAAGAGAGAACTTACAGGATATAATAAGAAAACAATAGTGAAATTTAGGAAAATTTTGACTTTTTTTTAGTTGTGTGAGTGACTTTTGACCAAACAAAAGCGCCAAAAACGTAGTTTAGACAATTGGCACGCTTGATGGCGTGCAGAAAATATTTTGTGGAACGTGGGTTTGTGCAATGTTGCCGTCCTTCCTAACATTGAACTACATGCACTACGTTGAAAGAAGAAAAAGCGTTGCCAAACTTCGTTCGCTTGTTTGACTGTAATAAAGTACACACTGAAGTAATTCTCGATTATCACTATCTATTTATAACTATCAATTTCTTGCGTGTTATATTATATTTGCGTGTTATATTAAAACTATATTTTGCAAACATTTTCAAGATATAGTATTATTTTGTTTTATTTTGTTGTAGTACCAAGCTCAAGGTCGCGTCGTATAGTTTGTTACGGTCCTGGATTTTTTTAGTTGATTGGTCCTTGGATAACAGATGAGAATAATGATTATGTATTTATTATTTATTATATTATTATATATTTATTAATAAAATATTTAACATTATAATGATTATAAATATATAAAAATAGAATATAAATAAATGTAACCTAATTGTTTAAAAATTGGTAACTACGTTACTAGCCGTAGTAGCTCAGGCGCTCACTGTAAATTTTACAGTACGCGAGCAACCCGAGTTCAAGCTGTGTTGGCGGCACCAATGACATTTTATTTTGTTGCTCTAAAACTAATCTAATAAAAAAAATGATTAACACGTCAAATGATTTTTGTTTTATTTGTATTTTTGTAGTTATTTTTTAGAATCTACATTATCGTTGTATATATTTTTTTCATTTTCTATCTACTATAAAATAAAAGGGTGAAATAATACTTTATTAGGTAGGTATAACCACCTGCTCAATTCTACAAGCTGCTCTTTAGATTTTTGTTTTACTAAAAGCTTTTGTAGTTAGGTATGATTGCTTTGAAATTAGGAAATATTTTTCACCTTCCTGGTTGTTATCGCATACTAAATCGTGTTTAACATTTGTTGTTCTCTTGTTTATAAACAGTTTCTTACGTGTTATGTACTAATGTAAAATTTTTGTTATAATTGTTTATGTTGCAAATCATCTGTGTTATTAGTTTTGAGTGAATAGGCATGTATCAGGCGTGTTACTTTAAATACTTGTTTTGATCAATTATTTCAATAGTGTAAGGTAATAAAATAAAATTGCGTTTTATTGTTTTTAGTGTTGACATAAGTTATTTCTTAAAATTATTATTGAATTAAATAGTTTACGCCAACAAATATAACTTTTATTTTTGTAACATAATCGTAAAATATTGGTTTCAGCTGAATCCGGTTTGATTAGGAGCCGACCTCGATGTAGTTGGGAAAAATGCTAAGCAGATAATGAATGGTATATAATATATATCGTAGCAGATGGCGTTCTGTAGTTCTGCCTACCCATACAAAGCAAGGATTTTTTTTTATTCACGCCATCTAATATATTCAATCTTCGTAAACGTAGGGACTAGAAACTCACCCATGTCTGTGTGTGTAAACGACACAATATTCAATGACAGATATTATTTTAAGGCTTTGTGTCGAATTGTGTGGATTTTGAGGCAATAATATGACCTAGTTCAATAAATAATAATGTCCGAGTACCGCGGAATAAAAGCCGATTACAATTATTACGATTTATTGTCTAGGGCTTCATTACTACTTACTCTCAGTTGTTTGGCACTAAACACTGGTAAATCTTCAAAAAATGTGCGGGATGATACAATACAACCATTGTTGTTACTCTATCGTCATGATCATCATCATTACAGCCCTTCACAAGTCCACTGCTAAACATAGACCTCTCTCAAAGAATTATTAAGCTGAAGTAGCAATCGGTTGACCATATACATAGCTCGAACAACCGACAACCGATGGGTACGAAAGTTTCTCGAGTAGCAGCCTCGTAGAGGTAGGCGAAGTGTAGGGCGGATAGGGTCCATTAAATGGAATGACGATCTGGTGTCTTTGGCCCGTGCTTTGTGGCATTCTTTGGGGGTGGCATATGTTGTTACTCTAGATCATAAGTAATTGACCTAATCATTTTATTAAGTTCTTCGAGTAAATAAATACTATAAAGAAACACCCATCGTTTCACCTATAATATGCCGTACACTAAAATTTTCATTAAACGAGATTTATGTCGCTTCCTACCCGAAGGATAACATTCATAAAGTTAACCTGACATCTTTATGCACCTACAACGTACCTCAGCGGTTATGTCGACGACGCATTATGGTTTATTGTTACTCAATGTTTTATGTATGTCTCACAATGTCAGATATATTTCATAGATAAAAATGTAAATGTTAAACGTAGATGTAACGTTATGCCATTAATATCGTTTACTTGTCACAATTTTAGTAATTTTTTACAATTTTTATAATATATTGTTTGCAAAAGAATTTTTATTTAATGCTTGCCATCCCGTAATTTCGTAACAAGCGACAGACGGAAACAAATCTGGAAAAAGGCAAGAGCATCTTCCTAATAATGACTAAAAGATAAAAACTGCGATTGCCATCAATCAGTAATATCAATTTTTTAGTTATTATTACCTGCTTACCAAGCGTGGCAACTATGGCACAGAAGTTCAGCAGTAGGCTTTAATAGGCTGTAACTGTAATGGTTTGTTGTAGAAAATAATGGACGGATGGATAGTTTCCTAAAGGAGAAGGATACATGCTTTCATAATTTTTGTGTCTGGGTGTAAAAAATAAAATAAGAATAAAATGAAATATTTTTTTTATGTTTTCGACGGTTGGTTATACCGATGGTTAGTGTATACTGTGGCCTATAAGCACCTACATGTAAAAACTATTAAGAATAAAAATGTAAAATTCTTTGTGACCCCTGAAGACTAAAATAAAATGCTTTGTTGCCAGTAAAAAGGAATACAGTAGCATTACGCTGTTATCCATACGAAGTACAGCAGATTTACGTTGCTTTTCTTTGATAATTGGTACGCTGCACCGAGTGCATGAAGTCAAAGATCTGGATTAATAAATTCTGTAATGTTTATCCAGTCAGTGAATTTAGCCATCACCATGTTAAATTTTAATTTGACTGTCCACGGACGCATATAAATGTAACTGTGTATTGATCGAGTAATGACTTATCGAATTGCCATAGCAATAGTGTCTCCACCCTCTCGTCGAAATTTAATAGAAGATAGAAATTCGGGGAATATTTGTAATCATTTCCATTTTCTTTGTTTGTCTAAGTTTTAGAAATATGTATTAAAGTAAACAAACGCTCCAAAAACATTTTAACTTTAATAAAATTCCCCGGGTCTATCTAACTTTGTTCAAATTATCGCCATTTTGATATTTTATTATAATACTATCTACCTTCTTCTTCTTCATTATCAGGCCGATAATCTCCACCGCTGGACATGGGTCTCTCCCTTTGTAGGGAGGAGTTGCCGTAATATCAATCACGCATAACAGACGGATTGTCCATCGTAGTAACTTCCAGAGGTCTTTGTCCAGCTTTGATACTGCTGTCTGTTTCCAGGCTTAGGTGTTTTACGTCTGGCACAAACGAGACGTCTTTTGTTGTCGTTGTACCACGCATTCGAACCAAACGGTTTGCTTCAAATTAGTACTGCCGTACTATTTGTCGTCATGCCGCTACGCAAAGCCGATCTATTGTAAACATTATTTATGTAAAATGTACATACTAGTTTGTTACGATCCATAATGTTTACTAAGATAATAGTACTGTACTCGTATTTATGCGTATAAATTCTGCCAATACAAATCGTTTTGCGTTTTATTTGTGCTAAATTATTACTAGTCTGGCAGTCTGTTTTCTACCAACGTGAAAAAGGAGGAGGTAATCTATTCGACTGAATATTTTTTTATGTGTATTAGCTCATAACTTTTTTCTGATTGAACTGATTTCGATGATTCTTTTTTTATTTGAAAGCTGGTGCTTTTCAATTTTGTACAACCGAGTTCATATTGGAACCGGTTGTACTAAGTTTATAATTTTTATTTATTTTTCCTTTAATAAATATGGAATATTATATTTGATCACATGAGAAGCACCAGGTTTCAAATTAAAAAAGAATCATCGAAATCAGTTCACCCAGAAAAAAGTTATGAGGTAACACACATAAAAAAAAAACAAAAAAATATACAGTCGAATTGAATACCTCCTCCTTTTGAAGTCCGTAGAAAAAGTGCGCACGGCAAAGGAAAGATAAAGTGATAGAATCAGGTAGGCCTATTCATAGGCATTTGATAAGCTAAGTCAGTGCATTTTACGATTTTCGGCTACATCATCACTCATCATTAGGTAGGATATAAGCAAGGCACTGGCTTATTATAGAAAAAATAATATGAAAGAAGTTCAAGATGAAATGTTGTGTAGTGGTGTCGTAAGAAAATTATCTATCCCGTATTATGACGTGGTTACCGTAAAAGACAACAAAGTGAAACTGAAAAAAGGAGAGGACAGCAAAATCTTCCTGATAAAAAATGAAAATAATAAAAATGTTTGTAGGCACCTATATAATATCAAATATTTTACATTCAAAAAAATAGCTTTTTTTAAGTTGCAGTTAATTAAATAAAAAGAAAAGAAAACAGATGCTCCAGACGTCGTTTCTTATTAAGAAATAAGTTTCAAAACTCAATAAAACTCATCTCTTGTTTTGGCACAAAAGTTGTTTTTGAATTTGTTTTAGTGTGTAATTGTGCAAAATGTTGTATTTTGTAACTTTCAGTCATTTGTATTGCAAAGAATGATGAGCTGTGTGAATGAATGAATGAATCGAGCATACCTTGCATTTAATCCCTTTGTAAGTACTAGGCAAACATAAGTTATTTTGCATCTGATGTGCAATTATATGTCTGTATGTTGATAAATCATGTGTTGTTGGTGCAATGTTGAATATTTTAAGAAGCGGTAACATGCTTTGCCACGTGATGTTCAGTGTTTCATAAAACTTCTTTTCTTATATAAAATTTAAGTGACAAACGAACTTACATTCCACCTGATGTGAGTGGCTACTGCAGTCCATGGACAACTGCGACCAACTTTAAACAAAGAAGGTTATAGATACGTTGTCACAAGGTCATAGTCTGTAATTATACTGGCTCTCTATACCTTTCTGATCGCTAGTTGGTGGCATAAAAAGGCATGAGGGACATGGTATACGATACCCAGACGAACTTCTAGCCAAGTTAAACAAGCTAAATAAGCCCTACTAGTCCTAGTCTCTTAAACCCATTGTTATTACATTAACGATTTAAAATGTAATATCTAATGATTTATTGATTTCTTTAGTGTTTCAGTTCGCTGATTTAAAAAGAAAATTATTATCCCGAGATATATACAAATATTTCGATGATGTTTATGTACATTGTGACGTGATTGTAGTATTGGCACGTATATACCTTGTAGCTCAAATACGTATTACATATTACGCAATCAATTCGAGTCCAACTTCAAAGTTCAAAGAAATAATCAAAACATCATGAAGAAACTGGCTTGTCTGAGAAATTAAAAACTCAAGGACTTCTGAATTCTGTCCACACGCGCTGAAGCAGATCCGCGACCTTCCTTTCTCATCTTTCCCCTTCTTGCATAGAATAATATTTATATTGTATATAATTATAAAAAAAATATATTGTCAATTTCCCCAGTTTTTTTTATAATTTTCACACATTAACATTATTTGTTTAGATTTGAATTTTATTCACTCATTCTGTGTATGTTACGGCCCATTACTAACATAGTAAAGCCATGTCGCAGCTATATTAGTAGTACAGTTGTAACACGAATGGGTTAGATCGACCTGGGGAGAACCACGCTCTCACAGAATACCAGCGTAAAATAGCAGCTTAAGGCTACTGTGTTTTGTATAGTGAGTGTAGAGAACTGGAGACCCCTCTTACTGGAAACGAGACATTCCATATTAGTCCACACGGGTGACAATGCATGTGCAATTTGATTCGTATTCGAGGACAGATGTAGATATACAGGTTGTCCCAGTAATGGTGGATAATCTGGTACGTACGTGTTTGGGCGGGGATGAGTTGGCCTCGGTTCCCTAAAAAAAATTCTATCCCGAACAGTTCGCGGTCTACGCCATGTTTTATAAAATTCCGAAAATTCGTAATTCTGCTCACATTTGTGGTCATCACGTCCGCAGTTTAATGCCTAGATCGGTTTTTTTTCTTTTAATGTGTTCCCTATTAATGATGTTTCTAAATTACCCTTAAAAATTTTCAACTACTATGGGTAGTATTTTACAAGACGGCACTTAACATAAGTTTAAATTTTTTACTTTATTTAACTGCTAAGTTTGAGAACCTGTGGTGAAAAAAAACATATAGGATCTGTGTGGCCAATCATTTAAAAAGTTGGCCTATATCATAAGGATTCTGAAACATTAACATACCATGCACTTAATGTCATTACTTACTGAGCTATAGCCGTTAATGTGTAAAAGTAGGCATTTCATTACAAAATTACAAAATTAAGACAGATAGTTTTTTTTAAACATTGCATGTCTTTATTAGGTAAGTACATTTGTCGCCCTTGAAAATTTTACTTTACTACCTGCTCGCCTTGTTTGGATGAATTCTAAGCTGTGTGAGCGAGAGAACAAAAAATCTAATGGGTTAATATCAGGTGATCTTGGTGGCCATGAAGCGTCCAAAAAGTTACATGAGCTGGCTGAAAACAATAAATCATACAATGTTGTCTCCAGATCAATTTTACTTTAAATACACCCATATACTGCGGTTTGGGCAACTTCGAATTGCGTCCTTAAATCAGCCAGTTTTCGGCTTGTCGTTGTTTTACTCTCTTAATGTTAAAGTGCTTTGTTGATGTGTTATGCAACAATCTTTATGTATTAAAGTGTCATATCAAATTCAACCTCCTACGTAAGAAATTGTTTACAGAATGACTTTAAAAAGATTTGACCTATTCGTTTTACAACCATAATATTATAGCTGCAGCATGGCTCTGCCACGTAAACGTACATAGGTATTACGTAGTTATATATAAAGTCACGTATGAAAGTTGTCAATTCAATTAAGAATGAAGAATTTCCTTTTTTTAATAGCTTCGAAATACTTTGCTATTATTATATTACACAATTTTAATCAATAGTCATTATGACATTCGAAAGTCAACGTAGTTCCATGAATTCTTAAAAAAAATTTTTACACTATAGTGTAAAAATTTTTTTTAGGACTGCCATTTCCGCAGCGCCATCATATATGATGGCGCTGCGGAAATGGCACTCTAATTGGATTGCAAGCCGTTGTCGGTAACAGTGTACGTTATCATGTGCTTTGAGCGTACCCGCGTTTGCGGCTTCCGTTTACAAATATGCTACTGGCTATAACTTTTGACCCTCTTTACATTACAGTACAGTTTACTTTTAATGGACTATGTTGGCAGTAAATCAGTAAAAAGTTGAATTGTTAACCGCTTCAATGAACAACTTCAACATAGCGAGTTTTGTTCCCTCGAATCTCGACATAAGCAAATATGAGAGATGGATTTTGGTCCATTTGTATCGTGATTTTTCCGTGTCTCTGACACTGCATTCTATCTTTTTTTGTAATAGAAGTAAGGGTTACAAGCGAGAACAAATCATCCGATGTTAAGTGAGTGCTGTGGCCCATCGATACTTATATTTATTTTAGATTTAGAATCAAAATGCAACTGCATTTGCGTTGCCAACCTTGAGCACAAAGATGGAAAGCCTCATACCAGCAAAAAAAGTGTACCTTTCTCCTAATTTTAGAACACCTATTGTTACCTGGGGTAAGAGTATATTAGAATAAGTTCGATGACCTCTGTGTTATAAGTGTAGGTAGCGAGTGTATCTTATAAATCAATACTTGGTTTATAAGATACTTTAGCTTGGTCGGCACAGTAATAACTCCGGAGCAGCTAATTGTTTAGGATTATTCAAAAGTTAAAATTGATGATATTGTCTTATAACCTTGATCTTAATCTATAAGATGGCAACTATTAGATATATATAAATATAATTTTCTTTAAAGTAAAACATGTTGTTTAAAATGTTATATTTTATTTTTATTGACATGATAATATATGGGTTGCGAGTTCGCACAAATTTTAAACATGAACATGCTTTTCATATCTTTTGATATAATATTACAAACTGGGTGATACATTTAGCAAAATAATTGTATTAATTTGGTTGAGAACGAAAAAGAACAGAAAGGAATAGACTTTGTTTCATAAAATGTTTGGTTTTAGTTTATAATACAAATTTTTAGAAGAAAACAAAAATATTTTACAAAATTTTAACGCATTCTTGTGTCAAATGATGTCTACAATATACAGCGTAAAACAGGAGTGCACGTGACGATCAAAACTGTTTCCGGAACCATACATGGCTGAAAAACCATCTTAAAAATCACATATTTAAAATGTTGGGACTGTTGTCGAGTAGCATGTTCCAAGCGAGATGGGTATTCGGAAATTCACGGGCCATACGTTGTTTTAACTTAATATTCTTCCAAATAGTGAAAGTTAACAGCCGAATTGTGGTAGGTTTCGATACAAGAGGATATTATTTGTTGGAATGTGTTTAATGCGTTCCACAATTGATATCTATTGTTGAACGAATCTATAGCACTTTTGTATTTCATTGGTCGTCAGACTGTAATGAAACCCTTATATTCTAACCCACTGTATAATTTAAAATTTAAAAGCAGTTTACTAGGTCACCACTGTAATATATACCCTTAAATTTTTCTTTGAAATTATAATTATATTTCTACAATTTTTTTCTTCATGTCCTGCCCGTAAAAATTCACTACTAAATATGAGAGCCTCTCCTGTTGTATTGATGATTCATCTAAATCGTTACGCTTAACACTCGATGCTGCAGCACGTCTCACATCTTAGACAATACACTTCGTCTCCAGTCTTTACCATTTATAGCAGCAACACAGAAATTTTGCAAATTATAAGATATTTGGAGCATTTCCTATAGTTGCACATGGGACGAAATAAGTTTTGGTAGTGAAAAAAAGGGAAGATCGTATGCCAGGAAAGGTGTTCAATTTGCGCAGCGATCAATGCTTACTTAAACAGAGTCGTTAGAAAAACTTGGAAAGCGCGATCTAGAATTCGGTCAGTATTGTGAATTTTACGTGTTGATTATCAAGAATAAGAAGATACTTATTTAGCTATATTGTAATTGTTGCACGAATGGGTAGGCTCGACCGGGGTAGCAGATAGCAAAAAGCAAATTGCAAAAAAAACAGCTTAATGCTGCTGAGTGGTATCGTAAGTGTAGAGAACTGGAGACCCATTTTACTGGAAACGAGGCATTTCATCTTAGTAATCAGGCGTGAGAAAGCATCTTCAATGTGATTCTTAGTCGGGATAAATGTAGATGTCTATGGGCCCCGGCACCCACTTACTATAGAGTGGAATGTGTGCCCATTTGTCACTCTTATTCTATAAAAAAAAATGCTACTGTCACACGGTGGAAATAAACACCGTGACTTATATTAATCTTATATGTATTTATTGTCAAATTATGTATTTCAGATCAGCATTGTTTCTTTCGTTACTTTACATCTCTAATATGATAAAATAATCAAAATATAAAAACAAAAGTATATAATTCAGCTTACTACTCTTATCATTTCATTGTTTTACGTTCTGTTATACAAGACTAAAATAAATCGGTCTTTCAAGCGAGAAATTGTCGCTTTAAAACAGGTATTTAAAACAATGTGAAGGTTGAATACGTTACGAAATGTTGCATATTATTGTTGTTTAGTAATTTAAAAAATAATTTGATATACAAATTCAAGACATTTTTTTTTTAATTTAATTACATTTAATTATAATGTATATCTACCATTTTGTTCGATAACTTGTTGCCATCTTGTAGGTAGTAACATAATCCGACTATAAGCAGAAGCTTTTTTAATACTGTTACGAGCTTGGGGTTCGAGATAATTAAAAACTGCCGAGTGAATTACCAAAATTGACACTTTAATTACACAACACTAATTACAACTTAAAATCACACTAACAATAAAACACAGTTGTACCACTGATCACTTTAGTTCGCCGTTATTTCGCTTCGAAGTATCCTCTTGTATCGCCAATTCAATACTGACTTGGTCGTGGTCTATACCGGCCTTATATAGGGCCTCAGATAGTTTCTAGAACCTTCTAGTCTAGCGACATCTAGAATGTTCGAGTACATATCGGTTCCGAAATTTCTAGAAGGATCTTGACTCTCCTAGTTCTGCTACTCGGCACTAGAGGGCGCTGATGGTAACTAGTGTTGCCATGTACAAGACATTAATAGTGGCGCGCAACAATACGTACACTCGAAAACCCGTTAATACCCGTGTTAATACTTGAACACGTTCACAGCAGACTCCCTGGTAATTCATGTTCAAGATATCATATTTGAGAGATCACTAATCCATGAAAAAAACACCGATTCCTACCGAGGCTGGTTCATTATTGCTATTAATATAATATGTCCCAAAAGTCGATGTCAAGCCGGAATCGGGTGATAGGACAAATCATAATAGTTGCCAGAAAAATATAAAAAAATATATTAGTCATGTATTTTTTAAATTACAGTAATTTCTTTTTTTTTTGAAAAATGTATACCCTGCGATGGTTTTTTAACTCCTTTAGCTACAAATCTTTCCTTTCTTCGATTTTTTTTGTGTAATCTTGGATAGTGATTGTGCAACCTGTTGTTTTTAATTCTTAGCTAACTGCTCCAACTTAGAAGAAAATGTCACATTTATCCGAACCAAGAATGAAAAATTAATACTTCACCCAACCTTAACTGACTGTACTGAAAACAAAAGTTCAGTTCAGTTCAGTTCAGCAAGTAACCTTAAAAGTTGACGCATTTAATAAGGATTCTAAAATGGTATAGTACTTGCTACATTATTTCTTAGATTACAGGAGAAAAAAAATTCTTGAAAAATCCCAGTTTTGATAAAATTATTTTTAACTATACTAAAAATGATTTTAGTGTAACCAAAGCTTGTCATGAGAGTAACTAAGATTCTAGTTTGAGTGAGAGGAAGAATCATTCCATGAAGTGTGAGTGAGGCAGATAGTGACGCATACGATTCTATTATGATTTGTCCTATCACCCGATTCCGGCTTTTTTTTTTTTGCGGATGGAAAATCATCAAATGACGCCTTTCACTCTGGGTGGAGCGGAAGGGAGTGTCAGACTTTTACTGACTAAAAACCATCCGTGTTCCTTCAGTGCCCTTATGTTCCGGAGCCGCGGTATCTCTTTCGAACAGCCCGCAGCCCCGGCAGGCGTCAGCCCTTGCGGGCCCCTTCACGCTGCTGACAGCTCTTTGAGGCGCGCGTGGAAAAAAACGCGCCGTCGACACGGCCTGTCGTCGTTAGACGGACGGACGGCGAGCTACCCATTGCTCGCCGTCCACAGGCCCGCGCCTACGGTGGCCGGGGGCCACGACGTAGCCCCCGACGCCCGGGGCGTCTCCCGCGGCGGCCGGGAAGGAAAGCTGCTGCTCTCTCCTTCTCCCGCTCCGCCACCTCCTTCGCTAGCATCACTGCTTCGCAGAAGGTGGTGACGGCATCCCATTCCGTCTCGCTCCGGACCATGGCTTCGACCAGGGCCGGACGCGAGAGGTCGCCGCCGCCTATCGCCGCTACGAGGACACGGCGGTGCTCCGCCCAGGCAGGGCACACCTCCACGGTGTGCTCCACCGTGTCCTCCGGTCTATCCTCGCAGTGGGAGCACCCGGGCGTTTCCTCCCGCCCGATTCGGTGCAGGAACCTCCCGAACACACCGTGTCCGGTGAGGACCTGCGTCAGGCGGAAGGTGAGGACGCCGTGGCGTCTCTCAAGCCACTCCTCAAAGAGGGGTCTTATCGCCCGCCCAGCACGGGGTTGCGACAGTCGCTCTCTCCATGTCGCCATGAGATCATGCCGGAAGTCTGTCCGCTGCACGAAAACTTGCCGCGGCAGCGGGGTTTCCCCCCGGCATAGTGCCTCCGCGCGCCATTCGTGTAGGCGCGCGAGGACTATCGCCTCCAGATCCCATGGCGGTAATCCGGCAAGGAGGCACGCTGCCTCGCGGGAGATCGTGCGGTAGCCGCGAGCCATTCTTACGGCAACCACCTTTTGGGGCGCGTTCAGGTGGTGAACGGCAAGCCGCGCCAAACCACGCGCCCACATCGGGGCCCCGTAAAGGGCCATGGACCGCACAATCCCCGCGTAGAGCCTCCGGCAGGAGGCGTTTGGCCCCCCCAGGTTCGGCAGGAGCCGCCTGAAGGCAGCCCCGGTCCGTTCCAGTTTGGGAGCCAAACGTCGGAAGTGCTCAACGAAGTTCCATCGGCCGTCGAGGACGAGTCCTAGGTACTTCAACGTCGACTCGACGCCGATGGATACCCCTCCTACCATCGCTGAGGATTCCGGTGGTGGCCTGTTCCGAGGACCATGGAAGTGCATGGCCTCGGACTTGTGCAGAGCCACCTCAAGACCCAGCTGCCGGATCCTCTCAACGACTATCGCAACCCCGATTCCGGCTTGACGTCGACTTTTGGGAAACCCTGTCTATATATATATATAATAAATATGGCTATTGAAATTGAAAAAAAAAACATCCAAATTTCAACAGAGAAAATGACTGGGTGTTACCATCTGCTTGGGATCCCATAATTAAATCCAAGCCGAAGCATAGCACTGCAAGCCTTCAAGATACGGTAAGCTCGATCTGCGTAGATCGGACTAAAAATTAATATTCAGAAGCTGAAGGTAGCCTAGGCTAATTATGACATCAGGACGTTAAACATTTTGTAGCCCCCCCCCCCCCCCCCCCCCCCACACCCCCGTGACCATGGGTGCTGTAAAGAAACCCGGAACATTATAGAATTAGAAAATAAGTTAAATTAAACGCAGTAAATTTTTAAGATAAGTTTTATTTTAAAATAAATGTCAAGTATTCTTGTAAATATAAGAAATCATTAGACGAGAGTACTATTATCATTTTAATATTGGCCTATGTACAGTTGTGGGCATATGAAGGGACGTAATTGTATGGAAATTTTCGTTATGACGTGTGACCACGTTGGTCTAGTGATCATTAGTACTGCTACTAATCATTAATTTCTGTTCAGAAATTTTCTGTAGAAGTCCAGAGTAAGGACGTTGACGGTATATCACTCCCGTGCCTCGCATAGCACGTAAAGCCGTTGGTTCTGCGCCTTACCTCAGTTCTATCGTCTCAAGTTTTCATCCCATTGGACTATGAGAGTGAAGGAATAGAGAGTGCACCTATGTTTGCGTACTGTTTAAAGCTTGAATAAATCATGCTTAGTTAGTATTTTATAGAGCAGAAACTATTCGTTCTAAATACTGTTAGTAAGTCACGAAATAAGTAATAATAACTAACGTCGCTAATATATTTTAGTGGTTGACATTCGCAGAGTCGTGTAATCCAATTAACTAAATTATATAAGAGCTCATTGAGAATTTTATGTCAGCCCGAATTTCTGACTCACAATATATATATTATCAATCGATTAATTGACACTGATCTCATTAAGACTTAAAAACAAGTGAACTGTCCGATGGGGGCTAAGTAATTAACTTAAAATAAATCTAATCTAAAGTGAAAACAACTATACGTCTCTGCTTGTCATTTCATTCACTTATCTTTTGACTTAGTATTTTGTACTTCAAAAATTTTGTTTTTATTTTATAATACAACTGACTTTGAAAATATTGTTTATTTTTAAGGTAGGTGTAAAGAAAAGTAGGCTTGTATATACAATGATAAATTTATTTTGGAATATATTTAAAAATACATCCGATCGAAGAAATTTCGAATCGGCATTTTACTCAAGCCTTTCGAGAAGGAGGAATAAGCGAAACTGGATGCTATAAAAAGCACGAAACATAAGATTAGTGGCTACACTGCTGACTCCTAACTAATCCCTTAAGCTGTCCCGCCATCAACCAGCGCTAAATGAGTATCTGGGTGCCATAGAGGCAAGGCAAGAATCCACCATCCTACTAACGTGGTCAGACTCTTCTAAGTAGTAGGTTTTCTTGTCGACCTAATACTTAGAAGAGTCTGATCACGTTAGTTTTTTAAATGCGAAATCTCACTTTGAAAAAAAAAATCATCACTGAGTTTTTTATTCTGGTTCTTTTTAGAACAGAGGACATTTCAAAACTAGTGGAATATTTAAAAGCATAAAAAATATTTTCAACTGTAGTATTTGTAATCAATGCTATGAAAAATATTCTTTTCTCGTCCTTGTATCTCATAAAATAAGGAAATAGAAGAATTCTTACACTATTTCTAAAGTAGACATCAGTTAGATAATGTCTCGTGTTACGTGTTGGTCCCACTTTCAGCAAAATGCGACATAATGCAGTGGTCGTGTAGGAATGTCACCCGAGCTTTATTTGCATGAGAAGTTTGCGCCCAAGGTGATATATAGTATAAACTATCTACTGAAATAAATTCAGTGTGGCCAGTGAAATGGTACTATTATTCTTTATTGTGGTTCGATATGTAATGTTTTGTTAACTTGATCATAAACAAAAATAAAGAACCCGCAATCCGGGCAGGTCGATTATTAGGGTTCTTGTACACAAAAAGTGTAAAGGTGGACCCACATAAGAAACAAATGAAAACTATAATGAAGGAAATAGTATTTATACCAAGGGTTGGATTTGCGCTACTTGAAAATAAAATCAGACTTTCAACTAGTCATAAAAAAGAAAGTTAATAATATTGGCAGATAATAATGATCGGATTACTTGTTTGGCTTTTGCTCTCAAGTAAAATTAATTAACATTTTCCTAATGACCAACCCTCATTCTAAGTCCTATTAACAGTAACTACACAGACTAATTAACTGGCACGCAACTACGAATAGTTTTGATAAAAATCATTACAACAGTATTCGTTTGATTACTTTTGTTATTAGTTTATTTAAACGCTAATATTACAAATATTTATAGAAACTATTCCACTTCTGATGTTAGAAATTATTCACAAAATTGTTTAAATAAAATAATGTTACTCGTATTAGAATTAACTCTGAAGTGTTAAAATGTTAAAAGTGTGAGAGCAAATGTTCCTCTTTCTATCTTGCCTAAGCAATTATTATTTATTTAATTTATTTCAGGCAGAGCCCATATGTTATATGTATATACATACAAAAAACAAAAGAAAAATTCAAAACATTGCGGGATAGATCCATACAACAACATATAGACTGTTGTGCTGTTATATGGACCCGCACCTACGCTTGTAGAAGTTGCAAATCTCACCGATCAACGAATAGGTAAGAGGGTGGTACTTATCTAGACGGACTCCTAGATAAATAGAATAAATAAACAAACAAGAAATATCAAAGTAATTACCTCAAGAATGTACGTGCAATTACAAAAACACTCAATGATTCTAGCCTATACGGCAATCAGACATATAATATTATTTTAGATATATAATATTAGATATATATATATTTTTTATAGGAGAGGGAGCAACGAGCATGCGGCTTACCTGATGGTAAGTGACTACCGCCGCCCATGAACAACTGCAACACTAGGAGAATCGCAAATGCGTTGCCGGCCTTTTAAAAAGGAGTAAGCTTTGGCTGAAAAGTATGTATGTGGTCTATGGTGCTAAAGCCCTTTCGGAAACCGGCTTCTTCGGGAGGCTGGAAGTCACCAAGTCTGCGCGCGAGACGATTCGTAATGACTCTCGAAAACAGCACGTAGACGCGGCTCAGAAGAGAAATCGGTCTGTAGTTCTTCAAGAGAGCGTTGTCACCTTCCTTGAAGAACAAGACCACCGCACTTCTGCTCCACGCCTCCGGTGTAATGCCACCATAGAGGACGGAATTAAAGAGCTTCTGAAGGACTTCAAGTACCGGTCTCCCACTAGCTTTCAGAAGCTCCGCTGTAATTCCATCCTCACCTGGGGCCTTGCCGTTTTTAAGGTGCTGGGGAGCCATTCTAATCTCGCTCAGACTGACGTCCGGGATATCTTCGGAATAGTGTCGGATAAGACTCGCTCTTGGATCGTTACTCACACTCACGTGTGGCTCCAACGGTGACGTGTACAGCTGCCCATAGTACCTCTCAACCTCACTTGAAATCTCAGGTGCCCCGGAAACGATGCTGCCACACTCGGTCTTCAGCTTTGACAGTTGGCTCTTTCTGGCAGACAGATCTCTGGCAGATTGAAGTTGCGTAAGTCCCGCCGCATGCATTTGGAGATCTGTCTGTACAGTAGCCTGTATGCTGTCAAATCTGTTGAAAAATGTAGCTTCATCTCCCGTCTAACAGCCATGAGATTGAGAGTGTGATCGGAGAGTTTTTGTGTACTTCTGCGGCGGATCTTGCAGAACTTAGCTTCGACCGCATGGACAGTTTCCATGAGCTTGTCATTCATATCGTCCACTTCATTGCAGTCTTCTAGGCACTGAAAACAGTTTTGTAACTCAAGCTGAAAGATTTCGGGACTTTGGAACAGAGCACGGAGCGTTGACTTCATTAGACTAGACCTCTCCAACTTAACGTTTAGGTTCAGTGTGCCTCTAACCATTCGGTGATCGCTACCAGTTTTCACCCTCGCGATCACGGAGACATCACTGAACAGTTGTCGTCTGGTCGTCATAATGAAGTCAATCTCATTTTTTGTGAAACCGTCCGGGCTCGACCAGGTGCACTTCCTGTGGGGCCGCTTCTTGAAGAAAAAGTTCATCATAAAGAGTCTCTCTTTCTCCATGAAGTCGGCCAGCTGCTGGCCCCTTGGGTTCCGTTGCCCTATTCTAAATTTCCCTACTTTCAGCTCACCGTTCTCTCTTGTGCCTAGTTTTGCATTGAAGTCGCCCATTAACACCGTATATTGGGTTTTGGAGGAATGCATGGATCTAGAGACATCCTCATACATTTCCTTCACCTCCTTATCGGGGTGTGCCGAGGTCTGTGCGTAAACCTGTATGACCTTCAGCGAATACCTTTGATGATTCTGAGTATATTGTGGTATTATTGTGGACGATAAATCCGACACCTCCTTGGGACAGATGGTCGCCCTCCCGTTGATAGAGCAAGTTGCCGGATTCGAGGATTACCATGTGGCAACCGAACCTCCACCGGAGATTCTTAGCACCCCCTGCCCCACCGTTACCATGGTCGCCACCATAGCCAGGAATAGCGGGGCCGCCGGGGACTGGGGGCCGTTTCTTTATTATTCTCATTATAGGGGGGGGGGGTATTTGCCATAGTTGCCACGCCTGGTGAGTGGGTTGGCAACCGTAGTTTTTTTTTCATTGAAAGTTTGTTGTTATCAGGAAGATGCTGCTGCCCATCTCCTGCCTGTCTCCCTTTGTCTTCTTTTACGATACCCGCGGGAAGATATGGGGTAGTGGATATTCTTAACCGCCACTACACGGCACAAATTAAACTCACTTATTACGCCCTTGCGAGAAAGAAAGGAAATTCAAGTTACCCACGCTAGAGATTAAAAAATTTGACGGCCATATTAAAAAATTGGTAAAGTTTTTGGGGACAATTCAACAAAGTAAATGCCGATCCCAACATATAAGACACAGACAAACTTCAGTACTTGTCACAATGCATGGAGTCTGAGACGGAGGTAAGATCATTCGTAGTTAGTTTTCCTATTTCGAAGGAGAGTTACACGTTATGTCTAAACGAGCTCAAATCCCGATACGCTCGCGAAAATTTGCTGATCCAAATGTATGTGAAAGAGCTACTATCACTCATACTGACTCAGAAAAATAATTTTGATCTTACATCACTATATGATAATGTGAACAGTCACCTTCGATCGCTGGAAGTACTGAATGTGACAAAAGAAAAATACTCTGCATTTCTACCACCTCCGGTTGAGTTTGCATTACCATCAGAGATTTTAAAAGCTTAGGAATGAAGCAAACCAGGTCATACTAAAGACGAGTTAAACTGTCCTGACTGTCCAATTTCTCAAGAAAGATGTTGAAAGTAACCAACGAATTGAGTTAGCCACTACATTTAAAATTGATCAAAGATGTAAACAAGAACCAACGGCCGCATGTTTTACTGTACAAAACAGAATTGAAGAAAAAAAAAACAAAATAAATACAGTGCATCTGGTGTAATAAAGGACATTCAAGTACAGAATGCTTCAATATAGCTAGAATGACAATTGATGAGAGGCGAGAACATTTAAAGAAGATTAAATCTTGCATGTTATGCTTAAAAATATTACACCATACAAAGAGTTGCAAGAACTAAATCAAATTTTATGTGTGTCACTCGCCAATACTAGAGCTGGAGTTACTACTAGCAGCAAGAAGCCTGATGAAAAGCCGTCTATTCAAAACCATGCTCAAAACTCATCGGAAAGCACCTTACTGCAAACACTACCAGTGAAGATAAACCATGGCGAGAGAAGTGTTATAGTGAGAGCGCTATTTGATAGTGGGTACCAGCGTTCATATGTCAAGAAAGAAGAAATCAAGGAATTGAGAGCGCTACCATCGGGAAAAGAAGAACTTAATCACTCACTATTCGGCGGTGTGTCTGTAGCAACACAGCAATATGACTGTAACAATTTCACAGTTTATAGCATAGATAACACATTAAAATTTGATATGTTTGCTTTGGATTTAGTAACAATATGTAAGAATGTGCCTAAAGTAAATAATAAGTCTTTCTGAGCTGCTTATCAAAAATAAAATTAAACAGATGGACAAGATAGAGGATACAGAAGTAGGCCTTTTGATAGGTGTAGATTTTGCTGGTATTTTACTAACAAATCAATTTGGTCATTTAGATAATAGTTTGACAGCCATTAACACTAACTTTGGTTGGACTGTAATGGGGAAAACAAAAACACAGAACACTACAACCAATACTAATATTGTAACATCTATGTTTTGTGTACAAAATATGTCTGATTTTTGGAATTTAGAAATTATAGGTATCCAAGATCCAGGTCAGGTGCAATCCAAACTACAGAAGGAGGAAGAGGCGATGAACAACTTTGAAGACAGCGTCCAGGTGAATGATGAAGGCAGGTACGAAGTCCATATCCGATGGAAGGCAGGCCACGATGATCTGATGAGCAATCTGGAACTGGCGAAGCACCGACTGCAAGCTACAATAAACAAGTTGGTTTTATCTGGTAAGATTAATGATTATGATATTATTATTAAAGAATGGGAGCAAATGGGTATCATAGAACAAGTACCTGATTCTGAGAGAAGCAAAGACCATGATGTTCACTACTTACCTCATAGGGATATAACAACAGAGACCAGTCTTACCACCAAACTGCGACCTGTTTATGGTGCATCTGCAAAGGATAAAAATGGTAAGTCATTGAATACATGCCTAGACAAAGTAATCAATTTTTTGGATAAAATACCTGATCTCTTGGTTGGCTTTCGTAAAAGTGGTATAGGAATAACCGGAGATATCGCACGAGCATTCTTACAAATATCAGTTAGCCCGGAAGACAGAGATTATTTGAGATTTTTATCGTAGAAAGACGAGGCGCGACACGATACCGTGGAGTATAGACATTGTAGAGTCGTATTTGGATGAACGTCGAGTCCATTCTTGCTGTCTGCTACTACCTCTAAAATATAAATGATGCTAAGAAAAATACTGCTGATATATTAGCTAGGTCCTTTTATGTTGATAATCTAGTAACGAGTTTAGACTCGGAACAGGCCACGCGAGACTTTATGCAGGAGGCGAAGAGCATCATGAAAGAGGCGAAGTTCGATTTAAGGCAGTGGGCTTGTTCTCCACTAAATATTAATGAAACGAATGAAACAATTATTTCAGTATTGGGGCTACTATGGGATACTGCATCAGATGAGCTTGCCTTCAACTTAAATGCGTTACCAGATCCACAAGAGATCGATAAAATTAATAAAAGAGTTATTTTATCACTTACTCAAAAGATTTTTGATCAAATTTGAATGCTGAGCCCTGTAACACTGGTTCCAAGATTAATATTACAAGAGATCTGGAACAGAAAGATTACATGGAACGCTAATTTACCTAATGATATTTTATCATAATTTCATGACTGGTATGATAACATTACTTATTTGAAAAACTGCAGGTTACCCTGACGACTGACATTTGAGCGATTGCGGGACTGCGACGTGACCCTCCACATGTTTTACGTCGCTAGTAAGACAGGCTACGCAGCCTGCGTGTTTCTCAGAACTAAAAACAAAGGTAATGTGACAGTCCGATTAATATTGACAAGTCAAGAATCGCACCGCCAGAGAAAATAACCATACCACGCCTAGAATTATTATCAGCACTAGTAGGCTCAAGGTTGATAGCGGCGGCTAGAAAGTTTCTTCAGTTGAAAGGTTGCAAAAAATTCTGTTGGACCGATTTAGGAGTAGCATTATGCTGGATAAAACGAAAGCTATTATGAACACATATGTAGGCAACCGTGTAAAAGAAATAAGACAAAATACTGATACCAACAATTGGAAACACATTCCAGGTATCGAAAACTGGGCGGATCTGGCATCGAGGGGGTGCAACGCACGTCAGCTGCTGGAGTCCAAGTGGTGGGAAGGTCCACCATGGCTACTACAAACACCAGAAACGTGGCCACATTCAGCACTGATCGTGGATGAAAAAGAAGCCAATAAAGAGCTCAACAAGACCACCCAGACAAATACCGAACAGTTACTTACCAATTTTGCAGAGAATTTGAATACTCCTATAGTGATCTCTGCGAAGAATGAAGTCGTTTGGCGTATGGTTGAGCAGCGTCACGTTCAACTTCTACACGCTGGCACTAACATCATGATTGCTGACTTGAGGAAGAGATTTTGGATCATTGGGATCAGGAGATTGGTGAAGTCGATTATAGATAAATGCATGGTTTGTAAAAGACACAAAGCGAAACCCACACAAACAAGTACAGCGCCAGTGTCTATAGAGCGGATACAACCAAACGTGCCATTTCAAGTTACTGGCGTCGACCTTGCAGGCCCGCTATATTTACTCAACGGCGAGAAATGCTGTGCAGTATACCGTGCAGTACATTTAGAATTAACACAATCTTTGTCAACAGATGTTTTTTTAAGAACCTTTAGGAGATTCATTGCTCGTTGAGGACGTGTCGAAATGATAATATCCGACAATGACACTAATTTCACAGGAACTAAAAACCAGCTTTCAAACCTCGACTGGGATGTAATAAAACGCCAATCCACGATTCTACGCATTAAATGGAAAGTAAACGCGCCCACGGCGGTGTGGTGGGGCGGTTTCTTCGAATGTTGTGCGAGGAAGAAAACTTCTTGTAAATCGCAAAGCGAAGGACCGCCAATCGTATATCTAGTGAACTGCTTGTAACTTTGTTCAAAATAATGAATTGTAATGATTTTAGGGTAAAAGATTTTAAAGAGGCTCCATCTGTCCATCCATTAAAGCCTACTAAATTCCACTGCTGAACCTAGCTCACCCGTAGATTTTCTCATAGGGGATTTTACCATAGTTGCAACGATTGGCTAACTGGTTGGCAACTGCAGTTTTTTTAAATTTTGAGTAGTAATCAAAAAATGGAAAATGCTGCCACACATCTCCTGTTTTAGTTTCCTCCTGTTGTCTTTTACGGCACCCACGGGACGATATAATGACTTAATAAAAAAATTATGGTTGTAACGCTCAATGTTGTCACTGAGTAAAGAGAAGTAGGGCAAAACAAAGTGAAAGATATCTAATCCAAAAATATCTCCCTGAACTTTTACATTTGACAGCAGTGAAATGTTGACGTTTTTAAGCGTGACACAATACTGGTGAATCGCACCCATGCAAATCCAAGGCCCCTAGTGTCTATAATGAATTTCTGTAATGTATATAATACATTGCAAAACATTCAGGTGAAAGCTATATTCGCTTTGGTTTATTAACCTTACAACTGTGTACTGTCAAAGGCCGCATTTGTCAGGTGTGTGCAACCGGCTCCCGGTCGCAACACAGTCAGGGTTTGTGGAGGGCAATTATTTCACTCCAACTGGAATATTTCTAATTCTAATTAAAATTATGGATATTTATTAGTAAAGTATGACTCTAGTATAACGATTCCACAAATTTTATTCAATTTCTTTATCAGTAGTGTTTAGGCCAAATAATTAATATTGTAAAAACTTGGATTCAAGACGCGTGTCTCGGCGTTTTCGCCCGATGGAATTTAAAGGTCACCTCCGGCCCCGGAGGTGACCTTTACACTCTCTCGGGCGGTTCTCTCGGCCGAGCGCTCAGTCGCTCGACGCGTGGGTGAAGTTAGTATTGTTTGCGACCGTTAGTTGGTTGGGCGCGTACGCCGAGTCGATAAGACTGTCTGGGAGATTGTCCCGCGATGGCCGGTCGCGTGCCCCTCATTGAGTTGTCTAATTTATACGTTTCGTGACAATGGGCTTATATTACTTTTTGAGAGATTAATTCAAATTCGATTGTCATGAATCGGTGTCGAAGAGACGGCCTGGAAATTTGCGCTCAGAATAGCCTCTAATAGCGTTGTATAATCTCGTATGTTTTACGTGGCAACGAAGCTAGTCGTGCTTTGTGGCATTTTAATATCGTGCGAAAGAATTTTACTTTGTCGTGTAGAACGCTGAACTTTGTGACTCGAGAAGAGATCGCGTTTGTGCTTGATAATAATTTGTTGCTAATTGAACATGGAATATTGAACTTTGACCGACCGTTCTTAAGTTGTGCCGTGTGTCACTTGTTTTAATTTCGGTTAACGTGGATTTAGTTAAATTTGAAGTTAATTAAATGTATAATAAAGTTGATAAACTAATATAGTGAAATAAAAGTTGAAAGTTTCAATTGGTGAACGCCCACTTGAGTGATCGCACATTGTGGAGAAAAGCAGCGCCTGTGGGTCTGCTCTCGAAATGCATCGGACGTCAGGTTACATTTACACACTTTACATCCACTTACTTACCACCTGACGGTGCCCTGTGGTCGACCCTACCTCCGGAACTCGGTAAGTTTTGTTTGCTTGTCAGTCGTTTTATAATAATAATCCATAGGCCATTGGACCCGAACTCTCTGGTTGCTTGTCGAGTGTATTACTAATGGGCCCTAATACAGTCGACTTCTGTCTGGGCAACTGAGAGCCGTAACACTTTCTGGTATCAGAGCATGGTTGATTGCTTCTCCAATCACGCCCGGCCGTAATAAATATTTTTTGTGTTTTGCTAAAGCAGCTTGCTAAAGCATTGTCATGCACTAATCAAAATTGTTTCACTAATAGTGAAAATAGTTTTCAAAAACTATTTACTTTCGCGTATTCCCATTTTCATTTTGATAAAACAATAAATAAATCAATTACGTCTCAACTGAAAGAGACATATTTTCAAAATTTGGATTACCCGATTAATACTTATTTATCTCGACCACGTCCTAAATTTGATTTAAAAAAAATAGTTGACTCGAAAGTAATGGATGGCGACTTAAAAAATGCATCCCGTATTTTATTCTCAGACGACATCCTGGCTCCTCGTAATGTCGAAACTCTTGAAAGCCTTCGTCAAAAGCATCCTTCGGTCAAACCGTCTCAGGGTTTACCGCTGCCTCCCAAGACTTCTATGCAACCTTTACAAATTTCGGAAAAAGACACTTTAGAAGCAATTATGTCATTTTCGAATGGCTCTGCTGGCGGCATTGACGGAATTACGCCTCAACATCTTAAAGATCTTGTAAGCACTTCTACCGGTGACGCCGGCGGAGTACTTCTTAAAGACATTACAAAATTATGTAACTTTATGCTTTCTGGTAATATTAATCCAAATTTCATTCCATTCTTATATGGGGCAAGATTATGTGCCTTCAAAAAAAAGGATATTACGGTATCCGTCCTATTGCCGTTGGTTCCACATTTCGACGCTTAACTTCAAAATTAGCTTGCAGGCACATAATCTCTAACCTTAAGACCAAATTTCAGCCTACTTAACTAGGCTTTGGCACTAGAGGTGTCACTAGAGGTGTCGTTTATGTTTTCTACGGTTTGTTATACCGATGGTTAGTGTATACTGTGGTCCATAAGCTACATATGACAACTATTAAAAATAAAAATGTAAAATGCTTTGTGACCCCTGAGGACTAAAATAAAATGCTTTGTTGCCAGTAAAAAGGAATAGAGCATCATTACGCTGTTAAACATACGAAATACAGCAGCATTACTTTGCTTTTCTTTGATCATTGGTACGCTGCACTTAGTGCATGAAGTCAAAGGTCTAAATTCTGGTGTATTCATAATGTTTACCCCTTCAGTGAATTTAGCCATCTACATGTTAAATTTTAATTTGACTGTCCACGTACGCATATAAATGTAACTGTGTATTAATCGAGTAGTGACTTATCGAATTGCCATAGCAATAGTGTCTCCACCCTCTCGTCGAAATTTAATAGAAGTATAGAAATTCGGGGAATATTTTTAATCATTTCCATTTTCTTCGTTGGTCTCTGTTTTAAAGATATTTACTGTATTAAAGTCGATGTCATTTTAATTCTAGGTTCAAGGTTTTATTTGTGTTCATTATATAAAACGCTACGAAAACTTTTTAACTTTAATAAAATTCCCCGGGTCTATCTAACTTTGTTCAAATTATCGCCATTTTGATATTTTATTATAATACCATCTACCTTCTTCTTCTTCATTATCAGACCGATAATCTCTACCGCTGGACATGGATCTCTCCCTTTGTAGGGAGGAGTTGCCATAATTCTCATCACGCATAACAGGCGGATTGTCGATCGTAGTACCTTCCAGAGGTCTTTGTCCAGCAACTTTGACACCGCTATCTGTTTCCAGGCTAAGGTGTTTTACGTCTGGCATAAACGAGATGTCTTTTGTTGTCGTTGTACCACGCATTCGAACCAAACGGTTTGCTTCAAATTAGTACTGCCGTATTGTTTGTCGTCATGCCAAACTTTGCATGTCATTGCAAAGTTGTTTTTGAATTTGTTGTAGTATGTAATTGTAAAAAAAAAATTGTATTTTGTAACTGTCAGTCATTTGTATTGCAAAGAAGGTTACGCTGGAGATGTAATTGGCTACATATAATGTTAAAAGTTAAAAGGAATGAAATATTAAACGTCGTTACCGAATTTAGACCAGCGTTGAAGTTAGGTTAATACTTACCATAAGTTTCGTACTTTCTACGCCGTACTTTCTGTAATTGTGAAAGGGTTGCTTATCTAGCGAGTAGTAGCGGTGTAAGACAATCCACTACCTCATAAACCATCCCATACGTGGTGTAAGGGGCGGCAGAGGGAAATGAAACAGGAGATGGGCAACAGTATCCTAACTCATAACCAATCAATAATAATAAAAAAACTGCGGTTGTCAACCCTCCTGCTAAGCGTGTCCACTATGCTGAATATCCCCCCACCCATGATGGGCTGTGTAAATGAATGAATGAATAGAGCATACCTTGCATTTAATCTTTTTGTAAGTACTAGGCAAACATAAGTTAGTTAGCGTGTGATGTGCAATTCTATGTTACTGTACGTTGTTAAATCACGTGTAGTTAATGCAATGTTGAATATTTCAAGAAGGTTAAGTGTTGGTTATATCTAAAGCACCAATACAAACCGTTTTGCGGTTTAATGGTGCTGTATAGTAACTATGCATTATTATAATATGTTTTATGTATCATTAAATAAATAAAAAATGTTACCGGATTATAATGAACTTTAAATATGTTAACCGTTTGTCACGTGATGTTCAGTGTATCATAAAACTTCTTATCTTATATAAAATTAACGTGACATACAAACTTACATTCCACCTGACGTGATTGGCTACTGCAGTCCATGGACAATTACGACCAACTTTAAACGAAGAAGGCTACAGATGCGTTGTCATAATCTTATAGTCTGTAATTATACTGGCTCTCTATACCGTTCTGATCGCTAATTAGTGGCAGAAAAAATCATGAGGGGCGTAGTATACCATACCCAGACGAACTTCTAGTCAATAAGTAAGTCTTAATACCTAGTCTCTTAAGCCCATTGTTATTACATTAACGACTTAAAATGTAATATCTTTTGATTTATTGATTTCTTTAGTGTTTCAGTTCGCTAATTTAAAAAAAATAATATCCTGAGATATATACAAATATATCTATGATGTTTCTGAGCAATGTGACGTGATTATAGTATTGACACGTATATACCTTGTAGCTCAAGGGAAAAACCTATTACATATTACGCAATCAATTCTAGTCCATCATCAAAATTCAAGGGAAAAATCAGAACATCGTGAAGAAAATGGCATGTCCGAGAAATTAAAAAATCAAGGACTTCTGAATTTTGGTCACACGCGCTGAAGCAATGCCACGCCCTTACTTGCTCTTCGTTGCCCTTCTTGCATAGTATTAATTTCCCCAATGTTTTTATAATTTTCACATATTAACATAATTTGATTGGATTTGAATTCTATTCAATTATTTCTATGTATGTCACGGCCAATTACTAACATAGTAAAGCCATGCTGCAGCTATATTAGTAGTACAGTGGTAGCACGAATGGGTTAACTCGACCTGGGGAGAACCACGCTCTCACAGAATACCAGCGTAATATAGCAGCTTAATGCTACTGTGTTTCGTATAGTGAGGGTAGAGAACCGGAGACCCCTCTTACTGGAAACGAGACATTCCATATTAGTCCACACGGGTGACAATTCATGTGCATTTTGATTAGTAGTCGAGGACAGATGTAGATGTATATGGGCCACAGCAACTATTTACTATTAGGTGGACTGTGTGCTCGCTTGTCACCATTTTTCCTGTAAAAAAATTGCTTTTCATGTATGAAAAATAAAATATTGTAGTTGAACATATTTATATTATTATTTACTCTGTATGTTTAAATTAACTTTTACCTTTACATAGCAGTCCAATGCAAGGTCCTTACTATTAAAGAGCATAGATCTCTGACAATTCGTTGCTTGTCTATTCTGACAAATGAAAGTATTTTCAGGCCGTACTCAGGACTAACTCTAACTCATAAACTTTAAATGAATCCTCAGAACCAATTATTGTTGTAATTTCGGGTCAGTGTTAAGCATGAAATATTTCTTTGTTTTTAAAATAAAATAGATTTCAATATTTATCCAAGCTAAAAATTTATCCTAAAAGCTTCTAATAATTTAACGCTATCTCTAATTTGACGCCTAAATATTTGAATCTAACAAGGCTCATATTATGCCTTTAAAAACATACTTAACAACTAATACTTGCTAATAGGCAGAATAATTATTTTCTACCGACTACAAAAAGGACGAGGTACCTTTTTTTTTCAAGGTGAACCGATTTCGATGATTATTTTATTATATGAAAGCTGGAGCTTCTTTTGTGGTTCTATATAAATTTGATCAAAGTCTGACCAGTAGTTTTTGAGTTATCATTTATAATTTATATTGAAGTCGGTTGTACAAAATTTTTAATTTTACCACTTTTCGATGTGCCAGCAATTGCTTGTTTTATGCAACAGGTCAGTCGATCATCTACTTAGAAGAATCTGATCATGTTAGTAGCATGCTGGATTCTTGCTTTTCCTCTAATATATGGCGCCCATATCCTCATTTAGCGCTGGTTATTGGCAGGAGAGCTGAAGAGATTAGTTAGGAGTCAGCAGTAAAGCCACAAATCTCATGTTCCGTCATTTTTATAGCATCCAGTTTCACTTATTCCTCCTTCTCGAGCGGCTTGAGTAAAATGCCGATTCTAAATCTCTTTGATCGAACGTATTTTTAAATATATTCCAAAATCAACTTATCATTGTATATACAAGCCTTCTGTCAGTTGTATTATAAAAATAAAACAAAATATTTGAAATACGAAATACTGAGTCAAGAGATGACAAGTAAATGAAATGACAAACAGAGATGTATAATTATTTTCCCTTTAGATTAGAATTATTTTAACTTAATTACTTAGCTCCCATCGGACAGTTCAATTTGTTTTTAAGTCTTAATGAGATCAGTGTCAAATAATCAATTGATACTATGTATATTTTGTGAGTCAGAAATTCGGGCTAAGTTAATTGGATTACACGACTCTGCGAATGTTAACCACTAAAATAAACGTTGGTTACGTGATTTTATTTCGTGACTTACTTACCGTATTTAGAACGAATAGTTTCTGCTCTATAAAATACTAATCAAGCATGATTTATTCAAGCTTTAAACAGTGATATTAATTTTAACGAAACAAATCTTTTATTTAAATTACCATAAATGTGCTCCAGACCGAATTTAGGTCACAAGAGCCAGTGTCAATGGAGACTAGCCATCTGCACAGAACAGGATTATAAAGCACGAGTGTGTACGCAAACACAGATGTACTCTCTATTCCCTCACTCTCATAGTCCAATGGGACGAAAACTTGGAACGTCAGAAATGAGCTCAGGTGCAGAACCAACGGCTTTACGTGCTTTTGGAGGCACGGGAGAGATACACCGCCAACTTCCAAACTCTGGACTTCTACAGAGAATTTCTGAACAGAAATTCATGATTAGCAGTAGTGCTAACGATCACTAGACCAACGTGGTGACACGTCATAACCAAAATTACCATAACATTACGTCTCTTCACAACTGTACAAAGGCCAATATTTATTTTAAAATGATAATAGTAGGTACGCTCGTTTAATGATTTCTTAAATTTACACGAATACTTGACCTATATTAAAATAAGACAAAATTTAAGGATTTACTGCGCTTAATTTAACTGATCTTCTAATTCATGATGTTCCGGGTTTCTTCAGAGCACCCATGGCCACAGGGGGAGCGGGGGGGGGGGGTGACTCCAAGATGTTTAACGTCCCGATGTCATTGAAGTCTTGCAGTGGTATGCAGCTTGCATTTCATTCTATTAATTATGGGATCCCAAGCAGATGGTAGCACCCAGTCATTTTTTAAATTTCAATAGCTATATCTATTTTATACAACTATAATATATATATATATATATATATATATATATATATATATATATATATATATGTATAATAGCACTCATTGAACATCGGACGATTTGTTCTCATTTGTAACCTTTACTTCTATAAAAAAAAAAAAGATAGAATGCAGTGTCAGAGACACGGACTGATCACGATACAAGCGGACCCAAATCCATCTCTCGTATTTGCTTAAGTCCAGACTCGAGGGAACAAAACTCGCTATGTTGGAGTTGTTCATTGAAGCGGTCAACAATTCAACTTTTTACTAATTTACTTCTGACATAGACCATTAAAAGTAAACTGTACTGTAATGTAAAGAGGGTCAAAAGTTATAGCCAGGAGCATATTTGTAAACGGAAGCCGCAAAAGCGGGTACGCTCAAAGCACATGATGACGTACACTGTAACCGACAACGGTTTGCAATCCAATTACAGTGCTATTTCCGCAGCGCCATACTATAGTGTAAATATTTATTTTAGAAATTCATGAAACTACGATGACTTTCGAATGTCATAATGACTATTGATTGACATTACATATGTAATATAATAATAGCAAAGTATTTCAAAGCAAGTAAAAAAACGAAATTCTTCAACTTGACAACTTTCATACTCGACTTTGTATATAACTACGTGGTACGTACGTTTACATGGCAGAGCCATGCTGCAGCTATATTAGTAGTATAGTTGTAGCACGAATGGGTCAAATCGACCGGGGAAGGGTCAGACCCTCACAGAATACCGGCGTAAAATAGCAGAACAATGCTGCTGTGGTTCGTATGGTAAGAGTAGAAAATCGGAGACCCCTTTTACTGGAAACAGGGCATTCCATCTTAGTCATCAGAGGTAGCAACGCATCAGTATTTTGATTCTTAATCGAGGATTGATGTAGATGGCTATGGTTCCTAGCTTGGACTCACGATCAGCGTGCTCTATCTAGGAAATCGAAAATATTATTATTTTCACTTCATCGCAACACTGAATGTCATCATTTTAAGAAGTTTCTATGTACAATTTCTTACGTGGGATGTTGAAATTGCTATTTATATGACATTTTAATACATACATATTGTTGCTTTTTAGCATAATACATCAACAAAGCGCTTAACTTTAAGATAGTAAAACAACAACAGCCGAAAACTGGCTGATTTAAGGACACAATTCGAAGTTGCCCACACCGCAGTAAATGGGTGTATTTAAAGTAAAATTGATCTGCTATATGTAAAATGTATGTATAAGTAAATTGATATTGTATGATTTATTATTTTCGGCCAGCTCATGTAAGTTTTGGTCGCTTCATGCTCTCGTTCAGCTAATATGCAGACGATGTGTAAAGTACAGACTGTCCAAATGAATGCATTCTTAATTTATGTTATCATAACAAATGCTTGCTTTTGCAATATTTGTAGTCTTTTAAATTATTAAGAATAATTAGAATCACTGTCCGGTTTTTAGACACAATAGTAAGACAATAGCAGTGACCTATATGTAGTGCACGGGACAGGGAAAGGGTTAAAATACTCTAGCCAGACTAGTTATTGCCTTTATAATATTTCTCCCCAGCTTTGTGCTGCGCAGGCTTGTATTGCTGAATCATCTTGGTGGATCAAGGTTACGCATCACATTATCATAACAACTCAACTTAGGTTGGCAGTACTGTCTTCAATGGCTATTACATTATCTAACGATGAATTATGACTTTGAATTGCCGAGTATCATGTTTAACATTATTATTTATTTAACTTACTCAGTCATGTAACCAATTTTTATCGTAGATATTACAGTCGACTCTGTCCGATTTGTGGCAACTTACATGCATAATATACACCTGATTCTAGGTCTTAAATTTTTTACATGCATGTTGCACATCAAATGTAGTTTTTCTAGCCTATACCCAAGGTGTTGTCTTGAGTCATGCGTTCATTCCTTCCATTAGGGTTCTTTTCTTAATACCGCCCGTCAGAGCTTGGTAGCTGTGAATGTCCTACAAGTTACAAAACCGTGCATTTATTGCACTGCTGTAAGAGTGGCGATTTTACCGGACTGATAAGACTTTGGGATATTCATTAAACGAGGTTTTTAAAAGGGCGGTGTGGCGGCGCTGTCATCACGCCGCAAGCGAAACCCGCCGAATCCTAAATCGTGCAATCACATTTCTGAAGTTAATGCGCTATATATACTTGTAGAACAACCGCTCCTCGGGCCGAATACCTCTCCATAAAAAAGTACACTTCGGCCGCTACTCTTTCGGATGGCGTTTGCGTTTCTTTACTTGCAAGACAAAGTGGCAATTTGAAATCCGAATGCATAGTCGGGTCATCTTTATGTAACATTGCGGCGTTGCCCAAGAAAGATTTACAGCTAAGGCTATATTGCTGTACTTGTGAAGTTGGGCCAGCAGTAAGTTATGCTCGAAAAAATGTTTGCCCGTTCCTCCTGGCGCATGGAGAAAATAGAGTCCTCCATCTTTACTATTTATGCGCTACAGAATCGTTAAGAACACGTGCAGTTGCTCGGGAAGAAAACGTGGTGCCATATCACTCACCCTGATTTTTAAAACCTCTCCGTTGTTTCTGGGCTCATTCACAAGCAACATCGCTTGATAATTCTTCTTCTTTAGCCGCTGTGTGGATAAACGAAATCGACTGCCTGCAATTTTTTGTCAGTTTTGCCAGATGTGAATTGATAAAATTCTGTTTAAATTAATCTATACGATTCATGAATGCGTGCTTTGTCGCCTGTGCGCGACATTTCTGTTAATGTGTCCTTGTATTTATCTCACAGAGAAATGAAATATTTAATATGAGGCTTTGTATAATGTTTAGCATCAAAAATATTATTATTTCATATCTATAGGTTTTTTTTGTAGAATAAGGGCGATACACGAGCATACAGTCCATCTGATGGTAAGTGACAGATATCTAAATTATTCCCCTAATAAATAAGCATCCAATGAAGAATCAAGAAAGGGTTTCCGGTCTCTACACTCACCATACGAAACACAGCAGCATTGAACTGCTATTTTACGCTGGTATTCTGTGAGAGCGTGGTACTTTCCAGGTCGAACCGATCCATTAGTGCCACAACCATAATATGGCTGTAGCATTGCTCTACCACGTGTATTTAGTAAACATACACAAACACACACACACAAGCACGCGAGCGCGAACACGAACATGCGCACGCACATGCACATACACACGAATACGCTCAAGTACACGCACATGCACACGCATACGCACAAAAAGAAATAAAATTAAAATTGGCAAAATTTAGAACAAGACCTAAGGCAGCATAAAGAAGTGATTACAGAATTTTTTTCCAAATCTATTTTACAGTAACCATGTATTTTGAAGTTAAAAATTCCATCTCTAAGTAAAAAAAAAATCATGTAGATCCGGTGATCTGTTGCTGCGTGAAAGAAAAACAAACCGTAATAATAGTAAAGAATTGGAATTGGTTGTTTGGAAATTTTGGAATAGGACACTTATAGCAATAAGAATAAGAGATACCTATAGAAATAAGTTCTATTTTTTTTTCTAATCTTAAATTTGTTTGTAGCCAAGGCCAGAAAAAACTAAATTAATAATAGGAGGATATAATGTATGGGAGCGACCTATGTTCAGCAGTGGACTTTTATAGGCTGTAATAAATAAATGGATGGATGGTTACGTTTAGGTCCCACTTTCTGCAAATAAGCTACCCGTATCTATTGACTACTGCGTGTTTCATGAGATAATATCTCCATCTATTAGAGTCTACCAGCAGCACTTGCCTGTAACTTACCACTTACTACACTGCGCATGCCAGCAAGCTTCTTTCCCCTACCCACCAGGTTTTTTTTTGTACAAAATAAGGGTGATAAACAAGTACACAGTCCACCTGAGAGCGTGGTCGTTCCCCAATCTTGCCAACTCATTCGTACTAAAACCATAATATAGTGCAGCGTGACACGTAGTTCAGTCTAGCTCCAGTCCGGCAACATGCTCTATCGTAACGTTATCTATGACCTCTCTGTTTAAAGACTTAAGGTTATCCTTTAACATCCCAGTGTAACTTATATGAAAATGGTTATTATATTACAATTTAAATACAAGGTTGTGGACAACTCCTGAAATCGCGGTGATCGCTTTCAAGACGTAGCTTACAAATAGGCGTACAATCCTATTTAATTTCAAAATCTCACTTTAAAGAAAAGCATCATTGTGTTTTTTGTTCTAGTTCCTTTTAGAACGGAGGATATTTCAAAACTAGTAGAATATTTAAAAGCAAAAAAAATGATTTTCAACTGTAGTATTTATAATCAACGTTATAAAAAATATTCTTTTCTCTTTCTTGTATCTCTAATACCCATAAAATAAGGCAGTAAAAGAATTCTTACAATATTTCTAAAGTAGACATCAGTTACATAATGTATCGTGTTACGTGTTGGTCCCACTTTCAACAAATGCGACATAATGCAGTTGTCGTGTAGGAATGTCACCCGAGCTTTATTCGCATGAGAAGTTTGCGCGAAGGTGATATAAAGTATAAATTATCTACTAACTTATATTCAGTGTGGCCAGTGAAATGTTACTATTATTCTTTATTGTGATTCGATATGTAATGTTTTGTTAACTTAATAATACACCAAAATAAAGAACCCGCAATCCAAGCGAGTCGATTATGAGGGTTCTTGTACACAAAAAGTGTAAAGGCGAACAAAAGAAACAAATGAAAACTATAATGAAGGACAGAGTATTTGTACAAAGGATTGAATTTGCGTTACTTGAAAATAAAATCAGACTTATAACTAGTCACAAAATATAAAGTTGATAATATTGGCAGATAATAATGATCGGATTGCTTGTTTGGCTTTTGCTCTCAAGTAAAATTAATTAACTGTTTCCTAATCACCAACCCTCATTCTAAGTCCTATTAACAGTTACTACACAGCCTAATTAACTGCACGCAACTATGAATAGCTTTGATAAAAATCATTACAACAGTATTCATTTGATTACTTTTGTTGTTAGTTTATTTAAACGCTTATGTTATAAATATTTTTAGAAACTATTCCACTTCTGATTTTTTTTAAGAGTAAAATTATTTAAATAAAATAATGTTACTCGTATTTGAATTTACGCTGAAGGTTAATTGTTAAAAATTACGACAGGCCTGTTGGTCTAGTGGTTAGTGACCCTGACTGCTATGCCGGAGGTCGTGGGTTCGATTCCCACCCAGGGCAAATGTTTGTGTGATGAACGCGATCATTTGTTCTGTGTCTGGGTGTAATTTATCTATAATATTTATGTATTTCGAAGTATATAAGTATGTTTATCAGTTGTCTAGTACCCATAACACAAGCTCTGCTTAGCTTGGGACTAGATGGCGTTGTGTGATAGTTATGGAATATTATTATTATTATTAAAAATAATAAAAGTGTGAGAGCGGATGTTCAACTTGCTCTCTTGCTTACGCAATTAATCATTATCAGGAATAAGACGGCGTACAGCACTACACATTTAGTCCAATAAATATATGTAATACCAGTCACAATCACATTTTGGTGTAACTTGTAGGACATGATTACGTGATAACGCAAAAGTATACAAAGCAACAACTACACTACTCCTCTCGATTTAATAACACAGGACAGCCTCTCAGCAACACGATGTTCCTTGCATACACTAGAAGAACTACTACACGAATAGAACCACATCACTTGTCTTATTTAGGCAGTATCTCCGTGTGGAGGTAATGTTTTAGCGCAACGGGCATAATAACGATATGAGACTCCTAGAATTATAAACTGATCCCTCTTAGTCGGCTTCGCGATATTTTATACTGCTAGAACAAATGGGAGATTACTCTTCCACCCTCAATTCTTCTTATTTTACTTTATTATTTTACCTTCATTTCTAACAATATATTTATCTATATGTATATATATATATATATACACATATATATATATATATATATATATATATATATATATATATATATATATATATATATATATATATATATATACTGATATATATGTAACTATATGTTTTGTGTGTATTTATTCTAATTTTAGTTTCTTATTTCTTAGACATGCAGATTTCACGCGACTTTTCCTTCCGTAGACGTGGAAAATCAGCACTTAAAATTGCAATTAACATTTTAATTGGTGCCGGCGAGGATCAAACCCGGGTTGTTCGCGTACTGTGAAATTTACAGTTAGCACTTAGCCCCTGGCCTCCCACGGCTATTCATGTCTTGTTCATGTTTTTTACCTTCTCTCGTTTTTCTCCTTAAACAAGCCGTTAAATAAAAGTAAAGACTAAACATTTACTTATTGCCGAATAGTCTTCGATGATTCCAAATTCAGATTGCATATATTATGTCATGATGTGTTTGATGCTCTTACATTTTCAAATGTAATTTACCATTTTTTCACCAATTATAACATTCGCTACATGGCCTTTAGCGAAATAAAAAACACAATAATCATTTAAGACTTACTATCTCCTATATCTCTATATCTACTATCAACAGCCCACAAGTCCACTGCTGAACAGAGTCCTCCTCCTGTCACATAGTATGGGCCTGACTCGAAACTGCTCAGGCATAATGAAAATAATCTAAATCTTCTAATGGCATTTGTTTATCTCCAAGCAAATGGTAAACTTTCACTAAGTTCTTAATCCTCCACTCAATATGCTAATAGTTATGAAAGTGATGTTAGGAACATGGCTATCTCCTACTCGTAGTTCGTAGTATAATGAGAAACAAATTACTTCAGAGTTCTAACTTTGAATTATTATTGCATTAAAGGTTCATCTCATTGGGTGGGGGTGGGGGTGGGGGAGATTTCAACTTGAAATTAAAATTGAGCCACGCTTAAGGTGTATATAGCTTAATTTATAAAAAGAAAATAAATTAAATTGGTTCAGCCATTTCCGGAAAATCATTGAAAATACATTAAAACCTAGATGTCAAATAAATTATGATCTAATTAATTATGGGGTAATTTTGCTGGCGTGTGTTATTTTGGAACGAAGTTCTTTCTGGGACGGTATGGATTTAGTGGATGGGGGATAGACGGCAAAAAGTGTAAGATTTTTCCGTAACGACCCCTTCTGACGCAGTGTAGACGAACTGGGCGGCTATATGGAAGCGAGATGGAATGATATTCATCTCCCTCGCACTTTTTCTTATCTTATCATGAAAGAAATATTTTTTATTTTAAATGACGCTTCATTTTAATAGACGCTAGTAATTAATTTATTTGTATTTGTTAATCAATAATATAATACGTTTATCAATAATAATATACTACGAAAAGAACTTCGTTCCAACTGAGTGGTCCACAACACTCACGCATTTTTTTTAATAACTCAATATAAATACGTCTGTCCGGCCTTTATACGTCCCACTGCTGGCTTTGAACTCTGAACTCTGAACTTTACGGCGAGCGCTTAGTACTTGAGCTACCACGGCTCTCTTGTATATAAGCGCAATAATTATGTATTAGTATTCTATGAAACAAATTAAGGCCCCACTAGAGTACTACTTCCCCCATACAGGTTTCTCACGGCTACCCATGAACTGGTTGTTTACGGTACTGAAATAAATTGCCCTAAGATGGTGGTGCGGCTAAGGTGAAACAACATTGAGTTTAAGTCAATCATTAATCAACCTACCCAGAAAACAAGAGCTGCAGCACGAATAGGTTAGCTCAACCAGGGTAAGATTAGGCTCTCACAGAATACTAGCGTGAAACAGCAGAATAAAGTTGATCATGAAAAGAAGGCATTCCATTTTAGTCTTCAGGGACGACAACGCATCTGTATTTTGATTCTTATTACTATTATTTGAAGGTAGATGTAGGTATCTATGAGCCACAGTATCCACTTACCATCAGGTAGACTATGTGCTCGTTTGTCATCGTAATTTTTAAAATTAATATAAATAATAATAACTAATATTCTTAATAACTTTAGGTATTTAGTTAATTTTAACTAACCTTACTATTTTTTAAATTCACTAAGAGAAAACATAATACGATGTTTTTTTAATTATTCATTGATCTCGGATAAGATTGTCTGTTAAGCACGTAGCGAAGAAAAGGTTAGGTACACATAGGGAGGTAAATAACAGTGCGTCTTGACAGTGACTTACGAGTATTACGGAGAAAGCTGAAACTACAATATCACGGCACAACCTAAGAAGATTTATACAGGCTCTCTCTGTCAAGTGGCGTAAATTTACAACAAAATAAAGTGTTGTCTAGGATAACCTTATTGCCATTTTAATTTTACTTTTAATTCTATATAATTAAAATATCGCAATAGAGCATGATATAACACATTAGGGGCAAAGCACTAAAAGCAAGTTTAAAAGACTATAACTGTTATGCACTTGACATTGCAATGATGTGATAACAATATGTTGACATTATGAGGGCAATCCATGACTTTTCCTGCCACCAGGGCAGAGCCACTAAGGAATGAGGTAAAAACTGGACAGATTTCATAACGGGGTAGTTAATTTGTTAGAAAGTGTAAAAATTAATGTGTCTTTCTGAAATATTGTTTATATTTTATATAAATTAAATTAGAAATATATTTTTATATGATAGGGTGACAAACGAGCACACAGTCCATCTGATGGTTGCTGTGACCAATATACATCCACATATATCGGCAATAAAGAATCAAAATGCAGATGCGTTGTCACCCCACTAAGATAGGATGCCTCTTTTCCAGTGAAAAGTAAAGCTGCAGCATGGCTCTACCACGTAAGTGCATATACCGAACTACATATATTCAGTTTCACTTATTCCTCCTCCTCGAGCGGCTTGAGTATAATGCCGATTCTAAATCTCTTTGATCGAAGGTATTTTTAAATATATATTCCAAAATCAACTTAACATTGTATATACAAGCCTTCTTTACACCTACCTTAGATAAAAATAAATAATATTTTCGAAGTCAGTTGTATTATAAAAATAAAACAAAATATTTGAAATACGAAATACTGAGTCAAGAGATGACAAGTAAATGAAATGACAAACAGAGATGTATAATTATGTTCCCTTTAGATTAGAATTATTTTAACTTAATTACTTAGCTCCCATCGAACAGTTCAATTTGTTTTTAAGTCTTAATGAGATCAGTGTCAAATAATCAATTGATACTATGTATATTTTGCGAGTCAGAAATTCGGGCTAAGTTAATTGGATTACACGACTCTGCGAATGTTAACCACTAAAATATATTAGCGACGTTAGGTTACGTGATTTTATTTCGTGACTTACTTACAGAATATAGAACGAATAGTTTTTGCTCCATAAAATCCTAATTAAGCATGATTTATTCAAGCTTTAAACAGTGATCTTAATTGTAACGAAACAAATCTTTTATTTAAATTACCATAAATGTGCTCCAGACCGAATTTAGGTCACAAGAGCCAGTGTCAAAGGAGACTAGCCATCTGCGCAGAACAGGGTAATAAGCACGAGTGTGTACGCAAACAAAGATGTATTCTCTATTCTCTCACTCTCATAGTCCACTGGGGCGAAAACTTGGAACAACAGAAATGATATCAGGTGCAGAACCAACGGCTTTACGTGCTTTTCGGGAGGGGAGAGATACACCGCCAACTTCCTAACTCTGGACTTCTACAGAGAATTTCTGAACAGAAATTCATGATTAGCAGTAGTGCTAACGATCACTAGACCAACGTGGTCACACGTCATAACTAAAATTACCATACCATTACGTCTCTTCACAACTGTACAAAGGCCAATATTTATTTTAAAATGATAATAGTACTCTCGGTTAATGATTTATTAAATTTACACGAATACTTGACCTATATAAAATAAGACAAATTTTAAGGATTTACTGCGTTTAATTTAACTTATCTTCTAATTTATGATGTTCCGGGTTTCTTCAGAGCACCCATGACCACAGGGATGGGGGTGACTCTAAGATGTTTAACGTCCCGATGTCATAGTTAGCCTGGGCTACCTTCAGCTTTTGAATATTAATTTTTAGTCCGATCCAAGCCGATCGAGCTTACAGCATATTCTTTTAGTCTTGCAGTGGTATGCAGCTTGCATTTCATTCTATTAATTATGGGATCCCAAGCAGATGGTAGCACCCAGTCATCTTCTCTGTTGAAATTTGGATGTTCTTTTTTTTAAATTTCAATAGCTATATTTATTTTATACAACTATATATATGTATAATAGCACTCACTGAACATCGGATGATTTGTTCTCATTTGTAACCTTTACTTCTATAAAAATAAAAAAGATAGAATGCAATGTCAGAGACACGGAATGATCACGATACAAGCGGACCCAAATCCATCTCTCGTATTTGCTTAAGTCGAGACTCGAGGGAACAAAACTTGCTATGTTGAAGTTGTTCATTGAAGCGGTCAACAATTCAACTTTTTACTAATTTACTTCTGACATAGACCATTAAAAGTAAACTGTACTGTAATGTAAAGAGGGTCAAATGTTATAGCCAGGAGCATATTTGTAAACGGAAGCCGCAAACGCGGTACGCCCAAAGCACATGATGACGTACACTGTAACCGACAACGGTTTGCAATCCAATTACAGTGCCATTTCCGCAGCGCCATCCTATAGTGTAAATATTTATTTTAGGAATTCATGGAACTACGTTAACTTTCGAATGTCATAATGACTATTGATTGACATTATGTAATATAATAATAGCAAAGTATTTCAAAGCAAGTAAAAAAAGGAAACTCTTCAATCATAATTGACTTGACAACTTTCATACTCGACTTTGTATATAACTACGTGGTACGTATGTTTACATGGCAGAGCCATGCTGCAGCTATATTAGTAGTATGGTTGTAGCACGAATGGGTCAAATCGACCGGGGAAGGGTCAGGCCCTCACAGAATACCAGCGTAAAATAGCAAAACAATGCTGCTGTGGTTCGTATGGTAAGAGTAGAAAATCGGAGACACCTTTTACTGGAAACAGGGCATTCCATCTTAGTCATCATAGGTGGCAACGCATCTGTATTTTGATTCTTAATCGAGGATTGATGTAGATGGCTATGGTTCATAGCTTGGACTCTCGATCAGCGTGCTCTAGCTAGGAAATCGAAAATATTATTATTTTCACTTCATCGCAACTCTGAATGTCATCATTTTAAGAAGTTTCTATGTACAATTTCTTACGTGGGATGTTGAAATTGCTTTTTATATGACATTTTAATACATACAGATTGTTGTTTTTTAGCATAATACATCAACAAAGCGCTTAAGATTAAGAGAGTAAATGTACAACACCCGAAAACTGGCTGATTTAAGGACACAATTCGAAGTTGCCCACACCGCAGTAAATGGGTGTATTTAAAGTAAAATTGATCTGGTATATGTAAAATGTATGTCTAAGTAAATTGATATTGTATGATTTATTATTTTTGGCCAGCTCATGTAAGTTTTGGTCGCTCGATGCTTTCGTTCAGCCGACATGCAGACGATGTGTAAAGTACAAAGTGTCCAAATGAATGCATTCTTAATTTATGTTATAATAACAAATACTTGCTTTTGCAATATTTGTAGTCTTTTAAATTATTTAGAATAATTAGAATCGATCGAATCAAAACACACTCTTTAAGATGCTCTAGCCAGAATAGTTATTGTCTTTATAATATTTCTCCCCTGCTTTGTGCTGCGCAGGCTTGTGTTGCTGAATCATCTTGGTGGATCAAGGTTACGTATCACATTATCATAACAACTCAACCTAAGTACAGTTACTGTCGTCAATGGCTATTACATCATCTAACGATGAAGTAAGTCTTTGAATTGCCGAGTTTCATGTTTAACATTATTATTTATTTAACTTACTCAGTCATATAAGCAATTTTTATCGTAGATATTACAGTCGATTCTGTCCGATTTTTGGCAACTTACATGCATAATATACACCTGATTCTAGGTCTTAAATTTTTTTACATGCATGTTGCACATCAAATGTAGTTTTTCTAGCCTATACTCAAGGTAATGTCTTGAGTCATGCGTTCATTCCTTCCATTAGGGTTCTTTTCTTAATACCGCCCGTCAGAGCTTGGTAGCTGTGAATGTTCTACAAGTTGCAAAACCGTGCATTTATTGTACTGCTGCAAGAGTGGTGATTTTACCGTACTGATAAGACTATGTGATATTCATTAAACGAGATTTTTAAAAGTGCAGTGTGGCGGCGTTGTCATCACGCCGCAAGCGAAACGCACCGAATCCTAAATCGTGCAATCACATTTCTGAAGTTAATACGCTATATATACTTGTAGATTAACTGCTCCTCGGGCCGAATACCTCTCCATAAAAAAGTGCGCCTCGTCCGGTACTTTTTCGGATGTTGCACGTTGGCGTTTCTTTACTTGCAAGACAAAGTGGCAATTTGAAAACCGAATGTGTAGTCAGGTCATCTTTAAGTAACATTGCGGCGTTGCCCAAGAAAGCTTTACAGCTAAGGATATATTGCTGTACTTGTGATGTTGGGCCAGCAGTAAGTTATGCTCGTAAAAATGTTTGCCCGTTCCTCCTGGCGCATGGAGAAAATAGAGTCCTCCATCTTTACTATTTATGCGCTACAGAATCGTTAAGAACACGTGCAGTTGCTCGGGAAGAAAACGTGGTGCCATATCACTCACCCTGATTTTTAAAACCTCTCCGTTGTTTCTGGGCTCATTCACAAGCAACATCGCTTGATAATTCTTCTTCTTTAGCCGCTGTGTGGATAAACGAAATCGACTGCCTGCAATTTTTTGTCAGATTTGCCAGATGTGAATTGATAAAATTCTGTTTAAATTAATCTATACGATTCATGAATGCGTGCTTTGTCGCCTGTGCGCGACATTTCTGTTAATGTGTCCTTGTATTTATCTCACAGAGAAATGAAATATTTAATATAAGGCTTTGTATAATGTTTAGCATCAAAAATATTATTATTTCATATCTATAGATTTTTTTTGTAGAATAAGGGTGATACACGAGCATACAGTCCATCTGATGGTAAGTGACAGATATCTAAATTATTCCCCTAGTAAAAAAGCATCCAATGAAGAATCAAAAAGCAGATGCGTTGTCATCTATGAGGACTAAGGTGGAATGCCTGGTCTCCAGCAAAAAGGGTCTCCGGTCTTTACACTCACCATACGAAACACAGCAGCATTGAACTGCTATTTTACGCTGGTATTCTGTAGAGAGCGTGGTACTTTCCAGGTCGAACCGATTAGTGCCACAACCATAATATGGCTGTAGCATGGCTCTACCACGTGTATTTAGTAAACATACACAAACACACACACAAGCACGCGAGCGCGAACACGAACATGCGCACGCACATGCACATACACACGAATACGCTCAAGTACACGCACATGCACACGCATACGCACAAGCACACGCACAAAAAGAAATAAAATTAAAATTGTCTAAATTTAGAACAAGACCTAAGGCAGCATAAAGAAGTGATTACAGAATTTTTTTCCAGATCTATTTTACAGTAACCATGTATTTTGAAGTTAAAAATTCCATCTTTAAGTAAAAGAAATCATGTAGATCCGGTGATCTGTTGCTGCGTGAAAGAAAAACAAACCGTAATAATAGTAAAGAATTGGAATTGGAAATTTTGGAATAGGACACTTATAGAAATAAGAATAAGAGTTACCTATAGAAATAAGTTCTATTTTTTTTTTCTAATCTTAAATTTGTTAGTAGCCAAGGCCAGAAAAAACTAAATTAAAAACAGGAGCATACTCGTATAATCTATGGGAGCGACCTATGTTCAGCAGTGGACTTTTATAGGCTGTAATAAACAAATGGATGGATGGTTACGTTTAGGTCCCACTTTCTGCAAATACGCTACCCGTATCTATTGACTACTGCGTGTTTCATGAGATAATATCTCTATCTATTAAATTCTACCAGCAGCACTTGCCTGTAACTTACCACTTACTACACTGCGAATGCCAGCAAGCTTCCTTCCCCTACCCACCAGGTATTTTTTTGTAGAAATATGGGTGATAAACGAGTACACAGTCCACCTGAGAGCGTGGTCGTTCCCCAATCTTGGCAACTCATTCGTACTAAAACCATAATATAGTGCAGCGTGACACGTAGTTCAGTCTAGCTCCAGTCCGGCAACATGCTCTATCGTAACGTTATCTATGACCTCTCTGTTTAAAGACTTAAGGTTATCCTTTAACATCCCAGTGTAACTTATATGAATATCGTTATTATATTACAATTTAAATACAAGGTTGTGAACAACTCCTGAAATCGCTGTGATCGCTTTCAAGACGTAGCTTACAAATAGGCGTACAAGCCTATTTCATTTCAAAATCTCACTTTAAAGAAAAGCATCACTGTGTTTTTTGTTCTGGTTTCTTTTAGAACAGATGATATTTCAAAACTAGTAGAATATTTAAAAGCAAAAAAAAATGATTTTCAACTGTAGTATTTATAATCAACGTTATAAAAAATATTCTTTTCTCTTCCTTGTATCTCTAATACCCATAAAATAAGGCAGTAAAAGAATTCTTACAATATTTCTAAAGTAGACATCAGTTACATAATGTCTCGTGTTACGTGTTGGTCCCACTTTCAGCAAATGCGACATAATGCAGTTGTCGTGTAGGAATGTCACCCGAGCTTTATTCGCATGAGAAGTTTGCGCGCAAGGTGATATACAGTATAAATTATCTACTAACTTATATTCAGTGTGGCCAGTGAAATGTTACTATTATTCTTTATTGTGATTCGATATGTAATGTTTTGTTAACTTAATAATACACAAAAATAAAGAACCCGCAATCCAAGCGAGTCGATTATGAGGGTTCTTGTACACAAAAAGTGTAAAGGCGAACAAAAGAAACCAATGAAAACTATAATGAAGGAAATAGTATTTGTACAAAGGATTGGATTTGCGTTACTTGAAAATAAAATCAGACTTATAACTAGTCACAAAATATAAAGTTGATAATATTGGCAGATAATAATGATCGGATTGCTTGTTTGGCTTTTGCTCTCAAGTAAAATTAATTAACTGTTTCCTAATCACCAACCCTCATTCTAAGTCCTATTAACAGTAACTACACAGACTAATTAACTGCACGCAACTTTGAATAGCTTTGATAAAAATCATTACAACAGTATTCATTTGATTACTTTTTTTGTTAGTTTAAAAAAAATATTATCCTGAGATATATACAAATATGTCTATAATGTTTATGAGCATTGTGACGTGATTACAGTATTGACACGTATATAACTTGTAGCTCAAGGGAAAAACCTATTACATATTACGCAATCAATTCTAGTCCATCATCAAAATTCAAGGGAAAAATCAGAACATCGTGAAGAAAATGGCATGTCTGAGAAATTAAAAAATCAAGGACTTCTGAATTTTGTTCACATGCGCTGAAGCAATGCCACGACCTTACTTGCTCTTCGTTGCCCTACTTGCATAGTATTAATTTCCCCAACGTTTTTATAATTTTCACATATTAACATTATTAGATTTGATTTGAATTTTATTCACTTATTTGCACCTATGTATGTCACGGCCCATTACTAACATAGTAAAGCCATGCTGCAGCTATATTAGTAGTACAGTTGTAGCACGAATGGGTTAGCTCGACCTGGGGAGAACCACGCTCTCACAGAAACCAGCGTGAAATAGCAGCTTAATGCTACTGTGTTTCGTATAGTGAGGGTAGAGAACCGGAGGCCCTCTTACTGGAAACGATCGCTTGTTATGTATGAAAAATAAAATATTGTAGTTAAACATATTTATATTATTATTTATTCTATATATGTTTAAATTAACTTTTACCCTTACATAGCAGTCCAATTCAAGGTCCTTACTATTAAAGAGTATAGATCTCTGACAATTCGATGCTTGTCTATTCTGACAAATGAAAGTATTTTCAGGCCGTACTCAGGACTAACTCTATTTCATAAACTTTAAGTGAATCCTCAGAACCAATTATTGCTGTAATTTCGGGTCAGTGTTAAGCATGAAATATTTCTCTGTTTTTGAAATAAAATTGATTTCGACATGTATCCAAACTATATTTTTACCCTAAAAGCTTTTAATAATTTAACACTATCTCTAATTTGACGCCTAAATATTTGCACCTAACAAGGCTCATATTATGCCTTTAAAAACATACTTAACAACTAATAATCAATTTCATAATACGCACAATCATTATTTTCTACCGACTACAAAAAGGAGGAGGTACCTCATAACTTATTCAAGGTGAACCGATTTCGATGATAATTTTTAATTTCAAAACTTGTGCTTCTTTTGTGGTTTAATATAAATTTGACTAAGGTCTGACAAATAGTTTTTGAGTTATCATTTATAATTTATATTGAAGTCGGTTGTAGAAAATTTTTAATTTTACCACTTTTCGTTAAACCAGCAATTGATTGTTTTAGGCAACAGATTAGTCGGCCAACTATTTAGAAGAGTCAGTTCACGTTCGTAGGATGGTAGATTCTTGCCTTGCCTCTGATATATGGTACCCAGATTCACATTTAGCGCTGGTTGATGGCAGGACAGCTGAAGGAATTAGTTAGGAGTCAGCAGTATTGGCACGAATCCCATGTTTGTGCTTTTTATAGCATCCAGTTTTACTAATTGCTCCTTCTCGAGCGGCTTGAGTGAAATGCCGATTCGAAATCTCTTTGATCGGACGTATTTTTAAATATATTCCAAAATCAACTTATAAGTGTATATAAAAGCCTTGTTTACACCTACCTTAGATAAAAATAAAGAAAGTTTTCAAAGTCAGTTGTATTATAAAAATAAAACAAGTAAATGAAATGATAAACAGAGACGTATAATTATTTCCATTTAGATTAGAATTAACTTAATTACTTAGTTCCCATCGGACAGTTCAATTTGTTTTTAAGTCTTAATGAGATCAGTGTCAAATAATCAATTGATACTATGTATATTTTGTGAGTCAGAAATTCGGGCTAAGTTAATTGGATTACACGACTCTGCGAATGTTAACCACTAAAATAAACGTTGGTTACGTGATTTTATTTCGTGACTTACTTACCGTATTTAGAACGAATAGTTTCTGCTCTATAAAATACTAATCAAGCATGATTTATTCAAGCTTTAAACAGTGATATTAATTTTAACGAAACAAATCTTTTATTTAAATTACCATAAATGTGCTCCAGACCGAATTTAGGTCACAAGAGCCAGTGTCAATGGAGACTAGCCATCTGCACAGAACAGGATTATAAAGCACGAGTGTGTACGCAAACACAGGTGCACTCTCTATTCCCTCACTCTCATAGTCCAATGGGACGAAAACTTGAAACGGCAGAAATGAGGTCAGGCGCAGAACCAACGGCTTTACGTACTTTTCGTGGCACGGGAGTGATACACCGCCAACTTCCTAACTCTGGACTGCTACAGAGAATTTCTGAACAGAAAATCATGATTAGCAGTAGTGCTAACGATCACTAGACCAACGTGGTGACACGTCATAACCAAAATTACCATACCATTACGTCTCTTCACAACTGTACAAAGGCCAATATTTATTTTAAAATGATAATACACTCGTTTAATGATTTCTTAAATTTACACGAATACTTGACCTATATTAAAATAAGACAAATTTTAAGGATTTGCTGCGTTTCATTTAACTTATCTTCTAATTTATGATGTTCCGGGTTTCTTCAGAGCACCCATGACCACAGGGGGAGGGATGGGGGAGACTCTAAGATGTTTAACGTCCCGATGTTATAGTTAGCCTGGGCTACCTTCAGCTTTTGAATATTAATTTTTAGTCCGATCCAAGCCGATCGAGCTTACAGTATCTTGAAGTCTTGCAGTGGTATGCATCTTGCATTTCATTCTATTAATTATGGGATCCCAAGCAGATGGTAGCAAACAGTCATCTTCTCAGCTGAAATTTGGATGTTTTTTTTTATTTCAATAGCTATATTTATTTTATACAACTATATATATATATATATATATATATATATATATATATATATATATATGTATGTATAATAGCACTCACTGAACATCGGACGATTTGTTCTCATTTGTAACCTTTACTTCTATAAAAATTAAAAAAGTTAGAATGCAGTGTCAGAGACACGGAATGATCACGATACAAGCGGACCCAAATCCATCTCTCGTATTTGCTTAAGTCGAGACTCGAGGGAACAAAACTCGCTATGTTGAAGTTGTTCATTGAAGCGGTCAACAATTCAACTTTTTACTAATTTACTTCTGACATAGACCTTTAAAAGTAAACTGTACTGTACTGTAAAGAGGGTCAAAAGTTATAGCCAGGAGCATATTTGTAAACGGAAGCCGCAAACGCGGGTGATGACGTACATTGTAACCGACAACGGTTTGCAATCCAATTACAGTGCCATTTCCGCAGCGCCATACTATAGTGTAAATATTTATTTTAGGAATTCATGGAACTACGTTGACTTTCGAATGTCATAATGAATATTGATTGACATTACATATGTAATATAATAATAGCAAAGTATTTCAAAGCAAGTAAAAAAAGGTAATTCTTCAATCATAATTGACTTGGTACGTACGTTTACATGGCAGAGCCATGCTGCAGCTATATTAGTAGTATAGTTGTAGCACGAATGGGTCAAATCGACCGGGGAAGGGTCAGGCCCTCACAGAATACCAGCGTAAAATAGCAGAACAATGCTGCTGTGGTTCGTATGGTAAGAGTAGAAAATAGGAGACACCTTTTACTGGAACCAGGGCATTCCATCTAAGTCATCAGAGGTGGCAACGCATCTGTATTTTGATTCTTAATCGAGGATTGATGTAGATGGCTATGGTTCATAGCTTGGACTCACGATCAGCGTGCTCTAGCTAGGAAATCGAAAATATTATTATTTTCACTTCATCGCAACACTGAATGTCATCATTATAAGAAGTTTCTATGTACGATTTCTTAAGTGGGATGTTGAAATTGCTTTTTATATGACATTTTAATACATACAGATTGTTGCTTTTTAGCACAATACATCAACAAAGCGCTTAACATTAAGAGAGTAAAACAACAACAGCCGAAAACTGGCTGATTTAAGGACATGATTCGATTGACGTGTCTCATACGTGGTAGAGCCATGCTGCAGCTATATTATGGTTGTAGCACGAATGGGTCGGCTCGACCGGGGAAGGACCACGCTCTCACAGAATACCAGCGTAAAATAGCAGCTTAACGCTGCTGTGTTTCGTATGGTGAGTGTAGAGAACCGGAGACCCTTTTTACTGGAAACGAGGCATTCCATCTTAGTCCTCACGGGTGACAACGCATCTGCATTTTGATTCTTAATCGAAGATAGATGTAGATGTCTATGGGCCACAGCAACCACTTACCATCAGGTGGACTGTGTGCTCGTTTGTTACCCTTATCCTATAAAAAAACGTGTATTTAGTAAACATACACAAACACACACACAAGCACGCGAGCGCGAACATGAACATGCGCACGCACATGCACATACACACGAATACGCTCAAGTACACGCACATGCACACGCATACGCACAAGCACACGCACAAAAAGAAATAAAATTAAAATTGGCTAAATTTAGAAAAAGACCTAAAGCAGCATAAAGAAGTGATTACAGAATTTTTTCCACATCTATTTTACAGTAACCATGTATTTTGAAGTTAAAAATTCCATCTCTAAGTAAAAAAAATCATGTAGATCCGGTGATTTGTTGCTGCGTGAAAGAAAAACAAACCGTAATAATAGTAAAGAATTGGAATTGGAAATTTTGAAATAGGACACTTATAGAAATAAGAATAAGAGTTACCTATAGAAATAAGGTCTATTTTTTTTTCTAATCTTAAATTTATTAGTAGCCAAGGTCAGAAAAAACTAAATTAAAAACAGGAGGACATAATCTATGGGAGCGACCTATGTTCAGCAGTGGACTTTTATAAGCTGTAATAAATAAATGGATGGATGGTTACGTTTAGGTTCCACTTTCTGCAAATACGCTACCCGTATCTATTGACTACTGCGTGTTTCATAAGATAATATCTCCATCTATTAGAGTCTACCAGCAGCACTTGCCTGTAACTTACCACTTACTACACTGCAAATGCCAGCAAGCTTCTTTCCAAACTATTTCAAAACTAGTAGAATATTTAAAAGCAAAAAAATGATTTTCAACTGTAGTATTTATAATCAACGTTATAAAAAATATTCTTTTATTTTCCTTGTATCTCTAATACCCATAAAATAAGGCAGTAAAAGAATTCTTACAATATTTCTAAAGTAGACATCAGTTACATAATGTCTCGTGTTACGTGTTGGTCCCACTTTCAGCAAAATGCGACATAATGCAGTTGTCGTGTAGGAATGTCAACCGAGCTTTATTCGCATGAGAAGTTTGCGCACAAGGTGATTATACAGTATAAATTATCTACTAACTTATATTCAGTGTGGCCAGTGAAATGTTACTATTATTCTTTATTGTGATTCGATATGTAATGTTTTGTTAACTTAATAATACACAAAAATAAAGAACCCGCAATCCAAGCGAGTCGATTATGAGGGTTCTTGTACACAAAAAGTGTAAAGGCGAACAAAAGAAACCAATGAAAACTATAATGAAGGAAAGAGTATTTGTACAAAGGATTGGATTTGCGTTACTTGAAAATAAAATTAGACTTATAACTAGTCACAAAATATAAAATTGATAATATTGGCAGATAATAATGATCGGATTGCTTGTTTGGCTTTTGCTCTCAAGTAAAATTAATTAACTGTTTCCTAATCACCAACCCTCATTCTAAGTCCTATTAACAGTAACTACACAGCCTAATTAACTGCACGCAACTATGAATAGCTTTGAAAAAATCATTACAACAGTATTCATTTGATTACTTTTTTTGTTAGTTTATTTAAACGCTTATGTTATAAATATTTTTAGAAACTATTCCACTTCTGAATTTAGAAATTATTCTCAAAATTATTTAAATAAAATAATGTTACTTGTATTAGAATTTACTCTGAAGGTTAATTGTTAAAAATAATAAAAGTGTGAGAGCGGATGTTCAACTTGCTCTCTTGCTTACGCAATTAATCATTATCAGGAATAAGACGGCGTACAGCACTACACATTTAGTCCAATAAATATATGTAATACCAGTCACAATCACACTTTGGTGTAATGTGAAGGACATAATTACGAGATAACGCAAAAGTATACAAAGCAACAGCTACACTACTCCTCTCGATCTAATAACTAATAACATAATAGACTTTGAGACTCCTATAATTATAAACTGATCCCTCTTAATCGGCTGCGCAATATTTTATACTGCTAGAACAAATGGGAGATTACTCTTCCACCCTCAATTCTTCTTATTTTCCTTTATTATTTTACCTTCATTTCTAACAATATATATATATATATATATATATATATATATATATATATATATATATATATATATACTTATATATATGTAACTATATGTTTTGTGTGTATTTATTCTAATTTTAGTTTCTTATTTCTTAGACATGCAGATTTCTCGCGACTTTTCCTTCCGTAGACGTGGAAAATCAGCACTTAAAATTGCAATTAACATTTTAATTGGTGCCGACGAGGATCAAACCCGGGTTGTTCGCGTACTGTGAAATTTACAGCGAGCACTTAGCCCCTGGCCTCCCACGGCTCTTCATGTCTTGTTCATGTTTTTTTACCTTCTATCGTTTTTCTCCTTAAACAAGCCGTTAAATAAAACTAAAGACTAAACATTTACTTATTGCCGAATAGTCTTCAATGATTCCAAATTCAGATTGCATATATTATATCATGATGTGTTTGATGCTCTTACATTTTCAAATGTAATTTACCATTTTTTCACCAATTATAACATTCGCTACATGGTCTTTAGCGAAATAAAAAACACAATAATCATTTAAGACTTACTATCTCCTATATCTCTATATCTACTATCAACAGCCCACAAGTCCACTGCTGAACAGAGTCCTCCTCCTGTCACATAGTATGGGCCTGACTCGAAACTGCTCAGCCATACTGAAAATAATCGAAATCTCCTAATGGCATTTGTTTATCTCCAAGCAAATGGTAAACTTTCACTAAGTTCTTAATCCTCCACTCAATATGCTAATAGTTATGAAAGTGATGTTAGGAACATGGCTATCTCGTACTCGTAGTTCGTAGTATAATGAGAAACAAATTACTTCAGAGTTCTAACTTTGAATTATTATTGCATTACAGGTTCATCTCATTGGGTGGGGGTGGGGGAGATTTCAACTTGAAATTAAAATTGAGCCACGCTTAAGGTGTATATAGCTTAATTTATAAAAATAAAATAAATTAAATTGGTTCAGATATTTCCGGAAAATCATTGAAAATACATTAAAACCTAGCTGTCAAATAAATTCTGATCTAATTAATTATGGGGTAATTTTGCTGGCGTGTGTTATTTTGGAACGAAGTTCTTTCTGGGACGGTATGGATTTAGTGGATGGCAAAAAGTGTAAGATTTTTCCGTAACGACCCCTTCTGACGCAGTGTAGACGAACTTGGCGACTATAATGAAGCGAGATGGAATGATATTCATCTCCCTCGCACTTTTTCTTATCTTATCGTGAAAGAAATATTTTTAATTTTAAATGACGCTTCATTTTAATAGACGCTAGTAATTCATTTATTTGTATTTGTTAATCAATAATATAATACGTTTATCAATAATAATATACTACGAAAAGAATTTCGTTCCAACTGAGTGGTTCACAAACCTCACGCATTTTTTTTATAACTCAATATAAATACGTCTGTACGGCCTTTATACATCCCACTGCTGGACATACTAATCTGCCGCGCTGTTCCAATGAGTGATGGCAGATCAAGTATAATAAATATTATCTTGATCTTGGTTTCTGGTAATATATGTGCGAGGCTCTACTACGTCAAATATATCAAAAGCGTTGAAGTTAAAAGTTAAAGTTACAGTCTATCGTCAGTCTATAGTCTCGTGCAACAGCTGTACACAAGTCTTTCCTCATTTCCGAGAAGGTATTTAGGCCAAGGAACAACAACAAACATGTGATAAATCAGAACTTTCAAAAATGCAATTAGCAATTTTATTAGTTCCGGCGGGGATCGAATTCGGTCTGCACGCGTACTGTGAACTTCACGGCGAGCGCTTAGCACTTGAGCTACCACGGCTCTCTTGTATATAAGCGCAATAATTATGTATTAGTATTCTATGAAACAAATTAAGGCCCCACTGGAGTACTACTTCCCCCATACGGGTTTCTCACGACCCATGAACTGGTTGCTTACGGTACTGAAATAAACTGCCCTAACATGGTGGTGCGGCTAAGGTGAAACAACATTGGGTTTAAGTCAAACATTAATCACCCTATCCCGAATATAAGAGCTGCAGCACGAATAGGTTAGCTCAACCAAGGTAAGATTAGGCTCTCACAGAATACTAGCGTGAAACAGCAGAATAAAGTTGATCATGAAAAGAAGGCATTCCATCTTAGTCTTCAGGGACGACAACGCATCTGTATTTTCATTCTTATTACTATTATTTGAAGGTAGATGTAGGTATCTATGAGCCACAGTATCCACTTACCATCAGATAGACTATGTGCTCGTTTGTCATCGTAATTTTTTAAAATTAATATAAATAATAATAACTAATATTCGTAATAACTTTAGTTATTTTGTTAATTTTAACCAAATTTACTATTTTTTAAATTCACTAAGAGAAAACATAATACGATGTTTTTTTAATTATTCATTGATCTCGCATAAGATTGTCTGTTAAGCACGTAGCGAAGAAAAGTTTAGGTACACATAGGGAGGTAAATAACAGTGCGTCTTGACAGTGACTTATTACGGAGAAAGCTGAAACTACAATATCACGGCACAACCTAAGAAGATTTATACAGGCTCTCTCTGTCAAGTAGTGTAAATTAACAACAAAATAAATTGTTGTCTAGGATTACCTTATTGCCATTTTAATTTTACTTTTAATTCTATATAATTAAAATATCGCAATAGAGCATGATATAACACATTAGGGGAAAAGCTGTAAAAGCAAGGTTAAAAGACTATAACTTGATATCGCAATTTATGATACCAATATTTTGACATTATGAGGGCAATCCATGACTTTTCCTGCCACCAGGGCAGCGCCAATTTGGAATGAGGCAAAAACTGGACAGATTTCATAGCAGTGTAAGTTAATTTGTTAGAAAAGTGTGAAAATTAATGTTCCTTTCTGAAATATTATTTATATTTTATATAAATTAGATTAGAAATGTATTTTTATATGATAGGGTGACAAACGAGCACACAGTCCACCTGATGGTTGCTGTGACCAATATACATCCACATATATCCGCAATAAAGAATCAAAATGCAGATGCGTTGTCACCCCACTAAGATAGAATGCCTCTTTTCCAGTGAAAAGTAAAGCTGCAGCATGGCTCTACCACGTAAGTGCATATACCGAACTACATATATTCCTCAAAGTTTTTTAAGAAAAAAATTACAATGTGTATAAATTAAAGAACACTGTACCGAGGCATTGTTTCGTTCGCTACATTAGAAACCGTAAAGCTTATAATTAAATCGTAACTTTTCAATGATGATGACACTGTGTGACCACCTACCCTATAAACCGGATAACATCAGTATTGCTAAGCGGCAGAAGCTAAGTAAAGGAACGGTGCTGTTCAGACAGTGTACTCTGCTGTTCAACTGACGAGGCTCTAACAATGTTGGTGTCTGTTGGTGGAAAATTTACTCAATAATATCGTATCCAAATTTCATTGACTGATGATTTTGGGCAACATTATGAGTGTGAAGGTACCAACTAGCCAACGTGTTAGGTAGTAGAGATTCTTTCAAACAATACTTGCGAAGCTACCATATGCCAAGCTTAAGTATAGTTGTGGACTTAAGGGGGCTATTGGTATGTACGAGTATGTGACAGTTTTTTATTAAAATCTAAATCTTAGACGATTACATATTATTTTTTGTGTGTATTTTTTGTAGTGATAGAGCCATGTTGCAGCTATATTAGTAGCATAGTTGTAGCACGAATGAGTCGGCTCGACCGGGGAAGGATCACGCTCTCACAGAATACCAGCGTAAAATAGCAGCTTAACGCTCCTGTGTTTCGTATGGTGAGTGTAGAAAACCGGAAACCTTTTTTACTGGAAATAAGGCATTCCATCTTAGTCCTCACGGGTGACAACGCATCTGCATTTTGATTCGAAAACGAGGATAGATGTAGATGTCTATGGGCCGCAGCAACCACTTACCATTAGGTGGACTGTGTGCTCGTTTGTCACACTTATCCTATAAAAAAAATAATTCTACATTTACTAAATATTCTTAATTCGCCTACTTATTGAATATTAAGCATTTTACTAAGTAATATGTTCAGTTTTAAAACATATATCAAATTAGACCAACACCCAAACTGTATTGTTTATTACTGTTACATTTTTTAACTTTTGGAACGAAAGTGCAAGATATGAATAATTCTTCAGAAGGCGGTTATACTTTAGAGTTTAACCTTACAAGACAGTAAAGCACAAATAAGGAAACTTTCCTAGGGTAACTAGTTACTTCGTAAATACAAATACAATTAAGCCTAGTTAAGGCCACTCTATTGTCTAGTTTTGGGGATTTGGGTACAACCTTGTATTAAAACTGTCAATAGTCAATAAAACGAGTGAAATAAAATATATAAGAAAATTGCAATTATAAATTGAAAATAATGACTAATACAAAACTGAACAAATGTAATAGTTCAATCATTTGAACATTTTTTTCTTGAGTACATGATCCACGTTTCGAGACCTACTTAATAGTTCAAAAGCATGTTTTACTTTAATTTCTCTTGAAAATTGCACATACAGGAGAGTTGACGGAAGATAATTTAATACCCATTTTAACCCATGGGTTTCTTAAGGAGCGGCTGTAGTAGATAGAAAAAAATCTTACAGCTTCCGACTGATAGCAGTGTAAACATATCGTTTAATCCATATATCGCTCATTCAATAGAACAATGACGTAACTACCAAAGGTGAAATTTTGATGTCACAAGTTCCCGTTGCTGAAGTTCTCTTTATAGAAAAAACGACAGTATTGTTCTCACAGTAGTTTTCGTTAGAGGGCGTGAATGTTGTTTGGGAATTGGCTCGGTTTTTGCATAGCTATGGAGAAATATCGGCGGATATGACAGTCGTGCGGGGAGCCCCATGAAGTGTGAACTTGTCGTAACCTACAGCGACGTAAATGTAAGGTATGACAATCAATTTCTACATTATTGGTACCACAATAACGCATTTGACAATTATATGGTTGTGTTAAAAACTGCAAAGGATTATCTTGTTATATATGACAAGTCCATAATAATATTTGTATTATGTATAATAATTATTATTGCATTAAAGGTTCATCTCATTGGGTGGGGGTGGGGGAGATTTTATCTTGAAATTAAAATTGAGCCACGCTTAAGGTGTATATAGCTTAATTTATAAAAAGAAAATAAATTAAATTGGTTCAGCCATTTCCGGAAAATCATTGAAAATACATTAAAACCTAGATGTCAAATAAATTCTGATCTAATTAATTATGGGGTAATTTTGCTGGCGTGTGTTATTTTGAAACGATGTTCTTTCTGGGACGGTATGGATTTAGCGGATGGGGGGTAGACGGCAAAAAGTTTAAGATTTTTCCGTAAAGACCCCTTCTGACGCAGTGTAGACGAACTTGGCGGCTATAAGCAAGCGAGATGGATTGATATTCATCTCATTCGCACTTTTTCTTATCTTATCATGAAAGAAATATTTTTTATTTTAAATGACGCTTCATTTTAATAGACGCTAGTAATTCATTTATTTGTATTTGTTTATCAATAATATAATATGTTTATCAATAATAATATACTACGAAAAGAACTTCGTTCCAACTGACTGGTCCACAACAGTACGGCCTTTATACGTCCCACTGCTGGACATACTAATCTGCCGCGCTGTTCCAATGAGTGATGGCAGATCAAGTATTATACTAATAAATATTATCTTGATCTTGGTTCCTGGTAATATATGTGCGAGGCTCTACTACGTCAAATATATCAAAAGCGTTGAAGTTAAAAGTTAAAGTTATAATGCGTCCACCCACAGAAACAGGGTTATAAATTCTTCAACACTGCTTGCTTTAATTCAACGGTATTTTAGATCAAAATAAGTATGTGTTAAAGACTAGAATAGCATATGCAGCTGTGGAATAATTAAGGATGTTGCACACTGCACTTCAAGGAATTTAGCTCAGAATAACTTCAGGGCAGGACAATAATGCTAGAAATTGACTGGTTGGATATGTGTTTGAGTATTCTAGGTATCCGTGTCTTAATATGTGGTCAACCGTTGGATCTAAAGTAAGAGAAAATATAGACCGGGAGCAATGTCTCATACATGGGTAGATTTTAATTATTAAGCTTCATAAAATGTTCATAATAGTTTTCTTCATAATAGCTTTCAACGGACTTCATAAAAAGGAGGAGATTTTTGTTGTGTTTGTTTTTATTACCTCAGAACTTTTTTCTACGTGAACCGATTTTGATATATCGTCAGTCTATAGTCTTGTCCACAAGAGCTGTACACAAGTCTTTCCTCATTTCCGAGAAGGTGTTTAGGCCAAGGAACAACAACAAACATGTGATAAATCAGAACTTTCAAAAATGCAATTAGCAATTTTATTGGTACCGGCGGGGATCGAATTCGGTCTGCTCGCGTACTGTGAACTTTACGGCGAGCGCTTAGCACTTGAGCTACCACGGCTCTCTTGTATATAAGCGCAATAATTATGTATTAGTATTCTATGAAACAAATTAAGGCCCCACTAGAGTACTACTTCCCCCGGGTTTCTCACGGCTACCCATGAAATGGTTGCTTAGGGTACTGAAATATACTGCCCTAAGATGCTTGTGCGGCTAAGGTGAAACAACATTGGGTTTAAGTCAAGCATTAATCACCCTACCCAGAAAATAAGAGCTGCAGCAAGAATAGGTAAGCTCAACCAGGGTAAGATTAGGCTCTCAGAGAATACTAGCGTGAAACAGCAGAATAAAGTTGATCATGAAAAGAAGGCATTCCATTTTAGTCTTCAGGGACGACAACGCATCTGTATTTTGATTCTTATTACTATTATTTGAAGATAGATGTAGGTATCTATGAGCCACAGCATCCACTTATCATCAGGTAGACTATGTGCTCGTTTGTCATCGTAATTTTTTAAAATTAATATAAATAATAATAACTAATATTCGTAATAACTTTAGTTATTTTGTTAATTTTAACTAACCTTACTATTTTTTAAATTCACTTAGAGAAAACATAATACGATGTTTTATAATTATTCATTGATCCCGCATAAGATTGTCTGTTAAGCACGTAGCGAAGAAAAGGTTAGGTACGATAGGGAGGTAAATAACAGTGCGTCTTGACAGTGACTTATTACGGAGAAAGCTAAAACTACAATATCACGGCACAACCTAAGAAGATTTATATAGGCTCTCTCTGTGAAGTAGTGTAAATTAACAACAAAATAAATTGTTGTCTAGGATAAACCTTATTGCCATTTTAATTTTACTTTTAATTCTATATAATTAAAATATCGCAATAGAGCATGATAGAGTTAGGAGCAAAGCTGTAAAAGCAAGTTTTAAAGACTATAACTGTTATGCACTTGACATTGAAATGATGTAATAACAATATGTTGACATAATGAGGACTTTCCATGACTTTTCCTGCCACCAGGGCAGCGCCAATTTGGAATGAGGTAAAAACTGGACAGATTTCATAGCAAGTTAATTTGTTAGAAAAGTGTGAAAATTAATGTTCCTTTCTGAAATATTCTTTATTTAAATAAAACTAATTTTACGGATTTTATCGCGTATATTAACTTATTTTACTTTCCCGACGTTTCAAGCACTTTACAGCACCCATGGTCACGGGGGGGACTGAGGTGTATGACGTCCCAATGTCATAGTTAACCACGGCTACCTCTAGATTAAAATTTTTTTAATCTGGAGGTAGCCGTCCCCCCCGTGACCATGGGTGCTGTAAAGTGCTTGAAACGTCGGGAAAGTAAAATAAGTTAATATACGCCATAAAATCCGTAAAATTAGTTTTATTTAAATGTGTAGTATTCGCGTAAATATAAGAAATCATTAATATTCTTTATGCCATCAAAAACATAACTTGTAAAAAAAAAGCAAGTCTCGCAACTCAGTTCTTCTACCGTAAAAAGTTGTGAGATCCATGTAATACCAAGTCGGTAAATTTATTCAGTCCCTACTTAAGGGTCCTTCTGTCTTAAGTTATTACGTAATTAGATAACCTAACAACATCTTATAGTGACCATATAAATACTAAAAATCTTTTATATTCTAAATAAATAGATTGACTTGGCCATCGCATGAATACGCAATGTATCTCTCAAGTAAAACATATTAATTAAATTAGATTGTTTAGTGCGATTGCCAAGTCAATTTATTTATTTAAAACATAAAAGATTTTTAATATTGATATGGTCACTATAAGATGTTGTTAGGTTAGCTGATTACGTAATAACTTAAAACAGAAGGACCCTTAAGTAGAGACTGAATAAATTCACCGACTCGGTATTACATGGATCTCACAACTTTTTACGGTAGAAGAACTGAGTTGCGAGACTTGCTTTTTTTTTACAAGTTATGTTTTTGATGGCATCTCATTTCTTTTTGTAGATAGTTATATTTAAGTATCTCATCATCATCATTACAGCCTTTCATAAGTCCACTGCTGAACATAGGCATCCCCCAAGGAATGCCACAAAGCACGGTCCTGAGCCACCTACATCCATCGACTTCCTGCATGTCTTACCAGGTCGTCACTCCATCTCGTGGGGGGACGCCCTACACTTCGCCTACGCCTTGCCGTTTTTAAGGTGCTGGAGAGCAATTCTAATCTCGCTCTGACTGACGTCTGGGATATCTTCGGAATAATGTCGGATAAGACTAACTCTTGGATCGTTACTCACACTTACGTGTGGCTCCAACGATGATGTATAAAGCTGCCTTAGAACCTCTCAATTTCACTCAAAATCTCAGTTGCCCCGGAAATGATGCTCCCACACTCGGTCTTCAGCTTTGACAGTTGGCTCTTTCTGGTAGACAGATCTCTGGCAAAGACTTTGGAGCCTTGGTTTCGCTCGATCACTTCTTCAATACAAGTTGTATTGAAGTTGCGTAAGTCCCGCCGCATGCATTTGGAGATCTGTCTGTTCAGTTACCTGTATGCTGTCAAATCTGTTGAAGAATGTAGCTTCATCTCCCGTCTAACAGCCATGAGATTATGAGTGTGATCGGAGAGTTTTTGTGTTCTTCTGCGGCAGGTCTTGCAGAACTTAGCTCCGACCGCATGGACAGTTTCCACGAGCTTGTCATTCATATACCTAGTAGCACGTAAGTACCTATCTACACCTATTATTCCATTATATTACATATATATTCATTCACTGTAAATGTAACTTTGTAATCCTATATATTTATATAGGATTACCAAGTTATTTATGCAGTTGATGTATCTCTAAAACTGGACCGAAATTGTAAAATATTTTAATTTTTCCTTTATTTATATACTAAACAATAGTTGTATTCCAAATTTGAAGTTTCTATGTCTGCTAGAAGTGCCTTAGAGTTTTGATGATCGGTCAATCAGTGAGTGACAAAATTAAGAAATTTTGACTTTTTATAATTCTTAAACTGTTGATTCAAATTTGATAAAATTTGAAACATATCGAGATTATACAATGCTTACTTGGTTACTGAAAATTCAGGCTCCTAGTTTTATCCACATCGAAGTTATAGGGTTTCGATAATGGCCTGAACTGCTTCGAGAAATGGATGGTACGGCTCTGCCGCATTTTTGCTCGACTTGGCGGGGGCACTACCGTGCCCCCAGATATTTTATATAAATTAGATAAGAAATGTATTTTATATGATAGGGTGACAAACGAGCACACAGTCCATCTGATGGTTGCTGTGACCAATATACATCCACATATATCCGCAATAAAGAATCAAAATGCAGATGCGTTGTCACCCCACTAAGGATAGATAGAATGCCTCTTTTCCAGTGAAAAGTAAAGCTGCAGCATGGCTCTATCACGTAAGTGCATAAACTGAACTACATATATTCCTAAGAGTTTTTTAAGAAAAAAATTACAATGTGTATAAATTAAAGAACACTGTACCGAGGCATTGTTTTGTTCGCTACATTAAAAACCGAAAAGCTTATAATTAAATCGTAACTTTTCAATGATGATGACACTGTGTGACCACCTACCCTAAAAACCGGATAACATCGGTGTTGCTAAGCGGCAGAAGCTAAGTAAAAGAACGGTGCTGTTCAGATAGTGTACTCTGCTGTTCAACTGACGAGGCTTTAACAATGTTGGTGTCTGTTGGTGGAAAATACACTCAATAATATCGAATCCAAATTTTATTGACTGATGATTTTGGGCAACATTATGAGTGTGAAGGTACCAACTAGCCAACGTGTTAGGTAGTAGAGATTCTTTCAAACAATACTTGCGAAGCTACCATATGCCAAGCTTAAGTATAATTGTGGACTTAAGGGGGCTATTGGTATGTATGTGACAGTTTTTTATTATCCCCTAAAATCTAAATCTTAGACGATTACATATTATTTTTTGTGTGTGTTTTTTTGTAGTGATAGAGCCATGTTGCAGCTATATTAGTAGTATAATTGTAGCACGAATGATTCGGCTCGACCGGGGAAGGACCTCGCTCTCACAGAATACCAGCGTAAAATAGCAGCTTAACGCTTTTACCGTTTACCGCTTTTAACGTTTGTATATTTGGGATGTGTGTTTAGCAGGGATGGTAGATATGATAAGGATATAGAACGACAAGTGAATGCAGGAAATAGAGTGAATGGGGCTCTACACTCTATTGTGAAAAGTCAGAATGTGTCCAAAAAGGCACGTATGGCAATTCACAATGCTGTGTTAGTACCTACTTTAATGTATGGTAGTGAAAGTTGGGTGTGGCAGAAGAAGCATGAGAATAGAATAAATGCTGTAGAAATGCGGTCATTAAGGAGTATGTTAGGGATGAAGCTGAATGACAGAGTGAGAAATTGTTTAATAAGAGAAGAGTGTGGTTTGCAAGATGATGTTTTGACCAGGATTAAGAAAGGAATGCTTCGGTGGTTTGGCCATGTAGAAAGAATGAATGAGAAAAGAGTGACAAAGCAAATCTATGTTGCAGAGGTGAACGGCATAGTCGGCAAGGGTCGCCCTAGGCGTAAGTTTATCGACCAAATTGGCGATATATTAAAAATGGGCCATATCAAGAGTACTTTTAAACGACGAGCGTGTATGCGTAGGTATATGGATGTGGAGGAAGCGAGAGAGGTGTGTCAGGATCGTGCCAAATGGAAGTCCATAATCTCTGCCTACCCCTCTGGGTGACAGGCGTGAGTGTTTATGTTTATGTTTATGTAAATGTAAATTTTTAACGTTAAACCAATTTACTAATTTAGATATAGCATTATTTACTTCGTCATATTTTAGTAATTGACGATTTAATTTAAAAATTAAAGAAGTGTCATCTGCAAATAATACTATATCATGGTTATACCCTACTATGTAAGGTAAGTCATTAATGTATACAAGAAACAGAAAGGGGCCGAGAATTGAGCCTTAGGCACGCCCATTTGTACCATCGATCCGGTAGAGCTCATATTGTTAATGACAACTTTTTGCGTTCTCTTACTTAAATATGAAATAATGAATTTAAGAGCATCACTTCTTACACCGTAGTGTTGAAGTTTCCTGATTAATGTTTCATGGTGAACACAATCGAAGGCCTTGGATAGGTCACAAAATATACCCAAAGCATCCTGTGAATTTTCCCATGCATTAAAGATATATTTAATCAGCTCAACATCGGCATCAGTTGTCAAGCGACCCCTTGTGAAACCAAATTGATTTTTATGAAGTAAATTATTTATATTTAAAAAAAAATTAACCTTTGATCAAGAACAATTTTTTCAAAAATCTTACTATAATATGTTGTTAGTACAGAAATAGGTCTAAAATTGGCGGGGTCTAATGTACTACCAGATTTAAATAAAGGTATTACTTTACTATTTTTAATTTTATTTTTATTATTAATTAAATTTTTATTGTAAAATATTTTAAAAGTTTTAAAATATTTTACAATATCTTTTGATGACACTTTATGAAATGTAAAATTCTTTGTACACGCATTTACATTTTCTTTAAGTAATGATTCGGCGACGGCAGAAGAAGAATTCAGTGACTTACTACTCAAGATCGGAATATCAGTAAAATATTTCTCAAAAACCATTGCTACGATCTGATCTGATACAGTTAATTTGTTGTTAAAACTTAACTGGTAATTTGAATTGCGAGAGTTGATCTTACCAGTTTCGCTATTAATTATACTCCATATCATTTTAATTTTATTAGAAGCCGTCTTAATTTTGTTGCTCAAATGCAAAGACTTGGCTATGGAGCACACTCTTTTAAATATTTTTGAAATTTTTTTTTACATATTCCCTAAATTCGACCCTAGGATTATATGACCTTTCATGGTAAAGATCATATAACCTATGCCTGCTCTTATGGACTCCTACTGTCGCCCATTCATTGAATGACTTCCGACTGTTCAAGAAGAATGTTTTAGAAGTAAAAGCATTATTAAATTAATTGCAAATAAGCTTAAATAATGTTCCATACAAAAAATTAGGGTCATTTTGGTATGAAAGTGATGGAAGTGTTTTCACTATTATCCGACCACTACAGCCCTTCACAAGTCCTCTGCTGAACATAGGCCTCCCCCAAGGAATACCACAAAGCACGGTCGCGAGCCGCCTGCAGCCATTGACTTCCTGCATTTCTAACCAGGTCATCACTTCATCGAGTGTGGGGACGCCCTACACTTTGCCTGCCGGTACGACGCTGCCACTCGAGAACTTCAAAGCCGGAGTACCACAGGGCTTCGTCTTGTCCCCACTTCTCTTTACACGCTTCACGAGTGATATCCCGAAGGACCCAGTAATGAATACTGCCCTTTTCGCATATGATACGGAACTTTTCGTAGCCCATCATAATAAAATAATCCTCAACGAGATGCTCCAAACAACCGATTGGTTCCGCTTATGGAAAATCTAAGTGAATCCTGAGAAAAGTGTAGCAATACACTTTCAAAGGATACCTTCTTACAAGCGTAAATACAAAAATCCCAAAAAAAGCGATAGGTACGATCACCCTGTCCGGCTGCCAGATCTCCTGGCAATCAACGCCCAAATATCTAGGAGTCACATTCGACCACGGTATAACATTCACAAAACACATTCGCAATATCCGCAGCCGTGCGAAATTCGTCACTAGTCGCCTCCACCAGCTAGTTAACAGCAAGAGTAAACTGTCCTTAAGACACAAGTTCAATTTTTACAAAGACCTATCATGTCTTACGCAATCGTAGTTTTCGCGCACGCAAACCATAGTCATTTGTACCACCTCTTCGTTGGAACGTTTTGCAAACCCTACCGAAGCCCCGCAACGTTCTAATTGAACCGCCTGTTCTGCTAGATTCCGACGACCGAAATGTCGCCGGCCAGTTACACTCAAATACTACACAATCACCTAGTGCCACAAATAAATACTATTAGGACAACAAAGGATGGGACGCAGCGAGTCCGCAGACGGCGCGCTATACAACCCTCCACACCGCGTACACACCGTAACCCCGTGTCCCTTGGTGGTTATCACCGCTCAGAACGATACGAGTTAGCCCTCAGAGCCGGGATTCGCCACTCCCTGTTCAGACGGCGGTTAGACAACTCAACCATGTCATGTTGTGATTTTCGGTGGCATCAAGGAGCATTTAACAAATCTGAACCCAAAACTTCAGTTAATTATGTTAATTCATTTTTTGTAAATATGGGTAAATCTTCTTTCAGAAAAACACCACATTAATAACAACACGTCTAGCATTTTTCCTATAAACACATATCAGCATTCCATAGTACTTCTTGACACGGACGAACATGAAATAGAGACAATTATTTTAAATATGAAAACAGATTGTAGCGTAGGTAGATATAATATTTCCACTTTCCTTCTAAAAAGGTACAGAAATTTACTAGTCCCTCCCATTACATATATATCGTAAATGACAAACAGGAGATCCCACTTCTGGTGTCGGAGATCACAACAAAGGATCCCGCTTGTGGTCTCGGAAATACATTAGGATAGCGTTAATTGTTAAAAATAATAAAAGTATGAGAGCGGATGTTCAACTTGCTCTCTTGCTTACGCAGTTTAATCATTATCAGTAATAAGACAACGTAACGCACTATACATTCAGTATAGTAAAATTACAGTTCTACCACACCGTAACACGTTTCTGCCACAATCACACACCAGTGTACCGTGAGGTACGTAATTACATGATAACACCAAAATATGTAAACCAACAGCAACACTTCTTATCTCAATGTAACACAGGGCAGACACAGGGCAGCCTCTCAGCAACACTAATCCTCCTTGCCTGCACTAGAAGAATTACAACAACGAACAAAACCACGACACTATCTTAGCACTAGTAGAATGACCACACTCGTTGAATGACTTGAGCGAACTCAACACCTATAGTGAACTTTATACTACAGACACAAGAGGGGGGTTTCTCGATATACCCTCCCTTCTACCTCGATCCAACCGGGTATTTTATAGACGCTCCGACACGGCCGTCCTGACGTACGACCGTCCTCGGGCGTGTATTTTCATGCATTCCTGTAACCAACACTATTAGTCCACCAATTTGTCCGCTCGACTGTCCTGACATGAGCAGGAACATAATATTAGTTCGCAAAACGAAATGTTAGATGGCGCTGCTTTTTGCACTACGGCGCCATCAATCCACGACACGATCATCCCTGACAAGCATCCATCCTCGGTTGCAATGCCTGTAGACAAAAATATGCTTAGAGATTAATCTAGCTCGGCTATCCTGCCAATCGAAACAAGATCGATTCCAAATGGTACTTTACTTCTCCTAAGTCTAAGTACAATAGTCAACTGTCATAATTGACAATGCCTTGTCATTAAGACTTCGTACACAGTGCTTCCTGCACAACATGATTTATTGTGGAAGGTCCGATCAACAAGTTCCAACACAGTAATTTTAACAATTTTTTACTCTTTACAATTTATAAGCAATGCATATTCAACTCGTGAAACTTTCATTGAAATCTGTGCACCAACACAGACCAGAATCGCACCAACGATTCTTTACATATCTGCTGTTACATATGCCAGAATCGCACCAACGATTCTCCACATATCCACCGCCAAATATGCTACAAGACATCTGCCGCCACATATGCCAGAATCGCACCAACGATTCCCTACATATCTGCCGCCAAATATACACCAACACATGCCAGAATCGCACCAATGATTCTTTACATATCTGCCGTCACATATGCCAGAATCGCACCAACGATTCTCCACATATCCACCGCAAAATATGCTACAACACATCTGCCGCCACATATGCCAGAATCGCACCAACGATTCCCTACATATCTGCCGCCAAATATGCACCAACACAGACAAGAATCGCACCAACGATTCTCGAAACTCTAACGCAATATGTGCTACAACACATGAAGCGCTCTGTGCACCATCACAGACAGAAATCGCACCAACGATTTCCTACAGACCCATCGCCACATGTTACTCATGAGGTGCGGCCTAAGGTTTCGAGTATGAGTACACAAGCAATTCTTAATCAGATTTGGTTTCACTACCGCTGTCATCAACTATGACATCTAACTCTCGAGGAACTTGGTGATCGGGGATCTTCCTCACGTGATCATGGGGAATTTTTTTCTTTGCACAATAAACACTGACCGATTCCGGTTAAATTTACAATATTATTCACTCTTTTGTCATTAAACTTTGGCGCAACACAATCTTTGATGAGGCTCTCTCATTCGGCACCGGAATCGTAATAAAATGGGTACGACTCACCAGTATTCATCAGCACACCGCTGTGATTGCTTACATATCAGACGTAAACATATCGCTCACTGCTCGCCGCTGCGGCAGGCATAGGGCTAGCGCACGTGGTTACTAAAACAACAGGTCACACCATAATTAACTGCCATGAGGCAAGCGCCAGCAAAGCGAGGCGCCGCGCCGCACCACGCACTCGATGTGCCAACATGAGCAGCAGGAGCACCTGAGGGTTCACAGGCATCGTCGGGGTTGTTGTCGTCGTGATCTGTGTGAAAGACAAGTTGTTAATTATCAGGACAACATACACAGTTGCCTATCCTCTCATCCATCACGCATACGAGGCCTTCTAACAGAAATACGCTCTTATATCGCAGATTATAATAAAGCACTTTACTTTCACAAGTTTGGATACATCTCCATACAATGTATCTCCCACACTCTTACTTGAACGACGTGAACTAGGACAGCGCCTGCCAGGACAGAGCCTGATGCATGTTCAGAGAACACGACTTCCACGCATACAGAATATAATACTTCCGCGCACATATAGTATACGACTTCCGAGGCACCGCCATGTATAGCATACGCGCGCTCCGGGAAATCACCCTTCACGCGTACAGCATACGCGTATGCCGAAGCCAGGCCATGGTACATCTGGACCCGGCAGTCCGTTCCGACCAGCAAGGCACACCATCGCCTCACGCTCGCGCACATGTAATCACATCACACGTACTACTGTAACACAAAAGAAAACATTAAAAAGATTCAGTAGGAACTTTTTTTTAAAAATGCAGCAGTACTCTCAGGACACAAATCTTTCCAGGGCACCATATACTGAGCTGCAGCTACACGACAACCTCTGGTACGTTCCGATCCGCATGTAAACTTAAATACTCACTTCAATGTCAGAACTTTGGTTTTTGGTTTACTTTGGTTTTCCAGCATTTTTTCGCAACCAATTAAAGAGTTAACCTTAAGATAAATTTACTTTCCTCATGTATCAAATGGTGATCGATAGGAGCACCAATTAACGTGGCCACGGCATCATAAGCCGACAGCATACTTCCACTGAAGAGCGAGCGCCACAGCACCACGCCTTCCACTAAACCCTCAACATCAAATCCCAATTTTATCGACTACGTAATACTCGCAGTAAACTGTAACACTTATCAACACATTAGAACACAGAAATACTACTTAGTTTTTTTAATTCATAGCACGTTAAAGTTAAACATTTTTTTCGATACATCGTTTAAACATTTTGAACTTTAAAATTATTCCATGTAAATCACACCTCATTTATCAAATTATAACATAACTTGAGCAAATTAAACTTCCACTGAATGCAAACTATAACTCATAATACCTCCAACATTTCTTTCGACATTATTTATCATATTTGGGTACGTTTAGAAACTTTTTATTACTAATCGACCAAAAATATTTAATTTTTGGCTTAAAACATTTCACTTTGAACTTTCACTCTACACTTTAATGATTCGTCAGTGTAGTAAATACGACAACAAACTTGATTTAAGAAATTGAACACAAAAACAAAATGCGAGGCACATCATAGTATTTCACCAACGTTATAACCCTCACACTATTCAAAGGTTATAACAGGTGGGCAGTAACAGGGACTTTATCCCACTTCTGATATCGGAAATGACAAACAGGAGATCCCACTTCTGGTGTCGGAGATCACAACAAAGGATCCCGCTTGTGGTCTAGGAAATACATCAGGATAGCGTTAATTGTTAAAAATAATAAAAGTATGAGAGCGGATGTTCAACTTGCTCTCTTGCTTACGCAGTTTAATCATTATCAGTAATAAGACAACGTATAGTGAACTTTATACTACAGACACAAGAGGGGGTTTCTCGATATACCCTCCCTTCTACCTCGATCCAACCGGGTATTTTATAGACGCTCCGACATATATATATATATGTAACCTTTCTCTTAAAACTAGTTAATTCCCCAACTGTTTTAAACTAGCTGAAATTCACCCTATTTACAAGAGCGGTGATGCGGGCTGTGTCAATAACTATAGACCCATTTCCATTCTTTCCACTGTGTCAAAAATACTGGAAAAAGTAATCAACAAGCGCTTGACTAATTACTTAGAGAAATACATAATCTGTTATCACATTGCCAATATGGATTTCGACCAAAACGTTCTACACAGGATGCAGTTCATGACCTAACTGATTTTATTGTTACAAACCTTGACAGTAAAAAGAATGTAGTTGTTATATTCCTTGATCTAGCTAAAGCATTTGACACTGTCTCCGTTTCGCTTTTGTTGAATAGGCTAGAAGATCTTGGAATAAGAAATACACAGCTGAAACTGTTCTCTGACTATTTAACGGGTCGATATCAGAGGGTAAGGATTGGTGGTTGCTGCAGTGATGATCTTCCCGTATCATATGGTGTACCACAGGGTAGTGTACTTGGTCCAATGCTATTTCTTACATATATTAATTCCCTATGTAATGTAAAAATTCACAATGGGAGGATCATTGCTTTTGCGGATGACATGACTCTTTTTTTCCAGGCAGATACATGGTCTGAGGTATTTAACCTCGCACAAAATGGGTTTGATTTAGTAAATAAGTGGCTAAAAGAATATAAACTTACATTAAATGTCGATAAAACAAAATACATAGCATTTACTACAAAAAACATCAATGTACCTGAATTAGAATACTTCCACATTACAGCTCACTGTTGCTCCCAAATTGATAGCTCTTGCTCCTGTCCTACGCTCTCTAGAACGGATTGCATAAAATATCTCGGCGTAGTGATAGATAATACCCTTAGCTTTCACTTTCGTTTTGGCCTCTTAAGTACAAGGATACGTAAGTTAATTTATATTTTTAAAAATCTACGTCGTGTTGCAAATCTTAATGTAATAAAAATGGTATATTTTGCACTGTATCAATCATTGTTGACATATTGTATTACCATCTGGGGAGGCGCACCTAAAACAACCATATTGCAATTCGAAAGGGCCCAGAAGGCGGTTTTAAAGTTAGCAATTCTCTATCATTCCTTTTCCCTACAACTGACCTTTATCAACAGTGTAGTGTCTTATCTGTTCGCAAATTGTTTATATTACACACTGCGCTACTACAAAATTCTATGATACAGTATGAGTCCTCTAATAACGACAAAAGAAGGAAATATGTAGTTTGTCCCAGTAAATGTCTAAAGACCCAATTTTCACATAGATTTTTCTGTTTCCTGGGAGGTTACCTTTATAACAAGTTGAATAAACGTTTATTAATTTACTCTCTAACAAAACATGCATGTAAACAAACATTACAGAAATGGTTGCCAAATATCGATTATAAGGCTGCTGAAAATTTACTGACAGTATTATCCTAAAAACACATACCTAATCCAAACACACACACACACACACACACACACACACACACACACACACGCACTATTTTTATTTATATAGAAATAACTTTAAAAAACCATATAGAATCATTCCTTGTAGTATAATTGAAAATGTAAATATTATGTGCAATTCGTTAGGGTGAGGGCCTGGTGATCTATAACACAGGGATTACCCTAGTATGGACGCCAGCCTCTCACAAAGGTTACAAATTGTCTGCAACCGTATTATTTACCTAAGTAATAATGTGAAATTTTATACCTCTGTGAAAAGGCAAAAAAAATGATTTATTATTCTTTATTATTATTATTATTATTTGATGTTGATGTGATGATGATGTGATCATGAACACAATAAATCCCACCCCCAGATTATCAATTTTAGTTCAAAGTCATTTTCGCAACGTTGCACTAAAATAAATAATCTCCCCGCCCCCTTTTATATATCTCGCTGCGTTTCAGGCCGCGAGCTATGATTTCGATAAAGCTGTCAAAGCCGCATAGGCTAACAGCATTAACATCACATAATCTAGACACTCGCCTACCTAGCGTGGTGAGTAGGGATAATAATTACTTCCAAGCTATGCACGCCAGTCACATCCTTGAAAAGGTCTTTATCTAAAATTGGATCAATAAATTAAATACTTTAATAAGTTCTGGTACAAATTAACTTATAAAATCAAAGTAAAATAAAGTTGCAGCCTATACCTACTATTTTATTACTATCCCTAGGATAGTAATAAAATATCATAGGGATAGTCGGTTTAAAAATACTATTTGGATTTTTTTATTTCTTTATTCATATCAAAATTGAAAAACATAATATTATATCCTTTTTTATCGTATCCCCATAGATCGTAAGGCATATAGTTTTGGATTCATACTTCTTTAGTCAAAATATAATAAGTACGGCCAGAATAAAAATATTATTTGGGACAGCTTGTCTATGTCTTGAGTTAAATCCGTTACAACTTAGGGAACTAAGAACACTACTTTTAAGAATTATTAAATACCGACAAGTCCATTAGTTTCACGAACGTTCACGTTGCTTCTTAAAAGCTAAAGTAGACTAAAAAAAGGCCAAAGCTATATAATCTTAAAAATGGTGAATGATTTTTTTCTATTTAGAAATAATTAATTTAAGGTAAAATGTTTTTTAAACTAGGCATCCCATTTGTTGGTAAGTGGTGAACAAACCGAAGAAAATAAAGCACATTATTTTTTTTACTATTCTAAACCAGCGCTTAAAACTACTACCCCACCTGATGTTAAGTGGTGATGTAGCCTAAGATGGTGAAGCGCACTGACTTAACAAAAGACTTAGCTTGACTAAAACCTATTCATTCTTGTTTTTTAGATGTCTACATTGTAAATGCAAATTATATATCAACAACGAAAGGTTGGAGACCAGCCAAGGGTCTGGTGGTACGATGATGAAACGGAGACGACACTCCGAAACGTATCCTGTTAGGTTGGATTACTTTGCACCAGTGCTCAAAACTGATAAGGTTACTAACCATATTAGTGTCTGTTCGGGTATTGGACGAATTTTCAATAATAATTTAAAGTTTATGATAAAATACTTTGAATAAAACTATTTTTACGGATTTTATCGCGTTTAATTAACTTATTTTATATTCCCGACGTTTCGGTTGCTTTCCAGCAACCGTGGTCACGGGGGACTGAGGTGATTGACGTCCCGATGTCAGTGTTAAACCGGAGTACCTTCAGCTTTTTTATTAATAATTTTGGTCCGATCTACGCAGAATGAACTAACTGTGTCTTGAAGTCTTGCAGTGGTATGCTTGGGTTTAGTTTTAATTTTATGAATTACAGGATCCCAAGCAGGTGGTAGTACCCAGCCTCCCTCTCTATTGAAATTAGGATGTTTTTTAATTTCAATAGCCTCACGTATCATCCTTGGCAGGAATCGATGTTCTTTCGCGAGAATTTGTGGTTTATCAAATCTAATGTAATGGCGGGGGCCGTCTAGGATATGATCACAAACTGCAGACTTCCCGGAACGTTGGTGCTTCACGTCAGCTATATGTTCTTTTACGCGGGTTTTTATAGATCGTTTTGTTTGCCCTATATATGAGAGACCACACTCACAATCAAGCTTGTACACTCCTGCATCTTGTAGAGGAATATTGCACTTGACGGATGGTAAGAACTGACTAATCTTCTTCGGCGGCTTGAAGAATGTTCTAATAGAAGCTCGCTTCAAGATGGAGCCAATCTTGTCTGTGACACCTCTGACATACGGTAGTACAGCAGGCACACGCTCGACTGTGGCCGGCTTCACTCGGTCACTGTGACGTAGGCGCGGAACCCGAAGCTTGTTGTCGTGCAGAACCTGCTTGACGTGCCGAAGCTCGGCGGCCAGGTGTTTGCTGTCACAGATCCCTCGTGCTCTCTGTAACAAAGATTTGCCCACGGTAGTTAACTGTGAAGGGTGATGGTGGGATTCACCGTTTAAATATCGGTTTGTATGGGTCTTTTTTCTATACGCAGTGTGACCTATGGTATTATCAGGATTTCTAATGACTAACACATCTAGGAAAGCTAAAGAATTATTTGCCTCTAACTCGTAGTAAACTACTAATCAAATAAACCAACTAATAGTAAATTGAATTTTAGAGTTTATGGAATTAAGATGTTCTAAAAATGCAGTTACTTTGTCTGATGGTAAAATTGTGAAAGTATCGTCTACGTACCGCTTGTAGAAACTTGAAGTTACTGGTGCAGTAAGCAGGGCTTTCTCCTCAAAGTCCTCCATAAAAATATCGGCGACAATGGGAGATACTGGTGAGCCCATCGCAACACCATCTACTTGCTTGTAATACTGTTCCTTCTACAATAGATAGCCAGATGTAAGGCAATGTCTGAGTAATACTGCATATTCTGCTGGCATGTTGTTTTCCTCTAGTTTCCTAGTAACAATTGAGATGCAGTCTTCAACAGGTAGGCATGTAAATAGAGACTGAACATCAAAACTGACCATAGTTTCATTGTCAGTAAGACATAGGTCTTTTATCTCACTGACAAAATGGTATGAATCCTTCGTGTGTGCTCTTGTGTGTCCTCTGAGTGGTGATAGTACTTTTGCTAGGTGTTGAGCCAATTTGTAAGTTGGCGAATCGATCTGACTCACTATTGGACGTAATGGAGCGTTCGGTTTGTGTATTTTTGGTAACCCATACAACTTCGGTGGTTTCGCACACGCAGGTATTATCGAATTAATGTCTAGATTCAATTTCTCGGAGTATTTCTTTATTAGATCGCTAGTTGTTTTAAGCGTATTAGTTGTAGAGTCTGTTTTAGCCTTTACGTACGTACTCTCATCCGATAAAAGTTGTTGTATTTTAAAATTGTAATCCGACGTATCCATTATAACCGTAGCATTACCTTTATCTGCGCGGAGAATTGTAAGATCTGGTCTGTTGCGTAAGTTTTTCAGTGCAATAAATTCATCTTTGGGAAAATTTAATTTCGGCGCTGAGCTTCGACGTAACAAGGACGAAATGTCTTGACATATGGCCTCTACATCTTCATTACCAATATTATTTTTATACAGACAGTCCTCAACACTTCAGATAATGTTTTCATACGGAATTTTTTGCGGTGTTATTGCGAAATTCATGCCTTTGCCTTTGGCCAAAACTTTTATTGTCGCGTCGTCCAGAGATTGTTTTGACAGGTTGTAGACCGCACGTTGTTTATTACTCGCGTCTGTTGTCAATGATTGCGTTCCGTTCTTATGTTGACATTGGTGTTGGACATTTGATTTGGTTGTTAGTTTTTGGTATTTATCTATATGTTTATTTTTTCATTCATTATATTTAGTTGTTTCACGTTTATCTAAAGTTTCCATGCATTTCTTATAATCAAATGTCGATAAAACTGTCTTTAGATCACTGGACGATTTGTCTATGGATTTATTAATGAAACATACACCCCATCCAAAACGTCGGGAATATAAAATAAGTTAATTAAACGCGATAAAATCCGTAAAAATAGTTTTATTCAATGTGTAGTGTTCGCGTAAATATAAGAAACCATTATAAAATAGTTTATTAAACGAGTAAAAAATATAAGATGTGAATTGTTAATGTTATTAAGTTATATGTTACGTAAATGAGGTAGTGTCCGTCGCGGTAAAGGTGAAAACTTGAACACAATTTTTGTAATTGTCAAACTACAGCGATTGCGTTGCGTAAAATGTTAACACCAGCAGAAATGTACGGTCCAACCGTACATGCTGCTGGGCCAAAATGTGAAGGGATGATTATAATGTAAGTAAGGTGATGTGTTAGGTGTTCTTATCTAAGTAACATGGTGATAAACAATTTGTAACTTAACCTAATGAATGATTGTTATTTGTTAGATGAGAATGGTTACAGTATCTAATTTATTAATATACAATTAATTTTTATAATTAAATATTAAAACTTCGAATCGGTATGGGAGAACACGCTTTGTTTTTGTTTTTTTAAAGGAGAGGGGACAAACGAGCATGCGGCTCACCTGATGGTAAGTGACTACCGCCGACCATGAACAACTGCAACACCAGGGGAATTGCAGATGTGTTGCCGGCCTTTTAAAAAGGTGTAGGCTCTTTTCTTGAAGGTCTCTAAGTCGTATCGGTCCAGAAATATCGCTGGTGATAAACGATTCCACAAAGAAGTTGTGTGAGGAAGAAAACATCTTCTAAATCGCACAGTGGTTGACCGCCAATTATCTAGATGGTATGGATGGTATCGCGAGTTTTGTCGCGATGTGCGATGGTGAAATTGAGCGGCTGGAATTAGTCCGAACAATTCCTCAGAGCACTCTTCGTGGTACATGCGATAAAATACGCAAAGAGATGCAACATCTCTACGCCGTGCCAGTGAGTCAAGCCGATCGGAAAGATTTCGGTCGTCGATGATTCGAACCGCTCTGCGCTGGATGTGGTCAAGTGGAAGGAGCTGGCACTGGAGAGCCCCTGCCCAGGGATGAGAACAGTATTCCATGTGAGGTCGAACCTGCGCCTTATAAAGATGCAGGTGGTGTAGTGTAATATTTTTAGTTTTAAAATATAGATAAAGTTCAAACTGCAAAGCCACGCGCAACTACCAACACAAACTGTATTCTTTATTACAGTTACATTTTCTAACTTTTGGAGCGAAGGTACATGATATGAGTAATTCTTTCAAAATGAGGTTATAATTTAGAGTTTAACCTTACAAGACAGTAATAAATCACAAATAGAAAACTTTCCTAGTATAACTATTTACTTCGTAAATACAAATACAATTAAGGAAGAGCTAAACCGCTTTAATTAGGTCAGATGGCCCCTCTATTGTCTAGTTTTGGGGGTTTGGGTACAACCTTGTATTAAGCTGTCAATAAAACGAGTGAAATGTAATATATAAGAAAATGGCAATTATAAATTGAAAATAATGACTAATACAAAACTGAACAAATGTAATAGTTTAATCATTTGAACATTGGATTTTTTTCTTGAGTACATGATCCACGTTTCGAGACCTACTTAAAATGTCGAGAGCTTGTTTTACTTTAATTTCTCATGAAAAATACACACAGGAGAATCACATACAGGAGGTAGATGGCCTAAACACGACTAATTTAGTATGAATCGGTAAGTTATGAAATTGTGGATTGTTAAAAATGGATTGGATATGACAACATTGTTAATTTTAATTATTTAATAAATTTTTAAATTTTTAACTGTTCACTTTACCAGGTAAAAGTTATATTAACCATGCTTAAGCACCGCACATTGAAAAGACCGAGATAATAGGCAACACTGTATACTGTATTCTATCTCATTCTTTCGCAGGCTAAATCGTATAGATGTATATACCAGGATGATCCAAAAGTAATGATAATGAAAATAAAACACGGTAATTAAAGTTAAAATAAAAATTTATTTTTCTACATAGTCTCCTAACAAATCAATACATTTAGTCCATCTTTTTTCTAAACCGAGGATTCCCTTTGAAAAAAATTCTTTGTCTTGACCCTCCCAAAACGCTTTAACAGCGGCCATTACTTCGCTATCGTCTTCGAATTTCTTGCCTCGGAGGCGTTCCTTGAGCCGAGGAAAGAGGTAGAAATCACTAGGAGCTAGATCTGGCGAATAAGGAGGGTGTTCGAGCAGTTCGAATTCCGTTTCTTGAATGGCAGCCATCGCAACTGCGGCTTTGTGAGCCAGTGCGTTGTCTTGGTGAAACAGCACTCCAGCTCGCAGTTTGCCGCGTCTTTTTTCCTTAATGGCCTCCCGTAATCTTCTTATTTGGTCTGCATAGTAAGAGCCCGTAATAGTGGCTCCCTTTTCCAAATATTCCACCATAATTATGCCTTGAGCGTCCCAAAAAATAGATGCCATAACCTTTCCCTTTCCCGCCGAACTTGAAACTTTGAATTCCTTTGGCGTCGGTGAGGAGGCTCGCTTATAAGTCATCGATTGTTGTTTCGTTTCAGGATCAAAATGGTGAATCCAGGTCTCGTCCATAGTCACAAAACGGAACAAAAAATTTTCTTGATCTGCTTGGAACTTTTCGAGATGGACCCTCGAAATGTTAACTCGATTTTTCTTTTGCTCGTCGGTTAACATTCTGGGTACCCAACGCGCAGAGACCTTTTTCATATGCAACTCGTTCGCAAGGATTCTTTGAACGCTGCTTTATGAGATCCCTGTGACCTCAGCATTACCATGTCCTATCTCTATTTAGACCTCAGATAATCCTATAATATGCTAGTAATAATAATAATATGCAAATTTTCTATCTCTTCTTCCAGCTCGAAGATCTTTTAATCAGTACTCACGGTGCGAGCATTATATGTTGCTAGAATAACGTGGCAAGCAACCTTTTATCTTGCCACGTGGTAGAGCCATGCTGCAGCTATATTAGTAGTGCCACGTGGTAGAGCCACGCTGCAGCTATATTAGTAGTATAGTTGTAGCACGAATGGGTCGCCTCGACCGGGGAACGACCACGCTCTCACTACGACCAGCGTAATATACCAGAATACCAGCGTAAAGTAGCAGCTTAACGCTGCTGTGTTTCGTATGGTGATTGTAGAGAACCGGAGACCCATTTTACTTAAAAAAAGGCATTCCATCTTAGTCCTCACGGGTGACAACGCATTTACATTTTGAGTCTTTATCGAGGATAGATGTAGATGTCTATGTGTCACAGTAACCACTTACCATCAGGTGGACTGTATGCTCGTTTGTCACCCTATCCTATATAAAAAAAAACCGAACCTCCACCGAAGATTCTTAGAACCCTCTTCCCTGCCGTTACCATGGTCGCCACTGTAGCAAGGAATAGTGCGGCCAACGGGGCCTGGGGACCGTCCCTTTGTAACTCTCACCATGGGGCATATATTGCCATAGTTACCACGCTTGGTAAGCGGGTTGGCACACAGTTTAACTACGATTAAAATGAATGCAAGTTCATAAGGTTCGAATTTTGAAGAATAAAGACTATAGCAGCATTACCGCCGAGGACTAAGATATAATGTTGTTACTTGCTTTCTTGCCTTTTAAGATGAATAGTGACACTGGGTGTGCTAATTTGTATACTTAATTTCTTCTTCATAATATAATTGTACAGAAAAAGAAAACTTGAAAATAATTATTAATAATATAATAATTTTAACATGATTATAAAATAAATGTTACTTAATGATTACAAATATAATCATTCCAAAACAATATATTTGGTCTCTTGCCGCGAATTTTGTTGCAACTATTTATTGTACAAACAAAGTAAACCGGCAATTTGCGATGCAATTAAAAGAAAACCCGCTCAAAAATCGAACTGAAAAGAAAACATATTTGCGTTTTAAATACTTAAAAGCTTTTAGAAAAATTTACTTCGCAAATATCGGAGTTATAAAATAGAATGATGTGTCTTACCTAGTATGAAGAGCACCTCCCGTCCTCATTCAATTGCGTGCACTATCCCCGTCACCACTAACTGGGAGTTGCGGTGCTGGGATTAGTAGAAATAAATTTTTCTAAAAGCTTTTATATAATGGATTTCCGCAAAGTAACGCCTGATTCTATTAATTATTTTAAAAACTTGGTAAAAGCACAAACATAAAAATTAACAACTGTTGCTGGTTTGCTTGGTATGGATGTTTTTACGGTATTTTCTGTTCGTAGTTTCGAGCGAATTTTCTTTTTATAGAAAAATGGATTACAAACGTACACACAGTCCAACTTTGGCAATTAATTGCATGGATATTGAATTTTGTGGCTCAGAGACACTGCCATTCCTAGAATAAAATCAATATGAAAATTCTATTCTACGGTTAAGACGTCCCATTCGTGCTGCAGTCAAAATAGCTAGTCTCTGGTATAAATATATTCGTTGGAAAAAATCTAAATATCGCATGGAATCAAAGCAACTTGGCTAAATTTCAACCACATCTGCTAACAGCTTACAAAGCAACAAGTCAAAAAACATTGCTGGAGAAAAATAACGTAGGTATACTGAAAGCAGATTACTTCATATAAACCAGTTTATAGTTTTTTTTTATAAAATTTGAATAAATGAGTTCTGAGTTTTTATTTTTGGAACTTGATGTCAAGGGTATAAGGATGCTTCTAGGGGTACTGTATTGTCCCCCTTCGACAGATTACTTCGCCACTTTAGATATGGCTCTTGTTGATATTTGTTCTGAGTACGCACACTGTATAATCATGGGTGACTTCAATACAGATTTGTTGAAAAACTCTCCTCGTTCCATAAAACTTCTTTCAATTGTTGAGTCGGTTAATCTTTCTATTCTCCTTTTAAAGGCTACTCATCACAATATTGGAACCGATGACTCATTGATAGATCTCATCTTTGCTGCTTCTCCTGATCGTGTGATGATGCATGGACAATTACCTGCCATGGGCATCTCATGTCATGACTTGATTTATTCTTCGTATAAGCTTAAACCTGCCAAATATTCCCCTTCTGTACTGCATCTGCGCAGTTTTTCTAAAATAGATTTTGACAATCTAAGGGATGACGCTCTTAGTCTCGATGTAACCTCATTTATTGCAGCACCTACTGTTGACAATAAAGTCTCTATCCTTAACCAAAATATTCTCAGCCTTTATAATGCTCATGCCCCAATTCACAAGGTCATATTGAAGCGTCCTCCAGCCTCATGGATGACAGAGGGCGTAAGGATGGCAGTGACTAGACGTAATCGAGCTTTTCTTCGTTTTAAGAGAGAACTTAATGAAGAAAATTGGTCATCTTTTAAAGCAGCAAGGAATAGCTGCAATCAAATGATACGGGCAGCTAAACGCCGATATATCCATAATTGTATTTACAACTCTTCTCCCGCCGAAGTGTGGAAATTTCTTAGATCTTCTGGTCTTTGCAGGCCAGCTACATTAGAGCCCTTCTCTATCACTTGATGAAATCAACCAACATTTCGCTTCTGTAACAGCAATGGACTCTACAATTCGCTCTCAAACTGTAGCTTCCATTGCTTCTGTGCAAATTCCTAATATACCTACCTTTAATTTCTCTTCTGTTTCGCAGGATGATGTCAAAAAGTCTATTTTAGTAATTCAGTCCAAGGCGGTGGGTTATGGTGAGATTAATAGACAAATGGTAGTATTTATACTAGAGCACCTTCTTCCGGCAATTTCCCATGTTATAAATTTTTCCCTTGATTCAGGTCAGTACCCTAATCTTTGGAAAAGGGCTTTTATAAAGCCCCTTCCAAAAGTTCCTTCTCCCATTCTTCCCAATCATTTTCGCCCTATATCCATTCTACCCTTTCTTTCCAAAATTTTAGAATCCTGTGTTTACAAGCAAATTTCTACATTCATTTCTAAACATACCCTACTGAGTATATATCAGTCTAGGTTTCGCCTTGGTCATAGTGCCAGTACTGCTTTAATTAACGTCACAGACGATATTAGAAACGGTATGGAAGAAAAAAAAGTACCAGTACTGGTACTAGTTGATTTCTCAAAAGCTTTCAACACAGTTGATCATGAAATCCTTGTATCCATACTGTCTCATCTAAATTTTGGCCCTACAGCATTGGAATGGTTTGCATCTTATCTTTGCGGTCGACAGCAGTCAGTCTGTGTGGTGCAAATAACCTCAGCTTGGGCTGATGTGGAATCTTGTGTACCGCAAGGCGGTATTCTTTCTCCTATAATTTTTTCTATTTTTATAAACTTTATTACCTGAAATAGGGGATATCTATAATGGGATTAAAAATTAAATAACAATTTACAAGCTATCAAGGATTGGTCTACTCGTTATGGAGTGTTGGTCAATCCTTCAAAATGCCAAGCTATACTGGTGGGTAGCTCAAGGATGCTAGCCAAGATTAATCTTGCAGACATACCCCCTATCTACTACAATGGGATTACAATACCGTTCAGTAAGTCTGTAAAAAATCTTGGCCTACACATTGACAGCACGCTGAATTGGAGAACTCAGGTTACTGAAGTCAGTCGTAAAGTCACTGCTACGTTACGTACTCTGCATCGTTTAAAACATTTTCTCCCCACAAAGTCTAAGATCATGCTTGTCCAATCACTCATATTACCCATAATTGATTATGCAGATGTGTGTTACCCGGATCTGTCCCAGGATCTTCTGAACAAGCTGGAACGCCTTCTCAATAACTGTATAAGATTTATTTTCGGGCTTCGTAAGTATGACCATATTTCGCAATATAGATCTAAGCTTAATTGGCTTACAATCCGGCAGAGGCGTATTTCCAGAATATTACTTGTTCTTTTTTCCATATTAAATGACCCATTTTCGCCTTCTTATCTTAAGAGTAAATTTCACTATCTCTCCTCATCTCATTCACGTTCGTCTTCTAACAACAAAATATGTATTCCAGTTCACTTCACCGAGTTCTATGGTAACTCCTTTACAGTTCAGGCTGCACGCCTTTGAAACTCCTTGCCTGACGACATCAGAAAAGCTCCCAATAAGTTTGCTTTTAAAAAGTTGGTGCGTAACCATCTGTTAAAGACAACGCTTCTTAGATGAATCATCCATGTCATTTATATTTTAGTCGTATATATTTATAGTTATTTATATGTATTATTTGTATGTTGGTATGAATATATGTATGCTTATGTATGTACGTATATATTTGTTTACATGTATAAATAGGATATATTTTTATAGTTTATTTATTGTATATATTAGTAAAATGTATATATAACTTAATTAATTATAAATTTCTATTTTGTTTTATTCTATATTGCTACACCTACTTCAAATTCTCACCACTCCATGGGTTGACTGGTAGAAAATGTCACAAGGCATTAAGTCCGCCCTTTGTATTCTTTTAGATTAAGGAATGCAATAAAGAATAAATAAATAAATAAATAAATAAATAATTAGTAATCGAATATGTAATTTGTCGATTATCGACATCAATTTATGAATCAGCATTAAAGTGCGGCTTTGCATTCACCACTCGCCTGCTTCCCAATGGCATTAGCAACGGATTACTAAAATCTCTCTCCGCGCCGCTCATTTGTCTCCTAGTAGACATATTTAACTCTCTTCTTTGCAGCTGCTCCTTCCCGGATGCATTATTTTGATTTATATTTAGATTGCATTTGTAATAGGAATCCCGAAACCAGGTGAACCGCGCAACTTAGCCTATAGTTATATACCAATTAATCTCCTCAGCACAATGGGGAAATTTTACGAGCGACTCATATTAAATCGCCTTCGTAAACACGTCTTCACCAACAAACTTCTTCCAGAAGAGCAGTTCGGCTTCAGTCCCGAACACTCGCGCACCGACCTATTACATCGCCTCACAGAATACATTCTGAAAGGATTCAACCTCCCATAAAGAAGTCGCAGAACCACTATAACCGGTGCTCTTTTCTTCGACGTCGTAAAAACGTTTGACAAAGTCTGGCACGACGGCTTGCTTTACAAGCTGCACAAACTCAACGTGCCAGATAGGCTCACCCACATTATCAGAGCCTTCCTTGCCAATCGCCACTTTCGCTATCTAATAGAGGGTACTCGCTCTACAAAGCGTCCCCTCAAAGCTGGAGTCCCATAGGGCTCCGCCTTCTCCCCACTTCTCTTTACACTCTACACGAGTGACATCCCGAAGGACCCTGTAGTGAATACTGCCCATATCGCCGATGACACGCCACTTTTCGTCGCCCATCATAATAAAAGAATCCTCAACGAGATGCTCCAAACAGCCATCAATCGCTTAGGCGATTGGTTTCGCTTATGGAGAATCGAAGTGAATCCTGTGAAAAGTGTAGCAATTTACTTTCAAAGGATCCCCTCTTACAATCGTAATTGCAAAAATTCCTTCGCTTGATCCCCTGGCAATAGCCAGGGTGACAACGGCTAAATATGTAGGAGTCACATTCGACCACGCTGTGACATTCACTAAACACATTCACAACGTCCGTAGCCGTGCGAAATTGGTCACTAGTCGCATCCACCCGCTAGCTAACAGCAAGAGCAAACTGTTCTTAACACACAAGCTCTATCTTTACAAAGCATGCGTAAGGCCTAAATATCTTTTGTACGACCTCCAAGTCCTCCAAAATAGATTCATTCGCATAGCCACCGAAGCTCGTTGGTATCAGCGAAACTCCGACTTACACAGAGACTATCAACTTCCGATGATCTCTGAATATTTCATGAATATTGGAGGGTTGCGATGTGTCTCGGTGCTATTTCGAGAGGGCCGAGACACATCCCAACCCGCTATTGGTAAACGCAACCACCTACGCCGAATGTTGTGCAAACCCTTCGGAGGCCCCGCAACGTTATAATCAAACCCGATTTTCTGCTAGATTCAAACGTTCGAAATGTCGCCGGCCAGTCACACACAAACACTACACAATCACCTAGTGCCACAAATACTATTACAACAACAACGGATGGGACGCAGCGAGCCCACAGATGGGCGCACCACACATCCCTCCACACCGCGTACACACCGTACCCCCACGTCCCTGGGTGGTTCTCACCGCCCAGAACATCGAACGATACGAGTTAGCCGTCAGAGCCGGGATCCGTCACCCCCTGTTCGGACGGCGACCCTGTTCGGATGGTGGCTAGATAACTCACCCATGTCAAGTTGTGATTTTCGGCGACATCAAGGATCATTTAATGTTAATGTGATGGTGATGTGATCAATGAACACAATAAATCCCATCTCAAGATTATCAATTTTAGTTCAACGTCGCTTTCGCAACGTTGAACTAAAATAAATAACCCCCCCCCCCCCTTTTATAGCTCGCTGAGTCCGATGAAGTTGTCAGAGCCGCATAGGCTAACAGAATTTTCCATCACAGAATCTAGACACTCGCCTACCAAGCGTGGTGAGTAGGGTTGTTAATTGCTTCCAAGCTATGCCACGCCAGTCCACATCCTAGAAAGTCTTTATCTAAAATTTTATTTAAATACTTTGTTAAATTCTGGTACAAATTAACTTATAAAATCAAAGTAAAATAAAGTTGCAGCCTATAGCTACATCTGGGCATAGATTTCATTTCTGAAAGGGTTTACAACCAAAATTAAGGAAAATCCTAAATTGTTATTTTAAAGTATAATATTGTTAAATCGACTATCCCTGGGATAGTCGATTTAACAATATTATTTGGATTTTTTTATTTATTTATTCTTATCAAAATTGAAAAACATATTATATACTTTTTTATGGTATTCCCATACATTGTAAGTCATAAAGTTTTGGATTCATACTTCTTTAGTCAAAATATAATAAGTACGACCAGAATAATAATATTATAATTGGACAGCTTGTCTATGTCCTGAGTTAAATCTGTTACAACTTAGGGAACTAAGAACACAGCTTTTAAGAATGATTAAATACCGACAGGTCCTTTAGTTTCACGAACGTTTACGTAGCTTCTTAAAAGCTAAAGTAGACTAAAAGAAAAGGCCAAAGCTATATAATTTAAAAAAATGGTGAATATTATTTCTTTCTATTTAGAAATAATTTAAGGTAAAATGTTTTTAAACTTGGTATCCCATTTGTTGGTAAGTAGTGTACAAACTTAATAAAGTACATTAATTTTTTTAATATTCTAAGCCAGCGCTTAAAACTACTATTCCACCTGATGTTAAGTGGTGATGTAGCCTAAGATGGTGAAGCGCACTGACTTAACAAAAGACTTAGCTTGACTAAAACCTATTCACTCTTGTCTTGTAGATGTCTACATTTTAATTGGATGGAAATCAGTTACAAGCAAATTATATATCAATAACGAAAAGTTGGAGACCAGCCAAGCGTCTGGTGGTATGATGATGAAACGGAGACGACACTCCAAAACGTATCCTGTTAGACACCGAAAGGTTGGGTTAGGTTAGCCAGTGTCTCGGTATTCTATAGGATGCATTTCCCTCTCCGTTCCACCATCGGACAAACAGGCGATCGGCGGGTTATCAAACCTTTGTTATCGATATTCCACGCATTAGAACCAAACGGTTTGCTTCGTCTTTTCTAATGCGTACAGCAAAGGAGTGAAATAATTTATTATAAATTTGTGCGCGTTGATTACAACGTGAACGTTCGCGCACGCGCACTCGCTATGGGAGTATGTTGTGGGAGTACGTCGCACGTTGATTTCAACAAATATCTATAGTGGTAAGTTTAATCATTTTTCTATAAAGAAATTCAGTCGCGATTAACTTCTATTTGTTTTTTTTTTATTTTTATTTTTGACTTCATACTTGTTTTGTTAATTGCAGATCATGGTCAACACTGAGGAAAACATTGATTCTAATCCTATCACTAATCCGTATTACTATGCACAGGATGTGGATAAATTTATATTTAATTATTACAACCAAGAGAAGCGACTTCATGATTAACCACCAAATAGAATAACTATAAATGAAAAACAGCAATCGAAATCAAAGAAATGTTCCAGAAAGAGAAACCGTTCTCAAGAATCTTCATCATCATCATACATTATCCGCTAAGATAAAGATAAACGAGATTGTCTTCTAATTAAAATCAACATTTACGAACTTAATGAGCAAAAAGAAAATATCATCAACGATCTCAGTGTTAATATAAGTGTTCAATATGTCGTGGATTCAATGTATGATGAAGTGTTAGATGCTACAAATTGTCTTATAAAGAAATAGGTAAAAAATTATGTGAAAACTAGTAATTCAAGTAAGTTAGTTTGTGAAATATAATAAAATTTATTGTAAATTTGTTTTTATTGCTGTATTATTACGTATCATCATCATTTTTTAATTTTTTTTTATAGGAGAGGGGGCAAACTAGCATGCGGCTCACCTGATGGTAAGTGACTACCGCCGCCCATGAACAACCGCAACACCAGGGGAATTGCAGATGCGTTGCCGGCCTTTTAAAAAGGAGTAGGCTCTTTTCTTGAAGGTCCCTAAGCCGTATCGGTCCGGAAAAATCGCTGGTGGTAAACTATTCCACAAGGAAGTTGTGCGAGGAAGAAAACATCTTCTAAATCGCACAGTGGTGGACCGCCAATCATCCAGATGGTGTGGATGGTATCGGGAGTTCTGCCGCGATGTGCGTTCGTGAAATTTGGCGGCTGGGATTAATCCGAACAATTCCTCAGAGCACTCCCCATGGTAAATGCGAAAGAAAATGCTAAGAGATGCAACATCTCTTCGCAGTGCCAATGAGTCGAGCCGATCGGAAAGGACTCGGTCGTCGACGATTCGAGCCGCTCTGCGCTGGATGCGGTCAAGTGGAAGAAGCTGGCACTGGGGAGCCCCAGCCCAGAGATGGGAACAGTATTCCATGTGAGGCCGAACCTGCGCCTTGTAAAGTTGCAGGCGTTGAGCCGATTTGGCCTTTTCTTCCAAGTGACCACGAAACTGTACGCTACTCGATATGTCGACGCCGAGGATTCCGATACTGGCTGAGGCTACAAGGGGAGTACCTTGAAACTGTGGAGATACGACAAAGGGGTTCTTTTTAGCGGTAAACGCGCAAACTTGTGTTTTCTGAGGATTAAACTGGACTAGATTTAGTCGCCCCCAATCCGAGACTTTGTCCAGCAAAGACTCGACTTCAGACACAAGTTTGTTCCGGTACTCAGTGACGTTTTCCCGAGAAATATTGGCACGGCCGGTGTATAGAGCATCACCAGTGCTGTCATCCGCATAGCAATGAATGCTACCGGCTTGCAACATATCATTGATATGCAGAAGAAACAGCGTTGGTGATAGCACGCAGCCTTGTGGAACACCAGCGTTAATAGGCTTGTAGTCGGAGCATGCACCGTCTACAACGACCTTGATGCTCCGATCTGCAAGAAAGCTGGTGATCCAATTGCATAATTTCTCGGGAAGCCCATAGGAAGGGAGCTTCGAAAGAAGCGCTCTGTGCCAAACACGATCGAAGGCCTTCGCAATGTCCAGACTAACGGCCAACGCCTCCCCCTTGGACTCTACTGCCTCCGCCTATCTATGGGTCAGGTAGACCAGAAGATCACCAGCTGATCGACCCCGACGAAAACCGTATTGGCGGTCACTAATCAGCTGGTGATCCTCAAGGTACCGGATGAGCTGGCAGTTAATAATGGATTCCATTATTTTGGAGAACAAGGGGGTGATGGCGATAGGCCTGTAGTTGGACGGGTCTGAGCGGTCGCCTTTTTTAGGGATCGGGTGGACAAAAGCTGTTTTCCATGATTTCGGGACTACGCCTAGGGAGTAGGAGTACCGGAAAAGACGCGTTAGAACCGGTGCCAACTCCGGAGCACACGTCCTCAGCACAATTGGGGGTATTCCGTCAGGCCCACTCGACTTGTGGATGTCAAGGGAGAGGAGTGCTCTGCGAACCGAGCGCTGTGAGAACCGCACATCCGGCATGGAGCACTCACACCGCGAGATGGTCGGCGGTGTGTTCCCCCCGTCATCAACAGTCGAGTTGGACGCAAAAAAGGAGCCTAAAAGGTCGGCCTTCTCTTTTGCGTCGTGGGCCAGTGAGAAGTCCTCCCTGTGCAGAGATGGTAGTGATGGCTTACAGAAATTCCCTTGGACAGCCTTGGCGAGAGACCAGAATGCACGGGTTCCCGAAGGAAGGCGAACTAGTTTCTCGCCAATTCTGCCTATGTGCTCTGACTTTGCCTTGGCAATAACTCTTTTGAAGGACCTGGAGGCGAAGTTATACTTCTTTTTGAGTGTGCTGGTGTTTACATCCCGAGTCACCGAAGCCGCAGCCCAGGCTTGATAACACTCCTGCTTACTGCGTAATGCAGTCTTACAGGAGCGACCAAACCAAGGCTGAGATCTGCCTCCGATGGGTACCACAGATGATGGAATAAATAGTTTCATTCCCTGTAGCACCACATCAGTGACAGAGTCAGCAACAGCGCTGGGATCACCCGGCGAGAAGCAAACCCGCCCCCATGGGTAGGAAGCAAAGAAAAACCGCATTCCGTCCCAATCCGCCGACCTGTAATGCCAAACACGGCGGCAACCTGCAGAACGCAACCGCGAGGGGAGCGTGAGTGGCACCACACTCCGGATCAGACAATGGTCCGAAGAGCCAAGAGGGGCATCGACGGAAACCTGATATCCGTCCGGATGAGAGGTCAGCAGAAGGTCCAACAGGGAAGGTGTATGATCCTCAACATCTGGAATCCGCGTAGGCGATGTAACCAGTTGTGTCAGACCATATGCCAAGGCAAAGTCATAAACAGATCTCCCCGCATGATCGGTTAAACGTGAACCGAGCTATTCGGCGTGGTGGGCGTTAAAATCGCCAAGGATCACGATCTCTGCGGATGGGACCTGTTGTAGCAAGGAATCTGTAGCCATTTGAACGTGGTCGATGAGTTGGTCTGTTTCGGCATTACCGCTATGGGACCTATAGAGGCACGCGTAGACGCGCGGATGGTCGTCGCTGTCTACGCGTAGCAAAAGGATGGACAGGTCCGAACCTTCAAGACTGCCGAGGCGTCGAGAACAGATGTTCTCTCTGACATACACGCAAAATCCAGCCCGAGGCACAAAGGAGTGCTCCAATTTGTACCCCGGGTAGGAGAGATACGAAGTATCAGCCGGAGAGGACACCTGCGTCTCGGTCAGAAAGAGCAAGGCCGGCTTCGCCGTCTCAAGATGGTAGTGGAGTAATAAAATAAAAAGACATTAATTGTTCAAACGAATATATCTATTAAAACTAAACATAAAGTTCTAAACATGATAATACATGTAACTTAATCTATACATTTATCTCTTCCTTAAGTATACAGTACATAGCAGTAGTATTACATAGTTTTACATTCAAATTTATTAAAATACAGTTTTAAGTATCCCCATGGTAACATAATGTCATTGTTTTTATTTTAATTTAAGCATGATTTTGTTTTGCGTATTTTTTCGGGTAATGGTGGATAAGAACCAAATCTTAACGAATTATATTTTACAAAATTTAATTATAAGTGTCTTATGGACTCAATAGTGAAATTTGATTCGCAAAGCTCGAAATTCGAACACTTGTTCGTAATTTTTTCTGCAAAAATATTTATTGTAAACAGACTAATTTAATATTTGGTTCATTGTTCTTTGGTAACAAACAGTTCAAAATTAATTTTTAATGCTGTATGTTTCGCCAAAATTTGTTTAATTCGTTACAGAAATGTGTGCGTAATGTCAGATAAGAAAATCTCAGGTGAAATAGTTAATTTTTCAGGACTAATTTTGTAAGTAACAATTTTGTTCTTGAAGGACATGCTATTATACTTACATTGACAAACTAGGTTTGTAGTAAGCAGTTAGACTTTGGTGAGAAGAATAATGTTTAACATGTACGCCACAGGGCTTGCAGAAAAACATTTTTTTTATTATGAATATAGATCTGCTTATTGTAATAAAATATAGTTTTTAGTTATTAGATTATTTAGACTTTTAGTTTATATTTTTTATTTCGATTTTTGATATTATCTGAAAGCAACAATATTTTATTAAAGTATTAAGCTAGTACTAAATATTTCTAAAAATTAATGATTAAATACTCAATGATTTTTTTATATTTTCGCGAACACTACACATTAGAATAAGAATCAGAATCAGAATATTTATTGCCACTAAGCTGTGTATGTACCATTTGCGGGTGACATTGCAATTAAATGTTACACAGTTTACCCATATCGGGTATGCAATAATTAAGAAATAAAACGTTATATAAATTAATGTTTCATATTAAAATATTCATTTAAATTATAAAACACATTATATATTAACCACTTCTTGAGGTGTATTTTAAATCTTGGCTAGTCCATAGCTTTTATATCGGGTGGCAGATGATTGAATATTTTAATACCTGTACAAAAAGTGCTCTTATAATACATGTAATTATTAATTTTAGGTGTACATAAATTGTAATAATTGAATAATAAGTAAAATACAATAATTGCTTTGTGGCATTCGGAGGCCTATGTTCAGCAGTGGACTTGTGAACGGCTGTAATGATATATATGATGATATAAATTGTTCTTATATTGACTGTGCATTGGACGTAAATTCAAGTTAGATTTAATCTGAAAATAATTTTTATTCTGTTTGATAAAATTTGAAATTTCTAAAATGTAAGTATTAGTAAGAGTGACATAGCCTTTTTCTTTGAATACATTACTTAGAGTTTCGTCTGAGTACATATTATAAATGATCCGCAGACATCGCTTTTGTAGAATAAATGTTGACTGCACGTTTGTAGTGAACCCAAAACCCTCCTTGTACTGCATGTATTTCTTCGAAAGATTTACTGATTTTGTCAAATTTTTCAATAGCTGTGAGTTGTTCTCTATCTTTTAAATAGCTTTCTAAAAGTTTTAATACCAAACCACGTATGCCTAATTTGTCAAGTTTATTTAATAGTACATCGTATATTACACAGTCAAATGCCCTTGACATATCTAAAAACCAACCTACTCAAGAAGTTTTATTATTTAAAGATTCCATTATTAAATATATTTAAAGGTTCATTTATTGTTAGTTTTAAGTTATATTTTAATACAGTATTTTTAAAAAGTAAACATTTTGGAGTATTTTCAAGTATATTAATATTAAAGTCACCGGCTATTATTACTTTTTAGTCATATATCTTGAACGTACTGTAATTCTATATAATAACAAATGCAATGTTTTTATAAATATTTCAAAACTTGTGTCTGGAGTTCTGTAACAGAAAACAATAATGTAATTTAATTCTGGCAATAGTATACCATAACATTCAAGGTATTTATCTAAGCTAAATTGATTTATACAGGGAAGTGTAATAAAATCCACACTATTTTTAACATAAATACAGACCCATTTCTACATTTCTACAATATGAGTCAGCAACTTTATAGCCTGGAATTTGTAGAAAATTAACATCTTGTTTCTTTAAAAAGTCTCACTAATACACATAATATCAATGTATTCCATAGTTAATAGAACTTCTATCTGGTTGGGTTTAGACCTTATGCCCTGAATATTCTGGTGAAGTATATTAAGACTGGTTAGAATTGTTTGTGCTTGCATATTATTTAGTTAATTGTTAGTATCCTGTAAAGGAACGAAAGGAGCAACAAGGTGTCTTTCTTTCCTTCACCAGACTAACAGGACAAGAGATACTTTTAAAAACAATATTTGCGTTTGGCTGTTCTTTTGCAATATGTGACATTAATTTATATAAGTCATGCAAGATAATATAAACACCATTTATATTTATTTTGCCTAAATATTTCGAAAACATAGTATATGAATATTCTAAATGTTTTTTGAGTCCACTATACAACAGTATTTGTGTATTTTACTACCCGAGTATAACAAATTAACCCAGATGAACCTACATAACCATACATGGGTTTGAGAAATAAAAAATTCTACCCTCATTATTTGATTTATTTAAAGCAAGTTGCACCTAGTTTTAGAAGATTTAGTAGTAAACTGTCAATTGTAGTGACGAGTAACGTAGTGAATTAATTAATTTCTAGTTATTTGTTGTGAGTGAAAGAGTCGGAATTGGAAAGTGTAAAACATGTCCTCGAAAATTTAAGTTTATATTACAAAGTAGTCATAATCGTAAAAATACAGAAGTATGAATAAAAAATAGGCAACATTATATTTCTTTATTTCAAACAAAATAACAAAATGGAGTTTTTTGTTACTTTTATTTGGCCGCAACTTCGATGAACCCATACATGGACCCGTTGGCACAATCATAAGTAATCATTTATCACATTGGCAGTTTTGAGTAAATTCATTTTTTTTTGTTATTTCAGATCAAAACCTTTATCGGTGCACGAAACTTTGAACGAGTTAGAGAATGGTGATGATCCGGTTTCAAAATGCATAACATTTGAGCCACCAGATAATGCAAATGCTGCTCTTATAGATGAAGATTCAGGAGAAGAAGATAATATTGCCATACACAACTTACCTGGTTCAATCTTACGTGCACCTGCAGAAGCTAATTATGGAAATCTGACTAGTTCTGAATCGGAAAGTGAAGATGATACTCCTTTGGTTAGTTTACAAAAGAGATCTCGCATTGAACAGCCAATTCAACAGCCACAGCCATCTGCATCTACCATACTGGATGATACGCCCTAAATCTGTGCAAAATAAAACATACCAATGGAAGAGTCAACATAGGTCAAACGAGCTTCCTAGTTTCCAACCTCTAGAAGGTCCCAAAATGATTTATGTTCTCCATTAAACTATTTTGAGCTATTATTCAATGACGCCGTTATCAACTTGCTTGTGGAATATACGAATCTGTACGCTTCTCAAAAAAATAAACCAGGCAATGTTACTATGAGTGAAATGAAATGATTAATTAGAATACTACTTTATAGTGGATACGTATTCTTGACAAGACGTCGTATGTATTGGAAAAACTCGTCTGATTGTGAATTTTTTCTTGTGAATCAATCACTATCTCGTGACAAATTTACATACATCATGAACCATTTGCACTGTTGTGACAACTCCTTGATTCAGGCACAAAGTGATAACTTTGCTAAATTGAGGTAGTTATTTATTTTTCTAAACCCTGTTTTCCAAGAAAATTCACCTTTTGAAGAGATGCACAGTATCGATGAGGCTATGATTGCGGTGGTCACAGTTGTAAATAGTTCATCAGGGGTAAGCCAATTAAATGGGGTTACAAGTATTGGGTTGGGGCTTCACGCCTAGGATATGTAATTTGGTTTGATCCTTATCAAGGCCAGTACGCACAAATACCATCTATTTACTAGCAATTTGGACTAGGCGGTAGTGTAATATTACAGTACGCAGATATTCTTCAAAGAATGTACCCTAAAAACGTTTTTCATCTTTTCTTTGATAATTATTTCACATCTATTCCTCTTTTACACGAACTGAAAAACAGGAACTTGAAGGCGACTGGCACAGTTCGTGAAAATCGTATCTTAAAGTGTCCATTGCCAACCAACCAGGATTTCAAGAAAACTAATCGTGGTGACTTTGCTTTACAAAGCCAGTTTGGAGGAACAGATACTTGTTTGCAAGTGGACTGACAACAGTGTTGTTACTGCAATTATATTTGTGTGAAATGTAACATACACATACATCCCAAAGAATGTTTTCTTAATTACCATTTAACGTAACATTTTCACAGAATTATATAATAAATAATACTTGTTTCACTAAAACGTGTTTTATTTATGTTTCCTTATATGTATTAATCAAAGCAAGCTTGTAAGTAAGCCGACCGACCCATATATGGGATATGATTTTCTAGCATTTACAGAGGAAAATAAATTTTTTAAAAATTTTTCCTAAGATATTGGGGCTATATTAAAACATATATAAAAAAATTACAACTTTCTAGGAGAGAAATAGTTTCAGGCTTATCTGAGTTAATAAATTGTTCAATTCTTTTATTGAATAGATTAAAATTATAGCTATATTTATATGTCGGTAAACAAATAATAATGTTTGTGTGTTGTACAGCCAAGATGCGTTTCTTTAATATATATACAATATTTTTATAATTTTTGGAAACGTTAAAATCAGTATCTCCTATCATATGTATGCAATAATCGTTTAGAGTGAAATTAGCGAGCTTCTCCTGCAATCCACGTGACAGCCGGTCTATGTCGCCGCCTGGTGGGCGATAGTGACAGCATGCGGTGCTCTGCTCCATGAGGTTGTTTCTTATTACCGAAGATTGCTTGTGGTTACTTATACTGCTGATTATACATATATTGGGTTTGGTGTTAAATGTGTGCTTCTCTGTATAATTAAGAGGCTTAGATGTATCGCTCTTGTTATTTCTATAGGTGAAGTCTCTTTTATTCACATGTACGGATATAGTTGCAATGTGTTTTTTATTACAGTCTTCAGGCATTGGTACGAGTAATTCCTTTCTGGAAGAGGGATACCCCTTAATTTTTCCAGACTGATTGCTGAGTGGGGTAGATATGCATGGGTTAATTAGAGCCTTACTGGTATTTAATTCATCTTTATTTATGGTCTTGTATAATTCTATAATTTTCTGTTGCTCTTGATTTTTCCTATTTCGTTCTAAATTTATTGTGTTTAAGTTTTTAATTTCATTGTAGGCTATGTTAAGTTATGTTTGTAATCTCATCCATTCCGTTTTTAATATTAGCAAATTATCAGTAGTTATTATTTGACTGAGATCTGGAAGACTATTTGAGCTTCTTGAACCAATAGCGATATCATTATTAGACATATACGATGTAGACAGATTTTTTTGAGAAGTCTGTTTTTGTTTTTTTCTCTGAGTAATATAATTAAAAGATTCTTGCGATGTTTCCGTATCTATTTCACTGAGAGAATTTTCCGTAGGAATATTTACCTGAATTTTAGTAGGATCTGGCGTTTTATTGTATTTACAACTGTCGCATTTTAATTTTTTTCTATTTTCTGTAGTTATTAAGTAGAACGTTTTTTCACCTATACTTGTACAATCTATGTGATAGAAGTTCTAGCAATTGGCACAAGTTATGTAATTCTTGCTCATAATATCCTTTTCACAGTTATCGCATTTTAATGTCATCTTGAATAATATTTAAAGAAAACATATAAATAATAAAATAAATAAAATAAAAAACAAAAACTGACCTTGTTAAGAAGCAGGGTGGGTTTGAACCCTGACTGTTCGATGTCAACGTTCGTACTTATCCGGCTGGGCCAAACGTGCGATTGCCAGAATATATGAAAAATGCTATGATAGAAGACTATGGTCGCAAACTGACCAATAGTGATAACCGATTGACAGTTCAATGAATCCACTAATCACGAGCCACAGTATAAAACGCGCACCAAAGTTTGTTTTGTACCGTCTTATTCAAATATTATTTTATAGTTTTTCGTTAAATAACATATAGTTTATATTGCGTTTATATTTCACAGTCACAACTGGTTAATATTTATGTATAAAACACTTTTCACATTTTATTTTATGAAAAATGTAGCCATAGATAATTAGTGAAATTCACAATACACACAGTTTTTTCCACTTTTTTCTTTTCAGTCCTCATAACAAATGTAAATAACATTTAATGAGCATAACTGTATTGTCTACTTTAAGTTTCAATCACAATAATTAATATTAACACGCTGATATTATTCTAATTACGAATCTAATGCGGAGCGGATGTTTACTTAACGACCCCACCTAGTGTTTTTATATTAAATAAAACTACTTTAACGGATTCTATCGCGTTTAATAAGCGTATATCATCATCATCATCATTAAAGCCCTTCACAAGTCCACTGCTGAACATAGGCCTCCCCCAAAGAATGCCACAAAGCACGGTCCTGAGCCACCTGCATCCATCGACTTCCTGCATATCTTACCAGGTCATCACTCCATCTAGGGGGGGGGGACGCCCTACACTTCGTCTGCCGGTACGAGGCTGCCACTCGAGTACCTTTCTTCCCCATCGGTTGTCGGTTCTTCGAGCTATATGGTCGGCCCATTGCCACTTCAGCTTACTAATCCGTTGGGCTATGTCGGTCACTCTGGTTCTACTGCGGATATCCTCATTTCTGAGTATATCACGCAGAGAAACTCCGAGCATAGCCCTCTCCATAGCTCGCTGAGCGACCTTGAGCTTCCTTATCTGGCCAGCAGTGAAGGACCACGTCTCAGTTCCATATGTCATCACTGGCAACACGCACTGGTTGTACAATTTCGTTTTAAGGTTTTGAGGTATGTCTGACGAGAAGATGTGTCGTAGCTTCCCGAACGCTGCCCAGCCGAGTTGAATCCGTCGATTGACCTCTCGGTCGAAGTTGGACTTACCTAGTCGGACTATTTGTCCCAGGTAAACATACTCGTCAGCAACTTCGAGCTTAGTGTTCCCAACAACTACCGGCATAGGTGTGACATGGACATTAAACATGATCTTTGTTTTGTCCATGTTCATCTTAAGACCTTTCCGTTGGGAAACACTATTGAGGTCATTGAGCATAGTGCTTAGATCCTCCAGCGATTCTGCCATAAGGACTATATCGTCGGCAAATCGAAGGTGATGTACTCGCCATTGATGTTGATACCGTATCCTTTCCAGTCCAGAAACTTGAAAACATAATCCAATGCAGCGGTAAAGAGTTTCGGGGATATGACGTCACCCTGTCTTACACCTCTCTGCAATTGGATAGGTTTCGTACTCTGGTTCTGTACTCAGATAGCCATCATAGCCCTACTGTACAAGCACTTCAACACTTCGACATACCGACAGTCAACTTGGCATCGCTGAAGGGACTGCAGCACCGCCCAAATTTCGACGGAATCAAAGGCTTTCTCATAGTCTAAATACGCTAGACATAGTGGCAAATTGTACTCCTCAGACTTCTGTACAATTTGCCGAAGGGTATGTATGTGGTCTATGGTGCTAAAGCCTTTTCGGAAACCGGCTTGTTCGGGAGGTTGGAAGTCATCAAGTCTGCGCGCGAGACGATTCGTAATGACTCTCGAAAACAGCTTATCACCAATATAAACGTATAACCCAACGTAAAATAAGATATAGCTGACGTGAAACACCAACTTTCCGGAAAGTCTGCAGTTTGTGATAATATCCTAGACGGCCCCCGCCATTACATTAGATTTGATAAACCACAAATTCTCGCGAAAGAACACCGATTCCTACCAACGATGATTCGCGAGGCTATTTAAATTAAAAAACCTCAGGCATAAAAGAGGTATTGTTCAAAAAGCTACCAAATTTAAATATTGTAACAGAAGAAGACATACAAAATTATAAATTGTTACTTATAGATACTAATGCTCTCAAACGTATTTGTGATCCATCCAAACCGATTAACAGTAACAAAGGATTTAAATATATACGAGTAATCAAACCATTGCCCAACTCGAGAAATCATAAAAAGTAATGTAGCAAGTCTTCGGAAGGGAGAAGGAGTAAATATTTTAAAAGAGGTTAAAAAAGATAACCATTTGGTATACTTGAACGATCCAAAGGACTTAGTGTAACAATTAAAATTACTACTCGGATCATGGACAGCTGGTAACACTGGAGTTTATAATAAAATTTATGCAATAGTCAAAGAAATGCGTGACGGTAGCATCATAAAAGACATTAAATATATTAAACTGCCTACAGGAGGATTGCGCAGTACCATTTTATTACCGATGCCGACAAGATGTCATCATGTTCATAAGCGTTTGCGACTATCTGAATACACTAATATTCTCAGTGATACTTTAGTAAGAACAAACTCAGGTGACTTTGATTTGAAATCAACAAGACTAAAATGACTGCAATCTACTGAAAAAACGATGAGGCTGTAAATAAAGAATACGTGGATAAATGGGTTCAAGAACTTAAAAATAAAATGAAAATAATTTATAATAATATCAAAAAGTACCTTTACAATTTAGAAAAATTGACTACTATCAATTTCAGTACATTGTATTACACGAAAATGAAACCGATTTCATTATTGCAACAAAATCTACACAAAATAAGTAAACAAGATATTGTCAATGAGCTTCACAAAGCAGAAAGAAGAATTTTTTCTAGTCAACATACAATTATTAAATGTATAGATGATTTGTGGCAAGCTGAATTGATTTATTTTCAAAATTATTTAACGTTTAATAAAGGATATAAATATGTTCTAGTAGTAATCAATGCTCTATCGAAATGCGTGTGGGTTAGACCATTGAAATAGAAAATTAAATATTGTGTCGAAAATGCGATTCAAATTTTATTATCTGAATCGAGACGAAAACCTAAAAATTTACAAATAGATCTTGGTACAGAGTTTTATAATGATTATTTTAAGAATGTAATGAAAAATTATAATATAAATCATTATTCCACGTACCCTGTTAAAAAGCTAGCATTGTAGAACGAGTAATAAGAACTTTAAAAACTCGCCTTTACAAAATATTCAGTCTATGCAGACGAATTCAATGGTTCCAAAATAATTTAGATTTTGTAGTAAAGCAGTTTAATAATAGTTTGCATCGCATTACAAAGTTCAAGCCTATCAACGTTAATGATTCAAATGCTATTTTAGTTATGTCATACATCAAGAAATCTCAAAAGCCTAAGATACGCCAAGGACCAACGTTTTGCGTTGGCGATTTTGTTCGTATAAGTAAATACAAAGGAGATTTTTATAAAGGTTAAACCCCTAATTGGTCTACAGAAATATTTCGTATCATCAAAGTCAACCAAACCAATCCTCAAACTTATCAAATAGAAGATAAACACAATCAAAATATTCTAGGCTCTTTTTAGGGTTACGAATTACGAAAAACCAAATTTTCAGACCTTTATCTTATTGAAAAAGTTATTAAAAGAAAAAGAAATAAGCTTTTAGTAAAATTGTTAGTCTGGAGTGATGAAGTAAGTAGTTGGATGGACAAAAGTGAATTAGTATTGTAGGTATATAAATAACACATTATTACATAATTATCTCATTTTATACTTATCGATGAGGGAAACCAGTGGTAAAATCAATAACTTGATAGATAATTTACCATTTGAGTTACATTTACCCGACTGTCAATTTTGTGGCCCCGGAACGAAACTTCAAAAACGGTTACTCAAAGGCGATCGAGGGTTAAACAAATTGGATGAAGCTTGCATGCACCATGGTATTGCTTATATTAACAAAGAGTCGAACGTTTGACAAAAATCGATTTTAGAACTTTTGAATATGGCTAAGAGGAGGTTGAAATCTAAAGATGGGAAAAGAGAAAAACTTGCCTCATGGATTTCATGTCAAAAATGCGATGAAAGAAACTTTCTGGGCGCGGAGTGGTATAAAAGCATTTAAGAAGGGGATAAAAAATACAGTCTCAGTTAAAAAAACTAAAATCCAAAGACAGCCACTCGTCTATAAAATATGCCTATGCAGCTGCAAAGGAAATATTTAGTAATAAAACATCTGTGAGAGTCGTGTAACACTCGGTTGGAACGAAGTTCCTTTCATAGTATATTATTATTGATAAACGTATTATATTATTGATTAACGAACAAATAAATTAATTATTAGCGTCCATTAAAATGAAGCATCATTTTAAATAAAATACACTATAACACAAAGGGTACTGAAGAAAAAATCTTACACTTTTTGTCGCCTTGCTCCCATCCGCCAAACCCGTACCGTCTGATAAGAAACTTCGTTACAAAAAGAAATAAGTTTACCTCGTTGTATTTCTCTTCCAAAGTGTGGAGGACTTTTACCGCTTATTCCCATATTTGCAGGATTGTCAGCCTTAGGATCATCAGCTGGTGGAGCAGCGGGTGTAGCAAAAGCTATTAATGATTCAAAAACAGCACAAAAATTCTTCAGGAATCTGAAAGACGCAACAAAATGATGGAAGCGGTTGTTCTAGAAAAAGAATTAGATAAGAAACTGTTAACCAAAGTTCTATAAGTGCTATCAATATAAAGGTTTTGAACGCTGAGAATAAAAAGATAAATTTACGAGTTGAAGAAGTACAACTGTATTTAAATTTCCGAAAAAAGAAGCTTACCAAGACTAACAAAGAATTTTTTAAGCTAGTTAGCTTGATGAAATAATAAACATAAATATATCGCAACAAACATCATACGATAACAGCATTGAAAGTTCGAGTATCATTCAAACAAACCACATGTAACTAGTTTTAACAAGAATGACGAAATTTGTATTCCTATTAATCTGCAATACCTGTACGTGCTACCTTCACTCAGTGGTTTGTATATCGAGGAAAAGTGAAAGTTTATAACAGCACCATCAAAGAAAATGTATCAAATATACATTTTGTTAATAATCTAGCAATATTTCTATTTCAAGTCATACGATATGAACTTAATATAGTAGAAATAGATAAAATAAAGAATGCAATTATCACAGACAGCTGCTTATTGCTTGATTTTAAAAGATTGTATATTGGACTACAAACCACTGAGTAATATTGTTAAGAAAATATCATGAATAGCAATACAATAATCGTAGCTTTATAAGGATTCGAAAATAACAAAAATGAATTTATAGTAAAAGAACTTGCTAGAGCCACTCTTAGAGTACACCAATATATATTCCTAATTAAACCTCCTTACCCGTTCACTACACTATCTTATGAAGAGATAAAAACAAATGTGTTGGATTGAAAAGCACAGAGGGTATCGATGGATTGAGGGCATTGTTGATTATAGAGAGTTTCACAGAATTATCAAGAGATATTTGAAAGATTAAAAAAAAGATTAAAAGATTTTATTAAAAGGATGTGAAACCATAAAATAGGTACAAGATATTTGTGAAGAAAATAATACTATCATAGATATAAATTGCTTAGGAGCTCCCAATTTAAATACTCTTTGTGAACTTTGTTGTAAAGATACTTTACTGTATAAATGTTTTATTCATAAGAAAATCTGTGCGTTAAAAATGTTTTATGTATTATGAAATGGTGTTTTGATAACAAAGTGATTCTTTGATTTTCATTAAATATATGTAAATAAAAACTTCATCTTTTAATTTATACTACTTTTCTGTTCGAGGAGAAAAAAAAATAGTTTCAGACCAGCAACGATTGTTATTATTAAAGTAACTAGTTTTTTTGTACCCCATTGCATTTTAACGATAAAGTGGAACTTCTACTGGAGAGAATTGGGGCCTTCAGCGGCACGTAGCTCGAGCGAAGCGAATGAAAGAATTCTTTATATTTTTTGCGTGTTCCAAAATTGTAACTTGTGATTTGCTGCAACAAAAAATCTTTAATAATGTTTTTATATAATCTACAAAGGAAATTTGTGATCGAATCTTTTACTACATATCGTTATTTCTGTTCGTTAACGATGTTCAGCAGCACGCACGCAAGTGTTTGCTTTACACGCCTTTAATGGCACTGGCCTGAATTACTTTTTTTTTCAAAAGAATTGTAAGTATCCTATAAAAAAATCACTTATTATGTTTCGTTACATACATACAATACAACACAATACAAATACTCACGCCTGTCACCCAGAGGGGTAAGCAGAGACTACGGACTTCCATTTGGCGCGATCCTGACACACCTCTCTCGCCTCCTTTACATCTATATATTTACGCATACACGCTCGTCGGTTAAGGGTACTCCTAATCTGTTCCATGTTTAATGTATTACCGATTTAGTCGATAAATCTTCGTCTAGGGCGTCCCTTCCCGACTTTGCCGTTCACTTCTGAAACATAAATTTGCTTTTTTCTCCTCGTTCATTCTTTCTACGTGACCAAACCACCGAAGCATTTCTTTTTTAATCCTAGTCACAACGTCATCATGCAAAACACACTTTTCTCTTATCACACTATTTCTCACCCTGTCATTCAGATTCAGCCCTAGCATACATACATATATAAGATTATTTAGGTTGGTATAGCCTCACTGCAGCTACGTGTATATTACGGTTGTGGTCGACTGGGAAAGTACCACGCTCTCACAGAATAGCAACATAAAAATGGGAATGTAGAAAACTGGAGATCCCTTTACTGGGAACGAGGTAATATATTTTTTGTATTCAAGGACAAAGCATCTGAATTCTTATTCTTAATCGAGGAATAATCTACTTACCATTATGTGGACTACGTCCTTGATTGGCACCCTTATTTTATAAAAAGTAAACCATTTTATTAAGGTAAGACTGCCGTGTATTGGCGACCTAAGAGAATCAACTAGCCAATGTCAGCTCGTGGAAATGAAATGTGATATAAGCAACAGCATGTTCCTGATCTTAAATTAAAATTTCTTTTCTTTCTTTTCTTTTTTTCTTTTTTTTTATCATAAAAACTTTTGTTGTCAATAAACGTGGCAACCATGACAATATGTATGAGGCAATCTCTGTGGAATGTTCAACAGTGGAGTTTTATAGGCTGTAATGGATGGATGGACCTTACAAAAATAATCCATATTTTTATAAGGTGTAGTGATAATTTATTTCTTCTCTATGAGCCCATTAAAGTCAATCCTGTAGGACATGTTGAAGGGAGGATTTACTTTAAGATCCATTTACAACTTATTTACTTTATTTATTTTGATAAACATATTTTTAGATCTTTTTGATTTTGATATGATAATTATTTTATTTGAAGTAGTAGCAAGGCTCATCAATATAATGAGGACATTGCTGTAATATTTTAACTCAATTTATTGTTAATGAATTAAGAGATTTTCAATTCCTCTGGTGTTACAGTTGTCCATGGGCCGTCTTATTTGCTTTCCTCAAAAATTGATAAATTTTTATTTTCTTTTTACTTTACCTTATCGTGAGCTTAATTGTTATTATTGTGTAAGTTTTCTATATCATGACACTGGAAGAGTAATGACGTTTACAGCTCAGATTTTCCTATTGTAAGCGTCAGCTGAAATACTGCTGCGTAGAATAAGTAAACATTTATTACTTTTATTATTATTTTATGCACAGTCGTCGATTACTACACCCACACTTTCAAAATCCATGAAAAAACTATTATATTTGGAGGTTCGATAGCACTTAAAATTTCAATTAACAATTTCATTGGTGCTGGCGGGGCAAGAAACTCGGTTACGTACTTTGAAATTTTAAGGCGAACGTTTTACCTTAAGCTAATGCACTTAACATAATTTATAATTAAAATTTTTGTACAACCGACTTCAATATAAATTATTAAGTTACCTCAAAAACTATTAGTGAGACCTTAATCAAATTTATATGGCATCACACTTGAAGTATCACCTTTTATAGAAAAAAAAGAATCATCGAAATCGGTTCACCTAGTAAAAAGTAATGAGGTAATACACATGAAATAACATACAGTGATATTGAGTAGTACCGTCTCCTTTTTGAAGTCGGTAGAAAATATTATAAGGATATAATATCTCTATACTACATCATCATCGTCATCATTAACGCCCTTCACAAGACCACTGCTTAACATAGGCCTCCCCCAAAGAATGCCACAAAGCACGGTCCTGAGCCACCTGCATCCATCGACTTCCTGCATGTCTTACCAGGTCATCACTCCATCTAGTGGGGGGTCGCCCTACACTTCGCCTACCAGTACGAGGCTGCCACTCGCGAACCTTTCTTCCCCATCGGTTGTCGGTTCTTCGAGCTATATGGCCGGCCCATTGCCACTTCAGCTTACTAATCCTTTGGGCTATGTCGGTTAATCTGGTTCTATTACGGATATCCACATTTCTAAGTTTATCACGCAGAGAAACTCCGAGCATAGCCCTCTCCATAGCTCGCTGAGCGACATTGAGCTTCCTCATCCGGCCAGCAGTGAAGGACCACGTCTCAGTACTATAGGTCATCACTGGCAATACGCACTGGTTGTACAGACTCGTTTTCAAGTTTTTAGGTACACCTGACGAGAAGATGTGTCGTACTTTCCCGAAAGCTGCCCATCCGAGTTGAATCCGTCGATTGACCTCTCGGTCGAAGTTGGACTTACCTAGTCGGACTATTTGTCCCAGGTAAACATACTCGTCAACAACTTCGAGCTCAGTGCTCCCAAAAACTACCGGCATAGGTGTGACATGGACATTAAACATGATCTTTGTTTTTTCCATGTTCATCTTAAGACCTATCAGTTGGGAAACACTATTGAGGTCATTGAGCATAGTGTTTAGGTACTCCAGCAATTCTGCCATAAGGACTATATCGTCGGCAAATCGAAGGTGAGTGATGTACTCGCCATTGATGTTCATACCGTATCCTTTCTAGTCCAGAAGCTTGAAAACGTCTTCCAATGCAGCGGTGAAGTTTCGGTAATATAACGTCATCCTGTCTTACACCTCTCTGCAATTGGATAGGTTTCGTACTCTGGTTCTGTACTCGGATAGCCACCGTAGCCCTACTGTACAAGCACTTTAACACTTCGATACACCGACATTCAACTTAGCACGGCTGAAGGGACTGCAGCACCGCCCAAATTTCGACAGAATCAAAGGCTTTCTCGTAGTCCATATACGCCAGACATAGTGGCAAATTGTACTCCTCGAACTTCTGTACAATTTGCCGAAGGGTATGTATGTGGTCTATGGTGCTAAAGCCTTTTCGGAAACCGGCTTGTTCAGTAGACTGGAAGTCGTCAAGTCTGCGCGCGAGACGATTCGTAATGACTCTCGAAAACAGCACGTCGACGCGGCTCAGAAGGGAAATCAGTCTGTAGTTCTTCAAAAGAGCGTTGTCACCTTTCTTGAAGAATAAGACCACCACACTTCTGTTCCACGCCTCCGGTGTGGTGCCACCATGGAGACCGGAATTAAATAGCTTCTGAAGGACTTCAAGTACCGGTTTTCCACCCGCTTTCAGAAGCTCCGCTTTAATTCAATCCTCGCCTGGGGCTTTGCCGTTTTTAAGGTGCTAGAGAGCCATTCTAATCTCGCTCAGACTGACGTCCGGGATATCATCAGAATATTGTCGGATAAGACTTGCCCTTGGATCGTTACTCACACTTGCGTGTGGCTCCAACGATGATGTGTACAGCTGCCCATAGAACCTCTCAATCTCACTCAAAATCTCAGGTGTCCCAGAAACGACACTGCTACACTCGGTCTTCAGCTTCTACAGTTGGCTCTTTCTGGCAGACATATCTCTAGCAAAGACTTTGGAGTCCTGGTTCCGCTCGATCGCTTCTTTAATACGAGCAGTATTAAAGTTGCGTAAGTCCCGCCGCATGCGTTTGGAGATATGTCTGTTCAGTTGCCTGTATGCTGTCAAATCTACTGAAGACTACAGCTTCATCTCCCGTCTAACAGCCATGAGATTACGAGTGTGATCGAAGAGTTTTTGTGTTCTTCTGCGGCGGCTCTTGCAAAACTTAGCTCCGACCGCATGGACAGTTTCCACGAGCTTGTCATTTATATCGTGCACTGCATTGCAATCTTCTAGGCACTGAAAATGCTTTCGTAGCTCGAGCTGAAAGGTTTTGTGACTTTGGATTAGAACACGAGGGGGACGGATCGTTGACTTCATTAGACGTGACCTCTCCAACTTAACGTTTAGTTTGTGTGCCTCTCACCATTCGGTGATCGCTGCCGGTTTTCACCCTCGCGATCATTGAGACATCACTAAACAGTTGTCGTCTGATCGTCATAATGATGTCAATCTCATTTTTTGTCGAACACTCGGGGCTCCACCAGGTCTTCCTGTGGGGCCGCTTCTAAAAGAAAGAGTTCATCATAAAGCGTCCCTCTTTCTCCATGAAGTCGGCCAGCTGCTGGCCCCTTGGGTTCCGTTGCTTAACCCAGATACTGCGACGGGGCTTTTAAAAGACCCGAAAAAATTATTAAAAATACCCTCAAGTTTCGAGTTGTTAAAATGAATTCTCTAAGATATTTGCACTGTCAGGTTACTTAGTACCTATCCGTGTATGATTTCATGCGGTGTTGTTTACAACTGGACACTTGTTTATTTAAAGTTTTTGTGTCATTGAAGACTTAGGAGTATTAGTGTCATGATGTCTGGACAAAGGTAAGCTTTTATCATTTATATATCTGGATGTTGTTGCTAATACATTTTGATATTTAATTTTAGATATATTATCTACAATATCAGGTTATCTATTTGTTTTGGTGCAACAAAAACTCATTCCTTTTTCACGTTTCAAATTGATGGCCTTTTAAAAGTCCCGTCGCAATATGGGGGTCTATAATATTATTGTTTTCTTTTTAGCACGTGACCTTTGAGAGCACTCACTCTCAACGATATAGTTGATGAATTAGAGCGATGTGAGGATGATGATTTGTTGCCAACTCAAATTACAATTTTTCCACCTGAGAACGCTAATGCCGACGTCACAGATGAGGATTCTGGAGATGAAGAATTTGTTGCATTGCAAAATCTACCAGGTAAAATATTTGTTTTCGGGTTGATATAACTACGTATCTTGTTTTATTTATATGGTTGCAATGTTTATATGTGTTTTTATAGGCTCTCAACTACGAGCTCCAGCCGAGGTCACTTTTCATATGAGTTCCGACGAAGAAGATGATGTACCTTTGTCAAGTTTGTCAAAAAGTAGACGCACGATGGATTTGACTTTAGAAGATAGTGACGCCGTACCTTCTTGTACTTCAGATGTGTCAACTAATTCTACATTTGTTCAGCCTACAGTTCCCCGAAACCAAACCTATAGATGGAAGAATCGTCATATTCCAAACCATTTCAATCAATGGAATGACGAACAAGGTCCAAAAAACTTACCACCCTATCTTATAAACCTATCACCCTTATATTATTTCGACTGCTTGTTCAACAACAATGTTATTGAATTACTAGTGCGATATACCAATTTGTATGCAGGACAGAGGAATAAAGTAGGCAAAGTAACTGTTTCTGAAATGAAGTGTTTCTTGGGCATCCTTATGTACAGCGGGTATGTAGTAGTACCCCGTAGGTTTATGTATTGGGAGACATCGACAGATGCCGACTTTAGGATTGTGCACAACGCTATGTCAAGAGATCGTTTTACTTTTATAATGTCAAATCTCCATTGCTCTGATAATACAGTTCTTGGTGATTCTCCTGACAAATTCGCTAAGTTCAGACCTCTGTTTGACGAGTTAAATAAAATCTTTACTGAAATGGCTCCGCTAGAAGAGAACTACAGCATAGATGAGGCTATGGTTCCATACTATGGACGTCACAGTTGCAAACAGTTTATACGTGGCAAACCAATTCGTTGGGGGTATAAACTGTGGGTTGGTGCTACAAGATTAGGCTACGTGATTTGGTTTGATCCTTACCAGGGAAAATCTTCAACCATTGCAGAAGGTTACAAACAGTTTGGTCTAGGTGGGAGTGTGATTTTGGAGTTTGCTGATGTTCTACAAGGTCGTGATCCAACATTGCCATTTCATTTATTCTTCGACAATTATTTTTCCTCTATTCCTCTACTGCATGAACTTAGTAATAGAGGTCTAAGAGCCACTGGAACTATTCGTGAAAACAGAACGTCCAAGTGTCCTCTCGAGTCTAACAAAGATTTCAAAAATACTGATAGAGGTTCATTTGTATTCAAATCCAGTTTGCCTACCAATATTTTGGTTTGCAAGTGGAATGACAATAGTGTCGTTACTGTTGCATCGAATACTGAAACTGTGGAGCCCCTGCAAAAAGTCAAGAGATTTTCGCAAGAACTAAAAAGATTTGTACATATTGACCAACCGTCGGTTATAAGAAAACACAATGAAAATATGGGAGGGGTCGATAGATCCGATCGAAACATAGGGTTGTATCGGACTTCTATTCGTGGCAAGAAATGGTATTTTTAACTGTTTTGTCACACCTTAGATATGGCTGTGCATAATGCATGGCAACTTTACAAGCGAGACGGTGGAGAACATGATCATCTCACTTTTCGTAGACTACTGGCGAAAGGTTTGCTCGAAAGCTACAAAACCATGTCCCACAGGTAGATCTCATCTTGAATCATCTCGATATGATGGGGTTGATCACTTGGTCCAGTACAGCGCTCCCCAACTAAGATGCAAAGTTTGCAAAGTTAAAAGTTTTTTTATTTGCCAAAAGTGTAAGATTCATTTACATCCTAAGAACTGTTTCCTTGAATATCACACTAAAACTCAGTAAAGTTAGTGAACTTTACTGACTTTTAATGTGATATACTTAGTGAAGTGCTGTTGTTTTATTGTGAGACATCATATCACATAACTTGCTATACCTATGTCTATTTTCTTTTGTATAGTTAAAATTTACCGTAATAATAAAAAACTAATATACTCGTAATAACAGTTTGTTTTATTATTAGACCGCCACATACATGTAAACAATCCCCATATTACGACGGGACTTTTAAAAGCCCACCCTTTTCCGGCTTTTTTGAAAACATGTAATTTTTTTTACTATTTTTCCTCGTTATTATGAGTCATTTTAACTATCATATCCGAATATCACCAAGATCGAAAACAAAAAATAGTTACAGTAACATCTGGGTTAATCCGATATTCCCTACTTCCAGCTCACCGTTCTCTCTTGTGCCTAGTTTTGCGTTGAAATCTCCCATTAACACTGTAAGTGGGCTTTGGAGGAATGCATGGCTCTGGAGATATCCTCATACATTTCCTCCACCTCCTCATCGGGGTGTGCCGAGGTTGGTGCGTAAATCTGTATGACCTTCAGCGAATATCGTTTGGTGATTCTGAGTATAAAGTACGCAACCCTCGTCGACACACTCCTAATCTTTACAACTTTGTTAACGAGAGACTTGTGGACCATAAATCCAACACCTCCTTGGGACAGATGGTTGCCCTCCAAAGAACAAATTGCCGGATTCGAGGATTACCGTGTCCTCCCCCTCTCTTCGGACTTCGGATAATCCTATGATATTCCAGCGCAGCTTGTCTATCTCGTCTTCCAGCACCAGGATCTTCTCGTTAGTCCTCAGGGTGCGTGCGTTATAAGTTGCCAGTCGAGTCGTGTAGGTGGCAACCGAACCTCCACCAGAGATTCTCAGCACCCCCTGCCCCGCCATTACCATGGTCGCCACCGTAGCCAGGAATAGCGGGGCCACCGGGGACTGGGGGCCGTCTCTTCATTACTTTCATGAGGTGTATATTGCCATAGTTGCCACGCTTGGCGAGCGGGTTGGCAACCGCAGTTTTTTTATTGTTATTTGCTGTTATCAGAAAGATGCTGCTGCCCATCTTCTGTCTCAGGTTCCCTCTGTCGCCTTTTACGACACCCACGGGAAAATATGGGGTAGTGAGTATTCTTACCCGCCACACACTCTCTTATACGTTCGGCATTAATTATTATTTGTTGTTGATAACATATATTCTACCAGTTTCAAAGTATAAGTCACTTAAGTATGCCCTGGAAGTTGATCCTTAAGCCCTGGCAAATCCATTCTACGATGGAATTGAAGGAGAAATTCACTTCTGAATTTTATGGGCTGAAAAAGACGAAAATAATGTTCCGATAGGTAGAACTTTATTACATTAACATATTCTTTAGAACAGTACCATTATTATTCCGGCATATAAAAGTCGACTGATTTACATAGGCCTCATATATCATATGATTTTACAATACTTGCCTCGCTTAGCAGGAGGGATAAATATTTCAAGTGTTTTTGGAAGACGCTGTGGTTCATCTCCTAGTTTGTTTACCTTTGTCGCCTCTAACTACACCTACAGAACGATATAGGATCGTGTACATTCTTGCACCGCCACCACACATTAGAACTGTTTGTATTAAAAGAAAATTAAAGACGTTATGTTCTGGTTAAATTTACTACAGTTTGCAACGAGTGACCGTAAGTTTGTTAAGAGTTTCAAGTTGGAGGTTATAATTATAAATTCAATTACAACTAATTTGTAGACAAATCTGCAATTAAGGTGATGTTGTTGTAGTTTATAACTTTATTGAACTTCTGTAAAGATACGGAGATGTAACTATTTCACATTTTTTTTTTAAATTTAATATACAAGTCCTGTGTTGAGACAGCAATGCTAATTGTAATAATTGGCTCATTAAACAAAAATCCTAACGATGTCACTAAATCGCTATAATAAACATTTACCTCTTAGAGATTCCGTACTAAATAATCCTAGTAAAGGTTATGTGAAAAAACTTACATAATATTATTTATTAGACAGTGTTGAGAATTTTTTTTATAGACTCTTTATTTACATAATAAATAAAATCAAACAGTTGAGGCGTAAATTTTTTTTATGGATAATAAACACCCCAATGGGTAGTTGAGGTGCACTCAAAAACCAATCTGTTTTTGGATATCTCAAGTACCGTTTAGTGAAAACAATCCGATAATACGTTATTCATCACCATCATCTTCATCATTACAGACTATTAAAAGTTCACTACTGAATATAAGCCTTTTTTTAAAAAGATTGCCTCACATGAGGAATATTTGTCACAGTGGTCACGCTCGGCAGGTGGGTTGTCAATCATCAAATATTATTTTGAGCTCAGGAATGAAAATTAAAGGCTCCCGTATCCAATTCAAATAAATATTATAGTTTATTTTACTATAATTTTATTTACGCTTAAATTAAAATCTATGTTATCTGAAATATGATACAATTTTATCAAGGCAGTAGGAATGCACTTGAAACTCACTACGTTATTAAATATCTCAAATACCATTCACAGTAAACAATCCGATAATACGCTATTTCTCAGCTTTATTATCGAAGAAAGCTATATATTATTATGTTTTTTTTTTTCTGTTATTTGATGGAGAAAAATATCATGTGAGATGAGACCAACTAGAACACAGTCCAACTAATATTAAGTGGATGCTGTGGCTATTAGACATCTACATCTATCCTTGATTAAGATTCAAAATGTAAATACGTTGTCACCCCTGAGGGATAACATGGAATGCCTCGTTTGCTTCTCACTAAAAAGCGTGGTCTTTCTGCGGTCGAGCCACCCATTCATGACACGAACGTAATATAGCTAGAGCGTGGCATTACCACGAAGGATTATTAAAAAAAATTAAAATCTCTCATTCCAGTCATTAGTGAGTGGAAGCTGCGGTTTTTAAAAATTAAATTTCCATGATGTTAACAAAATCATTTCATAAAATGTGCCGGAATGAGTGCTATCATGGGTCGCATTAAACATTGTTAGATAGTTATCAACCGCATTGGAAGTAATTTAGTTAAGTTATGTGTGTTCTTACTTTTTTATTATTACAAAAGTATTGTTGTGTGCTCGTATAGTAGTGTCATGACTGAAAAAAAAAACATGATGTGATTGAGGCAAAATATGTTTATTACTAAATCCTTCCCAGAAGCAAGCGGCCTTTGTTTGCGCATATTCTAGTCAGAATCACTATTTCACATGCACTGTTGACGGTCTGGGTACTACATTGATCGACGATCTAATAAGATATGCAGGAAGTCGATGGATGCAGATAGATCATGATCGTGTTTAGTGTTTCCAGTCCGCATACCAAGCGTGGCAACTATGGCAAATATTCCCCCTATGAAGCAATACTTGTGAATAATAAATGAATGAGTGCATGACTCGCTTCAGCATGATACAACATTTATTAAATTGAAACAAAAGTCTTACCAACGTAATTTATTTTAATAAAAAATATGAAATATACATATTATTACACAATACTGGGTATAAACAAAATATTGTAATGCTAGTTACTCGCCTCTACAAAGTCACTGATTCATTCACGATTCAATGTAAAAAAAATTACAAGTAAATTAAGAAGGTTTAGTTTCATATTAAAGAACATATGAATGAATACAACTATACTAGGAATTAAGTAATCTCTATCCAGCTTTATTTTGTAATCTGTTAAAAAATAATTAATTTAAAAAAAATATCCTCACTGGGTTTTTTGATAATTTATCCCGAACGCAATCTCAGAAACACTCACTCGTTTAACCTAATTATTTTAAAACAATTTCAGACTAAATGTAGTTAAAGAAGCACGTGAATAGTTAAGACAACGCAAACAAATTCTAAATTCAATAATTTGTATTTTTAATTTCAATGAAATTTTGCCCCAGGATTTGTAATTCATTAGTCAAGTCTGCTAACTATTATATCTATCTGCCACGACAATACAATATATCCTAAATACCACAATATGTAACCAATTTTGTGCTACGTCTTTACAAAAATGTAGAAATAACGCTTTTTGAAATCTTGAAAAAGCAATATAATTCTCAACCAGCATACTTGATATACACATAAAATGAAACAAAGTCGAATAAGATGAAATTTGCTTCATAAAACCAAAGCGAATGTAGTTTTCACTTGAATGTTTTGCAATATATTATATACATTACAGAAATTTATTATCGACACCAGCGATACTCCTTTGATTTGCATGAGTGCGATTCATCAGTATTGTGTCACACTTAAAAACGTCAACATTTCACTGCTGTCCTTATATATTACATAAATAATGCTTGTTGTCATAAAACTGCATCAAAATCGATCAAGTATTTAACACATATACATAACACATATGTGACTTTGTTTATTTAGCCCTTATTTATTTTTTCGTAAAGTAATTGTAACAAATGTGCACACAGTCCAACTGATGGTAATTGGGTGCTCTGGCCCATAGATATATACATTAATAATAAATTAAAATGCAGAAACCCTTGTCACTCCTGGGGACTTATATGGAATGCCGTAAAAAGGATCTCCGGTTCTCTACACACACCGTACGAAAAACAGCAACATTAAGCGGCTATTTCACGCTGGTATTCTGTGAGAGCGTGGTCCTTCCTTCGTCGAGCCGACCCATTTATGCTACAGTCATACTATAGCTGCAGTGTGTCTTACGTAACATTGAACCCTTTTTATTAATATTTTATATTATCATAAAGTCGTCTTATTATTGCAGATATACAACAAGTCTACTGTTGTCATCTAAACACTGCCACAAAGTACGGTCAACAGAAATATGCATCCATTGACGGCCTCATCAGGCTATATCTCAAGTCACCACGTGTAAGCCCTATATTGCATTTACCACTAAGTGGTAGAACTCCATTTTTGTCTAGGTGTCCGTCCGAGTTCGTTTGAGGTACCAACCTATTATTTCTCTTATTTGCCACCAAATAGCAGTTGAGTTGTGTTTTGTTCTGCAAGATATAGAGAGCACTCCATCTTTATTCTCAAAGACACATAAATTCAATCTACATCCTACTTAATTATATATTTATTTTTAATCATTAACTTTGGTATTGCAATGGGCGGACTGACATTCTCTGCCCATCCAACCTGGGACAATAAGAAAGTATGAGTGTTTCATTTAGAGTCAGCTTCAGGTGTCCATCGGTGGCAGTAGTCACTAAATATTAGGTGGAATGTAAGTTCATTTGTCACTTCAGTTGTACAAAAATAAAGAAGAAAATTGCCGGTACGAAGACGGCATTGTAAACATTTTCGTCACATTTCGCATTTATGACTTATTTATCTCAAACTTTATCAAAAATGTAAAAGTTCGGAGAGAAATATTTAGATTAGATATTTTTCACTTTGTTTTGTCCTACTTCTCTTTATTTAGTGACAACATTGAGTGTTACATACTATATTTTTATTACGTCACTATAAGTCTCTTTTCTCGTTCGGTGGGTGCCGTAACAGGCGACAGGAGGAAACTAAAACAGGAGATGTGTTGCAGCATCTTCCATTTTTTTATTACAACTCAATATTTTAAAAAACTGCAGTTGCCACCCAGTTAGCCAATCGTTGCAAAAATCTATGGGTGAGCCCTATGTTCAGCAGTGGAATTTAAATGAGGCATTCCATCTTAGTCCTCACGGGTGACAACGCATCTACACTTTGATTTGTAATAGAGGATAGATGTAGATGTCTATGGGCCGCAGCAACCACTTACCATCAGGTGGACTGTGTGCTCGTTTGTCACCCTTATGCTATAAAAAAAAAAGGATGGATGGATGGAGCCTGTTTAAAGTCTTTTACCATAAAATCATTAAAAATTCATTATTTTAAACAAAGTTACAAGCAGTTCACTCGTACACGATTGGCGGTCCTGCGCTGTGCGATTTACTAGAAGTTTTCTTCCTCGCACAACTGCCTTGCAAAATTGATTACCACCAGCAAATTTTCCGCCCCGATATATTACTAATGGACTTTCAGGAAAATTAGCCTACTCTTTTTTAAAAGGCTGGCAACGCATTTGCAATTCTCCTGGTGTTGCAGATGATCATGGGCGGCAGTAGTTACAGTACTACCCATCATATTATTATGGTTGTAGCAGGAATGGGTCGGCTAGACCGTTGAAGTATCACTTTCTCAGGTGGACGTTGTACTCCTTTGTCGCCCCTATTTCTACAAAAAAAAACCTGGTGGGCAGGGGATGGTAGCTTGCTAGCAAGCGCTGTATAGTAAGTGGTAAGTTACTGACAAGCTCAATATTGGTTAGTCTCTAAAAGATGCCGTTATGACCTCACGAAACACGCAGGTAGTCAATAGATGCCGGTGGCGCATTTGCAGAGAGTAGGACCTAAATCTAACCATCCATCCGTTCATCTATTACAGCCTACATAGACCCCTCGCATAAATTGCCTTCTCCTATTTTTAATTTAGTTTTTTTCTGGCCTTGGCTACTAACAAATTTAAATATTGCCCCGCCAACCAAATCAAACGTATGGTTTTTTTAAATTAAATATGACATGGGTGAACAAAGTTAAATTGTGTAAACAGATGGTTAAAACTAGTGGAAATACTACCAATTTAAAAAAATCATCTCAGAAGTCATCACATACACTTATTCTAAGCTAAGCAAACGTGAAGAAAGTTCTACTACAGCAAGTGCCGAAATCGTAAATATCTATCTTCTATACAAATAAATAAAATTGAAGTGTCGGTTTGTAATGTCAAAATGACAGCTTTTTACTTAATACATCAAAGTATATACGGTACTAATAACAAAAAGTTAATTTTTGAAATTTTTGTCTGTCTGTCTGTCTGTTTGTTCCGGCTAATCTCAAAAACGGCTGGGGTGATTTTGAGGGGACTTTCACTGGCAGATAGCCGATGTTACTGGGAGTAACTTACGCTACTTTTAGTTTAGAAAAAATAGTCGTAATAGGATAGATCCAGTGCGGCTCTCAAAATAATCATTTTTGAAGAGTTTAAATGTAGATGGCTGGAATTCATAAAGTAAAACCTGTTTTATACTTTTCAAAAATAATAATTTGGAAAAACTCACTGAATACCGCAATAGGCATTGTTAGAATAAATAAATTTGCATGCATACTTTTCTTTATTTTTATAAAATTACGATGCGATTTTCCGAGATCGAATAAGATCGATTCAATGCAATATGATTAAATCGTGAATTCACGAGGTTACGATCCATTACGATCCAGTAGATCGAATCAAAACAAAAAATCGGGCATCCCTAGTGTTTATGTGCATATTATATTCGTGGACGCTAAGAAAATGGGTGACTAACAATCACACAGTTCACCTGATGGTAAGTGGATGCTGAGGCCCATAGACATCTACATTTATCCTCGATTAAGGATCACAATGCAGATGCGCTATCACCTCTGAGGACCAAGATGGAATGCTTCGTTTCCAGTAAAAGGGTGTCCGGTTCTCTACACTGACCAAACGAAACACAGTAGCATTAAGCTGCTATTATGCGCTGGTATTTTGTGAGAGCCTGATCCTACCCCGGTCGAGCTGACGCATTCGTGCTACAACATATAGTTGCAGCATGGCTCTAACACGTTGGCGTATATGTGTGAGCTTGAGTATATTTACTATATACACGTAGTATATATGGATGACTACGCATCTGCATTTCGATTCTTCATAGGGGATTAATATATATGTATATCTGTCACTTAGCATCAGGTGGACTGTGTGCTCGTTTGTCACCCTTGTTCTATAAAAAAATATTGTAAAAGGTATATAATAATAATGTCTTTCATACTAAACATTAATACAAAGCCTTGTAATAAATAGTTCATTTCCAGCTGTGAGATAAATACAAGGGCGCATTAACAGAAATGTCGTGCACAGACGACAAAGCACGCATCAATGAATCGTTTAGATTAATTCATAATTGAATTATATCAATACATATCTGGAGAAATTAACAAAAATTGGCCAGTAGCTGATTTTGGTTTATCCACACAGCAGTGAAGGGGAAGAATTGTCAAGCAATATTGATTGTGAGGGAACTCAGCTCAAGTGCCAAGGATTTTAAAATCAAAGTGAGTGAAATCGCGGCACATTTTCTTCTCTTGCAACTGTACGTGTTCATAACGATTCTATAGCGCATAAATAAACGGGCAAAAATTTTTACAAGCATGACTTACTGCTGGCCTAACTTCGCATGGACATCAATATAGCCTTAGCTATAACTAGCGAAGCACTTGCGGTGCCCAACCTCTATAGAGCTTCCTTGGACACCGCAAGTGTTACAGTCTAGATGTCGACAAATTTGCAAGTGCCAGGGAATTTTCCTTGTAGTCTTAGGTGAGTCGAGAAGAAGGTGAGTATAACCTGCGACAGTACCGTGAAACAGAGGCGAGCTGTAAGGCTCAGAGCCATGTCGAACATTCTAGCGCAGAGAATTGCCTGAAGCGACACGAAATATGATTCCAGTGCAGTGATGAACCCTGTGAAGGTATTCAGCCCAGGGAGTGGCCAACGCTTCTCGTGCTGTTCAATATATCGCATTAACTTCAGAGCTTTAATATTGCGATTTAGGCTTCGGTGTGTTTCGCTTGTGATGACAGCGCCGACACACCGGCCTTTAAAAAAGGAGTAAGGTCGTTTCATGAAAGTCCCTAAGTCGTATCATTCCGGTAAAATCGCCGCTCTTGCAGCAGTGCAATATATGCACGGTTTTGCAGACTGTTGCACATCCATACCTACCATGCTGATTGGCTGTGTTGAGAAAATCACAGTAGTGGAAGAAATGAACGCATGACTCAAGACGTCGCCATTGCGGTCCGGCAAACAAATCTAAATTTGACGTGCGACATTCATGTACAAATTTCTAAACCTTTGAATCAGGTGTTTAAGCATGTAAGCTACTACAAATCAGGGAATGTCGACTGTAATATCTACGATAAAAATTGCTTATGTGAGTGAGTAGTGCTGTCTCTGTTAAATAAATAAAAATGTTAAACATGGTACTCGGAGATTCAAAGACTTAATCATCGTTAGATAATATAATGGTCATTGAGAACAGTACTGCCAAACTAGTAGAGTTTTCTAATTTTTCGAATGATATGATAATGTAATGCGTAACCTTAATGCACCGAGACCGTTAAAGAGCCCCAGTGTGCGCATCACAAAGCTGGGGAGAAATATTATAAAGCCAATAATTATTCTGACTAAAGCATCTTAAACAGAGTGTGTTTTGATTCGCATTCTAATTATTCTAAACAATTTAAAGTATACAAATCTTGCAAAAGCAAGCATTTGTTACGCCAATATAAATTAAGAATGCATTCATTTGGGCATTTAACATGGTCTGCATATTGGCTGTACGAGAGCATTGAGCGTCCAAAACTTACATGATCTGGCCGAAAATAATAAATATAAATAATAGAGCAAAATATTTGTAACAATTTGGTTGAGAACGAAAAAGAGCAGAAAGGAGTAGACTTTTCTTCATAAAATTTTTGGTTTAGGTTTAAAATACATAATATTATGTTAATTTTTTAGTGCATACGTTGTAACCAAATGATGCCTAAACCAAAATAAAACGCCAGATGTGATAATTGAAACTGTTTACTGTTCCATATATGACTGAGAAACCACTATAAAAATCCCAGATCTAAATTGTCGAAACTGTTGACTAATAAATAGCATGTTCAATGCGTTGTTTTTAACTTAAGATCTTCCAAATAGTTTAAAGTTAATAGTGGACTTGTGGCAAGTTTCAATACATGATGATATTATTTAGTGGAATCTACTCTTAATAATTATCTCTTGTTGTATACATTAAACACACAGCATTTTTTGTTGTGTATTCGTTGGTCGTCAAAGTGTAATGAAATTGTTTGGCGAGTCGCTATTCTTAACGGCAGTCTTTATCTTTTGTTGTATACATTAAACACACAGCACTTTTTGTTATGTTTCATTGGTCGTCAAAGTGTAATGAAATTATTTGGCGAGTCGCTATTCTTAACGGCAGTCTTTATCTTTTGTTGTATACATTAAACACACAGCACTTTTTGTTATGTTTCATTGGTCGTCAAAGTGTAATGAAATTGTTTGGCGAGTCGCTATTCTTAACGGCAGTCTCTGCGTCCTGGTTTGACTCACACCTAAGTAGCTTTGCTCAAGTTGGGTCTGCTGCTGAAGTGCGGGCTGCAGACTATCTGATCTCCATGTTTCTTGGCCAATAACTCTGCCAACACATTCGCCACTGTGTTGGCAGAGTTATTGGCCAATAAATTGTAATCGCATCAACATGTTGAAAGGTCGTTCAGTTTGCTTCGGTTCAGGCCAATGTGCAAACGAATTTATTAAAATGATTATTGATGCGCTAACGGCTGCTGCGGTTTATTTATTAACAGCATACCACTATTTTTTTATTTAATTTTCACTATTTTTAATATATAATATTTTTAATATAAATTTTTAATATTTCTTTATTATACACTAACGTTATACAGATAAGTAAACTATATAAACATTAACACACCTAGGCATAGGTATAACTAAGGCCTGGAAAATATTCGAAGCCTGTCTATGAAACTGTTGTAAAATTTTTATTAAACAAAACCTTTTTAAAAAGGATTATTATATAATTATAGAATATATTTATTTATTTACACTTTCATGCACAAAGTAGTACATATGGCGAACTTAATAATAATAATAAATAATTTATTTCGTCAAACATTAAAGTTACATTATATGATCAGTGATCGAGGTCACCTAGTAAGCAAAATAATGCCTGTACCAGGTGACTTCGCTCTTCCATAGCTAAAAATTACAGTATTATTAACGAAATAAAGTAACTAATAGAGAATAATAAAGACAGTAAAAACATGATTTTAGTATCCTACTTTTTAATTTGATTTTAATATATATTATATATTATAGATTTTAAGATATTTAATAAATCAATAAATAAATTAATACATCAATCACTACAACGTGAATGTGTATAAGAGAAGGGTGATCAAAAAGAAATGGAAAAAAGAAATTTTATTTCTTGACGGCTCCGTGGCGTAGTGGCTTAGCAATGAGTTGCTGCACTGGAGGCCGCGGGTTCGAATCCCACACGGAACAAGTATTTGTATAGCCTGCACATAATTTTTCCGGGTCTGGATGTTTGTCCTTATGCAATTTATGTATCTAAACTGTCTCCACGATACAGGAGAAAATCCTAGTGTATAATAATATTTTTTTTTAAAAAGACTTGTGTTTTACAAACAATTTTCGGCTCTATAAAGCGAAAAGTTTTTTCATTGGTCATTGTTACTGCCGTTATGTAGACACTATTGCGTGCATATAAAATTTAAATCAGGTGCGTGGATTCACTCTGGGAGCTCGTAGCAAACTGAACGTGCGGCCAACTTGTGGACGCGGTGGCCAATACTCTGCCACAACCCTTTGATCTTTTGTAAAAAACCGACACCAGACAGATCTCGCGCCAACTTGTGGGCCATCGTTCCAATACATACCAACGTAGCTTAAACACCCGCTCTACACGATGGCCATCGTTGTGGGCCAACACATTCGCCAGTGTGTTGGCCAACGTGAAGAGCCGCCGAAGACATAACGTTTTCGCGTTTACCGCTAAAAAGAACAACTTTGTAGTATCTCCTCAGTTTCAGGGCACTTCCCTTGTTGCCTCAGCCAGTATCGGAATCCTTGGCGTGGACATTAAAAGCCAAATTAGCCCCTAAAAAGGTTGGCGTGCTTCTGGCACACCCCTTGCAACTTTACAAGACGCATGTTCGGCCTCACATGGAATATTGTTCTAATCTCTGGACCGGAGCTGCCCAGTACCAGCTCCTTCCACTTGACCGCACCCAGTGCAGAGCGGCTCGAATCGTTTACAACCGAGTTTTCTCTAATCGGCTCGATTCACTGGCGATGCGAAGAAATATTGCATCCCTTTGCATATTCTACCGCATTTACTACGGGGAGTGTTCTGAGGGAATTTTTCAGATTAATTCCAGCTCTCAAATTTTACCAATGTACGTACGCTACAAAACTTATATTATCATCCACCTCATCTGGATGCGTGGCGGTCCACTACTGTGCGATTTACTAGGAGTTTTCTTCCTCGTACAACTACATTGTGGAATCATTTAACACAGGCAATTTTTCCGGACTAATACGACTTAGAGACCTTTAAGAAACGAGCATACTCCCTGTTAAAAGGCCGACAACGCACCCGCAAATCCTCGATGTTGCAGTTGTTTTTGGGCGGCGGTCGACATTAACCATTAGGTGAGCTGCATGCTCGTTTATTGCCTCTTCTGTAAAAAAAAATAATATACAGAGTCGTTCGGGAAACTTCGATAGCAGGATTTAGACTTCAGTCAGTTTATATTATTGTGGCACGTTGCCACTGAGCGATGTATTTTCTTAAAGTCTACATATTGAACTACAATTTTAACTAATTATTTCAATAAAAATATTCCTTCCCTTTACAGGTCTGAAAAAGTCTACTACTGAAAATGAGCCCCTATCTGAATTAGGCAGGAATTGCCGTAAGTGCAATGCTTGGCAGGTGGATGACAGTCGCAGTACAAGTCGCGTTGCACTTTATACACTACCATCTGTCGTCAAACGGAGTATTTTACACCCAAATAAATGATACCGATGTAGATATACAGTCATCAATTGGAAGCCAGAAGAACTTCATGGTATATGATATGAATACACTATAGGAGATGGTCGAAGTATTGTCTTTGGCGAAGGTGGCAACGTAAAAGAGAATCCATCACTTCATTTCATCCTATGTGAGTTATAAGAGGCAACTATGGGATAAGCAACAAAGATCTTATAGTTTCTGATAAATGGAACTATAACAACCTTTTTTTTGCAACAGACGTAAACAGAGACATTTAAGTAGTAGTATATATTTTAAATCTCTTTGGACGATAAAATACATAGATCGACAGTGAGCAGCAGAGTCCATGATACGATACGTCTGGTACTAAGATAGTCAATCAGCCTCCAAGCGTGACGATTAAGTTGAATTAAATCCTGGACTTTTGCAGGCTGATAATAAAGAAATAGAAGATATTACCGTTGCCACTATGACAAGGTGGAAAAAAAAAACGTTACCGTGACTTATATTAATCTTATATGATTTAATTGTCAAATTTATAATTCAGATGCATCGTTTTATTCGTTACTTTACATCTCTAATATGCTGAAATAATCAAACATAAAAAATTAAATATATAATTGTGGTTGCTACTCTTATCACTTTATTGTTTTACGTTTTCCTGTACGAGACTAAAATAAACCGGTGTTTCGAGCGAGAAAATGTCGCTTTAAAACAGGTATGTAAAATGGTGTGAAGGTTGAATGCGTTACGAATAGTTGCATATAATTGTAGTTTGTTAAAAAATAAAATACTATTGAATTCCATTCATTTCTTAAGGGTTGTAAAGAAATATAACCCAATATATAAGCTGAAAGTCTACCTCCTAACTTTTAAATATCAAAAAATAAAGATATTATATAAGAAAATAAATATAAATGTAGGTACCATCAGTTCCGTGAAAGAAGCTATCTCCCAAGGGCAGGTAATTGTTCTGAACTTAGATACCGTTCAAGTAATAATATATTAAGACTTCAAATGAATAGCCTATCTTTTTTATAACCAAGCGCTTAGAGGCAGTGTACCGAAGAAATAAAGCCCTTACTTTATTACGTGGAAATCCTTCTATTCTTTGTAGTTTTAAGAGACGGTTTTACTTTAAATTGAAACTTAATGCTCTATAAATATGGTTGCAAAATGAACCATCGTATTGAGTTAGCAAGATTTTATAACCATTGTACTAATATTTGTTTGGACAGTTTTGAATAAATGCTCCAACAGAGATAGTCAAAGTAATCCTAATACGAGTATATTATGCATGTCTGATTTAACGCGCATACGAATAAATCGAAGGTAGAGGCAGTAGCACACCATAGTATGTATTCCAGCCAGTGAGGTTTAGTACTCCTGGCGCAATAGATTGATGTATCTAGCATACAACCTTTTTTAGAAAACTGAAGTTTCAAACGAACTAACAGTTGCTTATGCGTGGTAGAGCCGTGCTGCAGCTATGCATATCAATAGTATAGTTGTAGCACGAATGGGTGGGCTCGACCGGGGAAGGACCACGCTCTTACAGAATACCAGCATAAATTTGCAGCTTAACACTGCTGTGTTTCGTATGGTGAGATTAGGGAACCGGAGACCCTTATTACTGGCAACGAGGCTTTCTATCTTAGTCCTCACTGGTGACAACGCATCTGCATTCTGATACGTAGTTGAGGATGGATGTAGATGTCTATGGGTCACAGCAACCGCTTACCATCAGTTGGACTGTGTGCTCGTTTGTCACCCCATCCTATATGAAAAAAGTCAACCCGCTTGCCAAGCGTGGTAACTATGGCAAATATCCCTCCTATGAAGCAATCTATGGACAAGGCCTTTGTTCAGAAATGGACTTTAATACCATCAGGGGAACTGTGCGCTCGATTCCACTAAAAAAGTTCCTATCGGTAAAAGCTTATTGCAGTCCACAAACGCCTGCACCAATTTCAAACAAAGAAGGCTACAGATATGTTGTCATCTCTGAGGACTAAAATTTAATGCCTCACAGCGTGTTTACACTGGCTCTGTATACCCTTTAGATTGGAACACAGCACTGCTATTTGTTTTTTTTTTTTGATGCATCGTAGAACTTGCTTCAGTTACCGATGGGTATGTTATTGTTTTTCAATTTAAATAATTGTATTGTGCTAATGAAATATTAAATTTAAAAGAATTACAAAAAGAACGATATCTGTAGAGTTTCCTTTGTAGTTTATACGGAGCCATTTCTTCTTTGGTCAGATGAACCTCATTTTGAAACCTACTAAAGGAGGAAATCGTTTTTGGGTCCCCTAGAAATTTTAACGTAAATTAATTTTATTACACATATAAAAAGATATCAATTTATTTTAGTAAATTGCCTAAAGGTTAAAGGTAAAAAAAATCTGAAAAAAAAGAGTTGTTTTGACATTTGTGTTTTGGCTAATTATGAAAAAAATTCTTGTAACGAAGAACGAACCACTAAAAGGATTTTCCATCAACCTTAAAATACCTAAAATGCTGAATGTACCAATAACTTTGTTTTATACTATTAATTGACCAGTGCACTACTTACTGTATGCCTTAAACGCGAAGCGCTTAGGGATATTCTACTAGCGCCTCAAAAATTAAGATTCCAACGATTTGTGGCATTAAATCGTATTTAACAATCATATTGTACATATAAATTGTGTAAAAAGCACACTGTAAGAAAAATAAATAATTTATGAACTTATTAATTTTTTTTTTCAAATCGATTAATTGCTATTTTTACATAAAAAAGTAGTTTTAGTGGCTTATGGTGTAGATTTATCAAGTCCGCATGGAGAGATAAACACGACTTTAAAAAATATTGATTTTTTAACTCAATCTATTTTGTAATCTCTTCATCTATCACGTGAGAAGCCATGGAATATAAGGCCATTCACACACGGCGTCGTATCGTAAGCGTATCGTAATACGCGCGTAGGACGAGAGCCATACGAGCGCGTACATGTTCAAACAAGTCGGCACACGAAACGGTGCTGCAGCGAATCGTAGGTGTCTTCTGTCATTACGATAGTCGTAGTGCACTGGCGTAAAAAAGCAAGCGTAAAAATTTACTGTTCATTAATTTCTTTAAAAATTTAACTGAATTTTATTTTTTTTAACTTCTTCCTAACTTTCATTTCAATAGGTATGAATAGGACTAAAAAAGTGATTGAATTCGTGAAACTGGGTGAAGCATTCCCTTTTCTATATAATCATTCATTAAGTGAATATTCAAGGTAAGATGAAATGGATAAAGCTTGGGCAGAATTATCGTCATAAATATCGTTTTCTACCATCTTACATAATCAAACGATAAATAATTATCTTCATCTAAAGAGAAAGTAAGATAATCTATAAATTCACCCAACACATCTGGTACCGTCGACACCATGATTTCAACTGAGATCTTACAAAACGATACGTCTACGCGACGATTCGTTTGTAGAACACTGCAGGTCTCGTACGCGTTGCGTCGTAACGATACGCTTACGATAGGACTACGCTTACGACTCGTGTGTGAAGAGCCTTAATGTCAGTTTAATGTTGTTTTGTTTAGTGATAATTAATTTTTTTCAACTGAGAAATCACAAAATTTTTGGGATTTTGAGCAGCCTTGTAATAATTTATTTTACTAAATACATTTCGCCTCCGTCACTCCGCTCTGTGCTCGGCCGCTGTCGTTAGGGAATATTCTATTGCTGGTTTGCAGTGGAAAAGATCGCTGTAGAAATACAATATATTTTACTAACGAAATACTTGACGAGGTAATATATTATTATTTTTAAAATCACAGATTTTTTTACAATATTTGTTTCGATAAAAGTAAGTTTATACATAAATATACTTGTATACGTCTTGTACTTTATGGAGTGACTACTGGAACTCTTCGTCGAGTAGAAATAGGTGTGCTGAGTTTAAGTTTAATTCTAAGTTAGTAGTAGAACAAGGTGTACCAAATTCGGATTTGTTTTGTTAGTTATGATAAGATCTTACTTCCGGACTTAATAGTGACCTGAAAATGTACTTCGATGAATACTCCTGGAACTACTCGACTAGTAAAACTAGGTGTATTGAGCTTGGGCTCGATTTTTAGTTATGATAAAACCGTACCTACGGACTTGATGGAGTGACTTGAAGGTGTACTTCGGTGACTGCTACTGGAACTCTTTAAGGAATAGAACTACAATTTACAATTTTTTTTAACTTTTCACGATCATATGAGCATTATGCGTCGTGCACTTTTTTATTGACGTTTGACATAAAATTATCGGAAAATTGGAAGTATAATAAGGTTATTAGTGCACACTTGTGTGTATTTAAACTCCTTTAAAAAAATATGTATAACATGAGTGCTTAAGGTTTTTTGGATTTACCAAAAGTTTTTAACTAATAATACCGGTTAAAACTACTAGACAATCGCTGTTAATATGGTTTTAGGTTATTGTATTATTCACGTTTTAATTGTTAATTTCTCAGTATTTCCGTTAAATACGGTAAAACTAATATTACTATTGTAATCTATAGATTGTAGCGAATAAATTGGCATGCATTTCAGTAAGTTACGCGACAGTGTGTGGTGGGTCCATTTTACATACATAAATAAATTGTCTACTTTACATTTTATTTTATTTCGTCGAAGAAACATATATATATATATATATATATATATATATATATATATATATATATATATATATATATATATATATATATATATATATATATATATATATATATATATATATATGTATATAAATCTCGTTTGCACAAGTCGAGTGTCAGGTCAGACTCGACGAAAATGGGTGCTGTTTGGATGTTGTATGGAGCTTGTAACATTTACCATTACCGTTACCGTTACAGCCTATCAAAAATTCACTGCTGAACATAGGCCTCCCCCATAGATTGCCTTGTAGGAGGGATATTTGTCATAGTTGCCACGTTTGGCTGGTAGATTGGCAACAGCAGTTTAGTATTTATAATCATTATTAGGAAGACGTTGCTACTCATATACTGGTTTCCCTCTATCGCCTCTTATTACACTTATGTAATCCTTCACCGCCACTACGCAGTAATGTGTAGTGTGTTGCAGCTATATTAGTAGTATAGTTGTAGCAAGAATGGGTCGGCTCGACCGGAGAAAGACCTCGCTCTCACAGAATACCAGCGTAAAATGGCAGCTTAACACTGCTGTGTTTCGTATGGTGAGTGTAGAGATTCGGAGAACGTTTTTCTGGAAAAGAGGCATTCCATCTTAGTCCTCAAGGGTGACAACGCATCTGCGTTTTGATTCGCAAACGAGGATAGATGTAGATGTCTATGGGCCACAGCAACCACTTACCATGAGGTGAACTGTGTGCTCTTTTGTCACCCTATCCTATAAAAAAAAATTATATGAGACTACATACCTATATAAGCTCGGTTACGAAGTTTTACCAGAAGATTTTCTATGCCACACATCCAACCGAAAAATCATTTCGGTCTTATCACTATCACCGAACATGAATAGCCGTACATACTTAGGTATGTTTGTTTTGGATCATATTTGGCGGTCCAATGCTCTATCCCGGCACCTCCGCCCTTTTTTCAAGGCTAGCTTACGGCTCTCGTACATTGCAGAGATTTTAGATGTTATGTGTATGCCACTCCTTAATTCCATGATTAAGGTGTGAAAAAACTCTAAAAACTTCACTTCTGAATTGGATATTTTATTTTATCGGCTGGTTAGAGTTAACAAGCATTAGTATAAGTAAGTAGTAAGTATTTGTAACTCAGTAAGCTTTTGTAATACATACATCTGAAAACATATTACGTTAATTACATTAGGATTAAATTGCATAGAAATACTGTAAAGAAATTATATTCATTATTTAAAATAGAGGCCTGTGAAGGGCTGTAATGTTAATGATATAGTGATTCTTGTTATTTTTAGTTAGACTGTTAGCCCTACTGCAGATTTTCGGGTGGGGCCAAAATGAGTAACTAGGTAATTCTGTTAAGAAATTCTCTTTCATTAGTATAATAAAGTAGGCGGGGTATCACTCCCGTGCCTTGAAAAGGACGTAAAGCCGTTCGTCCTGTGCCTCATCTCTCATCGATCGTGTCAGCTACACTGTTGCTGTTATATAGTTGCTAGTTACGGTATTGCGTACGTAGAAACAACCGCACTTGAATAATATTAACGTTCAAATAGCAGCATAATTCTTATTTAGGTGTATGACAAGTTCAAAGAACTGTTTTTGCAACTAACGAGACATTTAATCTTAATCCTTAGGGAAGATTTTGATTCCAAATCAAGGGTATAAGTCTATGTGCCATAGCATCCTCGTACCATTAGAAGGACTGAGCACATTTTTCAACCAAACTTGTATAAATAATATATTAGTTTGAAACAACATAAACATCTTGCATGAAATTTTCGTCACATTGGACTTTCAGAGTGAGGAAATAAAGAGTGCACCTGTGTTTGTTCAAACACTCGTGCACTTAATCCTGTCCAGCGCTGATGGCTAGTCTCCGTTAACACTGGCTGCTGTGAACTAAGTTCGGTCTGAAGGAAATTTATGGTAATTAGTAAAAAGAGTTGTTTCGTTACAAATAAGATCACTGTTTAAAACTTGAATAATTCATACTGAATTAGTATTTATAGAGTTATTCGTTCTAAATACTGTTAGTAAGTCATGAAATAAAATCACGAAACTAATGTCGCTAGTATATTTTAGTAATTATACGGTTAACATTCGCAGAGTCGTGTAATCCATTTAACTCAATTACATTAGAACGCATTGAGAATGTGATGGTAGCCTAAATTTCTGACTCATAAAATATACATGGTATCAATTTATTAATTTATTAACTTTGTTATATGGCAGCAAAACCTGGGTATGCCAGAAGAAGCATAAAAGCAAGTTGAATGCAGTGGAGATGCGATCTCTTCGTAAAATGTGCGGCGTTACCATGGCCGACCGAAAGTGAAACGAAGAGATTCGCAATATGGCAGGTTTGAAAGATGACCTTATCACGAAAATTGATAAGGGCGTGCTTCGGTGGTTTGGGCACGTTGAGCGAATGAGTGAAGACCGAATGGTGAAGAAAATATATAGCGCGAAAGTTAATATTAAAAGGTGTCGAGGTAGACCGAGACTAACTTTCGAAGACCATGTGAGCAAATTGCTCGAAGAGGGTAGGGTCAAGAGTACTCGGATACCTAGACGTGCATGTATGAAGAAGATAATGAATCTGAAAGAAGCGAAAGAGGTATGTAAGGATCGTGACACTTGGCAATCTGTTCTCTCTGGCTACCCCGTCAGGGATTGTGCGTGAAGATAAGTAAGTAAGTAAATTTATTAATTAACATTGATCTTGTTAAGACGTAAACACAAATTGAACTGTCCGATAGAGATTTTTGTAATTAAGTTAAAATAAATCTAATTGAAAGGGAAAATGATTATAATCCTCTGTCTGTAATTTTATTACTGGTTATCTTCTGACTGTATTTTGTGTTCAAAAGAAATGTTTTAATTTTAAAATGCAATATATTTTTATCTAAGGTAGGTGTCAAGCAGGCTTGCATAAATAATGATAAGTTGATTTTAGAATATCTTTCAAAATACTATCCAAGCAAAAAGATTTCGAATCGGCATTTTACCCAACCCGCTCAAAGGGGGAGTTTTAAGCGAAACTGGGTTGTATAAAAAGCACGGAAAAGAGAAATCGTGGATATACTGCTGATTCTGCACTAATTCCTTTAGCTATCCCGCAATCAACCAGCGTTAAATGTGAATCTGGGTGCCATATATTAGAGGCAAGGCAAGAATCCACCATCCTACTAACGTGATCAGACTCTTCTAAGTAGTAGGTTGACTGACCTGCTGCCTAAAACCAGCAATTGCTGGTATAACGAAAATAATGATTGTGCCTATTATCAAGTTAAGTATTAGTTGTTAAGTATGTTTTTAAAAGCATAGTATGAGCCTAGTTAGATTCAAATATTTAGGCGTCAAATTAGAGATAGTGTTAAATTGCATATATTCAGAAGCTTTTAAGGATAAACGTTTAGTTTGGATACATGTAATTTTTTTTTTCAAAAAAAAAAGAGAAATATTTCATGTTTAACACTGATTTGAAATAACAAAAATGATTGGTTCTGAGCATACCTTAAATCTTATGAGTTACCATTTAAAATTTTATCTAAGACATATACTTAACATTATGAGACATCCATAAAACATTGAGTAACACTAAACCACAATGTGTCGTCCACATAGTCGCTGAGATACGTTGTAGGTGCATAAAGATGTCAGATCCCCTTTATGAATTCTTCGGGTCAGAAGGGACATAAATCTTGTTTAATGAAAATTTTAGGGTACGGCGTATTATAAGTGGAACGACGGGTGAATATTTATATGATTTGTTTAGAACTTTTTTTTTATAGAATTAGGGTGACAAACGAGCACACAGTCCACCTGATGGTAAGTGGTTGCTGTGGCCCATAGACATCTGCATCTATCCTCGTTTGTGAATTAAAATGCAGATGCGTTGCCAGCCCTGAGGACCAAGATAGAAGACTCTTTTCCAGTAAAATGGGTCTCCGGTTCTCTACACTCACCATACGAAACACAGCAGCATTAAGCTGCTATTTTACGCTGGTATTCTGTGAGAGCGTGGTCCTTACCCGGTCGAGCCGACCCATTCGTGCTTCAACTATACTATTAATATAGCTGCAGCATGGCGCTACCACGTAAAAAACTTCATTAAAGGTTAAATTGTCATTACCTAGAGTAACAACAATGTTTGTCTGGTTCCATCCCACACATTTTTTGAGAATTAGTTTTCTTATATTATTTATTATAAACCAGTGCAAGGTATTATTAGTTGGGCAACTGGTGGTAAGCATCGATGAAGTCATTTAGGACTTCATCAAATCGTTAGTTTTCTTATTTGAATAGTATTGTACTATAGGTAGTAGAAAAGGAACGTCAATGACCTTTAATGACGGCGATCTCTCAACTGTCACTTGAAAAGATTTTTTCGCTTTATTTAATTCTTAGTATTACCAAGACTATTGAACCCATAATTTTATAAGTTATTATTTTTTAAATATATGTATAACAATATCTTGTTTTAATAATACTTACAATATTAAAAACTATAATTAAAAAATAAACCTAATAAATTAATTATCATACAGTCCTACTCTCCTGGTATTGTGTCAAGAACGCCGGCTGCGTTTCCTTACTAAGCCTTTGAGCGAGAAAAGAACCAGCCCTCTTATCACCAGCAGCAACGACCAGTCGCGGATAGAGTTCCTTTAGGAACTTCACCGCAAGTGGAATCCACGGACCACTTGCGGTGACACCACATCTCTACAGCAAATGGTACAAATATGTAGTCGTCTCTCAGAGACTCATATTCGCACCAGTTACTCAGTTCAGCTGCCTCTGACGTCGCCCTGGATCTAAACGAGGTACCCCTGAGATGAGAGACCGCCAAAGTGTCTAGCATCCTACACTAGGGCTCACAATATGGTGCCATGGTCATACCGTCGGGTCACCTGCAATCGTTTCCAAATATACCACAAGACTCTAAAACCGAGGGAACATTTATAGCGACAAGAGCCCAGGGTCACATCGTTTAAAGAACCGTGTCATGAAAACCTACCAACACTTTTCTTACATGAAAGTCCGTAGAGCCCAAACTCATCATCGCTGATACCACAGGGGCACTGGTGGGGTTGACAAATCGCTGCTCTTAGATAGATTCCTATGGCGATGCGCAAGCTTTCCCTATCAAGTAATGTACCTAGATTACATGATGGTAAAGCGTGTAACCAGCGACTAGACTTGAAGGCCTGAATGATCTTGGTCACTATGGAAATTATGAAACAAGTATTTCTGCACACTCTGTACGAACGGAGTATCCCAATGGTTTTGTTGGTTACAGTGGAACATTCTCGCCAGGACAGAGCGTTTGCCATGTCTGTCGTTCCTCCGTAGCACACCACAGGTCTATTTTATTATTTAATATTAGGTTGCATAAGTCACTGACATTAAGCACGGAAAAAAAGAAAGCAGACAATGCGACGCTAGAAAGATTTCTCACACCAATGCCACCAAAATTTATAGGTACAGCAACTTGATAATTAAATTTAGAATTTTGTCTATAGCTACTGGAAGATTATTATCAATATCTTTTAAAGTATTCGAACATATCCAGACTGGACTTGAGCGGATGTAAATCTAGGTACAAGGAGACAATATTTTAAAATAGTGATAGCAATGAGGGAGTTTACGTTATACAATTTATCAACGTGATCTGAAACTGATCAAGTTTTTGGAACGAAGTTCCTTATCGGACGGTACGGGCTTGGCGGATGGGAGCTAGGCGACAAAAAGTGTAAGATTTTTTCGTCACTACTCCTTGTGTCATAGTGTTTTTATTTTAAATGACGCGTCATTTTAATAGACGCTAATAATTAATTTATTTATATTTTTTAAATCTATAATGTAATGCGCTTATCAATAATAATATACTATGAAAGGAACTTCGTTCCAACCGAGTGTTCCACGACAGGACAAAACAGTTTTAATACAATCCAAAAACAACGGAGCACCTAACAGGTATAGCGATTCCGTACTGACAGTTTTTATTCCTGGCGAAATATTATTGAAATTTTGAATTGAAGTGTCTCTGTTAGAACTAAATAAATTATTGGAAAAAATATTTCACATTTACTGCTATTTGGTTCAAGAACTATATTTTTAAAATTTCTAAAAATATAAGTAAAATCACTGAAGACGTCAACCATCACAAGAATATCTGCAACAGAATTTATTAAAAATGTACGCACTGAATGTACCGCCACCTCACAGCCACCTCCAGTGCCAAAGCCTAAATTTTGCCTTAAGGTTAGAGATTACCTACGTGCCTGCAAGATAACGTTGAAGTTTAGCGTCGAAATATGTCGAAATACATCAATGTCATAATTCCTTCTTCTCTTTTTCACCATGGGACGCTTGCATGAATTGGCAAGTCTCCTCCCTATTGTTATTCGATATATCGAGAGTGAGCGAGAGGTTAGATCCCTCTAGCAGAATATCTCATAGATGGTGAGGTGGTAGAATTAAGGGTATATCGAGAAACCCCCACTCCTTTGTGCAGTATTAAGTTCACTGTAGGTGCCGTGCGCGAGTGATTACGCTTAAGTCATTCTACGAGTGAAGTCATTCTACGAGTACTAAGACAGTGTCATGGTTCTGTCCGTTGTGGTGGTTCTTCTGGTGCAGACATGGAGGATAGTGTTGCTGAGTAGCTGCCCTGTGTTACGTTTGAGGTTGGTGATGTTGCTGTTGGTTTGTATAGTTTGGTGTTATCATGTAATTATGTCATTCACGTTACACCAGTATATAATTGTGACGGGGACATATTACACTATGGTCGAACTGTAATTACTCTATACTGAATGTATAGTGTGTCACTGTCTTATTACTGATAATGATTAATTTTATAAAAAAAGAAAAAGGAAAAAAAATGATTAATTGCGTAAGCAAGAGAGCAAGTTGAACATCCGCTCTTACACTTTTACTATTTTAACAATTAATCTTTCCTGGTGTATTTCCGAGTACTCAGAGGTGGGCTCTGATGTTGTATATTCCGACAGATACATCACACCGCGCTTAGTTTGCTTCGTTATTAAAAAATCATACGATATTGATTGATTTTAAAATTAAAATCGGAAGTTATCCCAGTTTAACTGTAACATCAGGACGTCCAACACCTTAGTTTCCGTGATAATGGATGCTGTAAAGCGTCCGAAAAGTTGAGAATTTAAAAAATGAATGCGATAAAATTCATCCATAATATAATCCATGCTATAAAAGTATTTACCTGCATTAGTCTTTTTGGCATCTTGGGTACTAAAGGCAAGAATGATCCAGTGCGCCTTAACTTTTATGGCTATATTGTTAAGTTAAGTGGCGACTTACAGAGGTCAAATTTGGACATGAACTGACGTGATATAAATCAGCTTAGAGTTTAAAAAACTAAAATAAAATGCATTGAAGCATTAACTCTGGGTAATACCAAGTCAATATTGTATTTTCATCGCATCTAAATACGTCTGTACACTTTCAAGGAATTTATAAGTCTGGCAGTAGGTAAGAACTAAATTAAAATTCTATTACATTTATAGATACATACGTACATAGATACGTACTGGTCAATCTTATATAAACGTGTAATGTAAAACCGCGTTAGAAAGTGCTTTAAACAAAGAAGCGGGTATTTTTAAACATAATAAAACAAAACGGCGGCCTTTTTATGACTTTTATTAGCATAAATTTATTTTTCAATAAGTTCAATAATATATCTTGGAGAATTGCACGTACTAAAGGTTTTATTTATTCCACTGGTTTATCCATTATTTACAGTCAATATTCCATTTATAAAGAACTTAATGTAAGCCTCGACCTTGATTGATCACCTGCCATTAACAAAAATTTGGACGTACAACCTAATACGACATTCAACACGAGAATTGGCTTTTATTGAGCCTTGTCTTTTAAATGGATGCCATAATTTTTATTGTGCTATCGATTTCGCAAGTCAGCAGGGCTGAATTTTAGTTGATATATTATATAGTAAACTCTTCCAGTACACTTGAGTTAGTTTGGATGTTCAAGTTACAATTATTAATTTTACAGAAGACAAATCGCCAAATGTTTTTATTCTCAAAATAACATAAAGGTATAATATTCATTTCCATAACTGGGCGGTGAATGACACTTACCGTCAGTTGAGTCACATCGTCATTTGCTCTCTACTATAAAAGAAATTAAGCATTTTAATATCCTTATAATAGGTAAGCAATCTTAGGACGCAAAAATCGAATAATATTAAGAAGTTTATGAAGAAATCATACATTTGCCCAGAATAGCAAAAAACATTTCATTATCTATGCAAAAAAGTATATTATATTCTTAACCAAGTACCACATAACGCTCTTTCAAATAAAAATGAAGGAAGCAAGCCATAACATGATAATAAGGTTGTATTTACGTAACGTTATCTATACTTATAATAAATCTGTAGAGAGGTCAATTCTGTACATGAAATATATTTCCAAAATAACTATCAGGTGATTAGTGATCGATGCTGATGCCAAAAATGCAAACAGTAAAATGTTTTGTCTGTCTGTCTGTATGTTCGTTATAGAAACAAAAACTACTCGACGGATTTTAACGAAACTTGGTACAATCATTCTTCATACTCCTGGGCAGGTTATAGTATACTTTTCATCACGCTATGATCAATAGGAGCAGAGCAGTGAAGGTAAATGTTGGGTAAACGGGAGAAATTACTCCATTTTTTAAGTTTCCGTCGCGTGTGCAGCCTTAATAGTTAAAGCTACACAGAAATCATGTATAACGGAAATGTTCTCCTTAAAATTATATAAAAAATATCCCACGACAGCATATGTCTATCTTTTATGGTTGAATCACAATAACACGTGTAACTCCCGATAGCTTAGCAGTTCGGAGCTTTCTGATTATATTTGTCTACTCTTACGTTTATAACACTCTCACTCATCCCTAATTAAAAAAAAGTTAACATTATTATCTATTCAATAAAAAAAAATCATAGAAATCGGTATAGAAACACCAAAGTTATACATGAAATACGCTAATAAGCCATCGCGCGTGAATACTGAATCATGCTATAAGACGCCCATTACACGGTAGGTTTTGCTGACAGTTTTACAACAATCACGTTTGTGATTGACGAATAACCTACCGTGTAATGCGGTGATTGACAGTTGCATGAAATTGATTGACAAATATCTGGATATTTTGATTTTTACGTCAATCAACTATCAGTCACGAATTGCGATTGAATGTGTAATGGCATTTCGTCAATCACGCGTCAGTCAACGCTTAGACAGCGATGGAGGCGGACGCAGAATATATTGAAGAGGCGGCTTCCACTCGCCACTCCCGCCAAACATGCTTCAGCCAGAAAAAGATTTATTTTAAATTTTGAGGCTCTCCCCGAGTTGTGGGACACGAAAAACCCCGGGTATCAGCCACGCCCCTAACTCCAGCCTTTCCGCCTTTTTACTTCGTAAATAAGATTTCTAGTAGTCTTAACTACAAATATTGTCAGCTAATAAATTCTTCGTAACCAGGGGAAAGTATATTTCAAATATTACCTCACAGTTTTAAACCTAACAGTGTTATTTTAAAAATCAAAACACGTACGCAACGAAAAACGCTCATTTTCCTCATTTTTTGACAGGTTATGGTCCCGATACAATTAAGTATATTTTACATTAGCTAATCTTTAGGCTTTTTTATTTGTATGAATGTGACTATAGATATAGTAATGCAGCTGTTTTTGTTAAAACCTATAAGTTTTTTATTTTATTTTAGTGGAAATTAATGGGGCCGTAATTTAGATATACGAAATGTTTGGAGTGCTTAATGTCAGCTGACGGGCTGTTTGACGTATTTGGTTACATTTAGTTTGACGTACATAATAAAAAGTACCTAATTTCAGCCACGTAATATAAATCAGGGCTGTCATAAACTGGAACAAATACCATTAATTAGAACATAACTTATTTTATAGTTAAAGAAGTTATGATCAATTCGTCTATACGAGTATTTTAAAATTGGTTTTTGATTTAAAAGTTTAGCAAATGATACGTACTTGCTTTTGAGACATTAATTTGGTATATATTAAGAACACCATACAATATTTAATTATTTTTGAGAAAGAAATAAACAATAAATGTAATTAACTACAACATAGTAATACTAATTTTACTATAACTTAAAAACATAAATGAAAAAGTCATAACAAGGAAAGTGGTTCAGGACCATGCTTTGCGGCAGTCTATGGAGGATGATGTTCTGTAGTGGACTAGTGACGGGCTGAAATGATGATGAAGATCCAAAAACTTGGATGATTAAATTATAAGAAATCGATGTACTATAATACATAATTTTTATTATAATTTTGTTTTAATTAATTGTTTAGTGTTAAAAGAAAAATGGAACTGCTTAAAGCTAAAACACAGAAGTAAAATATTAAAATAAAATAATTGTCGTCGTCTATCTTAATACATATTCCATGCTTGTGACATGTATGGTTTATTAAATATTAGAAATTTTCCTATTCGTTTTTTTTTCTTTTACTTTTCAAGATATTAAATTACAGTTAAATGGTGAATCGAAAATGAACTTAGTTTATAGGTAGGTCCTTTCTCTCCAAAAATTTGGGTTTGACTGACATCAGTCAGCATGAGCGTGTAATGTCGAAATTATTCTATCATTCTAACGTCAATCATGATTGATAGAACTGATTGACGCTTGCATAGGTGTGTAATGGGCGTCTAAGGATTATTTTTGTGTAACGGTCGCCGCGCTCGACGCGGCTCGCGGCGGGAGGTATAAAAAGGCTGGGGGTCCGAGTGCGAGCACATTCCGCCTGTGGCACCGCTCTCGAGCGGTCGTGTCCAGGTAGTCCGCGCATCCGTCCCCGTACGGTAGTGCTCTCTCGCTCTCGCGCCTCCGCTGTCCTGCTCGCGCTTACAGCGTCGACGCCTTGGTGAGTCATTTTACGCTAACTCCAGTTATTACCTCCCTGTCTCCGGGCGGGGCGGTTTGACTGTTGGTCTTGCTTGTTATTGTTATTTTTATTGTTAATTCTTTTGTTAACTATTTCTAATTTTGTTTTCGTTATTTATTTGTATAACGTGTACGTGTATATACTGTTTCTAGGGAGTTACTTGCTCTTTTCAGAGCAAGGCCCTGCTCTTTTGAGAGCAGGGGCACTTACTCCTAGAATTAAGAACGTCCCGTTCTTCTCAGAACGGTGATCCCGCCCTTACTGTTTAGTTACATAACGTCTCTGTTCTTTTCAGAACAGCACCCACTAGCCCCTTCCGTATCAAATACGTTTCGTAAAACTACTGCCCTCAACATGTCCACAATTACCCAAATTAAGTCCCTCGTCGCCGCCCTAAACCAAACTCTTGGTCTGGGCCTAAACCTCGATGAGACGGCCCTTGCCGCCATCGCCGCCCATGTTACTCCCCCTGCCCGTCAGGCACTCCAACCGCTGCCCGTACTTGCGGCCTACCTAGAGACAAAGAAGTCTTTCGCCCCATTAGAAATGGAGTACACATGCTCCGAGTCCTCTGCATCGGCCTCCCGGAAGAGGCCCGCCACCAATTCTGGCACCGGCTCATCGGAGTCCTGTGACTCCGACGGAACCGGGGATTCTTCGTTCACCACGGTGAACTCCAAGCGCAACGGTAAACGCGCCGCTAAAAACCGCACCCTCCCTGTCTCAGCGGCCCCTGCCGCTCCTTCAACCTCCGCAGCTCCCGCTGCCGCCTCTGCCCCCGCAGCCCCCGCCGCTGCCTCAGCCCCACTTATGTCACTAGACATTCCCGCTCCGACAAAGCCAGCCTCTCGCTGTGCTCCAGTCCTTGCCAAGAAGCAAGTCCCGCCCCCTGTCTTCCTAAGAGACAAGGCTAAATTCACAGAACTCTCCAAAACCTGCTACAAAGCAGGCATAAAATATGACCACGCCATCAACCTCGGGGAGGCTATTAAGATCATCCCCCAATCAATCGACGACTTCCGGCGACTCACCAGGCTATTCACAGCCGAACGAGTTTCTTATCATACATACGCTCTTCCGGAAGAGCGCAAAGTCAGGGCCGTCATCCGCGGCGTCCCCTTCGAATTTTCAAACGAAGAAATCCTTGAGGACCTTAAGTCCCAAGGTTTCCCCGTAGAAGCCGTGCACAAAATGCACAGTAGAACAGGCCAGAGGTTCTCTCTTGCCCTAGTAATTTTAACCAACGTGCCGGAGGCGAAAGCCATCTTCCGGCAGGTACGCACAGTGTGCGGCCTGTCGAGAGTGAGGGTTGAGCCTCCACATAGGCGCGGGTTCCCGGCGCAGTGCCACCGCTGCCAGCTGTATGGTCATGCGGCGGCCAACTGCTCCGCCCCACCCAGGTGCGTTAAGTGCCTTGAACCCCACAACACTAAAGAGTGTCCTCGGCCCAAAGACGCCGAATCCCCACCCGCGTGTGTCCTGTGTAAACAAACGGGCCACTCGGCTAACTACAGAGGCTGCCCTTGCGCACCTCATCCTCGCCCCAGTAGGCAAGCTCCACCGCCGGTCAATGACCGCTCATTCCCGGCTCTTTACCAACGGATGCCCCGTCAGGGCCTTTCTCACCCCACCCAGGGCTTCTCTCGACCCACTCAGGGTCCTCCTAGGCCCCCTCAGGGCACTATTCGGCCCCCTCCGGGCTTCTCTCAGCCTATGCAGCCTCCAGTTTTTCCCTGGGGCCCCAAAAAGGCAGTACCACCGCGGACATCCTCTGCCCCTCAACCACAACAATCACAGCCCTCAATGGCTGATGACCTAAAAACGGTGTATTCCGCAATTAGGAACATCAACGTTGAGGAAATCGCTGTGTTAGCACGCAAATTGCGCGCTGCGAGGTCCCCTCAGGACCGTCTCCTCGCTCTTGCAGAGCATCATAATCTTTTGTGCTCATTGTAAGTTAAGTTAACTTAATTAACTTAACTCACAATGACAGAGCAGTTTGCTCTACCAAAATCCCACGGTCGTATCAAACCTAAGGGTTTATCGCTTGTATCCTTTAACATTCGCGGTTTAAGCTCTTTCTTCAAAATCGTGAAACCGATTTCCTCCTCCTACAGGAAACTAATCTCAATACTAAGGACACTAAAGGCCTTTCCATCAAAAACTTCTCTCTTCTTCGTAATGATAGACCCGACCGCAGAGGCGGCGGTACGGCCATTTATTACAAGAAGACACTTCACTGTTCTCCCATTTCTACTCCGCAACTTTCCAACATGGAAGCCACGGTATGCAGGCTAGCTATGACTGGACATCAGTCCATCTTCATAGCCTCCTGTTACATCCCTTCTAAAACCCTTCCCCTCAAAAAAGATTTTGAGGCTATTTTATCTCTAGGCAATTCAGTCATTATGTTTGGAGATTTTAACTCCAAGCATACTGAATGGACATGCCGTACTACCACCCGTAGTGGCAAGTTACTGCTCGATATCACGCAGTCTCTTGATATTACCGTCCACAGTCCTCTCGGTGTTACTCACTTTCCCGATAACACCGACTATGCCCCCGATGTACTAGATTTTGCGTTACTCAAAGGAGTTTCTCTCAACCTTAGGGCAATCGAGACACTAGACGATCTAGGATCCGACCACCGACCGGTCTCTCTCATTCTTGGCCATCAGCCACCACTCCCAACACCCTCTACTAAAACCTTCACAAATTGGAAGGGCTTCAAGGAGTCCCTAGCGAAAGCTCTGGACTCACAGGACTCCCCCATCTCCCTATCTTCGGACTTAGACAGTCCTGAAAAAATCGACACCGCGGTCGATTCACTCTCCACCCTTATTAAAACCTCCCTTAAGGAGAATGAAAGGGTCGTCCCGGTTGCTAATAATAGTGGGCTTCCCCTGCATATTAGCAACCTATTAAAAGCCAAAAAAGCTGCTTTCCGGAGAGCAGCAAAATATCCCACGCCCGAATATAGGCGCACGGCCAATCGTCTTCAACGAGAACTCCGTTTCCGCCTCTCTGAATTTCGAGACCTCGAAAAGAGTAAGCTCATGGAGAATATCTCTCCCTCTCATACAGCGTACTATCAGATGGCAAGAGCCCTCCGCATAGACGCTATCTTCCACACTCCCCCTCTCTCCCGTCCCGACGGTACGGTAGCCTTCGAGGACGAGGAAAAGGCTGAGTGCTTTGCAGACAGCATTGCCGCTCAATGCTCTCCTAGCTCTCAACCCGTAGACGCCTCACACGTCCAGGCAGTGGAGGATGAGGTCCGCCGCCGGAACTCGCCCCCTACAGCCTCCGAATCTATCTCTGTGTCCAATGATGAGCTTTCATCCCTCATCAAAGGACTTAAGCCTAAAAAGGCTCCGGGCGCGGATGGCATCTCCAACCAAGCCCTAAAAAACTTTCCTGAGCATGTGCTAACCCTTTTATCTATTATCTTCAATGCCTGCTTCAACCTTGGTTACTTTCCCACTACGTGGAAAGAGGCAACTGTGATTGGTATTCCCAAGCCAGGCAAGCCTCTTAATCTCCCCTCCAGTCATCGTCCCATTAGCCTCCTCAAGGCTATGGGCAAGCTCTTTAAAAGAGTCATTCAAAATCGCATGAGGCGCCATCTGTTTCCCACAGACGGTGACCCTCTTATCATTCCCCATCAATTCGGTTTCCGAGCGAAACACTCCTGCCCCCAACAAGTTCACCGTATTGTGGAATATATCCTCAGCGGTTTTTATCCCCGTCGTCATAAGACTATCGCGGTCTTTTTCGACATCGCCAAAGCCTTCGATAGAGTCTGGCATACAGGCCTTATCTACAAACTATACAAAATAGGTCTCCCCGATCGTCTAGTACGTCTCGTGGCCTCTTATCTTAATCATCGTACCTTTCGTTTTAGACACGAAGGCACGCTATCTTCACAGCGCCCCATCAAAGCTGGTGTCCCTCAGGGCTCAGTTCTTGCTCCTCTGCTGTACATACTGTTCACCAACGACATTCCCATTCCGCCGAAAGGTGTTCAGCTCTCCCTCTTCGCAGACGACACTGCTCTCTACTGCAAAGGTATCTCGCTACCTTTCATACGGAACAAGGTCCAAAAGTCAGTTGATGACCTAGGAGCTTGGTTCAAAAAATGGCGCATCGATGTCAACCCGGAGAAGAGCTCCGCCGTTCACTTCGATTATAAACGACGCCGTCTCAAAAACACTCCACCAATACGTATGCTAGGGACCCCTGTCCCCTGGCATACGTCTGCCAAATATTTAGGTGTCACTCTAGACACAGGGCTAACTTTCAGGCCCCACGTCAAAAGAGTAACCCGTCACGCACGTTTTTACCTGAATAGGCTCAACAGTATGTTGGGCCGACACAGTAAAATGTCCCTCAGAAACAAGCGTACCCTTTATAAGGTCTGTATACGACCAGTCATGTCCTACGCGGGCCCCATTTTCGCCCACTCTAACCCTAAAATTATTAATGAACTCCAAGTAGTTCAAAACCTTTTCTGTCGTCGAGCTGCGAACGCACCTTGGTACGTCCGCAATGCCGACCTTCATCGGGACCTAGAGCGCCCTACAATTCAACAATTCCTTAAAAAACTCTCTGAGAACTTCTTCAAAGCCTCAGAGTCGCATTCCAATCATTTTATTCGTGAGGCTGCTAATTATGCAGCCCCACTCCCCTCCCGCTATAGCGTCCGCAGGCCGAGGAACTCCCTCTCGGACCCGCCTAATAAACTTTCAAACGACCTGAACTGCCTCCTGGCGGCTCAGGCCAACTCTAATTAAGTTATTCATAATTAATTTGCCTTCGTAGGCACTCCCTCAGCGGCTAATAGCCGCCTGCGCCCTCTTTTCCCAAAAGAGGGTCGCTTCCGATACGGCATAAGAAGCTTTAAACAGCTGGTTGCCAGTCCCCAAAGGCGGTTTTAGTGGGTATCACTTAGGTTCCCCAGTAGGTAGTCACAGTGAGTCCCACATAACCACGATAGACCGGCTGTCGTGGTATGCGTAATGCATTTCCGCCTCCCTCCGGGGTAGCCCTTTTCCAATTGCTTCGGGCGCAAAAAAAAAAAAAAAAGAGTGCGAGCTTCATACAATATTTGGCTGTTGATACGATTAGACGTTCAGAGTGTTCGACCTTATTGACAGACAATAATTGATTTTAACAAACCATGCTTATCAGCGCGACTTTTAGTCTACTCTTACGTTTAATAAATTATTTTTAGATTTCTTTGGTTGTTATTTTATAAAATAAGCATTAGTTATTTTGGTAGTGTTTTAATATTTCTTAATATTAGCTTAATTATAAATTAAACTTTTTTTTATTTAGCTGTAGTTTTAAATAGGTACCTAGGTATCAAATAGGTTATTTCATTCTATTAGACGTAGTTTAGGTACCTACTTATATATTTTTAAGAATTTAATTTTGGATTTGCGTATTTATTTAGGATCTGTTTTATTATTTAAGTAGGCATTTAGATTTTTTTAAGTGTATGGTAGCTATAGTTAGGACCTCTAACGTAGATTATTTTGTTAGGTAACTGAATGCCGTCGATTAAAAATAAAATACACAATGCCACCTAAAAAACGATTATCTTTATCTCGAAATTCGAGCGAAGCTAAGAGAATGAGCACATCGGTTAAACTCTATGAGAGTTAGTACCTCAACTTCTCGAGCCAATGAAAGCTCTCCAGAAAGAGAGATGCGATTAGCAGCTGACAGAGCGCGACGAGCTACATCACGGGCGTCTCAAAGTTCTTCTTAATGAGAGCTAAGGCTTACCATTGACCGAGAACAACATGTGTTATCCCGAGAAGCTGAAACTGCTTCACTTCTCGCGAGTCCGAAACCTACACTGAGAGGAAATTACGTCTCACAGCTGATCGCAAACGGCATGTACTATCCCGTGAGTCCGAAACCTACACCGAGAGGGAATTACGTCTCACACTCGAGAGCTTATTGAGGGTCAAGCACCGCATGACCGCCATGATATTATCGCAAGAGTTTTTCATTTAAAATTAAAATCAATGATAGATCTACTTACCAAGGATAACATTTTTGGAGATGTATTGTGTTATATGTATAGTGTTGAGTGGCAAAAACGCAGCTTACCTCACGCACATATCCTGCTTTGGTTAAAAGATAAGGTTCGACCTAATGATGTAGACAGTTCAATCAGTGCTGAAATTCCAGATCCGATTGCAGATCCCGTGTTATACGACATTGTTTAGACTCATATGATACATGGTCCATGTGGTGCATTTAACGAGAATGCTCCTTGCATGCAAGACGGTCGTTGCACTAAAAGATATCCAAAAGCATTAGTGGATGAAACTGTAACAGGACATGATGGATACCCATTATATCGTCGCCGTTTAAGAGACAATGGTGGTTTTACTGTTGAAAATTGAGTGTCTGGACAACAGGTCACTTTAGATAATAGGTGGGTCGTTCCGTATTCGCCTGTGATATCTAGAGCATTTCAAGCTCACATAAATGTTGAAATGTGTAATAGTGTAGAGTCAATAAGATATATTTGTAAGTATATTACTCGTAAACAAGGCCAGTGACCATTTGCGTTGAGAAATGAACATGATGAAGTTACTAGATTTCAGTCAGGCAGATATATCAGCTCTTCAGAAGCTGTGTGGCGGATCTTAAGTTTCAATATTCACGTAAGATATCCACCTGTGACTCATCTGGATGTTCATCTTGAAGGCGGTCAACGTATATATTTCAACGCCGAAAATGTTACAGAACGATTAGAGAACCTTAGATAAACAACTTTATTAGCATTCTTTCGACTTTACCAAACTGATGATTTTGCAAAATCTCTTTTGTATGAAGAAATTCCATCGTATTATACCTACTATAAGCAACGAGGTGTCTTTAATCGTAGACGCCGTGGCAGGCCTTTAGATGGCGAGTCAGGTATTTTCAAAGAACATGTTCTTGGTAGAGTGTATACCGTTCATCCTAACAACGCTGAGTGTTTCTATTTGCGATTATTATTACATACAGTACGAGGACCAACATCATTTATAGATTTGAGAAAACTAGACGATGTTGTTTATCCAACTTATCATGCAGCTTGCCAAGCGCGTCGTTTGCCTGAAAATGATCAGCATTGGGATGACGGTTTAGCAGAATCCTGTGTTAGTGATAATCCACGACGGTTACGCCATTTATTTGTAACATTACTCACATTTTGTAATTTGTCAGATGCTGTACAATTATGTGAAAAATATAAAGAAAAATTTGCAGAAGACTTTCTTCGGAATATATCTTACAATGATGAAAGCGCAACTAATGATAATTTCCGTGATCTTGCCATAAATCTGTGCTTATTAGCTCTTCAGGAAGACTTAAAAGCAGTAGGCGGTAAATCACTCTGTGAATATGGTTTGCGAATACCAACCTCAGTCGGAGAGGTTACCAATAGCGAATATTCTGCAGAGATTGGTTACAACTCAATGGAACTGTTGGCAACATTAGAAAATGGTGTCACAATGATGACTGCAGAACAACTTTCAGTCTATGATCTCGTGTGCGAGAGTTTTCAGAATAATTTGGGAACAATATGGTTTTTAGATGCGTCTGGAGGAACTGGGAAAACCTTTTTGACTAAATTAATATTAGCTTATGTTCAAAATCAGCGTAAAATTGCTCTTGCCGTGGCTTCATCAGGTATAGCTGCAACATTGCTACCAGGAGGTAAAACTGCTCACACTATGTTTAAAATACCAATTGATTTAGATCGCACGGAAAGTCCAACCTGTAGTATTTCAAGAAATAGCGACAAAGCTTAGGTATTACGTGAGTGTAATTTAATCATATGGGATGAATGTACGATGGCCCACCGAAAAGGAGTAGAAGCGGTAGACAGAACTTTAAGGGATATAAGACAAAATGATCGACCAATAGGCGGTATCACGGTTTTATTTTGTGGTGATTTCTGACAAACCTTACCGGTAAAACCACGGGGAACCCGAGCTGATAAGGTTAGGGCTTGCCTAAAAAGCTCTTATTTGTGGCGTGATATACAATCGGTACATTTGACTATAAACATGCGAGTGAGAACTGGAGATAACCCGGATGATCGTCAATTTTCTGATAAATTATTAAAGATTGGGGAAGGTACCTGTCCACAACTACACCAAGGAAAACTTATTCTGACGCCTGAGTTATGTTGTATAGTGCAATCCCAACCACATCTTATATCGTCGGTTTACGGTGACGTAACAATTATATTAAATAGGGACAATTTTTGGCTATGCGAAAAATCCATTTTAACTCCTCGCAATGACCAGGCATCTGAGATTAATAACAAAATACTGTCGACTATACAGGGGGAAAGCAAAGTTTATAGTTTAATAAATAGAATGGTCGATGAACAAGAAGCCACTAATTACCCGATAGAATTTCTAAATTCTTTAAATATGCCCGGACTTCCTTCTCATGAAATTTGTTTAAAAATTGGCATTCCGATTATTCTGCACCGAAATTTAAGACCACCACAACTTTGCAATGGGACTCAGCTAAAAGTAACCCAGTTGCAACAAAATATAATTGAGGCTCAAATTTTAACAGGTTGCGGTGCAGGAGAAACCGTCTTTATTCCCAGAATTCCCATAATACCAAATAATTTTTCATTCCAATTTAAAAGAACGCAATTCTGGGAATTCAAATATCATTGTGTTATGCAATGACAATTAATAAGGCTCAAGGGCAGACTTTTCGTGTTGCTGGAGTAGATCTCGGTGTCAGTTGTATCTCGCATGGTCAGATGTACGTCGCTCTTTCCCGGGTTAGCAGTTCTAGAAATCTTTATGTTCACGTGCCGGACGGGTCAACTTTCAACACAGTTTACCCGGAAGCTTTGCGCTGAAGTATTTTTGTTCTATAAGTACTTAAGCCTCATATGAACGTGATCTAAACAATATTACCAATATATTAACTTAATAACACACAAGCAGTTACACTCCATCCAAAGCCCAGCAACACTATAACATATATACTCGTAGGAATGACGTCTTAGCAAAAGTTGTTTAGTCTGATGGGCATTTCCTGTTGACTTACAAAAATGAAAGATCTAGAACGCCTCGAATCGTCTCGCGAATCACGTTGTTTTCCCGTCCCCAGGCTCTTAGAATTCAACATCAGACGTTTCAGATCTTCGATTTTGACGACGCCGTTGTCGCTGGCATAAGCAACAGGATCCGCGTACGAAGTCGCGGGCAGAAGCTAGTTTCGAATAAAAGTCAAGGAAAGTAAGAAGTAATAAGACTGTTTGAGAAGTAAAAAGAGTCTCCGTTTCTCTATACTCACTATACGAAATCTGCAGTTTTTAGCTGCTATTTTACGCTGGTATTCTGTGAAAGCGTGGTCCTTCCCCGGTCGAGCCGACCCATTCGTGCTACAACTATACTACTAATATAGCTGCAGCATGGCTCTACCACGTATAAATATCATAAGTTACCATTATCATTCATACATCTACTCCTATCTGGATTAACGGTACTTCACTGCTGGGCACAGGCCTCCTCTAATTTCGGAGAGCATTTTAGGGCACTGTTATATAAAGAATCATAATTTTTCATAAATTCAATTTCGGCATAAAAACGAATTCATTAAAATTTTCTTAAACAAGTACTAAAAACTTATATGAGTTGCTGTAGCAAGTAATATGTGTTTTTTATATCCTCATTATTATACATAAAGTATTAAAACAACGCAGATAAATATAAAATCTAGATTGCATTTTATTACATAAAAAGTTTTTCTCGGCGTGTAGATAAATGGAGTGTCTATTAAAATGAATAATGTATGATTGTTACAAGTGAATTTTGATTTTAAGATTTTTAAAAGTAATATAGCATATTTAATAAATACATAAGTAAATTAATTAAAAATTTTATGTGGCAAGTACATATGCTATTTCATATCGAGAATATTAACGGATTATTCAAGTTGATTATTGTTATAAAGTTACTACTTTGAGCCCACGCAAATAAAACGAAGTTGTATGGCAGACCGCACACTGCGGCTAACAGCCATGATAATACGATTTCTAAAATTGATTCGCGCATTTTGGCACACTAAACTCCACCAAAAGCTTTTATTCGTATTTAATCAGGCAACCGAGCATAAGGTTCACCTTATGGTAAGTGATCACTGTCGCACAAAAACCTTTATTAAACAAGTGAAATTGCTTTGAAAATCTTAGAATTTTGATCAAAATTCCATTCCATCAAAATCCTGCAATATACATAACATAAACATTTACTGACAAAATATTATACTCAGTCGCTGTCTTTATTAATGCAGAAACTGTGTAATCGGACTATATACTTTACTGAATGTTGCTTCCGTGTGAAAAAGGATTTGAGTTACCCTCAAGTCACACCCAAAGAAGTTATACTTCATAACATACATGCTAAATGTGAGTCACTTAGATCGGCGACAGGAAAGCATCACCCTAATTTAATATTTCTATTGCTACGTACGTAACGAAAATATTTTATGAGAGTCCCAAAAATAAGTTTAAGCAAAAAATGTCAACCCGGACAATGCTCAGATATGAATGATGTGTTCAACATGCGAAAACTGCCATGATATGTAGTCACTCAAAATTCCTTGTATGTGTTATGAGGCCGTTTCTTGATTGATCGGTACTACGCCTATACCATATCCACGTTACCGACATCATTCTGCGAGACATTCGACATCTTTTCTTATTTGTTACACTTTCATTAACGAGGAAACACGAGGCTGTGATGTTTTACCCATTTTGCTCATACTGACATCCATTATCATCATAATCATGATAAAAATAGAAAGAAATTATTAGACAAGAGAATATTTGATAAATGTGTGGCATGCTAACCAAAAATAATTTGAGTTTACAGGTGGCAACATTTTATACACAAGCATTAATACACTAATAACACACTAACTATCACCTTACGCCATAACTATTAGTGTATATTTTTACGTTAAAATGTGTATTGACTTCTGGCAAAGAATATAATTATACACTACGCGAATTTCTGGTAAAATATTAGCCGAGCAAATATTTTCTAATTTGAATTTTATATTTTAACATCTTTTTACTTTTTTCCCCTCTGCTCTATTCATATTAAATGTGGTTTTAACTTTTTTGAAAATTTTAATGGCAACTAAGTATAAGAAGTCTTTATTTCAAAACATTAACTTTGATTTTTAATTAAATATATTAAAATAAAATATTATTATTAATACAAAAGCATGATATTGATACATAAATAACTATTGTAATAAATATAGTATGAAAAAAATAACTTGGAAAGAATAGCATAGAATACAATACAACAGATTAAAATAGAATGGAATATAATAGAATAGAATCGAATAAAACAGAACAGAGCAGGAGAGAATAGAATTAATTCAATATAGATTTTATCACGTTATGTATATTATACAAATTTAAACTAAGATAAGAATAGAATAGAATATAATAATTTTTATTTAATATAGGTCATTACATAATACTAATTGAAAGGCATCTTTGTATTTACCACGTGTAAATAACGTGTACATATAAATTTAAACTGAAAAAATATAGATACATTTAAATTATCAATGCAAAATAAAAAAGAAGCTGGCTACTTTGCATATTCACTCGAGATTGACAAGATTAGTTTTAGTCAAATCGAGATTAAGTCCCTCAGCAAGCTATTTCTGTATGCTTAGGCATGCTAGCTTCCGGGTGGCATTTGGTCATGAATATTCATTTAATTTCTTGTTTTGGTTCAGCAGTCAAAGTGCGTCACTAAATTGTGAATACAGCGGTCGGGTAGCAGCCGAAGTCTACTTTTTAGCAAGGCTAATTATACTTAGGTCTCTCTCTCTGATTCTGACTCTGATTATCTGATAAGCTTACTATCGGATCTAAGTAAACAAGACGGGTGACTGCTTCTATATTTTCTTTAAATATGTCAATGAGGTCAAAATCTGTTAAAAGCACATTATATTTATAAATAGAAGAGTCTGTGTCTATTTGGAGTACAATGGTTAAAGTAGAAAAAAGTACAGTTAATTTCAGCTAACGAGAATTACGCAAACAACTAAAGTGCTTTATGAGGTAAGCGTCGGCTTACGTCAATTGAAATGGCATCACGTGTCATCAATGAAGGGCAAACTCGCTGAATTATGCAGTTTCAGAACAAGTGACACAAACTAACCCCCGGACACACCCAAATTTTGTTATATTTGAGTGGAGAGAGGTGAAAGTAAATCAGACTTTTTCCAAATGTTCTTCTTTATTTGTTTTTTTCTACACCACTTACTCATAAACTTTTACAGCTAAAACACGGACCTGTTCAATTGTAAGAGAATTTGCCTTAATTGCCGTTCCGGGTAATTTACGTAAACAAGAAGGTTATACCGTCATTTTAATTTCATAGCGTAAAATAACGGCTTAATGCTTCTGTGTTTCATATGTTGAGAGTAAAGAACTCTACTTTCTACTGGAAACGATACATTCCATCTTAATCCTCAGGGGTGACAACGCATCTGTATTTTGATTCTCAATCGAAGATAAATGTAGATGTGAGTGCTTATATAAAAATATATCGTATAAGCTTATATTTCTTAGTCACCTTCCACGATACCTTTTGGACGAAATGCGGTGATATAGTCTCTCACATCGCTACAGATGCAGTCTAGCTTCCAAGCCAATTTTTTTTTTGCAATTTATCGTTACAAACTGCTTCACCATAAGCTACTATGATTTATCATCCAAGACTGCATCACCACTTCTATAATGTGGAATCATTAACTTATAGTCAACCAATAAAAATCGCATCTGAGTTGCAATTTTTAGCCCTTAACTTAGCTCTAAACATTATTTTGTAGATTATTGATCTTTGAATTTATATTAAAACCTCATTACCTTTAAACCAAATTATATAAACTCGAATGTTTCGAATTCAGTACCATGTGGTTTAAGGGAAGTTTTAATGAACATCTCGCAAATGGCAATGGTATGGCAGGTAAAACTAATACGGTAATACAATACACTCATAATTATTTAGGTACCTCAGCATTATATTATGCATAAACAACAAAAATTTAAGTACCTTTTTTAGTATTCATTATAATAAAAGGAGAGGAAACTTTATCATTCGAAACGTGCTGTAGTATAGACTAGCGACCCGCGCCGGCTTCGACTGGGTAGAATATATTAATGTGGTTTTATTAAGATTTATAATGGTAAAAGACCATTTATTTTACCAATTTTTTGTTTTAAAAACATTCCAAGTTTTTGAGATAAAATATAGCCTAGACCCCTCTTGGCATTGTTCTGTGTGTTCATAAAGTTTCATCATAATAAAATAAAATAAAATTTTACACGTGGTAGAGCCATACTGCAGCTATATTAATAGTATAGTTGTAGCACGAATGGGTCGGCTCGACCGGGGAAGGACCACGCTCTCACAGAATACCAGCGTAAAATAGCAGCTTAATGCTGCAGTGTTTCGTATGGTGAGTGTAGAGAACCGGAGACCCTTTTTACTGGAAAAGAGGAATTATATCTTAGTCCTCACGGCTGACAACGCATCGGCATTTTAATTCGCAAACGAAGATAGATGTAGATGTCTATGGGCCGCAGCAACCACTTACCATCAGGTGGACTGTGTGCTCGTTTTTCATCCTTATTGTATAAAAAATAAAAAATAATAATTGTTTCAGCTGTTCCAAAGATCAGCCCGGACAGATAGACAGACAGCTAAAAATTTTAAAAATGGTCATCTATTTCTTAATATCATGCAAATGACACCCATGAGCTTAACAGAAGTCAGCTGTTTCAATATTAAAGACAGACACTTCAATTTTATATATTATATGTATAGATATACACAAAAAAGAAAATCATTTGTCTATATTGTCGTTAAGGCAAACGAAATGAAGGTGGACACTACCCATGATTTCAACATACAAAATGCTTCAACCAATAATACGAAAGCATTTTGATCACGTCTATATGTTCTCACCATTCATGTCTGTATTCTTCTCTGCACGGGAAAATATTACAATAAAAAGTTATGGCAAGGAGGTCTTGGCGGGATTTCTGTGTCAACATGTATTATTGGTTAAATAATGGTTGAAGTGAATTTTGATGTATGAAAGTGGTGCGATTTTGTGGATGAAATGTCTGCGCATAAGAATTATTAGTGGAAACGGTGAAACATGTGTTGCGATGGTGAGGTAAACCTCGAGATAATGTTGTGTCTGCGTCTGTCTTGTGTCTGCTGGTTCAAGCTGCCAATGTCTTTCAAAAACTTTTTCATGCAATCATCAAACTGTTCTAAAAGTGGTCAGGTTGCAGATTTATATAGAATGTAGACGAAATCACGAAATTCACACAGTGGTAGAGCCACGCGGCAGCTTTTGCTGTCGCACGGATGGGCCGGCTTGAACCGGGGTGGTACCACGACCTCATAGAATACCAGCGTGAAGTAGAGGTTTACCTCTGCGTTTCGCTTGGTGAGTGCAGGTGGCCGGAGGCCCTTTTTACTGGAAATGAGGCATTCCATCTTAGTCTTCACGGGTGACAACGCATCTGCATTTTGATTCGCAAACGAGGATAGATGTAGATGTCTATGGGCCGCAGCAACCACTTACCATCAGGTGGACTGTGTGCTCGCTTGTCACCCTTATACTATAAAAAAAATTATTTGAGAAATATGTCTTAACGTGCAATATCAAACATTTGGATCCACTAATTGCATATCGATTCGCAATAAAGCCAGTATCATGAATATGCAGTCACACCGTGTAGATGCTCAGGAGGAATGAATAATTTTAACTGTTTTAGAGTAGAATTTCGTTTTATTGCTTACAGGTTAAGCATATTTGAGATCAGTTCAATTGTTTTTTAATTACTAAAAGAATTGAAGACAAGAAATTATTCCGTTTGATTTCGAAAATTAAGCAATGACATCTTTAACATAATTTAAAAAAAAAACTTCAAACCTCAAATACTAGTTTTCAAGAATTTAGGTAAAGTGATTTTTTTAAATAAAAATATTAGTAAATGTCCACAGATAATTTATGTTTTAGTACCTTATCATCTTAGTACCTACGTATATGTTCCACCTGACTCTTATCATCCTCCACTAGACATTGTACTCGTAATAGCATTCGGCGCAGTTCATCATCGAGATCACATTGAGGCTAGTAACATCGACTACAGCAAAGACTGGAACTTTTGCAAGGGTGATTATACTCTTTTATACTACTTGGTTTCTCAAGCCCCATATTACAAATTTGCACGATGTACATTTATGCACTGAATTATTTTATGACATAATATATAACATCCTTGACATTTGTATTCCTAAAAAAAAGCGTAATAAATTTTGTAATAAACAGTATCCTGTGTGGTTTTCTCGCGATATTATTGAAGATATCAGACGCAAACTGAAACTACACTCGCAGTGGAGAAAAACCTATTGTGAATTTACATACCAAGCTTTTTCACACCTAAGGGCTTCGTTGAAGATACGTATTGCGAGCGCCCACAGTACCTATCTTAATGCCATTGAGAAAGACGTTACATCTAACCCTCGTAACTTCTGGCGGCACATATCGAGTCTCCGTTCTAAGGGCGGATTCCAATCATGCATAGTATAATAACGCAAATAGTAACGACAAAATATTTTCGAGTGTCGATGCTGCTGATATCTTTGCTAACTTTTTCTCTAGTGTTTTCTCAACAGACGTACCACGACTTGACGCTGATAATGTAGACCAACAAGATTGCACAGGTACCAGTAAATATGTTAATATTTTAAGATTCACTCCGAATGATGTAGCCTCTGCAATAAGAAAACTTAAACCTGCTAGCTCAATTGGGCCTGACAATATTCCTCCATGGCTGCAGTGCAAGGAGTGCAAGGAGTTTTTAGTCCACCCCCTCTGTCATATTTTCAACACAGCACTGGCCACCGGAACCTCTCCTTCGCAATGGAAACTCTCCAGGGTTACGCCTATTCCTAAAAGTTCCAATGAGTTATCCGTTGAAGAATATAGACCTATTGCCATTCTTTCTTCACCAGCTAAAGTGTTTGAAAATACACTTCATAAAGAAATATATAGACAGGTGGAACGGTATTTATGCAATGAGCAGCACGGCTTTAGGAATAGCAGATCGGTTAACTCCAACTTACTGTCAGTCGTTGACTACATCTCGGCATAATTATACCGTCGAACTCAAGTAGACGTGTTATACTTCGACTTTCGCAAAGCCTTTGATAGAGTCAATAACGACGTGCTGCTCGTAAAGCTTAGTTCTCTGGGATTTGCGCCTACACTTCTCAGATTGCTTGCAGACTATCTTCGAGACCGTCAACAATTCGTACGGTTGGGTATATATGATTCTCATCAATACCACACGCGTTCTGGAGTTAGCCAGGGTTCAGTTCTTGGACCTCTCTTGTTCATTTTAATGATTAACGATCTTCCGGATATCGTCAGACATGCTAAATGCCTTCTGTATGCCGATGATTTGAAATTGTTTTCAAAAATTGAATCCGTGAATGATTGCGTGTTACTCCAGCGAGACATCGATTTGGTGTATTAGTGGGGTCGTGAAAATGAAATGGAATTCAATCTATCCAAGTGTCAGTCCTTAAGTTTTTACCGAACACTGAGCCCGATTGACTTTCAGTATAGGTTAAACGGCAGGAGTATAACTAGATCTACAACTGTCAGAGATCTGGGTGTGACATTTGATCGAGGACTTACATTTCACGATCATATTGCAGCATTAGCTAAAGAGTCTTTAACTTTAAGAGGTTAGGTTTTGTATTAAGGAACTCTCGCGATTTCCAAGGTGATTGGGTTGTAAGGCTGATCTTTAATGCCTTGGTCAGAAGTAAACTGGAGACTAACTCTTACGTGTGGCACCCTCATGAGGATAAATACAGTCTGATGTTAGAGAAAGTTTAAAAAAGCTTTTCTTCGATTCCTTTATAAGAGAGTGAATGGTTACTATCCGTATTTGTACCCGACATCGTTTCTTTTAGGTTGCTTGGGTTATAACTCTCTCGAAGTGAGAAGAGCAAATGACCAAATAACAACCATGTGTAAGGTTCTCCGAGGCAGAATTGACTCACCGGATCTCCATGATGAGCTGTGTCGATTTTACGTAACCAACAACTACTGTCGCAGCAGAAGGCATAAGTTGTTTTCAAAATCAATGTGCCGAACAGTCGCACGTGCGTTTTCCCCCATTCCGCGAACATTAACTGCGCTAAATGCACTGCTGGACCAAAATCCCAGCTGTGACATATTTGCGGATGAATGGGGAGTGGTTATGGAAGAATGCTTGAAATTTTGTGAAAACTGTGTGAGAGTTTAATTCAGTAAAATTAACATTGTAAATTGTATTATCGTATTATTTTTGTATGGAGTATTATTATTGTAAATCATATTAGTCTTTATGTGTATAAATTTATGTTAGTTATTGTTTGTAATGTATGAAATTATTATTATTTAATTATTGTAATTGGATAAATTCCGTGTAATTAAATTAAATAAATAAGTAATGTAAGTAATTTTGTTTAATTCTTTTTTGTTGGAATATTAAAGGAACATTTCTTTCTCAAATCAAACGCTTATTAATGCGTCACATTTTAAATAAGTCCTGAAGAAATTATAAAATAAAATATTTTTTCTTTAAAAAATGTGTATATTTTGTGCTTTATAACAACCCTCTTAATTTGGGATATTAAATTACTGACATTCCTCAGCAATTCATTGCCGCCATTCGTTACCTTCTTTTCAGGTTATCATATTTCTTTAGATTTTAAGTTAATGCTTGTTCAGACGTTGAATATATCCATTATTGATCTATGTTTCTAGAACACTTTACTAAACTCTGCAAGAGCACAATGCAAAATCTCAGATTAGTCTTGAGATAACCGAACCGATTCACTAATTTTGATGTAATGCTAAAATGTCTTTTGAGTGCAATGCTGTGATTTGGGCTCCAAAAAAAATTATAATTATAAGTTAATGTAGTAAAGTTTTTCAAAATAGTTTGCTAGATTTTTATATCTAAAGTTAGATGGAGTGTATGCGGGCTATCCGTTTGTCCTTGATATGGTAAAATACAGTACATTGGAAGTAAGAAGGAAAGTATCGTGGCCATATACATATTTAAGATGTTACAGGGTTGTGGTAAATAACCCAGCTAACCTCCTCGTAAATAATTTCCTTTTTTTCCCAAGAATAATTTAAGAAGGATAGTGACTATATACAGTCTGGCTTGACTGATCCTTGAATGTCTGTACTACACCAACGTTAGCAAAATTCATAATCCGGACTATTTTCGTAAATTACACACGGATATAAGATCCATCAATATAGTGGAAATAGAAATAATTTGCCAGCGTCTACCTTTCTATTCGTTATATGAGAGTGTTTTTGTGTTTATATCTTTTGGAAGAGTTAAATCAGTGCTCTTTACCATCTTCAGTTATATCAAAATATACTATTATCAGATGGTATAGAAGTCAAGCACTTGCCTGTAATATTTAAAAAAAATAAAAGACGGTAATGTGTGGTGATGATGTTTTTCTGACTAATTTGATGCACGGCGCAAGTAACAATTAGAATGCAACGGTATTATGTGCTAATCGAAAGCACTCAATAACCCAATCTATTCATATCCGACGTAACTTTAATGGGATCCAAAGCTAGAAAACTGTATCTGAGTCACGGTACTTAAAATATATTCAATTGAGGAGGAAAGTATGAATCACTGTTATGAGACTCAACAATTTTATCACTTAATAACTCCCTACAATTTTTATCAAATAAATATGCATCGGCTCAAGATGAGGTAAAAGAACATATATTGGCCATGAATGATCTGGTCAAATCATGTAAATATAATGAGGAGCGCTTTGACTCCTTAATAAAACATCAGAGTGAGTATCAGCGCTCCATACCAGGTTCGTCGGGGACAATATGTGTAAATAACAAAGTAAACAGTAAGGACTCATTATTTTTACCCACAATCTATGACAGTGCCATGACAAAGGATATAAACTTAAAAAGCAATGTAAATATTTAAAAAAATAAAGTTATTATGTATTGTGATGACATAGGCAAAAATTTGGGCATGATGTTAAATAACTGTTTAAAAGGACATCTGATCAGTATTTATTGCATGCCTGGAGCATCCTTAAGTCATATAATGAATAAAGTTTTAGCTAGTAAATGCTCTAATAGCAGATCAATAATTCTTGTTGGGAGAAGAGGCAATGTAAACAAAAATGAATTATTAAAATATATTGATAATCTAAATACTTTAAATGTACATAAAATTATCTTGTTTAGATTGCCTTACATACAGGGTTGGCCACAGGAAAATCAAATAAGATATGATTATAATATATTTTCGTAAAAATACCCTTTACCTACCATTAACTTGTCCACGGTAAGCCAAGAATGGACAATTCCCTTTATTGATGAATAACTTTTCATGTAATAATAATTTAAACTTCACATTTAATTGTTATGATTATAATAATAGAATTAATTTAATAGACATAAGTAATTTAATTAAGAAATGTTTGACTAGAGACAGGTATAACCTATTTAAATATAATTTAAGACAGATAGCAAATGTGCTAACTTATTGTTTGTATATTAACTCAGCCAAGGACTTGGCTACACAGACATCTGCTTCTTTTGAGCACTATAATGACTTAATATGTAATTTGGAATCAGTTTCAAGTAATTTGAATTAGAAAATGAGACAATAGAGGTAATCTAGCAGTTCTGATAATTTAAATAATTTAGAATGTAGCTTAAAAATCTTAAATTGTATGACTCGACAGAGGGATGATGAAAATTGTTTACACCTGGTGCATCAAAATATATAAGGCATGATAGGCAAAGAGCTAGAAATTGAGTTGTTCTTAAATAGCAACAATATTCATATTTTATGTATTACTGAACATTGGTTAAAAGCTTATAACTTAATATTTAACTTCAGTAATCACCAGGAGGTCATTTTTTTAATAGATAAACGGTTTTAAGAGGTGGCTCCTTAATATTAGCTAGTAAATTATTATCATGTAAAGAACTTCTTTTTATAGGATGGGGTGACAAACGAGCACACAGTCCACCTGATGGTAAGTGGTTGCTGCGGCCCATAGACATCTACATCTATCCTCGTTTGCGAATAAAAATGCAGATGCGTTGTCACCCGTGAGTACTATGATAGAATGCCTCTTTTCCAGTAAAAAGTAAAGTAAGTCATATAATCATAGCGTCAAATTTACGGAATATGTAAAAAATTCAAATTAAGTCGACAATTACTAAAATATGACGAAGTAAATAATGCTATATATAAATTAGTAAATCGATTGCATGTTAATAATTTGCATTTAAATGACACTAAAACGAAATGTATGAAATTAATGACTCCAAATGTCAAAAAATTAAATACTAATGTAATTTTAAATTGAGAGGGACTGAATCTTGTCGATAGCACCATTTGACTGAACGCGAAGCTTCAATGGAGCCCCCATATATCAAAACTAGCAAGTAGACTTAGTTCTGCAGCATATGTACAGTATGTATCTACAGTACTATGGTGTCAAGGACACAGCGCTTAAACTCATTATTTCATACTTAAGTAATAGAAAGCAGTAGGTTATTGTCAATGGTAAAAGTTCTTCCGGGTCACCTGTACTAATGATGTCCCTCAGGGATTGATTCTCGGCCCATTCCTGTTTCTGGTGTATATTAATGACTTACCTCACCTTGTAGGGGATAGTCATGATATAGTATTATTTGCTGATGATACTTCCTTGATTTTTAAACTTAAACGTCAATCATATAAATGTGACGAAGTGAATAATGCTATATCAAAATTAGTGCATTGGTTTAACGTTAATAATCTGAATTTGAACGGAAATAAAACTAATTGTGTTAAATTTACAACAACGAATGTTAAAAATCTGAATACCAATGTGTTTTTAAATGGGGAGGAATTGAGCCCTGTTGTATCCACTGTTTTTCTTGGCATCACTCTCGACGCAAAGCTTCAGTGGGGCCCCCATATATCCAAATTAGCAAGCAGACTAAGTTCTGCAGCCTATGCTGTAAAAAGATTGGAGGTTTTACTAGTGTCGAGACAGCTAGATTAGTTTATTTCAGTTATTTCCATAGCATAATGTCTTATGGGATTTCGCTATGGGGAAATGCGGTGGATTCAGAAACTATTTTTGTCTTACAGAAGAGGGCCATTAGAGCTATTTACAATCTAAAACCGAGAGAGTCTCTTAGAGATAAATTGAAAGAAATAAATATTTAACTTTGGCCTCTCAGTATATTTACGAAAATTTAATGTATGTTCAAATAAACAAAGGTAGTTTTAGTAAAACAAGTGATGTACATTCTGTAAACACTAGGAACAAACACAAGCTAGTGATACCAGTTTCTCGACTCCACAGAGTCAGTAATTCATTCACGGGGCAATGTATACGCTATTACAGCAGGGTCCCGGAAAGTGTACAGGCTCTCTTTATTACCAAGTTTAAATGTTTTGTATATAAAAGGGTTATGATAGTATAAATGAATACATGGTTGATAATAACCCCTGGGAATGAGGTGGTCGCTTCCAAGCTGTTTCTAAAATAAATTTTGTATCTACCAATCATTAATGTAAAATATACTTTTAAAAAAAAGTTCCGCTGGGTTTCTTGCTGGTTCTTCCCAGGACAGAGGTTTTTTTATAACAATTACACATTTTGTGATCTATATTGAATAAAATATTATTCTATTCTATTCTATTCTATTCTATGCGGTAAAAAAGATTAGAAGTCTTACCAGTGTTGAAACAGCTAGACTAGTTTACTTTAGCTATTTCCATAGCATAATGTTATGGTATTTTAGTATGCGGACACGCATCGGACACTGAAATTATATTTGTTTTACAGAAGAGGGCCATAAGTGCAATTTATGATTTAAAGCCTAAAGAGTCGCTGCCACAAAAATTTAAGGAAATCAATATATTAAGTTTGGCCTCTCAATACATTTATGAAAATGTAATGTACGTACACAAAAATAGAAGTAGTTTTACAAAAATAAGTGATATTCATTCTGTAAATACTAGGAACAGACACAAGCAAGTAGTACCAGTTACTGGACTCCATCGATTCAGTAATTCATTCTTGGGGCGATGTATACGCTTTTACAATAAAATTCTAGAAAATATACAAAATTTGACCTGCTCAAAATTCATAAACTTTATTAAACTAAGTTTTTATAAAAAGGGTTATTATAATGTTAATGAGCTTGGCGCTCTAGACAATTAAAAATTGCCGATCGAATTACCAAATTAAAAAATTACTACTGATCACTTTAGTTCGCAGTTATTTCGCTTCGAATTATTCTCTTTTATCGCCAATTTAACACTAACTCAGTCGTGTTCTTTACTGGCCTTATATAGGGCCTCAGATAGTTTCCAGAACCTTCTACTGTAGAAACATCTAGTATGTTCGAGTACATATCGGTCTCGAAATTTCTAGAAGGATCTTGACTCTGCTAGTTCTGCCACTTGATACTAGAGGGCGCTAGTGGTAACTAGTGTTGCCATGCACAAGACATTAATAGTGGCTCACAACACTACCCATCTCCTAAGACATGCTCATCCCGAGCATTATTGGCCCCATAATAACGCGCCAGTCGATCCACATGGATAATCTTAGGACTACCTCTTCTAACATCAGTCAACACCCGCCAGTTTCCCTGCTACTGCTTGGCGGTGCTGTTAGCCACACAACCCTCTCGAGATCGATCAGCTTCCCTTTCTACAGTTTGCGTAGGGCAGCTGGATCGAAGATGGCCCCTTTCCCCACAGCCGTAGTACTTAGAGCTGTATCCTTTATTGGTCGCGAACTGTAGCCGCTGCAACCTCCCAGACGCGATATGAAGGATGATCCTGTCGCACGACTTCCACCTCCAGTGAATGGGCCAACGCGTCCTTAAGCGTCTCGTGGTGCCCAAGCCTCACAGCAGCTCTGACTTCAAGGTCGCGGATGCCGTCGATGAATGTCTGCACCAACATTCCTAAAATGAGCACAGGTACAGACTGGTATACTTTTCGAACCAGCTTCTCCACACAGGGGCCAACAACTCTCAAGGGGCCACTGCTGCAGGTTTTCGTTGCTGCATTGCACGCGATCTTTATACTGCGCACGAAAGACGTGTTCCAGGTGAGCGTCGCCATATCTCGCCTCCAACGCCTCAAGGAGCCGCTCGTAAGTCACTTCCTTACCGAGAGCTTCCAGAACAGTTAAGGCCTGATCACGCAGGCCTAGGGTAAGAGCAGTCGTGGCCTGACTTTTATTCCAGCCGTTCGTCTTCATGACAGCCTCGAATTGGATTTTGTAGGCCGATCAGAAAGAAGTCCCGTCGAATGGCGGCACTTTGAATCCGCGTAGCGAAGGTGTTGCTACCACGGGAGCTGTAACTCTATCCCCAAGTTTGAGGTCGTCCAGCGTTTTCTTCACGTCAGCCATCATGTTGTCAACCCGATTGTACACTTGGTCGATTCGGGTTTCAGCTTTCGACAGGCGGTTGTTATGTTGAGCAACCCTACCCTTCACCTTCCTTATCTCTTTCCCGAAAGTAGCGTGAAGGTCCTTCCTGAGGAGCATCTGTTCTTCCATACCGCGCTGCAGCTGCTCTTCCAACCGACACGCCCATTCCTCCTGTCGGCGGGCCTGCTCCTGCAGCATCATCATCAGAGCACCTAAGTCAGGTGCTGCAGATGCAGGAACTGCTGACGGGCCGGCCTCCGTGTTCGGCAGCTAGCCCTCCGACGTCTGCGACGGTGCACCATCAAATCGTCTCTGGTCCGTCTCCTGTGGGTTTTTACTTCCGGTACGGATACCCACCGTGTCGTCTTTAGGTAAAATTGGCATATTTGATCCCACTTCTGATACCAATTGTTACGAGCTTGGGGTTCTAGACTATTAAAAACTGCCGATTGAATTACCAAAATTGACACTTTAATTACAGAACAGTAATTACAACTTAAAACCACACTAATAATTAAACACAATTGTAATACTGATCACTTTAGTTCGCAGTTATTTCGCTTCGAAGTATTTTCTTGTATTGCCAATTCAATACTGAATCGGTCGTGGTCTATACCGGCCTTATATAGGGCCTCAGATAGTTTCCAGAACCTTCTACTGTAGAAACATTAGTATGATCGAGTACATATCGGTCCCGAAAGTTCTAGAAGGATCTTGACTCTCCTAGTTCTGCCACTTGATACTAGAGGGCTTGTAACTAGTGTTGCCATGTAAAAGACATTAATAGTGGCGCGCAACAATAATATTAAAGAATTTATGGATGATAATAACCCCTGGAAATGAGGTGATCGCTACCAAGAAATTTGTTGTGTTGTTAATTTGTGTAACATACATGATTTTTAAAAAACAGTCCCGCTGGATTTCTTGCTGGTTCTTCCCACGACAGAAGTATTTTTTCGAACCAGTGATAATTAAACAAAAGAGTGACTTTCAATAAGTATTATTTATAATCTATATTGAATAAAAAAGTTTCTGATTCTGTTTCTGGTACTACCACTATACACAGTAAACACGTAAATTGATAACATATTATTTACTTGGTAGAGCCATGCTGCAGCTATATTAGTAGTATAGTTGTAGCACGAATGGGTCGGCTCGACCGGGGAAGTACCACGCTCTCACAGAATACCAGCGTCAAATAGCAGCTTCATGCTGCTGTGTTTCGTATAGTGAGTGTAGAGAACCGGAGACCCTTTTTACTGGAAGCGAGGCATTCCATCTTAGTCCTCACGGGTGGCAACGCATCTGCATTTTGATTCGCAAACGAAGATAAATGTAAATGTCTATGGGCCACAGCAACCGCTTACCATCAGGTGGACTGTGTGCTCGTTTGTCACCCTATCCTATAATATATCTATCCTATAATAATGATATTTCCAGTAATAAGGGTCTCCGTTTCTCTATACTCACCATAAAAATCACATCAGCATGAAACTGGTATTCTGTAAGGGTGTGGTCGTTCCCCGGTCGAGCTAACTCATTCGTGCTCCAACCATAAAAGCTGCAGCAAAAATAATTATTATTTTCGTTAGAATCAGAATCAGTATTCAAACGTATTGATATATAATAACTTTACTTCAGAAAACTCGACTACAAAAATTTAATTTAAGATTTTTCGCAAGCGGCATAGGCAAAAGACGAGATCTTTTGAACTTTAACTAACCTTATTTTGTATTATATTGTCACATGTATTGTATTTCACTTATTGAGTCATGCGATGATATTAGAAACTTAAGGCCAGGTTATCTTAAAGTAATCCTTTATAAAACAAAATTACAATATTTTTTTTCTCTTTATTTAATTAGGGATTTTTATTTGTTAACATGTGAATCCAATTATAACTAACTTAAAATCTATACATTTACTATTAATCTGCACAAATTCAATGCAATATCCGAGGTGGGTGCATGTAGAATGCCTTGCGCAATACCTATATTGTACACATTTATCTTATGTGTCCTTATAAATAATTCCTTTGCTCCTAGGTTCCGCTCACATTCCATTGAAAAATGATGTAAGTCTTCTATTACTCCACACGTTTCACAGTTAGGTGAATCAGTTCTTTTCATCAGATAAGAAAACTTTTTTTAGGGGTTGTGACCTGTTCTTATTCTAAACATTATTTTAATAATATTTATATTTAATTTTGTGTCTATAAACCAGGGTATTCGGGGCGGCTCACTCTGTATCGTTTTGTACCAAATACCTTTCGTTTTGGAGCGTTCATTGAAAAATTCTTTCCATTCGATATGACATGAATTTCTAAATTTTGGCACTAATTCTGAGTAACAAGGGTTAACATTATACTCTACACCATTTACACAAGCAGAATTTGCTAATCTATCTGCCTCCTCATTACCCAGTAGACCAATGTGTGATGGAATCCATTGCACTCTTGCACAGATATCGCGTAGACTGAACTGATATAATTGGGAAATTATGGTATAGGCTATCGAAACACCTCTGATTCCAGAGGCGGATCGAGCCAAATGTTGGATAGCAGTTTTGCTGTCCGAGTATATAATAATTTTGTTCCAGTTATAGCTTGCGGCATACCTTAGGGCTTCGGATATTGCAATGAGTTCAAGAGTCATAATACAAACGTCATTAGTAACTTTATAACATCTAGAAACTGCTCGAGATGAATCGACACTTAATTATTTTCAAGTTCTTCAATAATATTCACTTTGAGATAATTTTTTTCATATAATTTTTTGGGTTGTTTTACAGACTCTAATTCACTTAATAATATATTTTCAATATCAATGCGGGACAACCAAGTGCCAAGCGAAAATGATTCGAGAAAAGGGATGATTGTATATTCATAATTTTAGTCTTATTACAAGATTTAACTTGTAGTGGGATTTTCTTGCGTTGCCAATATCTTGTTTCACAGAGAGTGCTTAGTTGCTTTAACAAATCAATTCTAATATTATTCGAAAAAGAGCTGGTTTTTAAAACATATTTATAAGCTAGATATAGTCTTCTAATATAAAGTGGAGGTACGCTAAGTTCACTTTCTATTACATGTATTGGAGAACTTTTGATAAAACCACCAATAACCCTTAACGCTTTATTTTGAATTTTATTTAATTTTGATAAGTGGACATTAGCGCAATTACCAAATAAAAAACTACCGTAATCGATTCTACTTCTTATTAACGAAATATTTATCTGACGAATATGTTTGGTATGAACTCCCCACGATGACCCAGACAATACCATTAGTAGATTTAAAAACTTATTACATTTTTCTATGATCTCATTAATGTGTTTGTACCAGAGTAGGTAACTATCTAGCCACAAACCCAAGTATTTATAGCAATTTAAGGAAGTCAATGAGCGTTCGTTAACTGTTCCATTAGGCAGAATCGTCTACGTCCTCGACTAAACAGGCATAACTTTGTTTTGTCAGTTGACAGCTGTAAACCTAGATCGTTTAACATTTCCACTATACAATATAACGCATTATTGATCTTTGACTCACAGACTTTTATATCTTTGTCTTTTATATAAATAACAAAGTCATCAGCATATTGAATAATGTTTACGTTGTGTTGTGATAGTAAATGGCAAATTCTATAAGTCGCTACATTGAATAGGAAAGGGGATATTGGGTCTCATGGTGCCAATCCTTTATTTGTGCTTCTTTTAAGTACTTTATTTTCAACTTCAGATTTTACTCATAAATGTCTATTGCTTATAAATGACCATAAATATGTACAGAACTTACTACCAACTTGCAATTCATCTAATATTTTTAAGACACTATTTATGTCAACATTATTATAAGCGTTTTCAATATCTAAAAATCAAGCTAAGGTGGGTATATTTTGTGTAAAACCAATTTGTATATATGTTACCAAGCGAGAATGACAGTTCAAGCAAGATTATGATTTCCTAAATCCAACTATGGCTGGCGAAAATATGCAATTTTTTTCAATGAACCATTCTAGTCGCTTTAGCATCATAATGTGGAAAGTTTTATAAAGACATGACATTAAGGAAATTGGTCTCAGTTTATCATCAGAAGTAGATAGGCTACTATTTTTTGGTATAGGTATAACCAGCACATTACGCCATTGACTTGGTATATTTCCAGACCTGAATACAAGGTTATAAAGCAATAAAAGGAATTTCTTTGCGATATCAGGAAGATTATAGATCATACTATATGTGATCTTGTCATCTCCAGGAGCAGTATCTTTTTTTTTAAGACAACTTTTCAATTCTTCCATTGTAAAATCAGTCTCTAATGAAGGATTTCTAGATATAAACTTAGGACATACGTCGGTTGCCGAATCTGGTGTGAGCGAAAGTAGAAGTTTTTCTTGCTTATCTAATGGAATGAATAATTTTTGTTTACGAATACCTTTCATCCATCGCATGCGCTGCCACATGTTTGATATTGAAATGTTTCCATCTATTGACTCGCAAAAGTTCTGCCAATGAGTACGTTTTGCCTCTACTATAAGTTTACTGGCTTCTTTAGTTTTTGCTTCTAAGTGAGTTAAATTGTTGGGAGTCGGATTATGTCTAAAATTCCTAAGGGCTAACCTTCTTTAAGCAACTACTCTAGACAGGGCTGGGTTCCAATAATTTCGGGATTTGAATTTTGTTTCTGGATCAATGCGTACTTTTATAGTAGGTATACTAGCATCGGCCGCTTTATCAAGTTGAGCTAGTAGAAAATTATACATTTCTTGAATACATGTTTTATCATATGTATCAATCTTTAATAAATCAACGCTAAAAGATTCTTTAATTTTTTTAGTATAGGCTATCCAATCAATTTTCTTAAAATTACGTTTCTGAATGCTATTATATTGTTTTGGGATATTAGTACTTAATTTAATTAATAGGTGATCGCTCCCTAGATTTTCGTTAAGCAACTTTCAAGCGAAGTTAATGGCAATATCGTTTGATACAAAAGAAATATCTGGGGAAGTTTCTTGTAAAAACCCATTGACAAGTTTAAATCTCGTTGGCATTCCATTATTGAGAGGAAAATAACCATATTCTGTCGATGAGTCTCCTAATTGCACCCCTCTTGCATCGGTTTTGTACGACCAATTGCTGTGGTGGCCATTAAAATCACCTGCTATTAATGATTTGTTGGTAAAAAGGAAAATAGCTCCTCCCAGTCTGATGCTTGAGTTCGAACTGATGATGGACAATAGACTGATATAATATTTTGTAAGAACTCACAATTGTATAATTTAACACATACAGTTTCTATGCTTGGGTAAGTTAATCGAATTGTACTTATTACGCTTTGAAGTGAGTTGTGTGTAACGATTGCAACTCCACCATAATAGTCATATCTGTCCCGTCTATAGATACTATAACCTTTAATATTAATATTATGATCAGTGTTTAACCATGTTTCACTTAGTATGGCTATGTGTATATTTTCTTTTTTTCTTTTCTTTTCTTTGTTTTAATTTTTTTTCTTCTTTCCTTTCCTTTTTATTTGTTTCTAAAGGTGTTTTTCCTTTCTCTGAGGCTGATTCTTGATTATTTTCATTATGAACTTGAGCTTCAGTAACAACCTGACTATAACTTCGAGATCCACAGTTTTCCCACACTTGTGTAGGCTGTTCTGTCATCTCTTGATTGATAAAAGTATCTTTAGTATGCATATTTAAGTTTTTGCTCATTTCTATTTGACATTTATCAATAAACATCTGTAGAGCTTTTCTGAAAGTTATATTTTCCTTACTCATAGTTATACTTATTTCTTTTTCTTTGAGATATATAGGGCGTTTTTTATCCAAAACGAAATGTAATCCTTTACAATTGAGGCACCTATATGTTTTTAGATCACAGTTTATGTGTTCTGTACTACCACATTTTGGACATAAGATTTTTTTAAGTCGGACATTCTTTAATAATATGTCCGAATTTCCAGCATCCGGTACATTGTGTTACTGGAAAAGTGTAGTTTTCCATTTTGAAATTATACTCATATGCCGTGACATAAGGACGTAAAATAGTGCCTTGAAAGCATATCCTTACAGTTTCACTTTCGACCCACTTGCTATTTAAATCTAGTCGTTTAAGTCGTCTTACCGCCAAAATCTTGATATCACTTTTCAAAATTGCTACAATATCTTCCTCAGTAAACTCCAAATCTACACCTCTGATCAATCCATAAGAAACCGTGGTTTCAAACATTTTTTGACATTTGTACTCTAATTCTTGAATTTTTTTAAAAATAATCATTTTTTCCGTATCATTATCACTTTGGAAGCAAATCAAAATTTTGAAAGGGGACTTATATTTGATTGTTTCAATATTCTGAATATTCTCACTTCGTAATAATTTAGGTAACGCCATTTGTTTTGGTAATTTTTTAAATGATGTAACACAAACCTCATATTTAGATCCTATTTCTTTCGATGTTGTCTTTTGCCCCTGTCCTGTTGAATTACTTCTTAAGAGTCGTATCGATCGTCTTTTTTCAACTGTCACATAACCATCTTCGCTGTTTGTATCTTCTTCACGTGCTTTTCTCTTCTCCAATCTCACTTCAGGCTTTCGAGTAGTGAACCCAGAGTTCGCCTGTTCCATTTTAGCCACACGGGTTATTCTTCGATCTTCAATTTGCTTTAGTTCTAATTCACATATACGTATGACTTCCAAATCACTTCCAACACTTCTGTCTATCGATTTATCTTTATTACTATCCATATTTAAACATTGAGGGCAAATTTAAAAAAGTCATTAGATTACGAATTGAGCGGTCTATGACGTGTGTGCACTGGACAACAGCTCGCGCAAGACTGATTACAAAATTTAAATGACGTTTTTTGAACTTGAAAAAATGACCAACGTATTGATCTAGATGAAAATGCCATTAGAAATAAAGTATAGTGTAGTAGTTTTATTCAAAATAAAAATTTAAAATATATAATACATAATACGTGCTCTTGAGGCTCTGATTCTACCATAACTTTCATAAATAAATACAGATTATTCTTTTCGCAAATCAAAATGTAAAACATCATTATATATTATGTGGCGACCGGAATGTTCGCGATGTTACACTGGTACGGTACACACTAAATGCCTACTACGACAGCATAAGAGGACCTTAAGTGATCTCGTTCTATGAGCACACTGAAAATGTCAGATTACTTTTTCGAGTAATATTATATTTGACCTTTGATCAAAAGTTATAAAACAAGTCAAATAATATAATATACTCTATATAAATATAACTTGAATGTTAAAAGGTATTGAGGCGGAGAGAAACCAAAATATGTTTGGTGGTGGTATTTATGTGAAAATGTATTTAAATTTTGTTTTATGTGTCCGCGACTGAAATACCTCATAAAAAATTGAAAAATTAAAAAACCCCTAAAGAAAAAGAGCTGAAGATCTCTAAACGGCTGAACAAATTTTCCTGAAATATACCTCCACAGCACTATCGATTAAGACACCTTTCAAACTATTTTTTTAATCAAAATCGGTTCATCCGTTCAGCAGCTATGATGCCACAGACAGACGTACATATACACAGCATAGACAAACAGATACACAGATACACAATACAAACTAATAACGCCTGTCCTGTTTTCGCTGGGGGTTAAAAATACAGTATAATAATGAAATAAATACATAAAAGTTATTCATTAATTATTTCTAATAGTTAAGTATAGTTTCAAAAGCTAGAATAAAGAGAAGCATATAACTAGAAATACTGTCACAATCGAGTGACATATTATTGTACAGGTATCGGTCCTTACGTAAATTGAAAAAACTTATCCCAAGCTTCCTGTATAGAATAAAATAATAATAAGTGCAGAGATACATGCGTCGATGCATTTTTATTTTAAATATTCAAATCATAGTGACGTGCTTCCGATATCTGGGACATAATGTATCTAGTGACCTGTGGTACGAACAGGATATATGTATGTAGACAGGGAAAGGCGATCCCTTGCCGTTCGTGATAATAATATGAATGACAGGAAACTTAACAAATTCGAGCGTGATTTTAAATTTCTACTACTAAAACCTAATCTGAATCGCTTTACACTCCCTGTCTGGACTAAATTTAAAAAGGAAATTTATCGATTTTTTAAGGTTCAGTATAACGATTCATTTAGAATATCGTTCCGTTTTCTGACGCACAGTAGTGCGTCTATAATGTTGGTAGAGGCACGCGTGACGGCGCTCGATGGTAACCAGATTTAGAAATATTCTGGTTAAACCTGAAAACGCGATTATACTATCTTTACCGCAATATTGTAATGAAATATACATATATATACAAATTTATATGCTATCAGGTAAGTTTTAATTTGTTTTTATATTGTATTATTATTATTATTAATATTTAAATTAATTTCTTATTTCAATAGTACCCGATGTGTTTTTTACGGACCTTTGTTATCTATCAATAAGTGATTATATGTCAGTTTCTGAGATACACACATAATCACATATTATGAACACATGCATCAACCCGTAAAAATTGCCTTAATTGTCACGCTTGGCAGGCGGTATCAGATTACCCGCACATTGAACGCTGCTGCCCCTCGCCATTTTAATGATTTCAGGTCTGTTGTGACCAACCTAGCTATACCACCAACAATCAGAAACCATACGATTTTTCTACCATTTCGCATAGTAAGAGATGACAACTAAACTACGAAATGAGGTGAAAGATTCAAGCTAGCAACACAAAAATATTTACTTCATCGTTTGTATGAACCCATTAGTGACGACATAGGTAAATAAATCTATCGTTAAACCAAGTAAATTCAAAAATAAGGAACGCCAAGCCACCATTTTCCAATTTGCCATTTATCCACGAGAGCTGCTAGATTGTGAATATGTACTAGATACTAGTAATAGAGTTATCTTGCAATTACCGGCCAAATTTGCAGAGGAGGTTGATATAAGTAATATAGGCAAATGGTGAAAAAATTTAAATTAAAAAAAATCTCAAACATTCTATTATTGTTATCTCTTAAATTCAAAATATGTGGTAATGCATTATTTTAACTTTCATTCATGAATATCTAAGGTTTACTATTTTATGCACGCACACATTTGTAAAGTCACGTATCGATTATGTGCTCCAACAAGTTGAACATTGGCGCGGGTTTCAGCCGCGCGAAATGATTACCGGCTTGGAACGCGCGCCAAATTGTTCGTTGGAACGCTCAAACGTGGAGCCGGCCCATACATCTGGTGTCGGTTTTTTTACCGCGTATCAATGTAGTTAAGTTTTGTCGCGCGCGCCGGTTGTGACGGTTATTTTCATCATTCTTGTGTTCAATTAAAGTTGGTAAAAAAATTACTTCGCGTACATTATCGAGCAGAGTAATTTTTGTACGCGAAGCAATTTTTACTTACTTTAATATAATGGACTTCCGCAAAGTAACTCCTGATTCTATTAATTATTCATGTGTTCGTTGCAGTCCGAACTATGGATAACTAGAGTTGCCGTAAATTGATAAAAATTATATGGTTCAAAATAACTGTTGTGGAATAGCAAAAGTCGTTTTTATCATAATAAAGCGCTCGGAGAAGATTCATAGAACTACGAAAGCGGCAGCTGTTCGAACACGACCGACATTCATGTTGAACGCTCAACAACTGGAACAGCTGTCGCGCGCGCCTGGCACGCTTAGTTAATATACTTCGGACATTTGGAACGCGTTCCGCGGAACGCATTGGTCGGCGTGGTCATTCATGGAGCGCGCGCCAAGAGCGCGTAATCGATACGCGGCTTAAAGATAACTTGTAGCGCATTTCCTCTGCTTTTTTTTTAATTTACCGTTACATCGCTAAATACCTACGTCCGCTTGCCCGGCCAAACCAACAGCTGACAGTGTTACCGTGACGATATTACGTACGCTTTGTTACCAATGACGTAACAAAAATATTTTAACTATATGATACTATGAAATTGTGCAATATTACAGTGTTTACCGTGTTTGCAAAGACAAGGAATTAACGCACGTGTACTACCAATTGGAGAACAATTTTTGCAGCTATACAAAGGCTGTTAGACTTGGGAAAGTTCACCACTCCGTCACATGGAAGTGCTCGAGGTGGTCATTCAGTAATAAACTGGGCTGTTCAAAACACAGTTATCGAGTCAGACTACAATATTATATAGGGATGATCGAGTTTTTCGAGCGAAACCCCCATACCAATGATGCAGCTCGTGCACAGAGTTTGCCAGTACGTGAGGATACTACTGAATTCTTTTGGATTTCACCCATTTCATTTCTAACGTGTACAAGCACTAAATAATAACGATGGCCCACCTCGAAAACATTTTTGTGAATAGTTAGTGTCATTTTAAGTGATTGCATATTTAAGTAGTAAAACTATGTTAATTCGCACTGCCTGTTATCCTGGCTATTAACCAGTTCGGTTCGGTTTTAAACGCCCTCAATGCTAGACGCTACGCTCACGCCGCCTGAGTAAGCGTTATTTAAATCACGTTAACCTCTCACCGGCTTTCTAGCTCAGCTATCTTTTCTACAACTAATTATTTACATTTATTATCCACCTTTTTCCCTCGCTCTGTAGTCTAAAGTTGTATTTCGAACTGTATTTTGTGTGGGATTAAAAAATATATTTAATTCGTGGAGTGTAGAATTTTTATTTGCACAGCATCCATCTTACACGCCGTTAAAATGTAAAAAAATATTTTATTTATTATGACGTACCTAAATCCGTTTAAACTATGAAGGTAAAATTGAAATCATTTTACCTTCGCAAAAGTTCCGTGCATTGACTCGTACACACACGAGCGCGCTCTGTTGTTACCCATAAATCACATTCAATTTCGGATATTTCAAATAAACCTTATTTACGCGTATTTTTTAAAACTGCAAAAAGTGTATATCAGTATTTATATTTTGAACATAATTATTAAATTTGGCCAGTCTGTATATATTTTAGTTACAGTTTGAAAGAAATAAATAAAAATATGTTAACAGAAGGAAAGGTGTGTATATAAAGGAACCATAATATTAATGAAGATAATTACGTGCGATGTGCATAGACGTAAACCGATTTAGACCGAACAATAATGTTACAGTATGGACCATATTTGTTTGAAGCGCCAATCGCAATAGTATTTGTTACCGTCAGGTGTATGTTTCTGTTCCGCTTGCTCACAATGTATATTATATCCTTTTAGAAATAAGCGGTACCCAGTGCCCCATATTAGAATATAGGCTGCACCATTGGTTTTTCCTTTAATATTCATTTAATTTTTTGAAACAGTTTAAACTAATTTCGGAAAACAAAGGCAGATTTAATATAACATATCCTGTTTTTAGCTCTTAGCTGGAAATGATTTCACACCTTCGACGTCGGTTTGAGGATTTTATATCTAGTAATAAACACAGGTATACCTCAAAACCTAAAAACGTGATTGTACAACTAATGCGTGTTGCCAATGTGACTTATGGACCTGAGACATGGTCCTTCACTGTTGGCCGTATGAGGACGTTCAAGATCGTTTAGCGAGCTATGGAGAGGGCTCTGCTCTAGGTTTCTCTGCATTATAAACTAAGAAATGAGGATACCCGCTGTAGAGCCAGAGTGACTGACATAGCCAGCCCAACGGATTCGTAAGCTGAAGTGGTAATGGGCCGGCCATATAGCTCGAAGGACCGACAACCGATGGGGAATAAAGGTTCTCGAGTAGTAGCCTCATACTGGCAGGCGAAGGGTAAGGCAACCCCTAACTAGATGGAGTGATGACCTGGTAAGATATGCAGGAAGTCGATGGATGCATTTGGCTCAGGACGGTTCTTTGTGGCTTTCTTTGGGGGAGGCCTTTGTTCAGCAGTGGACTTGTGAAAGGCTGTAGTTGCGGAAATGATTACACTGCTCTCTAATGGAGCCCAAAAGACCATTTGAGATATATTCTGACTCGTTTTTTACAACACCCGCAAGATGAAATACAGTTAATCTACTGTGAATTCCTACTAATAATACTCCTTTCTATAAGGATAGCCACGCATCTGGAATTCCTTTATTGTTGCAGTTGTTATTGGGCGGTGGTAGTGTTACGGCCCGCAGCTGCCCCTGCAAAGGACGTCTTGGCTAGGGCCCATAGCAGCTTCCTCGACGGGCAGACGCGGGTCGGGCCCAATGGCCATATGGAAGAATGTCCTATGATAATAAACTATATAAGAGAATGCTAGGAAAATATAGTACGTACCTGTTTCCGACTCTAAGATCGCCCCAAAGCTCGGTCAGGCCGTAAGTGGGTGTAAGGTGAATGGCAAGTAGTGTTTAGTGATGTGTAAGTGTGTGAGACCTAGACCAGCTTAGGTGACCAGCAGCGGCAGAGTTCCAGGCTGCCCCAAAATGCTGCATAGCTCCAGCAGGCTCCACCGCTGTACCATTTCTTTCTTCATTGTCACTATTTCAGTTTATTAGCTTCATGTACATTTAACTAATTTAAGCTCGCCTAATTCCACATTCATCGTAGAATCGAACTTGTGATACCCGATACAGTACGGACAGTAGTTCAAAGTTCGACACGCAATGTCCCGGATTCACCTACCGCCAAATTATAAATAGGGAACTAACGCGATCTATTCATGAGTCACACGGTTCAGCGTTAAACACAACTAAGTTCCTTCGCTCGACATCAAAACACCACGCCGCGATAAGAATTCAAAATACGCCTCGTTGACACGTAAAACTAACAAACCAGCCAACACACAAAAAAGGGCACTTAACGCGAGGGCACAAATATAATGATTTCCAGAAAAGCAACCGGGAGACGCTCTCGAACAAGGAATGCGCGGTTCGAATCCTAGACCGTATATCTACTCCGCGTGCGCGTGCAAAATTCCGCATCTCCCGAGCAAGTTAAATATTGCAAAATTTACATACAGCGAAGTAACACGCACTAAATCTAACCATCTGGACCCTACCGGTCGCTTGAACTTCCACCGCGATAACCGAGATACGCGGATTCACCGCATCGCGGCCATCGAGCTACTCATCTCTTCGCCCACGCGTCGAGCCACTGCAAGCCGCACACGAACGCCCTACCTGGCGGCGTTTACCTCACATATATACCATCGGGTGACGCGGCAGCTCGAACGCGATTGGATGGCGTTCAAAATGACCAATTTTGGGCATAACCATGTAGTCACTTACTATTATGAACCACGTGCTGAGGGGCAAACACTCTTCTTCCATAAATAAATACAGTGATGGCTTTTCTTTCTCTTGCAATACAAAGTTATATGATGTTACTACGGCGTAGTAGGTATGTCTGCTACTACCTGACGGCTCCGTGGCGCGGTGGCTTAGCAATGAGTTACTGCGCTGGAGGCCACGGGTTCGAATCCCGTACGGAACATGTATTTATATGGCCTACAAATAATTGTTCCAGGTCAGGATGTTTGTCCTTGTGCAATTTGTGTTTGTAAACTGCCTCCACGATAAAGGAGAAAATCCTAGTGTGAGGGTAACTTTTTTATGTAAAAACAAAAGAAAGAAAGACCTGGTAATAAGGCGTAGAAATTTACTACGCCCTAGTATACTGTGCTTGAACCTATCATATTATAGCCGACTTCAAAAAAAGTTTACAATTTGACTATATGTTTTTTGTATGAGTGTTATACGATATCTTAGACAACTGTTAACTGAACTAACGTAAATAGGGAATGGGGTTACAGCAACAACACGTTTCTATAATTTCCACTTTATCATTATATCTGCCATGTGGACTACAACAATTTTCAAATCAAAATCATAAAATCATATAGCTAATGAATTTTACAAATATATTCTGGCTGAACATTATTAACATCATCCTTAAAAAAATATCTGAGAAATGAATTATAAATAATTTTTTTTACTAAGAATCTATAGCTAAAACAATGACCGAATTTAGTACGACCGTTTAGTAGCGATGTAAGGATATCCACTACCCATATCATTCCGTAGGTGTCGTAAAAGGCGACAAAAGGAAACAAACCAGTAAATGAGCAGTCTTCTTAATAACAACTAAAAAATAAAATACTGTGGTTGACAACCCAGTTGACAAGCTTGGCAATTATGGCAAATATCCCTCTTATAAGGCGATTTCGGGCAGGTCTATGTTCGAGAGTGGACTTTGATAACTTGTAATGAATATCCACTATGATGAGATTAGTAATTATATACGGCTTTATTTATTAAAATTTATCGTAATTAAAAATATGCTTATTGATACTTTCTCTCTCTCTCTCTCTCTCTTCACTTAAAGACAATAAAAAGAGACAGGTATGGAAACAATTTATATTTTATAATAATCAACCATTATACATATCAGGTTACCTAAATATAAGGAGCTCGTAAAGTGTTTATTACAGTAACCACACGCGAAAAGATAACTAAAGTAAACTTTTAATTAAAACAAATGAATTGAAGGATTTGGCCTCTAATAAGATTATAGAGTTAATCGCTTGTCTGTAACTAAATTAAATGAGGTCTGAAGGAGGGCTATTAGTTCGTAAGTTATTTTCATCTTACAACTAAACATTAGTTATAGGAGTACATTGAGCTATTTTCTATCTTTTAATTTTTACCTCTCTAACATTGAAAACTTTACGCAGTCCGATTTTTTATTTAGAAAATGTACTAAATGAAATAGCAAAAGTTCATCCGCCAATCGCAGTCATAAGGGAACATTTTCCGAATATGGTGCAAACATTGGGGCATCGCAGAAAACTCCTCACCTCCAAACTATACCAAACTAAAACCTCTCAGAATCCTTAAGCCAGCAGTTGAGCGAAAGTATACAGGCTGGAACTTTACTCTTTAGGGAATATTGCATATCCAGTAAGGGGCCAATGAGAAATTTTTATTTATTATAGATCATCATTACAGCTTTTGACGGTGTAGTGGCGATGTAAGAATATCCACTACCCCATATCCTCCCATGGGTATTGTAAGAGGTGACAGACGGAAACTGAACCAGGAGCAGCTGAATAAAAAGAAATTGCGTTTGTCGAACGGCTTGCCAATCTTGGCAGTTATGGATAATAATCCCGCTATGAAGCAATCTATTGGTGAGGCCCATGTTCAGTCGTAGACTTTTGATAGGCCCTAATTGTAATGGTAAAGCTTTTCATATGATGTGTGTTAAATATAATTTCTTTTAATTTATATGGTAGAGCCATGCTTCAGTTATATTAATACGAGAGTATAGTTGTCGCAGGAATTGGTCGGCTCGACCGGGGAAGGACCACGCTCTCACGGAATACTAGCGTAAAATAGCAGCTTAATGCTGCTGTGTTTCGTATGGTGAGTGTAGACAACCGGAGACCTTTTTTTCTGGAACAGAGGCATTCTATCTTAGTCCTCACGGGTGACGACGCATCTGCATTTTGATTCTTTATTGAGGATAAATGTAGATGTCTATGGGTCACAGTAAACTCTTAAAATCAGGTGCACTGTTTGCTCGTTTGTCACCTTTATTATATAAAAAAATATCGTGTATATTGTATCCTACTGTTAAATAATTCTCAGCCGGGGAATAACTAACTTTTATCTAATACTAGCAAACCGCTGATAAATACGTAAACTAATATTAAGCAGAGAACTTCTGGAGTATTTTATCATTATGTGCCGTGTGTTGGATCTGTAATAGTATCAATCATCCATTTCATCCCCGTGGTGGGTAAGAAGCCACTATGGGAAAAGTCAGTAAATTCTTATGGCTTCCGATATATGGCGGTTTAGCCGTCTCGTTTACGTCTGACGTAAAATACCCAGACCAGACCTAGACTAACGGGTAGCGGCGTTAAAGTTGAGAGATGTCGACCCTGCAATCGTCAATCCACATGCTAGGTGCGACGATTAAGGTTAAAGGCAAAACTTCCGTACAACGAAAAGGGCTCATGTCTAGCAGTAAACCTTTCCACAAATGCCATACAACGGTATGTAACTGCTGTACACCATTTATAATTCATAAAGGCAAGAATCAATCATTACATAAAAATGGTTACAAGTAAATAAATAACGTATATGTATATTAAATTATTAGCGTGAAGTATTTTATTTTAATGTTACTGTGTTTCTCTTTATATATTGCATATGTTTTCTGTGTTTCAAATTTTGTGTATTTTCTGTTTTAATTTTAAAAGTGTTATCAATATTACATAGAATTCGTTATTCCTAACTGATAAAAATCCTTAAATTAATTGAAGCTTTTCTTGTATATAAAGTGTGACAGAAAAGCTATGAATAAGCTTAGTGGAGATGATTCTTGTTTTTGCAAGCAGTACAACTGGCAGCTTGCTTCCTTCTCGCTTAAGAAAAGTATATAGAAACAGTTTTGTATTTGTATGCACCGGTCGTTAATTAGCCTTCAGCTCGTACTTTATGAAAAACAGTTATAGTTTAGTTTTGTTACAGCCCCTATAAATAAATTTAATTGAAGAAAAATTATTATCTTCTATACTAATAATAAATCTGTAGAGAGGTCAATTCTGTACATGAAATATATTTCCAAAATAACTATCAGGGGGTGATTAGTGATCGATACTGATGCCAAAAATGCAAACAGTAACATTTTTGTCTGTCTGTCTGTCTGTATGTTCGTTATAGAAACAAAAACTACTCGACGGATTTTAACGAAACTTAGTATAATCATTCTTCATACTCCTGGGCATGTTATAGCATTTTCATTCACGCTTTTCATCACGCTACAATCAATAGGAGCAGAGCAGTGAAGGTAAATGTTGGGTAAACGGGAGAAATTACTCCATTTTTAAGCTTCCATCGCGTGTGCAGCCTTAATGGTTAAAGCTACACAGAAATCATGTATGACGGAAATGTTCTCCTTAAAATTATATAAAAAATATCTTAGGAGAGCATATGTCTATCATTTATGGTTGACTCACAATAACACGTGTAACTCCCGATAGCTTAGCAGTTCGGAGCTTTCTGATTATATTTGTCTACTCTTACGTTTATAACACTCTCACTCATCCCTAATTAAAAAAGTTAACATTATTATCTATTCAATAAAAAAGAATCATGGAAATTTAGTGCCTCAGCTTCTCGAGCCAATGAAAGCTCTCCAGAAAGAGAGATGCGATTAGCAGCCGACAGCGAGACGAGCTACATCACGGGCGTCTCAAAGTTCTTCTCAACGAGAGCTAAGGCTTACCATTGGCCGAGAACAACATGTGTTATCCCGAAAAGCTGAAACTGCTTCACAACGAGAATTGCGGCTCACAGCTGACCGCGAACGGCATACATTATCTCGCGAGTCCGAAACCTACACTGAGAGGGAATTACGTCTCACAGCTGACCGCGAACGGCATACATTATCTCGCGAGTCCAAAACCAACACTGAGAGGTAATTACGGCTCACAGCTGATCGCGAACGGCATGTACTATTCCGTGAGTCCGAAACCTTCACTGAGAGGGAATTACGTCTCACAGCTGATCGCGAACGGCATGTACTATCACGTGAGTCCAAAACCTACACTGAGAGGGAATTACGTCTCACAGCTGATCACGAACGTCATATTTTATCTCGAGAATCTGAAACTTTTACTCAATATGAAGACCGTTTGACAAATATTAGGGTGCACCATAATATTATTCGATCTCTTGAAGATGAACATGAGCATGAACAACGACTAGAGTCGGGACGCGAATATTACAATTATTTGAGACAAGAACGATTAATAAGTTTGTCTAATGAAAGATTAAGAATTGAAAATATTCGGTCTCTTGAAACGGACGAACAGCGAGAGGCCCGTCTTCGATAGATTTCGACATAGTCTTAATGACTTAGATGTACACATAGAAGATCAATCTACAAATCCGTTGGCGTGGTCGGACAAATATAAAAGTGGGTTTGCTTGTAACCTCACAATTGATTTCAGATCATCTTCTGTAATAGGCGATATGAACGTAGTATGTTCTTTTTGTAATGCTTCAAAGTGGAGTAAGGAGTCGGCTGGTTTCTGTTGTTCTGGAGGTAAAATAAATTTGCCTTCGTTCGAAGATCCACCGGAACCTTTGAAGTCACTACTTTTAGGGGAACATGTGCAATCTAAACAGTTCTTAGACAATATTCGCGCTTATAATAGTGCGTTTCAAATGACATTCTTTGGTGCTCAACAAATCTCAGAAGGTCCTTTCATGCCTACTTTTAAGATACAAGGTCAGGTTTACCATTTGATAGGATCCCTTTTGCCTGAAGACCAACCTAAGTTTCTTCAAATATATTTTGTATCCGACTACAACGAACAATCGAATATAAGAAATCAATATTTCCCGAAATTAAATACTGAACATATTTCACAACTTCAGAACATGTTGCATCAGGTTAATTCGTATGTATGCAGTTTTAAATCGGCATTAGATGCTCTTCCTCAAGATGGTGATAACAATTATAAAATTGTTATAAATGCCGATAGGCGTCCAACTCAGAAACACCCTGGGCGTTATAACGTTCCATCCACGAATGAAGTTGCTGTAGTATTTGTCGACCAGGAGTGTGGTAGGCGTGATATCGTTATCCGTTCCAGAGACAATCGTTTGCAACGTATTTACGAAACCCACAGGGCTTACGACAGTTTGCAATATCCTTTGATATACTCGCGAGGGGAAGATGGTTATAATTTCGCTTTATACCAACCTAATCCGCGTACAGGCGCACCTAATTATAATAAAAAGATGTCATGCCTTCAATTTTATTGTTACCACTTGCAAGTGAGAGGGAATAGATTTGTATACTTTCAACGTTTTCGTGGCTTATTCAATCAGTTTATTGTTGACATCGACACGCAAAAATTGAAACCGAAAGATTAGTTTATATACGATCTAATCAAAGGCAGCTGCGCGCTGAAGAATACGTGCACCTCTGCGACGCCATGCAGCAAGATAGTGATACGGTGAATATGGGCCGTTTAGTTATTTTACCCTCTTCTTTTACTGGTGGTCCACGCTACATGCACGAACGTACTCAAGATACTTTTTGTTACGTAAGAAAATATGGACGTCCCGACTTATTTATTACTGTAACTACCAATCCCAAGTGGGATGAAATCACTCGGGAGCTTATTGAGTGTCAAGCACCGCATGACCGCCATGATATTACTGCAAGAGTTTTTCATGATATGAATGATAGATCTACTTACCAAAGATAACATTTTTGGAGATGTATTGTGTTATATGTATAGTGTTGAGTGACAAAAACGAGGCTTACCTCACGCACATATCCTGCTTTGGTTAAAAGATAAGGTTCGACCTAATGATGTAGACAGTTCAATCACTGCTGAAATTCCAGATCCTATTGCAGATCCCGTGTTATACGACATTGTTAAAACTCATATGATACATGGTCCATGTGGGGCATTTAACGGGAATGCACCTTGCATGCAAGACGGTCGTTGCACTAAAAGATATCCAGAAGCATTAGTGGATGAAACTGTAACAGGACATGACGGATACCCATTATAGTTCAAGAGACAATGGTGGTTTTATTGTTGAAAATCGAGTGTCTGGAAAACAGGTTACTTTAGATAATAGGTGGGTCGTTCCGTATTCGCCTGTGATGTCTAGAGCATTTCAAGCACACCTAAATGTTGAAATGTGTAATAGTGTAGAGTCAATAAAATATATTTGTAAGTATATTAACAAGGGCAGTGACCAAGCTATATTTGCGTTGAAAAATAAACATTATGAAGTTACTAGATTTCAGTCAGGCAGATATATCAGCTCTTCAGAAGCTGTGTGGCGGATCTTAAGTTTCAACATTCACGAAAGATATCCACCTGTGACTCATCTGGATGTTCATCTTGAAGGCGGTCAACGTATATATTTCAACGCCGAAAATGTTACAGAACGATTAGAGAACCCTAGACAAACAACTTCATTAGCATTCTTTCGACTTTGCCAAAGTCATGATTTTGCAAAATATCTTTTGTATGAGGAAGTTCCATCGTATTATACCTACGATAAGCAACGAGGTGTCTTTAATCGTAGACGCCGTGGCAGGCCTGTAGATGGCGAGTCAGGTATTTTCAAAGAACATGTTCTTGGTAGAGTGTATACCTTTCATCCTAACAACGCTGAGTGTTTCTATTTGCGATTATTATTACATACAGTGCGAGGACCAACATCATTTATAGATTTGAGAAAAGTAGACGATGTTGTTTATCCAACTTATCATGCAGCTTGCCAAGCGCGTCGTTTGTTTGAAAATGATCAGCATTGGGATGACGCTTTAGCAAAATCCTGTGTTAGTGATAATCCACGACGGTTACGCCATTTATTTGTAACATTACTCACATTTTGTAATTTGTCAGATGCTGTACAATTATGGGAAAAATATAAAGAAAAATTTGCAGAAGACTTTCTTCGGAATATATCTCACAATAATGAAGCAACAACGCAACTAATGATAATTTCCTTGATCTTGCCATAAATCTGTGCTTATTAGCTCTTCAGGAAGACTTAACAACAGTAGGCGGTAAATCACTCTGTGAATATGGTTTGCCAATACCAACCTCAGTCGGAGAGTTTACCAATAGGGAATATTCTGCAGAGATTGGTCACAACTCAATTGAACTGCTGGCAATATTAGAAAACGGTGTCCCAATTATGACTGCAAAACAACGTTCAGTCTATGATCGCATGTGCGAGAATATTCAGAATAATTTGGGAACAATATAGTTTTTAGATGCACCTGGAGGAACTGCGAAAACCATTTTGACTAAATTAATATTAGCTTATGTTCGAAATCAGCGTAAAATTGCTCTTGCCGTGGCTTCATCAGATATAGCTGCAACATTGCTACCAGGAGGTAAAACTGCTCACACTATATTTAAAATACCAATTGATTTAGATCGCACGGAAAGTCCAACCTGTAGTATTTTAAGAAATAGCGACAAAGCTAAGGTATTACGTGAGTGTAATTTAATCATATGGGATGAATGTACGATGGCCCACCGAAAAGGAGTAGAAGCAGTAAACAGAACTTTAAGGGATATAAGACAAAATGTTCGACAGATGGGCGGTATCACGGTTTTATTTTGTGGTGATTTCCGACAAAACTTACCGGTAATACCACGGGGAACCCGAGCTGATGAGGTTAGGGCTTGCCTAAAAAGCTCTTATTTGTGGCGTGATATACAATCGGTACATTTGACTATAAACATGCGAGTGAGAACTGGATATAACCCGGATGATCGTCAATTTTCTGATAAATTATTAAATATTGGAGAAGGTACCTCATATATCCACAACTACATCAAGGAAAACTTATTCTGACGCCTGAGTTATGTTGTATAGTGCAATCCCAACCACATCTTATATCGCCGGTTTACGGTGACGTAACAATTATATTAAATAGGGACAATTTTTGGCTATGCGAAAGATCCATTTTAACTCCTCGCAATGACCAGGCATCTGAGTTTAATAACAAAATACTGTCGAATATACAGGGGGAAAGCAAAGTTTATAGTTCAATAAATAGAATGGTCGATGAACAAGAAGCCACTAATTACCCAATAGAATTTTTAAATTCTTTAAATATACCCGGACTTCCTTCTCATGAAATTTGTTTAAAAATTGGCATTCCGATTATTCTGCTTCGAAATTTAAGACCACCACAACTTTGCAATGGAACTCGGCTAAAAGTAACCCAGTTGCAACAAAATATAATCGAGGCTCAAATTTTAACAGGTTGCGATGCAGGAGAAACCGTCTTTATTCCCAGAATTCCCATAATACCAAATAATTTTCCATTCCAATTTAAAGGAACGCAATTTTCAGTATCATTGTGTTATGCAATGACAATTAATAAGGCTCAAGGGCAGACATTTCGTGTTGCTGGAGTAGATCTCGGTGTCAGTTACTTCTCGCATGGTCAGTTGTACGTCGCTCTTTCCCGGGTTAGCAGTTGTAGAAATCTTTATTTTTACGTGCCGGACGGGTCAACTTTCAACATAGTTTACCCGGAAGATTTGCGCTGAAGTATTTTTGTTCTATAATTACTTAAGCCTCATGTGAACGTGATCTAAACAATATTACCAATATATTAACTTAATAACACACAAGGAGTTACACTCCATCCAAAGCCCAGCGACTCTATAACATATATAGGAATGACGTCTTAGCAAAAGTTGTTTAGCCTGATGGGCATTTCCTGTTGACTTACAAAAATGAAAGATCTAGAACGTCTCGAATCGTCTTGCAAATCACGTTGTTTTCCCGTCCCCGGGCTCTTAGAATTCAACAGCAGACGTTTCAGATCTTCGATTTTGACGACTCCGTTGTCGCTGGCATAAGCAACAGGATCCGCGTACGAAGTCGCGGGCAGAAGCTAGTAATGAATAAAATGATATTATATTTTTAATACTTCTGAATGTCCCATATTTTTATATAAGAGTGAGCAAACGAGCATTCGCCTCACCAGCTCACTCATAAATGATGGGTAATGAGTACTTCCGCCCATGAACATCTGCAACACTAGTAGAATTGCATATGCGTTGCCGGCCTTTTAGAAAATAGTAGGCTGTTTTCTTGAAAGTCTATAAGTCGTATTTCCGGAAAAATTGCCTAGTCTAAATTAGTAGTCGATTCCGCAAGGAAGTTGTGAGAGGAAGAAAACTTCTAGTAAATCGCACAGCGGAGGAACGCCATTCGTATATTTAGTGAATCGTGTATGTAGTGAACTGTCCTTTCCTTTGTTTAAAATAATGACTTGTTATGATTTTATGGTAAAAGACTTTAAACAGGCTCCATCCATCCATCCATTAAAGTCTATTAAATTCCACTACTGAACATAGGGCTCACCTATATCACAATTTTCTCATAGGGGGATTTTACCATAGTTGCAACGATTGGCAAGCTGATTGGAAACTGCACTTTTTTAAAATATTGAGTTGTAATCAGAAAATGGAAACTGCTGCCACCCATCTGCTGTTTTAGTTTCCCACTGTCGCCTGTTACGGTACCTAGGGGACGAGAAAACAGATATATAAAAAAATTGTAGTATGTAACGCTCAATGTTGTCACTGAGTAAAGAAAAGTAGGACAAAACAAAGTAAAAAATATCTAATCTTAATACATTTACATTTTTGATGAAGTTTGAGATAAATAAGTCATAAATGCGCTTCTAAAGGCTCCTTAAACAAAAGCTTTAGAATAGCGTTTTCATTAATTTAAACAATTATTTTGAATTCAGTTGATGAAGTTATAATTAGGATTATAAGCTGAGAGACAGTTGACCAACCGTAAGTTCTTAGAAAACTGAAAACCGAGGTGACGCAAATTTCTCTAATGGCGTCTTCGTACCGGCAATTATCGTTTGTTTTTTTTCTCAAACTGAAGTGACAAATGAACATACAGTCCACCTAATGTTAGGTGGCTACTGCCACACATGAACACCTGCAGCCAACTCTAAATGAAACACTGCCCGGAACTTGTTCCATAATCTTACCGCATGGGGAGTAAAAGATTTTGTGAAAAGTTAGTGTGACAGAGGTTAGTTTTTCTGTTGAACGGAAGTAACGATTATGAGAATCATCCTGATACTGAAATTTGTATTTCAGATATTAAGGAACAAACGAATCGTGTAAAACTGAAAATAATATGCACAGTATTCTGAAATATCTGCAAGAGCCTAGACGTAGCCATTTAAGTTAAAAACGATAAGAGTAAATGTGGTCGTATTTACATAATCCGAAAATGAAGCGTGTACAATTTGTCTTAAGTCTTAAGTCGAAGCCAGCCCAACAATTACCGCCCCATTTCTGTCTTACCCGCCTTGTCTAAGATACTGGAGAGACTGATCAATAACCAGTTAATCGATTTCCTAGAGAAAATGAACTTATTGTCCCCTGGACAATTTGGTTTTAGATCTGGCAGATCCACAGCAGATGCGGTTCACTCTCTTACTGATCATGTGATCAGAAACTTAGACAAGGGTAATAAATGCCTATCGGTCTTCCTCGACTTGGCCAAGGCGTTTGACACGGTTTCCATTCCCATTCTCCTGACTAAGCTGGAGGCAATGGGTGTCAGAGGTACCCAACTATCTCTCTTCCGAAGCTATTTTTCAAACCGTAACCAGGCTGTCATTATCAATGGAAAAGTGAGTTCTGAACTATCCATGAATTACGGTGTCCCCCAGGGAAGCATTCTTGGCCCTACGCTTTTCTTGGTCTACATCAATGACCTCTGCTCTCTCAAAATCCCTGGCTGTAAGTTTATCTCCTTTGCAGACGATACCGCGCTAACTTTCTCAGCCTGCTCCTGGAAAGATACCTTCCAACTTGCCCAATCCGGTTTAGACTTAGTCTCCCTCTGGCTCCTTACAAATCTACTCACTCTCAATTCCAAAAAAACTCAGTATATCACCTTTTCCCTTCACAGCATTCCACTCAATGCATTTGACAATTTTCGCTTAATTGCTCATTCCCATTCTGACCTCCCCTCCTTCTCATGTAACTGTCTACCTCTTACCTCTTCGGATTCCACAAAATATTTAGGTATTATTATAGACAGTAAACTGACCTTCCAGCCCCACATCAACCTCACCGCTTGTAGACTCCGAAAACTCATGTTTGTTTTTAAAAATCTTCGCCAAGTCGCAGATCCGTGTCTGGTCAGATCAGTCTACTTAGCACTTTGTCAGTCACTTATAGTTTACTGTTTAACAACCTGGGGTGGCGCGAGTAAGTCAATACTAATCAAGTTGGAAAGAGCCCAAAGAGCGGTCCTCAAAGTCTGTACGTTTAAGCCCCTGTTATCACCAACCTTCGATCTTTACCAGTATTGTGAGGTTCTTTCCGTGCGCCAACTCTTTATTTTATTAATTGTCCTCAAACAACATAGTAGTTGCAGCTATGATCCCTCTTTACTGTCTTCCCAGAGAAATCACCTGGTAGTACGTTCAACCTCGTTCAAAACCGTGACCTCACAACGATTTTTCTGTTTCTTGGGCCCCTTCCTTTACAATAGACTACAACGTGAGCTCAACATCTTTCCTCTTACAAAACTGTTATGCAAATCTAAAGTCTCTAATTATTTGCAGACTATGAACTATGAGGAGACCGAATCTCTCCTTCATCCTATCAGGTAGGAAATATACTATAAATAAAATATACTATAATATATTCATACCCAACACACCCACTCCGACACAAACACACACACACACACACACACACACACACACCCAACCACACACCCACCCACACACATACGCCATTCACGCGCACACGCACCCTCTTACACACACACACACACACACACACACACACACACACACACACACACACACACACACACACACACACACAAAACATTTCCTTCTTTTCTTTTTTTTCTTTTTTTTTGTTACTAGTTTCATCATATTCTGCACCAATATGACCTACATCCTGTGAGGAGAGACCTGGTGCTCTGAAACACAGGCTTTCAGCCTATCTCAGACGCCAGTCTTTCACAATCTAAATAATTTTGTTCCTTGGTGTTAACCCCAGTTCATAACTATATTAGTTTTTAGATTGTGGAGAAAATAAAGAATTTTTATTATTATATTATTATTATATTATTATAGTATAGACATAAGAAGGTAAAGTAATAGCTACAGCCACGATAGCTCAAAGTCAAATCCATCATAATTACGCTCCCTCACACGTCTCTGACCCACCAGAAAACATCGATTTCCTTAACCTCTTACCAGGTCATCATATCATAGTGGCAAACCGCTCTATATTACCCTTTCCAAAAGTAGGCTGCCACCCGAGGAACTTTCTTCTCCACTATTACTTTACCTTACAGATCCTTTCGACTACGTCGGTGGTTCTACTGCGGATATATTCTTTACAGATTCTATCATGCAGAAAAACTTCTAGCGTAATCCTCTATAACGCGCTCAACGGCATGCAACATCTTCACACGGCCAGGAGTGAAGTAACAGGTCTTAGTTTCATATTTTATCCCTGGCAACACGCATTGGTTAATACACTTATTTCGTTTTAAAATTTCGTCTTAACATATACGAGTAATATGATGAAAGCATGAGCTTCCACGGTCGTAGTTGTTGAAACAAGTTATTAAAGACCTTTTTGTAATTGGAATTCTCTTTTAATCCTCATTACGAAAAGAATTCACTAAAACAGTAATTAGTCTATTATATGTCTAATATAAATAGTTATTTACTTTACTTACAAAAATTTTTAAATCGACTATCCTTGAGGATGTTTTTAAATTTATTTATACGTGGCAAAATTAACAAACTTATTCCATATTTATTTATGGTTTCCCCGTATATTGTACGTCATATAAATTTGGATTAATACTTCTTTAGTCAAAATATATTAAGTATGACCAGAATAAAAATATTATACTTAGACATCTTTTCTATGTCCTGAGTTAAATCTGTTACAACTTAGAGAACTAAAAACATAAACTTTAAGAGTGATTAAATACCGACAAGTCAATTAGTTTCACGACGTTCACATTGCTCCTTAAAAGCTAAATTAGAAAAGGCCAACGCTATATTATCTTAAAAATGATGGATGTTATACGTCGGAATGTTGTCTGTTTAAAATAATTAATTAACGGTATAGTGTATTTTTTTTTTCAAACTATTATAATTTAATACTTGCTCTCTCATTTGATGATTAGGGCAATCAAGATAAAATGCACTAACTTTTTTTTTATTATTCTAAGCCAGCGCTTAACTACTATCCCAATGGTAAGTGGTGATGTTGCCTAAGATGGTGAAGCGCACTGATGATGACAAAAGACTTAGCTCAACTAAAACCTATTCACTCTTGTCTTGAAGATATCATCTACATTCGATGGAAATCAGTTACTGGCAAATTATTCCACTTCTTTGCTGCATATAAGCAATGCGTGGTATACAACAACGAAAGGTTGAAGACCAGTCATGCGTCTGGTGGTACGGTAATGGAACAGAGACGGAACTTTTTTTATAAGAGAGAGGCAAACGAGCATACGGCTCACTTGATGGTAAGTGACTACCGCCGCTCATAAACAACTGCAACACCAGGGGAATTATATTGTATCCGGCCTTTTAAAAAGGAATAAGCTCTTTTCTTGAAGGCCCCTATGTCTTATCGGTCCGGAAAAATTTCCAGTGGTAAACTATTCCACAGAGAGGTCGTATGCGGAAGAAAATTCTTAGTAAAACGTATAGTTGTAGAACGCCAAATACCCAGATAGTGTGGATGATATCGGACCTTTTGCGTTCATGAAATTTGGCGCCTGGGTTTAATCCGCACAATTCCTCAGAGCACGCCCCATGTTAGATGCGAAAGAAAATGCAAACGATTCGAGCCGCTCTGCATTAGATGCAGTCAAGAGAAAGGAACTGGCACTGGGGAGCCCCAGCCCCGAGATGGGAACAGTATTCCATGTGAGTCCGAACCTGCGCCTTGTAAAGTTGCAGGCGGTGTGCCGGCATGAAATACTGTCCCGCTCTGCTGAGCATGGCAAGCTTTTTAGAAGCCAATTTGGCCTTCCTTTCCAAGTGACCACGAAACTTGTCACTTCACTCAACATTTCGACGCCAAGGATTCTGATACTGGCTGAGGCAACAAGGGGAGTGCCTTGAAATTGAGTTCGTAAACTTGTGTCTTCAGAGGATTAAACTAGACTAAATTTAGGCGCTCCCTATCCGAGACTTTCTTCAGCAAAGACTCGACTTCAGATACAAGTTTGTTCCGGTTTTCCTGAGAAGTACGCCTATGAACACGAAAACTCGCCGACGTTTTCCCGAGAAATATTGTCGCGACCGGTGCATAGAGCATCACCAGTGTTGTCCACGGCATGGAAATGAATATTACCCATATATATATATATATATATATTACCTATGGCGTGATTGCCTTAATTAGTACCCTTATTTGCGTTTTGTTTTATTTAGTAACTCTCTTTCTTTTCTTCTCGTTTAATAACTCCGGAAGAATGAATATTCACTAGAGCAGTTCGAAGACAGGGCTCAAAAAGGTTAACAACATTAATCTCATCCCTATTCCACTTTTATCAGGTTCACGTCAGTCAATTCCTTATTACTTAATCTTTTCCCGCTTCGAAAAGGCTCACAATATTTAAAAACAAGATACAAGGGCTTCCCTCTCCCACATTTTAAAAAAATGTGGGGGCAAACGGCTCCACACACGCCGTGTGCGGTGAATGCCAACCAACCAATACGATGCCCCGAAGAAGACGTTAAGTTGAAAACTAGACCGGAGCCCACAGCAAAATAACTGGCGTATCAGTAAAAGAGGACTTGGCCCCTTGGTAGTGCGTAAACACAGACATTGACCGAAGTAAATGCGTGTCAACCCCATACAGATCCAGCCACAGTGAATGCAATACGTTGAACAATAAGCACACTGGCGATAAATACCCTCCGTGAGCGCCAACAGCTGCCAGACCGCCGTTTCCGCAAACGATAGTGAAGAAAGTTTAAGGCATCATCACCAATTGTATAATCAGCACGTCTACTAGCCACAGAGCGCGTGTCATAAGTCTAACGCTCACCTCAAGGGAATGGGGTCGCACGTTGCTCGGCTTTCACCCGCAGCCTTGAGAGCCTCCTCAGATTCTCCCTCCAGCTACCACCCGCATGAATGCGACACATATGCTCATTATAAGAACCGCGACGTGCTTTCGTGAACGGACGCACATCACATAGTAATAATTCGCCACCAGAAAGGGTTTGTGGCACTAACTTTGAGTATATGCATTTTTTGATCATGTTTGTCTCACACACCAACAAGTAGCCTTCAGGCATTCAAAGGTGGGAAATTAACAGAGATATATTATTATGTTTGTGCCGGACGGGCATAACTCTCCGGAGTAAATGTTGTCGAAGATACTCCGCGAGTCGCTCACGTCCTACACCTATAGGTTCCGGAGGATACTTCTAATGCCGTCTCTGTATGTGCTGCTGCAAAACTGTGGACTAAGGTTCAAAATTAAAATGCACGATTTATAAATACAAATAGCAAGGTCGGTCACTATATATTTCAAAGGATTTCTTTAAATTGTGCAGTAGTATCAAAATATTTATTGGTAGTAGCTGGTTTTCTAACACTACTGATTAGCAGCTATTAATCAACTAAAAACTAGTTGATTTTATCACTTGTGTAACTGCGAATATCAGTTACCACTTTTTTCGGCTAGCTAACATTTTTTCACTATATGTAACTGCGAATTTTTAGTTACCACTTTTTTCGGCTAGCAAACACTTTTTTCATTATATGTAACTGAGAATTTCAGTTACCACTTTTTTCGGCTAGCTAACACTTTCACTATTCACTATATAATGTGACTACACTTCAGCTGCTACCGGATACTACTGTTTGTCATTGGTAGCTTTTCATACTACAACGTTACTGGGTCCCGCGCCCATAAGGTAAACTTCGGCTATACTTTATAGTGAGCCGCTTGCCATTTTCCGTTTTGCCTCTTTATTTTATAACATTTTCACTATGGAATTCGCATAAATTACAATATTTTCTATACAAGACTAATTTTACAATAACATGCTATACATCATTAAATCGGGATTTTGGTCCTTAATCAGTATATCATAAAGGTTATTCAATAGATTAACATTTAAAAACGTTATTAAACGAAATGTTCCAAATTTTCATAATAAATGGGTACATTAACTCTTTGATTTTTCTATAACTATCAAATGCGTTTAATTCTTTATTATTTCTTTACTTTCGTAATCTATATACCATATGCTAACTAAATGTGATATTTACAACTCTTTTAGAACACAAAATTATTCTCATTATTTTTAGTATAAGCTATTGCGCAGTTAATTAAACTTCCAGAAAGTTCTACGATACGACGCGCTGTGATTGGTCGATTTTTTCTTAAACAATTAAAGTTTTTTATATTAACTATTATCAAAACGACATTTTATACAAATATATTAAGAGTTATAAACATGCTGTAAAACTATATTAACAAACTATTTACTCGATTTCGTTGGTAATTTCACTTTTTATACAAAACAATATTCTTTCATCACTTTGTTTCGTAAAGTTATTAGGCCGTCGCGAACAATGTTGTTATATAAAACGTCATGGAGGTCAAACAATCTCCAACCCAATAATGAAGGTACCCGATTTCGGCAAAACTACTTAAGTTGTGAATCAAACCGAGACGCAGAGGGAGCCGTTGAGAATAGCCACCCACCAAACAATCATAGCATCCCTGGTATGCCGAAAAACGGAACAAGCATCAATACGGCTATCGTCTGCTAACACCATTTCAAGGTCCCAAGGTTCCCCATACAATCCAACCAACAACCAGAACCACAAGATGAGTCTAATCAGGCGCAGCACACCCGCAGATCCATCACAAGACGCAATACTGCAAGTAGCAGTAAACATAAATGCAACTATCATAAGGATGGCGCTCCCTCACAACACACCCACATGATCCCTATCGACTTTGGTAACAAAATTGATACTGCCGTTAACTAAAAATCCACGTATCATAGTTCATAGCGCTATTGCACTAAGTTATGGAGTTGAGTATGCTTTCTGCACTTAAAAGTTCTATCAAACACACTCACCCCAATCCAAAAGATAGCCGACGTATATATCCACGGGCAAGTCGTATTGCTATAACAAACTTGCTTACCACTGGCGCTAAGATGACACGTCTAGGATACATCGGTTAGCGAGTCCAAGTTTACCTCGATCTCGGACGCTGTGAAACAATCTACACGCCATTACAATAATCCTTTTCAAGTCATATTTCTATTAATATAATGCTTTTACAAATTTGAGACCGTTCACATATTTGCTTTATTTCATAGACCTTACTATTATGTATTTTACATATGGGATTTCCCATCATAACTCTGCTATCATAATGCTTATGCATCATAAAGATCTTCTATACTAATGAGTTTGTTCCATAGAACTTACTATCATAAGTCCCTAATATAGGACTTTACATTGTGCAACGGTTCTATTAGCAGTCAGTCACCCAACCGCCCCATATATATGTACAACCTTGGGTGTGCGTCTCTGGCAACTCCCTGCATAAGCATTCATTACTTGAACACCCTCCAGTAATATAATTAATAGAATCAGGCATTACTTTGCGGAAATCCATTATATAAAAGCTTTTACAAAAATTTACTTCGCAAATATCCGCGTTATAAAATAAAATGATGTGTCTTACCTAGTATGAAGAAGCACCTCCCGCCCTCCCTCAATTGCGTGCACTATCCCCGTCACCACTAATCCCAGCACCGCTACTCCCAACACCACTACAATAGGCAAGACACACCACTGACGATAATACGACACGTGTTTCGCCTCTACACGGGGCATCCTCAGGTGATATAGACTACGGTGGCTAACCGCTAAGTGAGCGGCGAGCCAAAACAAGTGCCTTTTATACAGACCGATGATGCAACCGCTCTCTACCTAAGGAGCGAGCGACTGCGTCATGCGTTTCGGCATTCGTCACAAACAAGTTTGGTGAACAAAAACAATCACCGTGAGGGTGACAAACGATCGTCGTCGAATCGTTTGTCACCCTCACGGTGATTGTTCACCTCCGGAGGATCACCTGAGGATGCCCCGTGTAGAGGCGAAACACGTGTCGTATTATCGTCAGTGGTGTGTCTTGCCTAGTGTAGTGGTGTTGGGAGTAGCGGTGCTGGGATTAGTGGTGACGGGGATAGTGCACGCAATTGAGGGAGGGCGGGAGGTGCTTCTTCATACTAGGTAAGACACATCATTTTATTTTATAACGCGGATATTTGCGAAGTAAATTTTTGTAAAAGCTTTTACCCTCCAGTAATACAAAAACACCCTCATTATTTAACAAATGTTATTGATCTTTATTATTGTAATAAAATCGACTTGTAATTCTATTACTTAATATATTTTAAGCAGTTTTAATAAATTTAAAAGTTTTTAAAGACAATATGAAGCCTTTACTATACTATCATACTTGTTCACACATGTTCGGAATAAATGTATTTGAGCTTTATGCTTATAAACACATTATAATTGTTCAAAATATTATATCTATGTCATTTTAAACGTCTTTATATTGAATTTAATTACTATTTATTAATAATAATAATAAAACGTCCTCACAATATGCAGAAGAAACAGCGTTGGTGATAGCACGCAGCCTTGTGGAACACTAACATTAATGCCTTGTAATCGTAGCATGCATCGTCTACAACGACCTTGATGCTCCGATCTGCAAGAAAGCTGGTGATCCATTTGCACATTTTTTTATAGGATAGGGTGAAAAACGAGCACAAAGTTCACCTGATGGTAAATGGTTGCTGTAACCATCAGACATGTACATTTATCCTCAATAAAGAATCAAAATGCAGATGCGTCGTCACCCGTGAGAACTAAGATGTAATGCCTCTTTTACAGTAAAATGGGTCTCCGGTTCTCTACACTCGATATTCGAAACACAGCAGTGTCAAGCTGCCATTTTACGCTGGTATTCTGTGAGAGCGTGGTCCTTCCCCGCTCGAGCCGACCCATTCGTGCTACGACTATACTACTAATATAGCTGCAGCATGACTCTACCACGTAAACTTGTTTTATAGAATAGTAATAGATACTTATTGCGCTACTATTCAAAAGAGCCACGATAGCTCACGGACTAAGCGCTCGCCGCAAATTTCACAGTACGCAAGTAGACCGGATTGGATCCCCGCCGGAACCAATGAAATTACTAATTCCATTTTTGAAACTTCTGATTTATCACATGCTTTTCGATAACGGAAACCTGCATGTCTGAGAAAAAAATCGAATGGGCCAGCGAAGCGAACTTTCTTACCTTAAAATCCTTCTCAGAAATGAGGAAAGACTTTTGTACAGACGTGGGACGAATATAGGCTGTAACCTAAACTTTTAACTTCAAAACATTTGACGTGGTAGAGCCTCGCATATTGCCAGGAAATAAGATCAATATAATATTTACTAGCTGTTCCCCGCGACTTCACCCGCGTGTAATTTAGAGTTTTAATTATGTTGCGCGGAACCCTAATTTTTTTCTCAAATATAAGTAGTCTAAGTTACTCCTTATAACATCAGCTATCTGCCAGTGAAAGTGCCGTCGAAATCGGTCTAGCTATGTCAGAGATTAGCCGGAACAAACAGACAGACAGACAAAATTTTTAAAAATTGTGTTTTTGTTATAAGTATCGTATATACTTTCATAATATGCATTTAGTAAAAATCTGTAATTTTAACATTAAAAACAGACACTTCAATTTTATTTATTTGTATAGATTAGTATAATACTTGATCTGCCAACATTTTCCAATTGCTTCACCCTCTCAGAAATGATGGAGACCTGTGTCCAGCAGTAGGACGTACATTGTCTGTACAGTTTTATTTAGATTAAGTTATCAAAATTATAGCATACGCCAGCCAAAATACACCATCATTAATATGATCAAAATTTATTAGACTTAAAAAGTAGGTTATATTCGATGTGTTTTAATGTATGTTCAATTATTTCCAGATGTGACTGAACAAATTTAAATTACTTTTGTATTAAATAGGCTAAATATATATATATATATATATATATATATATATATATATATATACCGTAAACGTGGCTCAATTTTAATTTAAAGATAAATCCCTCCCCCCCCCCTCCCCACTATGATAAAGCTTTTTTGTTTTTAAAAAATTTTCTGCAATAATAATTCAAAGTAAGAAAGTAAGAACTGTGTAGTAATTTCTTGCTCATTATAATACGAACTACGAGTACGAGATAGCCATGTTCCTAACATCACTTTAGTAACTATTAGCATATTGAGTATAGCATCAAGAACTCAGTGAAAGTTTACAATTTGCTTGAAGATAAGCAAATGCCATAAGAAGGAGCGATTCTTTTTAGTGTGGCCGAGCAGTTTCATGTACGGTGTCGAGACCATACTTTGTGACTGGAGGAGGCCTATATTCAGTAGTGGACTTGTATTGTGCTGTTATTATAGCGATCGAGAGTAAGTCTAAAATGAATATTGTATTTTTCATTTCGCTAAAGGTCATGTAGCGTATGTTACAATTAGTGAAAAAACCCATCATGATATATATGAAATCTGAATTTAGAATCATTAAACAATATTCGACAATAAGTCAACGTTTAGTCTTTATTTTTTTTAACGGCTTGGTTAAGGAAAAAAACGATAGATTAGATAAAACGAAAATAACATGAACAAGACACGAAGAGCCGTAGGTGTTCAAGGGGAAAGTGCCCGCTGTAAATTTCACAATACGCGAACAACCCGAGTTTGATCCGCGCCGGCACCAATTAAATTGTTAATTGTGATTAGTGAAAGACTGTTTTTGTAAATCACCTCATCTTTTGACATTCGCTTCAAGTCAATACCTGACGTGTAGAAATAATGTGATAGAGGTCAATAATAAAAAAAATGGTAAATCGGAAATAAAACTGCTAGTACTAAACATAAAGTGAAAATGATAAAAAATAGACTTATTTATGTATTAACAGAAACAAATTATTGGGCAGTAATATACTATAAAATCTACATACATACATATATGTATACATACATATCGATAAATATATTTATAACATAAGTGTTTAAATAGACAAACAACAAAAGTAATCAAATGAATACTGTTGTAATAATTTTGTAATCAATGTATAGTTACTGTTAATAGAACGAGGGTTCGTGATTAGGAAAAAGTTAAATTTTACTTGAGAGCAAAAGCCAAACAAGAATTCCGATCATGATTATCTTCCAGTATTATTAACTTTTTATTTTGTGAATAGTTGAAAGTCTGATTTTATTTTCAAGGAGCGCAAATTCTATATCAATATTGCACAATTAATTAATTTATATCTGTGTATAATACTTTTACCTTCATTGTAACTTTTGTTCGTTGCATAAGTGGGTTGCAAGGTGGAAAATCTTTGAGTACGCCTTTATACCTTTTGTGTACAAGAACCCTAATAATTGACTTGCCCGCATTGCGGGTTCTTTATTATTGTGTATCGTCAAGTTAACAAAACATTAATTATCTAACCACAATCAAGAATAATAGTAACATTGCACTGGCAACACTGAATTTATTTCAGTAGATAATTTATGTTATATATCACCTTGAGCGCAAATAAAGCTTGGGTGACATTCCTACACGACAACTGCATTATGTCGCATTTGCTGTAAGTGAGACTGACACGTAACACGAGGAGATATTGTATGTAGCTGATGTCTACTTTAGAAATAGTATAAGAATTCTTCTATTTCCTTATTTTATGAGTATTTTTTTACATTAGAGATACAAGGAAGAGTCTCATTATTTCAAATCATTGTTTTTTGCTCTTATATATTACACTAGTTCTGAAAAACCCTCCGTTGTAGAAAAAACCGGAACAAAAAACTCAGTGGTGCTTTTTTAAGTAAAGAATTTGCAATTAAATAGGCTTTCAGGGTTCGTTCTCAACCATTTATTTAATTAATAATATAATAACTATTTTCATATACGAAGAGAAGATAAGTTAAGATAAGATAAGTTACACTGGGATGACTGGATGATTATCTTAAGTCTGTAAACAGAGTGAGGTCATAGATAATGCTCCAATCCGGTAACTTGCTCTATTGTAACGTGCACGTATGTTTACGTAGCAGTATCACGCTGCAGCTATATTATGGTTGTAGCACGAGTGGGTTCGCTAGACCGTTGAATGATCACGCTCTCAGGTAGACTGTGTACTCGTTTGGAAGGAAACTTGCTGTTGTAGTAAGTTAATGGCAAGCGCATCATTGGGTAGCCTCTAATGGATGGAGGTATGACCGCATGAAACACGTAGGTAGTCAATAAATACGGACGGCGTATATGCAGAAAGTGTGACCTAAACTTAACCATCCATCCATTAATATATTACAGCCTATAAAAGTCCACTGCTGAACATAGGTTTCTCACAAAGATTGTCTCATAGGAAAAATGTTGCGATAGATGCCACGTTTAGCAGGCGGGTTCTAAACCGCAGTTCTTTTATTTTCTGTTGTAATCAATAAGATGCCGCTGGCCATCTTCTGTTTTAGTTTCCTTCTATCGCCTCTTACAACACGCACGGGACGATATGTTGTAGTGGATATTCTTACACCGCTCCTACACTAAGCGTAACACGAAACATTATTTATAAGTGATGTTTACTTTATTATTCTAATATTTCCTTATTTTACGACTGCTTTTGTAAAAAAAAAGAGGTACAAAGAATAGAACGTAATAATTTTTATTTTTTACTTTTAAGTATTCCATTAGTTCTGAAAAAATCTTATGTTCTAAAAAGAACCAGAAAAAATATCAGAGTGAAATTTTACAACTATTAATTGTAACAATGATTGTTTCTTAAAAACAACTTAAAAATAATCACTTAATTCTCAGACTTTCTTATAAATTACATATTCATTTATATTACAATAACAATTTTATAAAAGGAAAAGATATCACCATGTCATGCCTGTCAGATTTTTGTCGGTTTGACCTGTATATCTGTATGAATGTATGAATTTAATGCAATTTTTTATTTCAGTGTTCATCCGCTTGCAGGTGTCTGACTAATCTGTATAATATTAAGAACTGATGACAATACAATTATTTCATAATAATTACCTATACTAGTATTCTAATTTGAGTTAACGGTCGGCCACTGTAGAGTCTACTTCAGCTGAGGATACGTCGTGTCAAGGCAAAACACGTGTCGTATTATCGACAGCGGTGTGTCTTGCCAGGTTTAGTGGTATTTGGAGTAGTGGTGCTTGGATAAGTGGTGACGGGGATAGTGCACGCAATTGAGGGAGGGTAAAAGCTACTCTTCAAACTAGGTTTTTTTTATAGGATAATGGTGACAAGCGAGCACATAGTCCACCTGATAGTAAGTGGTTGCTGTGGCTCATAGACCTATCCTCTTTTGCGAATCAAAATAAATATGCGTTGTCTGACGTGAGGGCTAAGATGGAATGCCTCTTTTCCAGTAAGAAGGGTCTCCGGTTATCTACACTCACCATACGAAACACAGCAGCGTTAAGCTTCTATTTTACGCTGGTATTCCGTGAGAGTGCGGTCTTTCTCCTGTCGAGCCGACCCATTCGTGCTACAACTTTACAAATAATATAGCTGCAGCATGGCTCTACCATACTTAGTAAAAACATATTATTTTATTTTATTACACGGATCTTAGCTACTAGATTTTTAACATATTTATCCTAGTGTTCTCATCAGGATCATCACACCCAATGCACAATTCGTGTTTTATTAAACTCTTATTAACTCCAATATTATGCCTACTGTTATTATGGTTAGTTCTTTTTTCACGCAGCAACGGGTCACGGATCTACATAATTTTTGTTAGAGTTAGTTTATGGGCCGGAGACACATCACAACATAGACTTTTTGCCTTAAAAATGCATGGTTAGAATAAGAAGAATAAGAAGAAATAAGATTATTAAATCAAATCCCGTGGTGTGCATGTGTATGTGCGTGTGTTTACTATATCTATAAGTAGATAGGTACATAATACTATTGTCGTTCATGCTAAAAATTTGTACTAAGCCAAGTAATAATTAATTTCCGCCTGTGATACAAATACAAGGAATAACAGAAATGTCGCGCACAGGCGACAAGGCACGCATCAGTGAATCGTTTAAATTAATTAATAATAGAGTTATATCAATACATATCTAACAAAATTAACAAAAAACGACAAGTAGACGATTTCGGTTTACTCACACAGAAATGAAGGGAAATAATTATCCGTGTGAGAAAATATCGCTTTAAAACAGTGTGAATGTTGAATACGTTACGAAATGTTGCATAATATTGTTGTTTGTTACTTTAAAAAATAAAATACTATTAAATTCCATTAAGTTGGAAACATATATACATAATCCGAAAGGCCTTTGATTTTAAATATCAAAAAATAAATATATTTTATAAGAAAATAAAAATAAATATAGGTACCTAATAGTTGCGTGATCGAAGCCATCTCCCAAGGCAGTTTATTCTTCTAAACTTAGATAACGTTCAAGTAATAATATATTAAGACTTCAAATTAATAACCTACCTTTTCAGGGATCCGTACCCAAAGGGTAACCAACGGGACCATATTACTAAGCCTCCGCTCTCCTTCCGTATGTCTGCCAGCGGGTTGTATCTCATGATCCGTAACAGGTAGACAGTTTAAATTTTCACAGAATGTAAATATCTGTTGCCGCTATACCAAAAAGCTGCAGTGTAGCTCTACGACGTAAAAACTTCATGCGCGAGTCTAACTCGCTCTTGGCTGGTTTTATATAACTAGCGCTTAGAGGTAGTATATCGAAGAAATATATATAGAATTCTTTTATTCTTTGTAATTTTAGAAATCGGTTTTTATTTTATTTTTTTTCTTAGGAATGAGAGGAGGCCTGTGTACAGCTCAGCAGTGGGACGTATATAGGCTGTAACTTTAACTTTATGACTGAAAATCGAACCTATTGAATTCGCAATGCAGAGATTTTATAACCGTTGTACTCGTACATTTTTGATGATTTTGACTATACGCGCAAACAGAGAGATAATCTCATTCATCATCATAACAGCATTATATTCATGGCTGATTTAAGGCGTATGCAAATAGATCAGAGATAAAAAGCCTATTACTTTTACTGCTACCGCAATGTACGCGTCACGCACACGTGTTTCTTTTTTATAAAACTGAAGTAAGAAGTTACAGTAGTTACAGTCCTATAGTTCACCTGACAGTAAGTGTCTACTGCAGTTCATGAACACCCGCAGCTGCTTTCTAACAAACGAAGCTACAGATGTTGTCACTTCTGACGACTAAAAAATGTAAAAATTTTAATTTTAAAATTATTATTCAACAGCTGAAGCTAGCCTAATTATGACATCGGAACGGACGTTAAACACTCCCCCTCCCCCCATTGGGTGCGGTTGGGTGCACCGGAATGTCATGAACTCGAAAATAAGTTAAAGTAAACTCAAAAAATTCTTAAAATTAATTAAATTAAATATCGAGTATTCGTATAAACATAAGAAATCTTTCTATAATATAAAAATGAATCGCTGAATGTGTTGCTAAGCACAAATCTCGAGAGTAGCTCAACCGATTTCGCTAATTCTTTTTTTATAATATTTCTTAAAGTACGAAGATGGTTCTTACGGAGTGAAAAATTTAAAAAATTGCCTGAAAAATTCTAAACTAAACACTTTTCTATATTCCCATACAAAAGATTCGTAATAATACTTAAAAGTCAATTTGAACTTTAATACCATACCATAAAGTTTAAGTATTAGTGGAGGGGTTCCGGGAAGGCAAATCAATTGAGCGACGCTAGTATCGTATAAATATTAACGTCAATATTTGTCAATATTTATAAGGTTCCGCGCAAAAAATTGATATCCATGAAATCGTAGTTAATTCCACGCAGGCGAAATCGCGGGGCACAGCTAGTAATTATATAAAATTACTATTACTATTTAAATATTGGCCTATGTATATGTGTAATGTGTAATGGCATGGTCATTTTCGTTATGACGTGTCACGTGAAAACTGCCTCGTTGGTCTAATGATCATTAGCGCTACTGCTGATCATGCGGTCCCGTTCGAATTTTAAGTCTGGCCAAAATCAGTAACTGAGTATTTCTGTTCAGAAATTCTCAGTAGCAGCCTGGAGTTACGAAGTTGGTAATAGGCTCCAATGGTGTGAGATATCCGTCCCATTGGACTAAGAGAGTGCACCTGTACACATAAACAATTGTGCCCTATAATTCTGTTCTGCGCATATGGCTCCGTTGACACTGGCCGCTATGACCGAAATTTGGTCTGGAGGACATTTATGGTAATTTAAATAAAATATTTGTTTCGTTTGAATTAAGAACACTGTTTAAAGCTTGAATAAATTAGTATTTAAAAGCGCAGAAACTATTCGTTCTAAATACTGTTAGCAAGTCACGAAATAAAATCACGAAACTAACGTTGCTAGTGTATTTTAGTAATTATACGATTAACATTCGCAGAGTCGCGTAATCCAATTAACTTTATTACATTAGAGCGTATTAAGAATGTTATGGTAGCCCGAAATTCTGTCTCACAAAATATACATAGTATCAATTGATTATTATTATTATCATATTATTGACACTGTTCTCATTAAGACGTAAAAACAAATTGAACTGTCCGATGGAGAGTTTAATAATTAGGTTAAAATAAATCTAATGTAAAGGGAAAATAATTATACGCCTCTGTCTGTGATTACATTACATTGAAAAATGTTGCGATAGATGCCACTTTTAGCAGCGGGGTTGTCAACCGCAGTTCTTTTATTATTTTTTGTTGTAATCAATAAGATGCCGCTGGCCATCTTCTGTTTTAGTTTCCTTCTATCGCCTCTTATAACACGCACGGGGTGATATGTTGTAGTGGATATTCTTACACCGCTCCTACACTAAGCGTAACACGAAACATTATTTATAACTGATGTCTACTTTATTATTCTAATATTTCCTTATTTTACGACTGCTTTTGTAAAAAAAGAGGTACAAAGAATAGAACGGAATAATTTTTATATTTTACTTTTAAGTATTCCATTAGTTCTGAAAAAATCTTCTGTTCTAAAAAGAACCAGAAAAAAATATCAGAGTGAAATTTTACAACTTGTTCGCGACGGTTTAAAGACTAAGCGAAAAGTGATGAAAGAATATTAAATTGTTTAAAAAGTGAAATTAATAACAAAATCAAGCGAATTGTGTATTAATATAGGTTTACAATGTGTTTACAATTCTTAATATACTTGAATAGCATGTCGTTTTTAATAATAGTTAATATAAACAACTTTAATCATTTAATAAAATTTCGACCAATCACAGCGCAGCATATCGTGGAACTTTCTAGAAGTTAATTAACTGCGCAATAGTTTATATGAAAATAATGAGAATATTTTTGTGTTCTGAAAGAATTGTAAATATGATATTTAGTTAGCATATGGTGTATAGATTGCAATAGTAAAGAGATAATTTATGTAAATAAACGCATTTGATAAATATAGTAAAATTAAAGATTTAATGTGCACATTTGTTATGTAAATTTGGTACATTTTGATTAATAACTTTTTTGAATGTAAATATATTAAGTAACCCTTATCACATAATGATAAAGGACCAAAATGCCTATTTTATAGTGTATAGCGTGTTAGTGTAAAAATTAGCATTATATAGAAAAATTGCGATTTGTGCAAATTACATAATGAAAATGTTTAATAATAAAAAGGCAAAACCGGAAAATGGCAAGCGGCTCTATAGGGCTATAGAGTATAGCCGAAGTCTACCTTATGGGGGCAAATCACAGTAACATTGTAGTAGGAAGAACTACCAGTAACAAGCAGTAGTATCCGGTAGTAGCTGAAGTGACTAGTAGCAGAACACAGTGAAAAGTTATAGTGAAATAGAAAAAGTTTAGCTAGCCGAAAAAGGTCGTAACTGAAAATCGCAGTTACACATAGTCGAAAAAAGTGGCAACTGAAAATTCTCAGTTGCATATAGTAAAACAGTGTTAGCTAGCTGAAAAAAGTGGTAACTGAAAATTCGCCGTTACATATAGTGAAAAGTGTTAGCTAGACGGAAAAAGTGGTAACTGATATTCGTAGTTACAAAAGTGTTATATTCAACTAATTTTAGTTGATTAATAGCTGCTAGTCAGTAGTGTTAAAAAACCAGCTGCTACCAATAGATATTTTTGATACTACCAATAGAAATTTGTTACTTCCAATAGATATTCGAAATTACCAATAGATATATTAGAAAATACCAATAGAAACTTGTTACTGCCAATAGATATTTGATATTACCAACAGATATTTTGAAAATACGAATAGAAATTTTAATATTACCGTGTGTTTTAATTAAATCTGTGTTTTGAAATATATAGTAAGCAACCATAGTTGAACAACCGTGTTCAATAAATAAATAGTTATAATATTCCGCAACAAATTAATCAGTCGAACCGTTTTAAACACAGTTTTAAAGCACTCCCCTTGCTGCCTCAGCTAGCATCGGAATTCTCGGCGTCGACATATCGAATAGTGTGCAGTTTCGTGGTCACCTGGAAGGGAAGGCCTAATTGGCCTCTAAAAATCTTGGCGTGCTCAACAGAGCGAGGCAGTATTTCATGCCGGCACATCGCTTGCAACTTTACAAAGCGCAAGTTCGGCCTCACATGGAATACTGTTCTCATCTCTGGGCCGAGGCTCCCCAGGCCAGCTCTTCCACTTGACCACATCCAGTGTTGAGCGGTCCGAATTGTCGACGACAGAGTTCTTACCGATCGGCTCGATTCACTGGCGTTGTGTAGGGATGTTGCATCCCTTTGCATTTTCTATCGAATCTACCACGGGAAGTGCTCTGAGGAATTGTTCGGATTAATTCCAGCCTCCAAATTTTACGAATGCAGATCGCGTCAAAATTCACGATACCATCCTCACCATCTGAATACTTGACGGCCCACCACTGTGCGTTTTACTAGGAGTTTTCTTACTCGTACAACTTTTCTGTGGCATTGTTTACCACCGGCGATTTTTCTGTGAACCGATAGTCTTAGGGACCTTCAAGAAAAGAGAGTGGCCAGCACTCCCTTGCTATTTTAATTTATAAATCGTGCATTTTTAACTCTGAACCTCAGTCCACAGTTCTCCAACAGCATACACAAAGGCGGTAGTGAAAGTATCCTCCAGAACCTATAGGTGTAGGACGTGAGCGGCTCGCGGAGTATCTTCGACAACATTTACTCCGGAGAGTTACGCCCGTCCGGCACATTCGTTGGTCCTTCGAGCCGGATACTTCCGTTTACACTCCGAGCCGAGGCCACATTCGTTGGTCCTTCGAGCCGGATACTTCCGTTTATACTTCGAGCCGAGTCCAGCATTCGCTGGTCGTACGAGCTGAATCTCTCATCCGTTTGTATTTCGGAACCGAATACTTCCGTTTTATACTCCGAGCCGAGGCCAACATTCGTTGGTCCTTCGAGCCGGATATTTCCGTTTATACTTCGAGCTGAGTCCAGCATTCGCTGGTCGTACGAGCTGAATCCCTCATCCGTTTGTATTTCGGAACCGGATACTTCCGTTTATACTTCGAGCCGAGTCCAGCATTCGCTGGTCGTACAAGCTGAATCTCTCATCCGTTTGTATTTCGGAACCGAATACTTCCGTTTTATACTCCGAGCCGAGGCCAACATTCGTTGGTCCTTCGAGCCGGATCCTTCCGTTTATACTTCGAGCCGAGTCCAGCATTCGCTGGTCGTACGAGCTGAATACTTCCGTTTATACTTCGAGCCGAGTCCAGCATTCGCTGGTCGTACGAGCTGAATCCCTCATCCGTTTGTATTTCGGAACCGGATACATAGACACTACCGTATTAAAGTCAGCAGAATTTTCAGAATCAAGATGCCGATCACTCGTTCGCAAGGAAGGGGAGCCACGGCGTGGACTGTCGGTCTGGAAGGAGGCCCGTCGGACAATACCGACGCCGTCCGCCACCAGATGCCACCACGCTCACCATCGACCACAGAGGGCGCTGAGGCGCCACCTTGCCCCCGCGATGGGGGGGTACTCCTGCCCGTGCCGGCCGCTACAACCGGTACACCGAAGCAGATGAAACATATAGAGGGCAACGATGACATTCGATGTGCATCACCGCCAACAGTCCGGGAAGACTCCCGCACCGAAGAGCCACCGAGGGGCCACCGAGACAAAAGTACAAAGTCAAAGAGGACTATTCGGCCCAATAAAAAAGTTTTGAAGGCTCGTGAAGAAGTGCTGAGAATTAAATTGGAACTCGCACAAATTTCCTTGCAAATGGCTGAGGAAGAAGATGATTCGGACGACTATGATGAAGATGGTCACTCTAAAAGCGAGTACGTCCGATCTTGGCTCGAAAATTCCGTAGCCAAGCAAAAGCCAACTCATGGCGTCGCCACCGGAGGGGAGGCCCCACTAAACAAAACCGTCACAAGGCCACCCCCGGAGGTTGTCGACCTCAGTGAGCCGCAGAAGAAGCTCACAAACCATGGTTCGAAGGTTGATGAAGAAAGGGGGCTCCTACCAATCGTATCAGAGCCCGCCTACCAGGATCACGACCCGGAACAAGTACCCAAGAATCCTGTGCCACTAAAAATTAGCCAGGAGTCGAAGGTTGATGAAGACAGGGAGCTCCTACCAGCTGTATCAGAGCTCACCTACCAGGATCCCTATCCGGCAGACGTAACGAAGAATCCCCTGCCAACGAAGCCTAACCAGGCATCTGTCATAAATGAAGACAGAGGGCTCCGACCATTTATATCGGAGCTCACATCCGCTATAGCCGCACGCGCTGACAAACCAAAACCAGAGAGTGCATCGTCGCATACTTTCGCAGCGTCGAAAGCTATAATGACACTGCCGTGCTTTAGCGGAGCACATACCGAATGGCTATTGTTCCGTGCCATTTATGAAACAACTCGAGGCTACTTCAACGATATCGAAAATACTGCAAGACTACGAAGAAGTCTACAGGGAAGAGCCTTGGAGACATTTAGTTCAGAACTCATCGGGCATGCTAAGCCGGATGAGATCATGCGAGAACTGGAGCTACAATTTGGGCGTCCAGACTCAATTGCACAAGCTGAAACCGAGAAGTTACGAGGATTGCCACGCTTTACAGAAGCGCCTAGAGATATTTGCACATTCGCAAGCAAAGTGAGGGGAAGCGTCGTCACTCTACGGGCACTCAAACGAGACCATTACCTCATCAACGCAGAGCTGCTACGACACCTCACGGACAAGTTGCCAAATTCTATACGAGCACAATGGTATAAAGTTTACACCGAAAAATACGACTCTAGGCCAGACCTCGGTTCCTTCAGCGAGTTTATCACCGAACAAGCTCGCTTCTGTAGTGCATTTGCGCCTCCCGAAATCATAAACGGGGCGCAGAACAATCGTTCAATACACAGAACGCACACGGCAACAACTAAGCCGTCTCAAAAATGCAGTGTGTGCCAAAAAGAGGGTCATTATGGATCCGACTGCAAAAAATTTAAAGAAGCAGATGTCGATAAAAAATGAGAAATTGCAAAACAAAGCAATTTATGTTTCCGCTGCTTACGATACAGAAGTCAAAAACACGAATGTAAAATCAATAAGTGTGGCATAAAAGGATGCACCGCGACACATAATAAACTTCTCCACCACAATAAAAAGGAGAAGACAGAGGTCACACCAATAGAACCTCAGGAAACAGTTGCAAATTCTTTCGCTGTGTCAAAGCATCACGCCTATTTAAAAATAATCCCAGTTCGAGTAATTGCACCGGCGGGAGCTGTAAATACACACGCCCTGCTGGATGATGGGTCAACAGTCTCATTAATGGATGAGAAAATAGCCAAACAAATTGGAGCTACAGGGCGGTTAGACCCTTTTAAAATCACCGCCATCGGGAACAATACCCTTGATTCGCCGAACTCCCGAAGAGTCAAAGTTTCGCTGAAGAGTCTCCACAGGAAAAGGGTGCCATTCAGAGCACGCACGGTCGCCAGCCTAAACTTGGGGCCACAGACTGTGTGTGCAACAGATATAGAAAATTGTAAACACTTAAAAGACCTAAAGGAGCGACTAATATATGACTCCGGCAACCCGACGATCTTAATAGGACAAGATAATTGGAGACTCCTGATAGCCACTAAAATTCGCAGAGGTCCGCCGCACCAACCAATCGCCTCGCTCACAGAATTAGGATGGGTGCTACACGGGGCACACACTAAAGCTCCGTATCAGCGCGTCCATGCGGCCAATGAGCTGCACACGAGTGAGGAAAGCATAGATGACCATACTAAAGTGGATGACTGGCGCTGGGTACCTACCAAATTGAACATAGCTGACACCGCTACGAGGGACGTACCACCTAACTTCGACTCGAACCACGAGTGGTACAACGGCCCATCGTTTCTTTACAAAGAACCGTGAGCATGGCCGACCGAAAGACCCACGTCATCCGAACCCACCGGTGAGGAAAAATGCCTCAACATTACAGAATCACATAGAGATCCGGTAATAAGAGAAGCCATCCCAAATCCAGCAAAATTTTCGAAATGGGAACGCTTATTGCGAGCGACGGCCAGAGTGCTTCAGTTTATTACACTCTGCCGTAAAACAACAGACAGAACCTTCTACAAAAGAACTAGAAGGAATGAAGAAAAAGATCCCGACTGGAGGAAAGCGAAAAACAATCCACAACACCGCACAAAGTCCTCCAGTCTAAGAAAAACCGCAAATATCAAAAGGCACATCGCACTCGATCCTAATACGTGTCATACAAGGGGACTCCTTCAGACAAGAAATAGCCGATCTCCGTAATGATAAAAAGGTCGCCCATGATAGCCGCCTAAGACCACTCCAGATAGAATTAAAAGACGGGATCATCGCGCTGCGAAGTCGCATAGCCGTCGCGAAGGGAGTCTCGAAAGATATGAAAGGTCCGGCTATATTGCATGGTGAGCATTACCTCACCCAATTGTACATAGACTGGACGCATCGTAGCCTACATCATTGCGGAACCGAACCTACAATTAACGAGGTTCGACAACATTACTGGGTTATAAGACTTAGACCCACAACGAAACGAATAGTGAGCCAATGCGTACCATGTCGCATCAGAAAGGCGCAACCAACTGTGCCAGCCACCGGTGATCATCCCAGCACACGTCTCGCTCATCACCAGAGACCGTTTACTTTCACCGGTCTGGACTATTTTGGGCCACTCTCCGTCACAGTGGGACGACAACATCAGAAAAGATACGTGGCTCTCTTCACCTGCCTCACATCTAGAGCTGTCCATTTAGAAATTGTTGCAAATCTCAGCGCAGACTCCGCAATATTAGCTTTGAGAAGATTTGCAGCGCGCTGAGGGTGCCCCACCGAAATTCATTCAGATAACGGCACCAACATGCACGGCGCGGATAAGGAACTGCGGGAGGCTTTTAAAGAAGAAGCCAGCCGACGAGGCATAGTGTGGCGTTTTATAACCCCCTCCGCGCCTTTCATGGGAGGGGTATGGGAACGTCTCGTACGATGCGTGAAGACGGCACTATACACCGTTCTTCACGAAAGACATCCACATGAAGAAGTCTTAGCCACGCTGCTCTGCGAGGTGGAGTATACAGTAAACAGTAGACCACTAACTCACATCTCCGTGGACAGCAACGACAACGAATCCATCACTCCAAACCACTTCCTCTTGGGAGGATCTGCGAGACTGCCGACACCTGGAGTATTTAATGAAAAGGATATAGATAGCAAAAAGCACTGGCGACGCTCCCAGATACTCGCTGATATGTTCTGGCAGCGTTGGGTCAAAGAATATCTACCGGAACTTCAAAACCGGCGGGAGGCCCATGGTCGAGGCCCCGATCTCCAGGTGGGCGATTCAGTCCTCATTGTTGACGGCCAGTTACCTCGTAACACCTGGCCACGAGGAAGAATTGAAGCTGTGTACCCCGGTGCGGACGGACGGATCCGCACTGTGGAGGTACGCACCATAAACGGCCTAATCAAGAGGCCAACCAGGAAACTCGTGCCGCTGCCGAAGTAGATGCAACGTCGCTCACCAAAATGGATGCAGCGCCACTACGATGAGATCTTCGCGACGCTGCACGGCGGGAGAGATGTTCGCGACGGTTTAAAGACTTTAAGCGAAAAGTGATGAAAGAATATTAAATTGTTTAAAAAGTGAAATTAATAACAAAATCAAGCGAATTGTGTATTAATATAGGTTTACAATGTGTTTACAATTCTTAATATACTTGAATAGCATGTCGTTTTTAATAATAGTTAATATAAACAACTTTAATCATTTAATAAAATTTCGACCAATCACAGCGCAGCATATCGTGGAACTTTCTAGAAGTTAATTAACTGCGCAATAGTTTATATGAAAATAATGAGAATATTTTTGTGTTCTGAAAGAATTGTAAATATGATATTTAGTTAGCATATGGTGTATAGATTGCAATAGTAAAGAGATAATTTATGTAAATAAACGCATTTGATAAATATAGTAAAATTAAAGATTTAATGTGCACATTTGTTATGTAAATTTGGTACATTTTGATTAATAACTTTTTTGAATGTAAATATATTAAGTAACCCTTATCACATAATGATAAAGGACCAAAATGCCTATTTTATAGTGTATAGCGTGTTAGTGTAAAAATTAGCATTATATAGAAAAATTGCGATTTGTGCAAATTACATAATGAAAATGTTTAATAATAAAAAGGCAAAACCGGAAAATGGCAAGCGGCTCTCTATAGAGTATAGCCGAAGTCTACCTTATGGGGGCAAATCACAGTAACATTGTAGTAGGAAGAACTACCAGTAACAAGCAGTAGTATCCGGTAGTAGCTGAAGTGACTAGTAGCAGAACACAGTGAAAAGTTATAGTGAAATAGAAAAAGTTTAGCTAGCCGAAAAAGGTCGTAACTGAAAATCGCAGTTACACATAGTCGAAAAAAGTGGCAACTGAAAATTCTCAGTTGCATATAGTAAAACAGTGTTAGCTAGCTGAAAAAAGTGGTAACTGAAAATTCGCCGTTACATATAGTGAAAAGTGTTAGCTAGACGGAAAAAGTGGTAACTGATATTCGTAGTTACAAAAGTGTTATATTCAACTAATTTTAGTTGATTAATAGCTGCTAGTCAGTAGTGTTAAAAAACCAGCTGCTACCAATAGATATTTTTGATACTACCAATAGAAATTTGTTACTTCCAATAGATATTCGAAATTACCAATAGATATATTAGAAAATACCAATAGAAACTTGTTACTGCCAATAGATATTTGATATTACCAACAGATATTTTGAAAATACGAATAGAAATTTTAATATTACCGTGTGTTTTAATTAAATCTGTGTTTTGAAATATATAGTAAGCAACCATAGTTGAACAACCGTGTTCAATAAATAAATAGTTATAATATTCCGCAACAAATTAATCAGTCGAACCGTTTTAAACACAGTTTTAAAGCACTCCCCTTGCTGCCTCAGCTAGCATCGGAATTCTCGGCGTCGACATATCGAATAGTGTGCAGTTTCGTGGTCACCTGGAAGGGAAGGCCTAATTGGCCTCTAAAAATCTTGGCGTGCTCAACAGAGCGAGGCAGTATTTCATGCCGGCACATCGCTTGCAACTTTACAAAGCGCAAGTTCGGCCTCACATGGAATACTGTTCTCATCTCTGGGCCGAGGCTCCCCAGGCCAGCTCTTCCACTTGACCACATCCAGTGTTGAGCGGTCCGAATTGTCGACGACAGAGTTCTTACCGATCGGCTCGATTCACTGGCGTTGTGTAGGGATGTTGCATCCCTTTGCATTTTCTATCGAATCTACCACGGGAAGTGCTCTGAGGAATTGTTCGGATTAATTCCAGCCTCCAAATTTTACGAATGCAGATCGCGTCAAAATTCACGATACCATCCTCACCATCTGAATACTTGACGGCCCACCACTGTGCGTTTTACTAGGAGTTTTCTTACTCGTACAACTTTTCTGTGGCATTGTTTACCATCGGCGATTTTTCTGTGAACCGATAGTCTTAGGGACCTTCAAGAAAAGAGAGTGGCCAGCACTCCCTTGCTATTTTAATTTATAAATCGTGCATTTTTAACTCTGAACCTCAGTCCACAGTTCTCCAACAGCATACACAAAGGCGGTAGTGAAAGTATCCTCCAGAACCTATAGGTGTAGGACGTGAGCGGCTCGCGGAGTATCTTCGACAACATTTACTCCGGAGAGTTACGCCCGTCCGGCACATTCGTTGGTCCTTCGAGCCGGATACTTCCGTTTACACTCCGAGCCGAGGCCACATTCGTTGGTCCTTCGAGCCGGATACTTCCGTTTATACTTCGAGCCGAGTCCAGCATTCGCTGGTCGTACGAGCTGAATCTCTCATCCGTTTGTATTTCGGAACCGAATACTTCCGTTTTATACTCCGAGCCGAGGCCAACATTCGTTGGTCCTTCGAGCCGGATATTTCCGTTTATACTTCGAGCTGAGTCCAGCATTCGCTGGTCGTACGAGCTGAATCCCTCATCCGTTTGTATTTCGGAACCGGATACTTCCGTTTATACTTCGAGCCGAGTCCAGCATTCGCTGGTCGTACAAGCTGAATCTCTCATCCGTTTGTATTTCGGAACCGAATACTTCCGTTTTATACTCCGAGCCGAGGCCAACATTCGTTGGTCCTTCGAGCCGGATCCTTCCGTTTATACTTCGAGCCGAGTCCAGCATTCGCTGGTCGTACGAGCTGAATACTTCCGTTTATACTTCGAGCCGAGTCCAGCATTCGCTGGTCGTACGAGCTGAATCCCTCATCCGTTTGTATTTCGGAACCGGATACATAGACACTACCGTATTAAAGTCAGCAGAATTTTCAGAATCAAGATGCCGATCACTCGTTCGCAAGGAAGGGGAGCCATGGCGTGGACCGTCGGTCTGGAAGGAGGCCCGTCGGACAATACCGACGCCGTCCGCCACCAGATGCCACCACGCTCACCATCGACCACAGAGGGCGCTGAGGCGCCACCTTGCCCCCGCGATGGGGGGGTACTCCTGCCCGTGCCGGCCGCTACAACCGGTACACCGAAGCAGATGAAACATATAGAGGGCAACGATGACATTCGATGTGCATCACCGCCAACAGTCCGGGAAGACTCCCGCACCGAAGAGCCACCGAGGGGCCACCGAGACAAAAGTACAAAGTCAAAGAGGACTATTCGGCCCAATAAAAAAGTTTTGAAGGCTCGTGAAGAAGTGCTGAGAATTAAATTGGAACTCGCACAAATTTCCTTGCAAATGGCTGAGGAAGAAGATGATTCGGACGACTATGATGAAGATGGTCACTCTAAAAGCGAGTACGTCCGATCTTGGCTCGAAAATTCCGTAGCCAAGCAAAAGCCAACTCATGGCGTCGCCACCGGAGGGGAGGCCCCACTAAACAAAACCGTCACAAGGCCACCCCCGGAGGTTGTCGACCTCAGTGAGCCGCAGAAGAAGCTCACAAACCATGGTTCGAAGGTTGATGAAGAAAGGGGGCTCCTACCAATCGTATCAGAGCCCGCCTACCAGGATCACGACCCGGAACAAGTACCCAAGAATCCTGTGCCACTAAAAATTAGCCAGGAGTCGAAGGTTGATGAAGACAGGGAGCTCCTACCAGCTGTATCAGAGCTCACCTACCAGGATCCCTATCCGGCAGACGTAACGAAGAATCCCCTGCCAACGAAGCCTAACCAGGCATCTGTCATAAATGAAGACAGAGGGCTCCGACCATTTATATCGGAGCTCACATCCGCTATAGCCGCACGCGCTGACAAACCAAAACCAGAGAGTGCATCGTCGCATACTTTCGCAGCGTCGAAAGCTATAATGACACTGCCGTGCTTTAGCGGAGCACATACCGAATGGCTATTGTTCCGTGCCATTTATGAAACAACTCGAGGCTACTTCAACGATATCGAAAATACTGCAAGACTACGAAGAAGTCTACAGGGAAGAGCCTTGGAGACATTTAGTTCAGAACTCATCGGGCATGCTAAGCCGGATGAGATCATGCGAGAACTGGAGCTACAATTTGGGCGTCCAGACTCAATTGCACAAGCTGAAACCGAGAAGTTACGAGGATTGCCACGCTTTACAGAAGCGCCTAGAGATATTTGCACATTCGCAAGCAAAGTGAGGGGAAGCGTCGTCACTCTACGGGCACTCAAACGAGACCATTACCTCATCAACGCAGAGCTGCTACGACACCTCACGGACAAGTTGCCAAATTCTATACGAGCACAATGGTATAAAGTTTACACTGAAAAATACGACTCTAGGCCAGACCTCGGTTCCTTCAGCGAGTTTATCACCGAACAAGCTCGCTTCTGTAGTGCATTTGCGCCTCCCGAAATCATAAACGGGGCGCAGAACAATCGTTCAATACACAGAACGCACACGGCAACATCTAAGCCGTCTCAAAAATGCAGTGTGTGCCAAAAAGAGGGTCATTATGGATCCGACTGCAAAAAATTTAAAGAAGCAGATGTCGATAAAAAATGAGAAATTGCAAAACAAAGCAATTTATGTTTCCGCTGCTTACGATACAGAAGTCAAAAACACGAATGTAAAATCAATAAGTGTGGCATAAAAGGATGCACCGCGACACATAATAAACTTCTCCACCACAATAAAAAGGAGAAGACAGAGGTCACACCAATAGAACCTCAGGAAACAGTTGCAAATTCTTTCGCTGTGTCAAAGCATCACGCCTATTTAAAAATAATCCCAGTTCGAGTAATTGCACCGGCGGGAGCTGTAAATACACACGCCCTGCTGGATGATGGGTCAACAGTCTCATTAATGGATGAGAAAATAGCCAAACAAATTGGAGCTACAGGGCGGTTAGACCCTTTTAAAATCACCGCCATCGGGAACAATACCCTTGATTCGCCGAACTCCCGAAGAGTCAAAGTTTCGCTGAAGAGTCTCCACAGGAAAAGGGTGCCATTCAGAGCACGCACGGTCGCCAGCCTAAACTTGGGGCCACAGACTGTGTGTGCAACAGATATAGAAAATTGTAAACACTTAAAAGACCTAAAGGAGCGACTAATATATGACTCCGGCAACCCGACGATCTTAATAGGACAAGATAATTGGAGACTCCTGATAGCCACTAAAATTCGCAGAGGTCCGCCGCACCAACCAATCGCCTCGCTCACAGAATTAGGATGGGTGCTACACGGGGCACACACTAAAGCTCCGTATCAGCGCGTCCATGCGGCCAATGAGCTGCACACGAGTGAGGAAAGCATAGATGACCATACTAAAGTGGATGACTGGCGCTGGGTACCTACCAAATTGAACATAGCTGACACCGCTACGAGGGACGTACCACCTAACTTCGACTCGAACCACGAGTGGTACAACGGCCCATCGTTTCTTTACAAAGAACCGTGAGCATGGCCGACCGAAAGACCCACGTCATCCGAACCCACCGGTGAGGAAAAATGCCTCAACATTACAGAATCACATAGAGATCTGGTAATAAGAGAAGCCATCCCAAATCCAGCAAAATTTTCGAAATGGGAACGCTTATTGCGAGCGACGGCCAGAGTGCTTCAGTTTATTACACTCTGCCGTAAAACAACAGACAGAACCTTCTACAAAAGAACTAGAAGGAATGAAGAAAAAGATCCCGACTGGAGGAAAGCGAAAAACAATCCACAACACCGCACAAAGTCCTCCAGTCTAAGAAAAACCGCAAATATCAAAAGGCACATCGCACTCGATCCTAATACGTGTCATACAAGGGGACTCCTTCAGACAAGAAATAGCCGATCTCCGTAATGATAAAAAGGTCGCCCATGATAGCCGCCTAAGACCACTCCAGATAGAATTAAAAGACGGGATCATCGCGCTGCGAAGTCGCATAGCCGTCGCGAAGGGAGTCTCGAAAGATATGAAAGGTCCGGCTATATTGCATGGTGAGCATTACCTCACCCAATTGTACATAGACTGGACGCATCGTAGCCTACATCATTGCGGAACCGAACCTACAATTAACGAGGTTCGACAACATTACTGGGTTATAAGACTTAGACCCACAACGAAACGAATAGTGAGCCAATGCGTACCATGTCGCATCAGAAAGGCGCAACCAACTGTGCCAGCCACCGGTGATCATCCCAGCACACGTCTCGCTCATCACCAGAGACCGTTTACTTTCACCGGTCTGGACTATTTTGGGCCACTCTCCGTCACAGTGGGACGACAACATCAGAAAAGATACGTGGCTCTCTTCACCTGCCTCACATCTAGAGCTGTCCATTTAGAAATTGTTGCAAATCTCAGCGCAGACTCCGCAATATTAGCTTTGAGAAGATTTGCAGCGCGCTGAGGGTGCCCCACCGAAATTCATTCAGATAACGGCACCAACATGCACGGCGCGGATAAGGAACTGCGGGAGGCTTTTAAAGAAGAAGCCAGCCGACGAGGCATAGTGTGGCGTTTTATAACCCCCTCCGCGCCTTTCATGGGAGGGGTATGGGAACGTCTCGTACGATGCGTGAAGACGGCACTATACACCGTTCTTCACGAAAGACATCCACATGAAGAAGTCTTAGCCACGCTGCTCTGCGAGGTGGAGTATACAGTAAACAGTAGACCACTAACTCACATCTCCGTGGACAGCAACGACAACGAATCCATCACTCCAAACCACTTCCTCTTGGGAGGATCTGCGAGACTGCCGACACCTGGAGTATTTAATGAAAAGGATATAGATAGCAAAAAGCACTGGCGACGCTCCCAGATACTCGCTGATATGTTCTGGCAGCGTTGGGTCAAAGAATATCTACCGGAACTTCAAAACCGGCGGGAGGCCCATGGTCGAGGCCCCGATCTCCAGGTGGGCGATTCAGTCCTCATTGTTGACGGCCAGTTACCTCGTAACACCTGGCCACGAGGAAGAATTGAAGCTGTGTACCCCGGTGCGGACGGACGGATCCGCACTGTGGAGGTACGCACCATAAACGGCCTAATCAAGAGGCCAACCAGGAAACTCGTGCCGCTGCCGAAGTAGATGCAACGTCGCTCACCAAAATGGATGCAGCGCCACTACGATGAGATCTTCGCGACGCTGCACGGCGGGAGAGATGTTCGCGACGGTTTAAAGACTTTAAGCGAAAAGTGATGAAAGAATATTAAATTGTTTAAAAAGTGAAATTAATAACAAAATCAAGCGAATTGTGTATTAATATAGGTTTACAATGTGTTTACAATTCTTAATATACTTGAATAGCATGTCGTTTTTAATAATAGTTAATATAAACAACTTTAATCATTTAATAAAATTTCGACCAATCACAGCGCAGCATATCGTGGAACTTTCTAGAAGTTAATTAACTGCGCAATAGTTTATATGAAAATAATGAGAATATTTTTGTGTTCTGAAAGAATTGTAAATATGATATTTAGTTAGCATATGGTGTATAGATTGCAATAGTAAAGAGATAATTTATGTAAATAAACGCATTTGATAAATATAGTAAAATTAAAGATTTAATGTGCACATTTGTTATGTAAATTTGGTACATTTTGATTAATAACTTTTTTGAATGTAAATATATTAAGTAACCCTTATCACATAATGATAAAGGACCAAAATGCCTATTTTATAGTGTATAGCGTGTTAGTGTAAAAATTAGCATTATATAGAAAAATTGCGATTTGTGCAAATTACATAATGAAAATGTTTAATAATAAAAAGGCAAAACCGGAAAATGGCAAGCGGCTCTCTATAGAGTATAGCCGAAGTCTACCTTATGGGGGCAAATCACAGTAACATTGTAGTAGGAAGAACTACCAGTAACAAGCAGTAGTATCCGGTAGTAGCTGAAGTGACTAGTAGCAGAACACAGTGAAAAGTTATAGTGAAATAGAAAAAGTTTAGCTAGCCGAAAAAGGTCGTAACTGAAAATCGCAGTTACACATAGTCGAAAAAAGTGGCAACTGAAAATTCTCAGTTGCATATAGTAAAACAGTGTTAGCTAGCTGAAAAAAGTGGTAACTGAAAATTCGCCGTTACATATAGTGAAAAGTGTTAGCTAGACGGAAAAAGTGGTAACTGATATTCGTAGTTACAAAAGTGTTATATTCAACTAATTTTAGTTGATTAATAGCTGCTAGTCAGTAGTGTTAAAAAACCAGCTGCTACCAATAGATATTTTTGATACTACCAATAGAAATTTGTTACTTCCAATAGATATTCGAAATTACCAATAGATATATTAGAAAATACCAATAGAAACTTGTTACTGCCAATAGATATTTGATATTACCAACAGATATTTTGAAAATACGAATAGAAATTTTAATATTACCGTGTGTTTTAATTAAATCTGTGTTTTGAAATATATAGTAAGCAACCATAGTTGAACAACCGTGTTCAATAAATAAATAGTTATAATATTCCGCAACAAATTAATCAGTCGAACCGTTTTAAACACAGTTTTAAAGCACTCCCCTTGCTGCCTCAGCTAGCATCGGAATTCTCGGCGTCGACATATCGAATAGTGTGCAGTTTCGTGGTCACCTGGAAGGGAAGGCCTAATTGGCCTCTAAAAATCTTGGCGTGCTCAACAGAGCGAGGCAGTATTTCATGCCGGCACATCGCTTGCAACTTTACAAAGCGCAAGTTCGGCCTCACATGGAATACTGTTCTCATCTCTGGGCCGAGGCTCCCCAGAGCCAGCTCTTCCACTTGACCACATCCAGTGTTGAGCGGTCCGAATTGTCGACGACAGAGTTCTTACCGATCGGCTCGATTCACTGGCGTTGTGTAGGGATGTTGCATCCCTTTGCATTTTCTATCGAATCTACCACGGGAAGTGCTCTGAGGAATTGTTCGGATTAATTCCAGCCTCCAAATTTTACGAATGCAGATCGCGTCAAAATTCACGATACCATCCTCACCATCTGAATACTTGACGGCCCACCACTGTGCGTTTTACTAGGAGTTTTCTTACTCGTACAACTTTTCTGTGGCATTGTTTACCACCGGCGATTTTTCTGTGAACCGATAGTCTTAGGGACCTTCAAGAAAAGAGAGTGGCCAGCACTCCCTTGCTATTTTAATTTATAAATCGTGCATTTTTAACTCTGAACCTCAGTCCACAGTTCTCCAACAGCATACACAAAGGCGGTAGTGAAAGTATCCTCCAGAACCTATAGGTGTAGGACGTGAGCGGCTCGCGGAGTATCTTCGACAACATTTACTCCGGAGAGTTACGCCCGTCCGGCACATTCGTTGGTCCTTAGAGCCGGATACTTCCGTTTACACTCCGAGCCGAGGCCACATTCGTTGGTCTTTCGAGCCGGATACTTCCGTTTATACTTCGAGCCGAGTCCAGCATTCGCTGGTCGTACGAGCTGAATCTCTCATCCGTTTGTATTTCGGAACCGAATACTTCCGTTTTATACTCCGAGCCGAGGCCAACATTCGTTGGTCCTTCGAGCCGGATATTTCCGTTTATACTTCGAGCCGAGTCCAGCATTCGCTGGTCGTACGAGCTGAATCCCTCATCCATTTGTATTTCGGAACCGGATACTTCCGTTTATACTTCGAGCCGAGTCCAGCATTCGCTGGTCGTACAAGCTGAATCTCTCATCCGTTTGTATTTCGGAACCGAATACTTCCGTTTTATACTCCGAGCCGAGGCCAACATTCGTTGGTCCTTCGAGCCGGATCCTTCCGTTTATACTTCGAGCCGAGTCGAGAGATAGTCGAAAAAAGTGGCAACTGAAAATTCTCAGTTGCATATAGTAAAACAGTGTTAGCTAGCTGAAAAAAGTGGTAACTGAAAATTCGCCGTTACATATAGTGAAAAGTGTTAGCTAGACGGAAAAAGTGGTAACTGATATTCGCAGTTACAAAAGACTAGCAGCTATTAATCAACTAATACTAGTCAGTAGTCTTAAAAAACCAGCTGCTACCAATAGATATTTTTGATACTACCAATAGAAATTTGTTACTTCCAATAGATATTCGAAATTACCAATAGATATATTAGAAAATACCAATAGAAACTTGTTACTGCCAATAGATATTTGATATTACCAACAGATATTTTGAAAATACGAATAGAAATTTTAAAAACCAATAGAAATTTTAATATTACCGTGTGTTTTAATTAAATCTGTGTTTTGAAATATATAGTAAGCAACCATAGTTGAACAACCGTGTTCAATAAATAAATAGTTATAATATTTCGCAACAAATTAATCAGTCGAACCGCTGGCCACTCCCTTGCTATTTTAATTTATAAATCGTGCATTTTTAATTCTGAACCTCAGTCCACAGTTCTCCAACAGCATACACAAAGGCGGTAGTGAAAGTATCCTCCAGAACCTATAGGTGTAGGACGTGAGCGGCTCGCGGAGTATCTTCGACAACATTTACTCCGGAGAGTTACGCCCGTCCGGCATACAACTATTAATTGTAACAATATTTGTTTCTTAAAAACAGCTTAAATTCAATAATCACTTAATTCTCAGACTTTCTTATAAATTACATATTCATTTATATTACAATAACAATTTTATAAAAGGTAAAGTTATCATCATGTCATGCCTGTCAGATTTATGTCGGTTTGACCTGTATATCTGTATAAATGTATGAATTTGCAATGCAATTTTTTTATTTCAGTGTTCATCCGCTTGCAGGTGTTTGACTAATCTGTATAATATTAAGAACTGATGACAATACAATTATTTCATAATAATTACCTATACTAGTATTCTAATTTGAGTTAACGGTCGGCCACTGTAGAGTCTACTTCAGCTGAGGATACGTCGTGTCGAGGCAAAACACGTGTCGTATTATCGACAGCGGTGTGTCTTGCCAGGTTTAGTGGTATTTGGAGTAGTGGTGCTTGGATAAGTGGTGACGGGGATAGTGCACGCAATTGAGGGAGGGTAGAAGCTACTCTTCAAACTAGGTTTTTTTTATAGGATAATGGTGACAAGTGTAGTGTTATGCTACTTACTTATCATTTTAAATTATTTTAAATTCATTTTTCCATTCTGTTTCGATTTTCTGCATTCACCTCAAAACTGGATATTTTACATCACCTTTATTTCCATAGGATCCTGTAACGATTTTAAACCATAAGAACACAATAACAAATCATTTCTACTTCGTATTTTCACATTATCAACACTTTTAAATTGGTGTCAATGGAGTCTACCTTTTTTTCGATCTTTTATTTAGTTTTCCGTAACTCTACAATTTCGGGCTTTGTGCGTGCAGTTGCGCTACCTTTTTTCCTATATCAATAATATCTCATTTTTCACTTTAATCTTGCCGTTTTTATATTACAAGCCTACAACCAAAATTTGACATGTTTTGACATTGTTGTTTATTTGGTCTCTATGGCAATTATATTCAAATTTGCTACCAGTCTGTTGTTTCTATTTCGATAATTCTACATAAATACTCTTTCCTCTTGACCATTTACAAAAAATTTGCGTTTAATTTAAATAATTTTTCCGTTCTCTCTAGAAAGGTATAAAAGCCGAACAATCGGTGAAGAAATTGAGTCTCGCTTCAGTTCTCGAGTTCGAAGCATCTCCTAAAGGCCTTATCCCGGGGCCGCACTGCCCCGGGATCCTGCAAGCCTCTGTCCTGCCTGAAGCCACTGGACTCTACGAACCTCTGCTCTACCTGAAGTCGCCGGATCCTACAAACCGTTGCTCTGCCTGAAGTCGCCGGGATCCTACAAGTCTCTGCTCTACCTGGAGTCGCCGGAACCTGCAAACCTCTGTTCCGCCTGAAGTCACCGGAACCTGCAAACCTCTGTCCCGCCTGCAGTCACCGGATCCTGCAGGCCTCTGTGCTGTCTGAAGCCGCTGAGGATCCTGCAATCCCCTGTCTGGCCTGAAATCGCCGGATCCTGCAATCACCACATTCACCTGAGGTCGTCGCCTAGAGACGCCCACGCCTACTCACCTACGCCGTGCGTGCTCGTTCCAGGCGCTGAGAGCACACTTTGGATCTTCAGACTCAGCTTCGACACATACTCCTTTTTTTTATTACTTTTTTTTAAATAATTTGTAAATCACATCATCCATCCTCATCTTCATACTCCATTTTTGTTATATAAAATTGTAAATATCTTTTGATTCTTAAATATATTATTTGTTTTTGTTGTATTTTTGTTGTTTTGTTGCTCTTAGGTTAGATTCTTTTTGTTCTTAATTGTCGCTTCACGACATTATTGGCGCCCAACGTAAAAGTTCTCTTTCTCTTTTCCTCACCTTTACTGCGCCTTGTCCATTCCTTTTGATTTAATTGCTTCCTCTTTCGTTCTTAACTCTTTATTTATTCATCCTTTTCATATCTTCCAAATTCTAAAACAACACTTCATCTAGTGTTTCAACTTATCTAGATTATATTTAGACCTACATTTAACACTTCACTTACATTCATCACTTTAATATTTTTATTCTAGTTAACTTAAAGAGGTATAATTTTTAATTAAATTTTTATTTCTTAAACTTAACTTTACACCTAATTATAACAATGAACAGGGTTATTAAGTACGAATTCCTTAACAAGGCCGAACTTGAATACGAAGTGAAGATTAGATATGAGGAACCAGCTAATACTGTTTTACTTCTAAAAAAACAGGTTTTGCGTTTAGTTGCGAATTCTCACCCTGAAGATATTCTGACTTCTCCAATTCCGATTGAGGATGACTTGTCTCAAATTGATTCTACTTTGACCTACTTGGACTGTAAAATTAAAAAATTTTTACAAGGCGAAACCAAATACTTGCGACTAATAGAAACTTTTATTAATCATGTCTTTTACAGATTGGAACGAATAGATACTGACTTATATCCAGACTTTAAAGCTATTTTCGATACTTTGAAGATGAAATATGACGATATTACTAAACAATTTGAATCCTTGACTCCAGCTTCAACTGAAAATGACTCTCCATCACTTGACCCTCCTGTTGACCCGACTGTCATGGAACCCCCTCTTGTTTCTCAAACTTCATTTTCATTATCACCATCATTTTCACCTTATTATTTTTATTTCTTTTAATTTGTTTGTTTGTTTGGTTGGTTAATCTTCACTTTTTATTATTATTTCAGACACATCTCGCTAGTGATGTTGCTGATCTCTGGCTTTGAGCCCTACCGCTCTGGCCGTTCTTTATCTTTACTTAAGTCATAGCGACTAAAGCTTACTTGAGGTATTTCTTTATCTTTATCTTCACTTGGGAGCGGTTGACTACTCCCTTAATAATTTTTTTTCCACGCAGGAGCGGATGACAACTCCTTAAATAAGCCTGAATGTCCTTTCGAAAACACACTTTTAGAGTGGTAGTCATTGAATGTGAACTCCACCCTTACCTGAATGCAGATGATGAATGTAAGAGATAGTATATCTGATTTTGCCTGGTGATGTCTGTTTCTGCAAAGCTGTGTTTTTATGGTTTATTTTAGAATGTATATATCAAAATTTTTGCTGAGTCAAAAATTTTCCAGGGTCGGGGGGAAAATGTAGTGTTATGCTACTTACTTATCATTTTACATTATTTTAAATTCATTTTCCATTCTGTTTCGATTTTCTGCATTCACCTCAAAACTGGATATTTTACATCACCTTTATTTCCATAGGATCCTGTAACGATTTTAAACCATAAGAACACAATAACAAATCATTTCTACTTCGTATTTTCACATTATCAGCACTTTTAAATTGGTGTCAATGGAGTCTACCTTTTTTTCGATCTTTTATTTAGTTTTCCGTAACTCTACAATTTCGGGCTTTGTGTGTGCAGTTGCGCTACCTTTTTTCCTATATCAATAATATCTCATTTTTCACTTAAATCTTGCCGTTTTTATATTACAAGCCTAAAACCAAAATTTGACATGTTTTGACATTGTTGTTTATTTGGTCTCTATGGCAATTATATTCAAATTTGCTACCAGTCTGTTGTTTCTATTTCGATAATTCTACATAAATACTCTTTCCTCTTGACCATTTACAAAAAATTTGCGTTTAATTTAAATAATTTTTCCGTTCTCTCTAGAAAGGTATAAAAGCCGAACAATCGGTGAAGAAATTGAGTCTCGCTTCAGTTCTCGAGTTCGAAGCATCTCCTAAAGGCCTTATCCCGGGGCCGCACTGCCCCGGGATCCTGCAAGCCTCTGTCCTGCCTGAAGCCACTGGACTCTACGAACCTCTGCTCTACCTGAAGTCGCCGGATCCCACAAACCGTTGCTCTGCCTGAAGTCGCCGGGATCCTACAAGTCTCTGCTCTACCTGGAGTCGCCGGAACCTGCAAACCTCTGTTCCGACTGAAGTCACCGGAACCTGCAAACCTCTGTCCCGCCTGCAGTCACCGGATCCTGCAGGCCTCTGTGCTGTCTGAAGCCGCTGAGGATCCTGCAAGCCCCTGTCTGGCCTGAAATCGCCGGATCCTGCAATCACCACATTCACCTGAGGTCGTCGCCTAGAGACGCCCACGCCTACTCACCTACGCCGTGCGTGCTCGTTCCAGGCGCTGAGAGCACACTTTGGATCTTCAGACTCAGCTTCGACACTAATCTCCTTTTTTTTATTACTTTTTTTTAAATAATTTGTAAATCACATCATCCATCCTCATCTTCATACTCCATTTTTGTTATATAAAATTGTAAATATCTTTTGATTCTTAAATATATTATTTGTTTTTGTTGTATTTTTGTTGTTTTGTTGCTCTTAGGTTAGATTCTTTTTGTTCTTAATTGTCGCTTCACGACACAAGCGAGCACATAGTCCACCTGATAGTAAGTGGTTGCTGTGGCTCATATACCTACATTTATCCTCTTTTGCGAATCAAAATAAATATGCGTCGTCTGACGTGAGGGCTAAGATGGAATGGCTCTTTTACAGTAAGAAGGTCTCCGGTTATCTACACTCACAATACGAAACACAGCAACGTTAAGCTTCTATTTTACGCTGGTATTCCGTGAGAGTGCGGTCTTTCTCCGGTCGAGCCGACCCATTCGTGCTACAACTATACAAATAATATAGCTGCAGCATGGCTCTACCAAACTTAGTAAAAACATATAATTTTATTTTATTACGCGGATCTTAGCTACTTGATTTTTAACATCTTTATCCTAGTGTTCTCATCAGGATCATCACATCCAATGCACAATTCGTGTTTTATTAAACTCTTATTAACTCCAATATTATCCCTACTGTTATTATGGTTAGTTCTTCTTACACGCAGTAACGGGTCACCGGATCTACATAATTTTTATTAGAGATAGTTTATGGGCCGGAGACACAACACAACATAGACTTTTTGCCTTAAAAATGCATGGTTAGAATAAGAAGAATAAGAAGAAATAAGATTATTAAATCAAATTCCGTGGTGTTCATGTGCATGTGCGAGTGTTTGCTCTATCTATAGGTAGATAGGTATATAATACTATTGTCGTTCATGCCCAAAAAATTATATAACAGAAATGTCGCGCACAGGCGACAAGGCACGCATCAGTGAATCGTTAAAATTAATTAATAATAGAGTTATGTCAATACATATCTGGCAAAATTGACAAAAAACGGTAAGCAGCCGATTTCGGTTTACTCACACAGAAATGGAGGGAAATAATTATCCGTGTGAGAAAATATCGCTTTAAAACAGTGTGAAGGTTGAAAACGTTACGAAATGTTGCATATTATTGTTGTTTCCTAATTTAAAAAATAAAATACTATTAAATTCCATTTAGTTGGAAACATATATACCATATATAATCCGAAAGGCCTTTGATTTTAAATATCAAAAAATAAATATATTTAATAAGAAAATAAAAATAAATATAGGTACCTAATAGTTGCGTGATCGAAGCCATCTCCCAAGGCAGGTTATTCTTCTGAACTTAGATAACGTTCAAGTAATAATATATTAAGACTTCAAATTAATAACCTACCTTTTCAGGGATCCGTACCCAAAGGGTAACCAACGGGACCATATTACTAAGCCTCCACTCTCCATCCGTATGTCTGCCAGCGGGTTGTATCTCATGATCCGTAACAGGTAGACAGTTTAAATTTTCACAGAATGTAAATATCTGTTGCCGCTATAACAAAAAGCTGCAGTGTAGCTCTACCACGTAAAAACTTCATGCGCGAGTCTGACTCGCTCTTGGCTGGTTTTATATAACTAGCGCTTAGAGGTAGTATATCGAAGAAATATATATAGAATTCTTTTATTCTTTGTAATTTTAGAAGTCGGTTTTTACTTTTTTTTTAAAACCCTCTTAGGAATGAGAGGAGGCCTGTGTACAGCTCAGCAGTGGGACGTATATAGGCTGTTACTTTAACTTTATGACTGAAAATCGAACCTATTGAATTCGCAATGCAGAGATTTTATAACCGTTGTACTCGTACATTTTTGATGATATTGACTATACGCGCAAACAGAGAGATAATCTCATTCATCATCATAACAGCATTATATTCATGGCTGATTTAAGGCGTATGCAAATAGATCAGAGATAAAAAGCCTATTACTTTTACTGCTACCGCAATGTACACGTCACGCACACGTGTTTCTTTTTTATAAAACTGAAGTGAGAAGTTACAGTAGTTACAGACCTATAGTTCACCTGACAGTAAGTGTCTACTGCAGTTCATGAACACCCGCAGCTGCATTCTAACAAACGAAGCTACAGATGTTGTCACTTTTGACGACAAAAAAATGTAAAAATTTTAATTTTAAAATTATTATTCAATAGCTGAAGCTAGCCTAATTATGATATCGGAAAGGACGTTAAACCCTTCCCCCCCCCCCCCCATGGGTGCTGTTAAGCACCCGGAATGTCATGAACTGGAAAATAAGTTAAAGTAAACGCGAAAAATTCTTAAAATTAATTAAATTAATTTTAAGAATTTTTTCAGCGTAACTTTAGTGACTTGGACTTGAAGCAGCTTTTAAATGACGCTCGAAAAATTGATTGGAGTGTAGTCGTCAATGCTTCCACTGTTGATGAACAGGTAGCTTTGTTCAACTCTTTGTTAATTCAACTTTATGACGTTCATGCTCCTGTTCGTCCAGTGCGTGTAAAGCATCCTCCCTCTCCTTGGCTGACTGATGATATAAAAAAAATCATCCACATTAAAAATTGTGCCAAAGCGAAATACAAGTCAGTTCCTAGCGACCTGAATCGAGAGAAGTATAGATTAGTACGGAATCGTTGCAACAATCTGTGTAGAAAAGCACAACGACGCCATATCCATGAATCAGTACAAGATCCTGACCCTGCTAGGGTCTGGAAATTTCTTAAGTCTTTAGGAGTTGGGAAATTACGACAAAATTTCACTCACCTTAACTTTGATCTCAATCAACTTAATTTGCATTTCTCATCTTCGTCTTGCATTAACGATAAAGCAAAACACAATACTTTGGATTCCCTTTCAAAAGCTCCCGCTCCAGACACCTCTGCTTTTAATTTTAGTCAATTTAACAGTTGTGATGTTATGAAGGCCATAATGTCCATCCATTCAAATTCAATTGGTAGTGACTGCATTAGTCGGAAAATGGTCATCCCTCTCATTGATTTCCTTTCACCTGTAATCACTTCCATCCTGAATAATTCACTGAATTCTTCTATTTTCCCTTCAGCTTGGAAAGATGCATTTGTAGTTCCTCTTCCGAAAAAGTCGAATCCGTCTAGTTTTTCTGATTATAGACCTATCTCTATCTTGCCTTTCCTTTCCAAAGTTCTTGAACGTCTTTTGCACAATCAATTAAGCATCTATCTCTTAAAACATAATCTTTTAAATCCTTTGCAATCCGGTTTCCGTCCTGGCCATAGTACGACTACTGCACTTTTACAAATCACTGATGATATTCGGTATGGTATGGAGAAACAAAAGCTTACCATTCTTACGTTACTTGATTTTAGTAATGCATTTAATACAGTAGATTTTGATATCTTGTTGGGCATCCTGCGCTTTCTCAACATATCTCCAACTGTAGTTGACTGGTTTCGAAGTTACTTGTTTGGTCGCCGACAGCGCATTCAGGTGCAAGATGTTTTTTCCACCTGGACTACTACAGCGGCTGGCGTACCACAAGGTGGCGTGTTGTCTCCTCTCCTGTTTGCAATTTTCATTAACTCTATAAGTCATAATCTGTCCTCTTCCTACCACTTGTATGCTGATGATCTCCAAATCTATACTCAATCTTCTCTTGAAGATTTGTCTAAATCAGTTGACACTATTAACGCTGATCTGACTTGTATTTCGAATTGGAGTAAACGTTATGGTTTAACGATTAATCCCAAGAAAACTCAGGCAATTATCATCGGTAGTTCTAGATTAATTGGAAAAATTGACTGGTCTTCCCTACCTCCTATTTTACTAGACTGCACTCAAATCCCTTACAGTAACAAGGTTAAAAACCTGGGGTTGTATCTCGACTCTTGTATGTCTTGGACCTCACAGATTAATGAGGTTAGTAGAAAAATGTTTGCTGCTTTAAGCTCTTTACGTAGATTACGTAATTTTCTTCCCACAGTAACTAAAGTTACGCTCGCCCAGTCTCTACTTCTACCTATCCTTGACTATGCTGACATATGCTATCTTGACATTACCGAGGAGCAGCTTAATAAGCTTGAGCGCATTCAAAATTTATGTATTAGATTCATATTTGGGCTTCGCAAATATGATCACATCTCTGAATTTCGCAAACAGCTCAAATGGCTCCCGATCCGCCTTCGCAGGAATACTCACATTCTCTCCACTTTGTATAGCGTGCTGTTTAATCCTTCCACTCCTCATTATTTAAAAGACCGTTTCCAGTATCTTTCCCTTACCCATAATCGGTTCCTTCGATCCTCCGTCAATCTTTCTCTCTCTACTCCTTCGCACTCTTCCTCCTTTTTTAAGAAATCCTTTACTGTAACTGCTGTACGTTTGTGGAACTCTTTACCTCTCCACATTCGTCGTGCTCAATCTCTTCATTCTTTCAAATGTCTTGTTAAATCTTATTACTTAGAACGCTATTAGATAAATCACTTTTCCTTTTTCGTACTCTTTTCATTTAATCTATTATATTATATCATACATAATCTTCACTTGCCTTTATTTGTATGTATTTTATATTTTTTATTTTTATTTTGTACGCCCCCCTCTATTTTTAACTATTGTTTACATCAGTTCTCTACACTAAGGTTGTCTGGAAGAAATCACTTTCAGAGTGATAAGACCGCCTGTTGTACATTTTCTAATTTAGATTTAATTGTATTCGTTTTTGTTTTGTTTTTGGTGTACAATAAAGAGTAAATAAATAAATAAAATAAATAAATAAATAAATTAAATATCAAGTATTCGTATAAACATAAGAAATCTTTTTATAATATAAAAATGAATCGCTGAATGTGTTGCTAAGCGCAAATCTCGAGAGCAGCTCAACCGATTTCGCTAATTCTTTTTTTATGATATTGTTTGAAGTACGAAGATGGTTCTTTCGAAGAGAAAAATTTCAAAAATTGCCTGAAAAAGTCCAAAGACAACACTTTTCTATATTCCCATACAAAAGATTCACTCCTCCCTCCACTAATACATAAAGTTTAAGTATTAGTGGAGGGGTTCCGGGAAGGCAAAACAATTGAGTGACGTTAGTATCTTATAAATATTAATGTCAATATTTGTCAATATTTATAAGGTTCCGCGCAAAAAATTGATATCCATGAAAATTAATAAATTCCACGCAGGCGAAGTCGCGGGGCACAGCTAGTAATTATGTAAATTACTATTACTATTTAAATATTGGCCTATGTATATTTATGAGCTTATGAAGGGCTGTAATGGCATGGTTATTTGCGTTATGACGTGTGATGTGAAAACTGCCTCGTTGGTTTAATGATCATTAGCGCTACTGCTGATCATGCGGTCCCGTTCGAATTTTAAGTCTGGCCAAAATCAATCATCATCATCATTACAGCCCTTCACAAGTCCACTGCTGAACATAGGCCTCTCCCAAAGAATGCCACAAAGCAAAATCAGTAACTGAGTATTTCTGTTCAGAAATTCTCAGTAGCAGCCTGGAGTTACGAAATTTGGTAATAGGCTCCAATGGTGTGAGATATCCGTCCCATTGGACTAAGAGAGTGAGGGAAAAGAGAGTGCACCTGTACACATACGCAATTCTGCTCTATAATCCTGTTCTGCGCAGATGGCTCCGTTGACACTGGCCGCTATGACCGAAATTCGGTCTGGAGGACATTCATTGTAATTTAAATAAAATATTTGTTTCGTTTGAATTAAGAACACTGTTTAAAGCTTGAATAAATTAGTATTTAAAAGCGCAGAAACTATTCGTTCTAAATACTGTTAGTAAGTCACGAAATAAAATCACGAAACTAACGTTGCTTGTATATTTTAGTAATTATACGATTAACATTCGCAGAGTAGCGTAATCCAATTAACTTTATTATATTAGAGCGCATTAAGAATGTCATGGTAGCCCGAAATTCTGTCTCACAAAATATACATAGTATTAATTGATTATTATTATTATTATTATATTATTGACACTGTTCTCATTAAGACGTAAAAACAAATTGGACTTTCCGATGGAGAGTTTAATATAAATCTAATGTAAAGGGAAAATAATTATACGCCTTTGTCTGTGATTACATTACTTGTCCTCTTTTGACTTTGTATTTTGTATTTAAAAAAAATGATTTTAAAATACTGGATATTGCATGCCTCATAACGCGTAGCGTTATTAGGTAGTGCATTACTCTCTACACGTTGTGTTCTTAAAATGTTTCTATCATAACCATATTGCACTTATACAATAAATGAGTATATCAATAAAACACGAATTAATTCATTTTATATTTTCTAAAATTAATTTAATGTTGATACTTTGAAAAAAAAACGGTTTGAAAAAAATTTCACGTGGACGTTTGGATGTTGATTTTGTATGTGGTCACGATAACTATCGAAGAAATTGACACATCGAGACCGGGTTTTTTATCAGCTTCAGAATTACATCAACTGGTTACCTATTCCATATCAATAGTCTAGTACGAGTAGTTTGTTAATAAAATAATTTTCACGTTTTATTACTATTAAAAATTTAAAAGCGCTTTCATACTTTTTTAGCCCTTGAAAGATAAAGGACAAATGTACCATACAGACCATATCGATTTCATACTTGCGGTTACGGCGTGCACTATTCGATTTTCCAAATTATTTTTTTTCTAAGGTAGGTAAAGCAGGCTTGTATAAGCAATGATAAGTTGATTTTGGAATATTATTCAAAGTACGCTCCGATCAAAGAGATTTCGAATCAGCATTTCATGCTCGAGGGGGAGGAATAAATGAAATTGGATGCTATAAAAATCAGGGAAGAGGAGAAATCGTGGTTTACTGGTAACTCTGAACTAATCCCTTAAGCTGTCCCGCCATCAACCAGCGCTAAATGAGAATCTGGGCGCCATATATTATAGGCAAGGCAAGAATTTACCTTCCTACTAACGCGATCAGACTCTTCTATTTTCTTTATAATGAAAATAATAACTGTGCCTTTTATTAAGTTAAGTATTAGTTGTTAAGTATGTTATTAAAAATCATAATATGAGCCTTGTTACTTTCGTGCAGGATTCGAACCCGCGGCCCCCAGCGCAACAACTGATTGCTAAGCCACGGAGCCGTCAAAGCGATCGGCCATGACTTACATAGAAATAAGTAAATAAAATTCAAATCAAATCAAATAATGTTAATATTTGAAATTTATAAAAAAATAAGGGGAAATTAACAATAGAATATATAGATATAAGATAAATGTTATTCTATGCAATAAGGGCGCGTGTGGACAGAATTCTGAAGTCCTTCAAGATTTAGTTTCTCAGACATGCCAGTTTCTTCACCATGTTTTGATTTTTCTCTTGAATTTCGGAGTTGGACTCGAATTGATTGCGCAATACGTAACTGGGAAGGACCACGCCCTCACAGAATATCAACGTAAAATAGCAGCATAATGTCCTGTGTTTCTTTGTATGGTGAGTGTAGAGGACTGGAGACCCGTTTTACTGGAAAATAGTCATACCATCTTATTCCTCACCGCTGACAACACATCTGTGACTGTGTGCTCGCTTGTCATCCTAAACCTATAGAGAAAAAAAAATAACACGTATTTCCCTTGAGTTGTAAGGTATATACTTGTCAATACTATAGTCATGTCACAACATATATAAACATCATAGAAATATTTGATTATATCTCAGGATAATATTTTTTTTTTATATTAGCAAGGTGAAACACTAGAGAAATCAACAAATTAAAAGATATTACATTTTAAATTGTTAATGTAATAACAATAAGTTTAAGAAACTAGGTATCGTACCACCGTCATAAGCCAGTATAATTACAGGCTATGACCTTGTGAAAATGTATCTGTGGGTTTCTTTGTATAAAGTTGGTCGTAGTTGTCCATGGACTGCAGGAGCCACTCACGTCACTTCAATAAATATAAATAACAATGGGAAGGAAACATGCAAGCGTCTCGTGGTGGAAAAGGTAGGGGGGAATTATGACAATGATGTATTAACTTACTCTTTCTTTATATAGCACACCTGAATAAAAACGATTATAATGAACGGAGTTATAGCCTCATTTAGGAGATATCGTCATAGTTGCCAAGAAGTTGCAGCTGCCCATTTCGATCGGGATGATAGGAGATAGTGGATTATCTTACGTTACCACTACACGCAGGATCGGTAGTCAATTTTTCACTTCTCCATATTCGTCATGCTAAATATCTTCATACCTTTTAGGTACTGGTGAAACGTATCACACATTAGAACGATAATCACATAAAATTACTTTAACTTTTCGTACTATTTTCGTTTCTATAATTTGACCAGTATCTACATTTATATGTATATATGAAACCTGTATATTTTTTCGTACACCCCCCCCCCCCTCTATTTTAATTATTGTTTGCATCAGTCATCTACGCAAATATTATATGCAAAAGATCACTTTGAGAGTGGTAACATTACTTGTGCTAATTCTTGAAATTGTACTCAATTCGTAATCTGTATTTTGGTGCACAGTATAGAACAAATAAATAAAATAAATATAGAAGGTTAAAAGTACTCAGTAGGATAAAATTCCATGAATTCGAACTACAAGGCTTGCTTCCTCTTTTATAATGCTAACTGCAAAGGAGTGGAATAATTTCTTAGCATCTGTATTTCCTTTCGTTTACCATAAGTGTGTCTTCGAGGCAAGAGTAAGTATTTAAATCGTACGATTTACTGTCTAGGGCTTCATCACTGCTTACAACCAGTTTGGCAACAACAACACCTTGCACTGGTTTCTTATAAGTAATTAAGGAATAAAATCTGCAAAAAATATGCGAGATGGAACAATACAACCATTGTTGTTACTCTATCATCATCATCATCATTATTACAGCCCTTTACAAGTCCACTGCTGAACGTAGGTCTCCCTCAAAGAATTAGTTAGCTGAAGTGAAAACGGGCCGGCCATATAGCTCTAAGAACCGACATACGATTGGGAAGAAAATGTCTCGACTGACAGCCTCATACCGGTAGGCGGCGAAGTAAATAGATGAAGTAATGACCTGGTAAGATATGCAGGATGTCGATGGATGCTGGTGACTCAGAACCGTGCTTTGTGGCTTTCCTTGGGGTAGGCCTAGATTATTTCTCTGGGTAATAATAAATTAACTTTTCAGTAAGTTATAAATAAAGATACACCTATCGTTCCACCTATATAAGGATGCTAGCCAAGATTAATTTTGCAGACATATCCTCTATCTACTACAATGGGATTACAATACCTTTCAATAAGTCTGTAAAAAATCTTGGCCTAAACATTGACAGCAAGCTGATTTGGAGAACTGAGGTTACTGAAGTCAGTCGTAAAGACACTGCTATGATACGTACTCTGTATCGTTTAAAACATTTTCTCCCCACAAAGTCTAAGATCATGCTTGTCCAATTGCTCATATTACCCATAATTGATTATGCAGATGTGTGTTACCCGGATCTGTCCCAGGATCTTCTGAACCTTCTCAATAACTGTATAAGATTTATTTTCGGGCTTCGTAAGTATGACCATATTTCGCAATATAGATCTAAGCTTAATTGGCTTACAATCCGGCAGAGGCGTATTTCCAGAATATTACTTGTTCTTTTTTCCATATTAAATGACCCATTTTCGCCTTCTTATCTTAAGAGTAAATTTCACTATCTCTCCTCATCTCATGATAGGGTTCTACGTTCGTCTTCTAACAACAAAATATGTATTCCTGTTCACTTCACCGAGTTCTATGGTAACTCCTTTACAGTTCAGGCTGCACGCCTTTGGAACTCCTTGCCTGACGACATCAGAAAAGGTCCCAATAAGTTTGCTTTTAAAAAGTTGGTGATTGTTGATGAAAAATCATCTGTTAAATACAACGCTTCGTAGATGAATCATCCATGACATTTATATTTTCGACGTATATATTTATTATTATTTATATGTATTATTTGTATATGTACGTTGGTATGAATATATGTATGCTTATGTATGTACATATGTATTTGTATACATGTATAAATAGCATAAATTTGTATAGTTTATTTATTGTATATATTAGTAAAATGTATATATAACGTAATTATTTATAAATTTCGATTTTGTTTTTATTCTATATTGCTACACCTACTTCAAATTCTCACCACTCCATGGGTTGACTGGTAGAGAATGCCACAAGGCATTAAGTCCGTCCTTTGTATTCTTTTAGATTAAGGAATGCAATAAAGAATAAATAAATAAAAAAATAAATAAATAAACTATATACGCCGTACCCTAAAATTTTCATTAAACAAAATTTATGTCACTTCTTACCCGAAGGATAACATTCATAAAGTTAACCTGACATTTTTGCGCCTACAATGTACCTCAGCGGTTATGTGGTTGATACATTGTGGTTTAGTGTTAGTCAATGTTTTATGGATGTTTCATAATGTCAGGTATATTATATTACAAAAGATCACAAAATTGCACAAACACACTTTACATCATAAAAATACACTTTAACCATTGTTTTAACAATAATACAGGTGGACACAAAAATCCCGCCAAAACCTCCTTTGCATAACCTTTATTGTAAATAAAAATCAATTTATTGTAAACAATAATCCTTTTCTCGTGCAGAGAAGGTAAAAGGATCTTAGCTTATACATGCATGAACGTGATCAAAACACTTTCGTATTATTGGTTAAAGCATTTTGTATAACAAAATCATGGAAGTATTGTCCACCTTCATTTTGTCTGCCTTAACGAGAACATAGATATAATATATAAAATTGAAATGTCTGTCTTAAATATTGAAATAACTGACTTCTGTTAAGCTCATGGAGGTCATTTGCATAATATTAAGAAATAGATGACCATTTTTAAAAAAAAATCTGTCTGTCTATCTGTCCGGGCTAATTGGAATGGCTGAACCGAATATGATTAATCTTTATGAACACACGAAGCAATACCAAGAAGGGTCTCAAAAACATGGAGGTTTTAAAAAAAAATTAAAATTGATGAAATAAATGATCTTCGATTATTAAGTGGCGAAGCTTGCGAAGTCACTTATTGATTTCACGATGTCTGTCCGTCTGTCCGTCTGTCCCACGATTATCTCGAGAACGGTTTCGAATTTTCAAATTCTGTTTTCAGCAATCGATTACTGATCACCCAGGCATCTGAACCTCCTATTTTGAAACTGATTACTCAACGGCAACCGTAGTTGCCTTAATTTGTAGAAACCGCTACAAAGCTGATTGCTTCGCCACTTAGCTATGCTGTTAGCTTGCTAGGTTTATTATAAATCTAAATAACACCACATTAATATATTCTACCCAGTCGAAGCTGGGGCAGGTCGCTAGTTTATAATACAGCACGTTTCGAATGATAAAGTTTCCTCCCCTTTTATAATGAATACTAAACAAAGTTACTTTAATTTTCGTTGTTCACGCATAATACGATGCTAAGGTAAATAATTGTGAGTGTATTGTAATACTGTATTACTTACCTGCCATAACATTGCCATTTGCGGGTTGTTCATTAAAACTTCCCTTAAACCACACGGTACTGAATTCGAAACATTCGACATTTGTATACATGAATAAGTTTAAATGATTTGGTTTAAAGGTAATTAAATTTTAATATAAATTCAAACATCAATAATCTACAAAATAATCCTTAGAGCTAAATTAAGGGCTAAAATTGCAACTCAGATGCGATTTTCATTGATTGACTGTAAGTTAATGCTTAAGTAAGATTCCACATTATGGGAGTGGTGATGCAGTTTTGGATGATAAATCATACTAGATTTATGTGAAGTAGTGCACTGTCTTGGAAAAGTTAGTGTTGCATCTGTGGTAGTAGAAGAGAATACAACCCCGCATTTTGTCCCTAGGGCACCATGAACGGTGAGTAAGGTATATTATGCTATAATAATCGTATTGGCTTCCTATAAATGACGGTATAGCCATCTTGTTTACGTCAATTATAAAATACACATAACGGCGATTAAGCTTCTCCCACATTTAAACAGGTAAGTAGTAGTAGGTAAGTATATTGAGTGATTTAGAAAAAGGAGAAGAAAACTTGGAAAAAGTCTGATTTCCTTTCACTTGAACACAAACCCTTTTCACTCGAATATAATAATATATGGGTGGAAAGGCTGATGCTTGCAAATCATTGAAGTATTGAAGTCGTTTGCTGTTGCTTTATTATAAAAAACAAAGCAAAAAGCTTTGTCCGTGGGCTTGGTATATTCACAATGAAATAATGTGAAAATGGATGAGGCTAGGGAAACTATATCATGAGATTTCTGCGCGCACTATCCAAAACGGCCGCGGTATGTGGGGGGGGGGGGGGAGGCATAAGAGCACCTATAACCAAAATATATTCTTTTATATTGTAGTGGAGCTGTAAGAGTAGCTTTGATACCGTTTCAAATGTATAAATTAAATAAAAGTTGGATAAAGTAAACAAAATTGATAATTAAATCAGTTTAATGCAAAAATTTCATGTTTTGCCACTGCCGGATAACTCTGCACGTATCTTTTCTTTGTTGTATTTTAACGGCCATTCTTGATGAAATGGACACCTTTATAACTGAAGCATTGTATAGTATTATTACATTTAAAACTCAAGACGGATAACAAAAGTGTATTTAGGGCTTGCAATCTACACAAGACAACACATCACAAGCCAGCCTTTAGGTTTGTAGGTTTTGTGTCAATATTAAGAAACAAGTTAGTCTGACTCAATTGTTCTGAAACTGAATACTTTAGCGGGTTTGCCCTTCATTGATGACACGTGATACCATTTCAATTGACGTAAGCCGACGCTTACCTCATAAAGCACTTTAGTTGTTTGTTGCGTGTTATTTGGACGTAATTCTCGTTTTCCATAATAAAATTAACTGTACTTTTTTGAACTTTAACCATTGTACTCTAAATAGTCATAAACTATACTATTTATAAACATTATGCGCTTTTAACTGATTTTGACCTCAGTGACATATTTCAAAAAAACATAGAAGCAGTCAGTCTCAGTCAAGTCCTGCTTACTGAAGTCCGATAAAAAGCCTATGTGATATAATCAGAGGTAAACTTGAACTTCCAGACCTAAGAATTATTGTCCTTACTAAAAAGTAGACTTTGGCTGCTACCCGAATTTTTTGAAATTGCCTGAATTCGCAATTTAGTCAAGTACTTTGACTGCCGAGACAAAACTTGCAATAAAATAAATATTCATGACCAAATGTCACCCAGCAGCTTTAGACGTACAGTAGTGGCTTGCTAATGGACTTAGTAATGATCTTGATTTGGCTAAAACCAATCTTGTCAATCTCAAGTGAATACGTAGAGCCAGCTCTTTGGACTTCTTTTTTAGTTTGCATTGATAGTTTAAATTTATCTATACTATGATATATATTTACACGTGCTAAATAAAAAATGACCTTAAATAAGTATTAGGTAATGAATAATGTTATCCAAGTTGAACAAAAATTATTTAATTCTATTCTACACAGGTTATTTTTTACATTCTATATTTATTATGATATTTATTTCTGTATCAATATCATGCTGTTTTGAATTAAAAATAATATTTAATTTTAATATATTAAATAAATCGTCAAATTCGTATTACCAGTAATTACATAAACTAAAAATTTATTAATATTTTAAAACTAAGACGTCTTACAATTAAATAAAAAATTTTATTGTAAAAATAAAATAAAAAAAATCCATATTTAATATGAACAGAGGAGAAAAAAGTAAATAGATGTGAAAATATAAAATTCAAATTAGAAAATATTAGCTCGACTGATATTTTACCAGAAGTCAATACACATCTTAACGTAAAAATATACACTAATAGTTATGGCGTAAGGTGATAATTAGTGTGTTATTAGTGTATTAATGCTTGTGTATAAAATGTTGCCACCTGTAAACTCAAATTATCTTTGGTTAGCGTGCCACACATCTATCAAATATTCTTTTGTCATCAACGATTTCTTTCTATTTATATCATACCAATATGAGCAAACATTTTAATACATCAAAGCCTAGTATATCGTCATTAATGAAAGTGTAACAAATGACGAAAAGGATGTGGAAAGCCGAGCAGAATAATATCGGTAATGCACCTCGGGCAACCGCGAGGCATCTCGGGGCGCAGCGCAACGTAGTGCGACGCCGCGAGCCATTTTCGAATTAACTCAATTTTGTACGTAGTAATTGAAATATTAAATTAGGGTGACGTATAGAAAGAAAATGAGTACGTACCAGTGACTTTTCTGTCGCCGATCTAAGTGACTCATATCTAGAATATATATGTTGAAGTAAAACTTCTTTAGGTGTGATTTGAGGGCAACTCAAATTATTTTTCGGACGGAAGTAACATTCAGTAAAATAAATAGTCCGCTTACACAGTTTCTGCATTATTAAAGAGAGTATTAAACAATCTAATTTAAATTAATATATATATTACTTGAGTGATACATTGCGTTGTCATGCGACGGCCAAGTCAATCTATTTATTTAAAACATACAAGTTTTTAATATTGATATGGCCACTATAAGATGTTGTTAGGTTAGCTAATTACGTAATAACTTAAGAGAAAAGGACCCTTAAGTAGGGACTGAATAAATTAACCGACTTGGTATTACATGGATCTCACAACTTTTTACGGCAGAAGAACTGAGTTGCGAGACTTGTTTTTTTTTTACAAGTTATGTTTTTGATGGCATAACAATATTCTGAAATGCGCACAGAAATGAAAATGAATCCAGGTTAGATAAGATGTATAAATATTAATGGTAAATTATTCTATAATGCGCGTTGGTGGACTTCACACTTCTTTTTCATTACGATGCTTTCCTCTACTGCCGAGCACTCAACAAGGCAAAATAAACATCGGTTCACAAAACAATATATCCTCAGAGAGCAACCGGCAAGAGACTCTAGGGTCATTTTTTAAGCGCTGCACTCATTTGCAACTAATAATAAAAGAACATTAAGTTGCAATGCAGAAACTGGTTCAAACGTGAGTTCTATTTTGATAACATTTCCTACAATTTCCTAAAATATTTAACTCTATACGGTCTAATCGCAGCCTGAAATTTCATCGCAGTGGGCTTTACAAACAAAATGTCTTATTAACTCTTATTTTCCTCGAATTTTATTGTTGATAAGGTTACGTAAATACAAAATTATTATTATGTTATGGCTACCTTCGTTTTTATTTTAAATGGCATTATTTGTGACTTGGTTAATAACATAATATACCTTTTTACACAGAAAGTTAAAAGTTTTAAGCTTTATTTTAATCTGTGCAAATGTATGTTATATTCTAAAACTTCTTAATACTATACGACTTTTGTGTCATAAGATAGGTAAACATATTATTAGTATTTTAAAATCCTTAATTACAATCATCATCATTGCAGCCTCACTGTTAACTATAGTTCTCCGCCGAAAACTGCTATAAAATACGATGATAACCCATCTGTATCCCTTATGATGTGTGTTTGACTGCCTCATTGGTCCTGGTGGCTTAGAGCGTGACTGCTGAGCATGTACTGCAATTTAATCGGTTCAAATTCATCTATTGAAATTTTTGACCAAAAATTCTCAACAGCAACCTGGATTTAGGAATTTGATGGTGTTTTACTCATGTGTCTCGGACAACAAGAAAAGCCTTTGGTCCCGCGCCGCAATAGTGTGCTATAATCTTCTCCCCGGCAGATGTCGATACGTCGGTTTGAAATATCAAACTTAGCGGATCGGTACTGTCGGAGGAAGGTCGTCGTAACTTACCGGTACCGAGGCTGCTGGAAATAACATTCTCTAACATAAAAAAAAAACTATTCGAGCCACATCACGACCTTAATGGCTCGTAGTCAATAAAACTTAAAAATTGGAAATGCTATCACAACTGTTTGATTGCTCAAATTTTTGATATAATATACAAAGTCAGCTCTTCAATTAATTTCAAATTCAAATTTATTTTTATTTAATTAAAATTCAATTCAAAGCTAATTTTATTTTTAATTGTGAAGACAATATATTTAAAAAAAATCTTTCGCTGCATTCAACAAATATTGTAAGTACAATTACACTACATATTGCAATTAAATTATATATATCATAATTATTATATTCAAAATCTTTACATAAATTGTATAATATTTAGCTGCATTGCTTTTGCAACAGTTTATTTCAATTAAATTTAACGTTTTCGCAATATTGTTAATAGTTAAGTTTACTGTACCTCAAGTTGTCACTAGGTTATAATGAAAACTTATTAGTATATTCCAAGCGCTCTGTTTCTCTTGGCAGGTAGTATTACATAAATTCGGACTAAACCTTAGGAGAAGACTTGTCAGAAATTCTATCGGAAAAAGTATCGATGGTAACCAAAAGTTAGTAGAATAACTCCCATAACTTTCCTCATATGTAATTTTAAAAATAAAGACATACGGCGATTTATCTTTGTACAAATATTATTTGTAACTTGAACATCCAAACTAAATCAATTGTAGTGGATATGCCTCAGAATGAAATATAAAAAAAGATTGTACAAAATATGTTTGCTATATAAATAAACTTCAATTTAGTCCTGATGAGTTGCGAAATAGATGGCACCATAAAAATTATGGTATCTATTTAAAAGACGAGCTTCAATAAAAGCCAATTGTTGTGTGAAATGGCGTATTAGTTTGTTCGTCCCAATTTTTTGTCTATGGCAGGTGATCAATCAAGCTTGAGGCTTACATTAAGTTCTTTATTAATGAACTATTGACTGTAAATAATGGATAAACCCGTGGAATAAATAAAACCATACCAGGTGCAATTATCCCAGAGAATCTTAATAAAAAATAAGTTTTATGCTACTTAAAGTTCTAATGGCTGCTGTTTTATTTTATTATATTTAAAAATACCTGATTCTTTGTTTAAAGCACTTTCTGACAAATTACACGCGTGTATCAGCTTGACCAGTACGTATCTTTGTATGTATGTATCTATAAATGAAACAGAACTTTATGATTCAGTTTTTACCTACTTCCAGACTTCTAAATTCGTTGAAAGTTTATAGACGTATTTATTTGCGATGACAATACAATATTGACTTGACTATCATCCAGAGTTAATGTCTAAATTCATTTGATTTTACTTTTTAAACTCTAAATTGTTATTATCCGGCCAGTTCATGTCCAAAATTCCACCTGTGTAAGTGGTGATATAGCCCTAAAATTTAAATCGCACTGGATCTTTCCTACCTTACCCACGATGCGAAAAAGACTGCTAAATAATTTTTAAATAAACAAAAAGGTGCTAAATAATTTTATAGCATGGCTGTATGATGATTTCTTATATACTACTATACATTTAAAAAACCAATATTACGGAGCTTATTGCGATTATTTTTTTTAGATTTCCAACTTTTCGGGTGCTTTACAGCACCCATTATCACTGGAACTAATATGTTCGACGTCCTATAATCATAGTTAAGCTGAGCTACCTACAAATTTTAAGTTTAAAATCAACCCATACCGAATGCTTTTTGAATAACGAAGCAAACTAAATCGTGGTGTAATATATCAATAACAATGGGGAGGAAAACTGCCAAGACATGCAAGCGTCCCATAGTGGAAAAGGGAAGGGAGAATTATGACAATGATGTATTCACTTACTCTTTTTTATATAGTGTAGTGTTATACTACTTACGTATCATTTTACATTATTTTAAATTCATTTTTCCATTCTGTTTCGATTTTCTGCATTCACCTCAAAACTGGATATTTTACATCACCTTTATTTCCATAGGATCCTGTAACGATTTTAAACCATAAGAACACAATAACAAATCATTTCTACTTCGTATTTTCACATTATCAGCACTTTTAAATTGGTGTCAATGGAGTCTACCTTTTTTCGATCTTTTAGCTAGTTTTCCGTAACTCTACAATCTTGGGCTTTGTGTGGGCAGCTGCGCTACCTTTTTTCCTATATCAATAATATCTCATTTTCCACTTAAATCTTACCGTTTTCTTATTATAAACCAAAAACAAAAATTTGACATGTTTTGTCTTTCTTATTTATATCGTTTCCATGGTAATTATATTCAAATTTGCTACCGATCTGTTATTCCTATTTCGATAATTCCACATAAATCCTCTTTTCTCTTGACCATTTACAAAAAATTTGCGTATAATTTAAATAATTTTTCCGTTCTCTCTAGAAAGGTATAAAAGCCGAACAATCGGTGAAGAAAGGCAGTCTCGCTTCAGTTCGCGAATTGGAAGTATCTCCTAAAGGCCTTATCCCGGGGCCGCACTGCCCCGGGATCCTGCAAGCCTCCACCTACACGTGAAGTCTTCGGCGAAGCCTTCTTCTAACGCGGAGCCGCACCACTCCGGATTCCTACAAGCCTCCATCTACCTCGGAAGTCGTTTCGAGACTACTACAAGCGCGGGGGCCACACTACTCCGGGCGCTACGACTACTTACTCCAGGCGCCGAGTGCACCTACCGCCGGCGCTACCTTTGGGCGCTGCAACTGCTGGCTCTAAGCGTTGCGCGCCCCTTCTCCAGGCGCTACGTGCGCCGGCTCCGGACGCTGCGTGTGCTGGCTCCAGGCGCTGCGCGCCGTCGCTGCTAAGAAACCTACCTCTACAAGCGCAAACGGCGTGTGCTGGCTTCAGGCGCTGCGTGCCGTCGCTGCTAAGAAACCTACCTCTACAAACGCAACGTGTGTCGCTTCGACTTTTAGGCCCCACTACAACACTATATTCCCCTATTCTCTCACCTTTATTTTTTTTATAATCTAATTGTACTCTCACTTCATTCATCATCATCCTCATTTCATTTTTTTTATAAAATTGTAAATACCTTTTATAAATTTAAATATATTGTTTTCTGGCTCTACTTTTGTTGTTTTGTTGTACTTAGGTTAGGTTCTATATTTTTTTTTTAATTGTCGCTTCACGACATTTGGCGCCCAACGTAAAAGTCCTCTTTCTCTCTTAATTCTTCACCTTTACTGCGCCTTGTCCATTCCCTTTTGATTTAATTGCTCTCCCTTTCGTTCTTAACTCATTATTCATCATTCATTTATTCATCCTTTTCATACCTTCCAAATTCTAAAACAACACTTCATCTAGTGTTTCAACGTATCTGGCTTATATTTAGACCTACATTTAACACTTCACTTACATTCATCACTTTAATATTTTTATTCTAGAACAAAACTTCATCTAGTTTTTCAACTTATCTAGATTATATTTAGACCTACATTTAACACTTTACTTACATCCATCACTTTAATATTTTTATTCTAGATAACTTAAAGAGGTATAATTTTTAATTAAATTTTTATTTCTTAAACTTAACTTTACACATAATTATAACAATGAAAAGGGTTATTAAGTACGAATTCCTTAACAAGGCCGAACTCGAATACGAAGTGAAGATTAGATATGAGGAACCAGCTAATACTGTTTTACTTCTAAAAAAACAGGTTTTGCGTTTAGTTGCGAATTCTCACCCTGAAGATATTCTGACTTCTCCAATTCCGATTGAGGATGACTTGTCTCAAATTGATTCTACCTTGACCTACTTGGACTGTAAAATTAAAAAAATTTTACAAGGCGAAACCAAATACTTGCGAGTAATAGAAACTTTTATTAATCATATCTTTTACAGATTGGAACGAATAGATACTGACTTATATCCAGACTTTAAAGCTATTTTCGATACTTTGAAGATGAAATATGACGATATTACTAAACAATTTGAATCCTTGACTCCAGCTCCAACTGAAAATGACCCTCCATCACTTGACCCTCCTGTTGATCCGACTGTCACGGTTGACCCGACTGTCACGGAACTCCCTCTTGTTTCTCAAAATTCGATTCAGGTCCATACCCCGTATCCTCCACCACCACCTCAATCTTTTTTTCCAACCAACGTCTTCAAAGATCTGAAAAGACACACCTTCAATGGTAAAAGCTGTCCAAGATCCTTTCTTCAAAAACTGGAAGAATACTGTATAGCTCGTGGCTTGTCCAAAGACTTGTTGATTTCACAAGCGTTTGAAATTTTCACTGACAATGCTCTTCATTGGTTCAGATTTAAATATAATCAGAATCCAAACTTAACGTGGAACGAACTTTCTTCGTTATTAATCAAAGACTTTGGTGGTTTTGATTATGATCACAAACTTTTAGAAGCGATTAGGAATCGAACTCAAGGTCGAGATGAACCTATTGTCATCTATATTTCCATCATGTCTGGAATGTTTTCTCGTCTTTCGAAGAAACTTTCTGAAACAGAACAATTGGAGATTATTTTAAGGAATATTCGCCCATGTTATTCAGTCTTCGTAGCTCTAAAAGACATTGACTCTATCGACTCTCTACTGGCTACTTGCCAAAACTATGAAAAATTCCTAGACAGAGACAAACAATTTAAAGAACCAAATGTACAACAAAGTCCTCTTATTTCTGAATTCAACTACAAGCATTCCACTTCAAGTTCAGTTGACTCTCCAAATTCTTCTAATAACTCACGACCCTCTCCTCCCCTCATGAATAAATTCACTCCATCCTACAAATACCCTTCTAGACAAGTTAATAGTCTCTCTCAAACTAAAGCTCCTCAACAAACCTCCTTTTGTGTTCGCTGTCGTAAACAAGGACATTCTTTGAACACTTGTACTCAACCACGATTCGTGATTTGTTTCAAATGTGGTCTTAAGGGTTTTAAAACTGCAAATTGCCCTACTTGTTCTCCCAAACCTAATACTAGTTCAAAAAACTAACTACTGACTTGAAAAGTAACTTAAACTTTGATAACGACGATTGGACTAATTGGATTAAAACAATTCAAAACTTCTTTTCTTGTTACAGAATCTCTTCTACACTCTACTCCAAGGAACAAGATCTTAATCGTCCATTCGTTAATGTCAAAATTTATAACTTAACTTTATCTGGTTTACTAGATTCTGGCAGTTCAGTAACTATCCTGGGTAATAATTCTCATTTGGAAATTCTTAAACTGGGCTGCAAACTTTTCAAGTCAGATCTTATTACTGTCTCTACTGCTAATAATCAAAAAGTTAATTCCTTGGGTTATTTTGACTTACCTATTCATTTTAATAATCAAACTCATTTAATTAAAGCTTACGTTTTCCCTGAAATTTTTCCTTCGCTAATATTAGGTATTGACTTTTGGAGAAAATTTAATCTTTTAACTAGTGTTTTATCTTCTCTTAACTTTACAGAATCTAAATGTTCTGCTATCGAAACTAAAGATACTAAAGTTTTACCTTATGAGCATTTAACTCCTAATCAAAAGAACATCGCTAATGACATAATCCAACGTTTCAAGACAATTTCTTTTGAAGAAAAAGGTGTCCTGGGATGCACACACTTAATCACCCACAAGATTGACACTGGTGATTCTCTTCCAATCAAACAAAGATGTTACAGACTGTCTCCTGAAAAACAAAAGGCGTTAATTAATGAAGTTGACAAGATGCTGCGATGGAACGTCATTGAACAATGCGAAAGTCCTTGGTTATCTCCAGTTCTCATCACTCCGAAGAAGAATGGTGAATGGCGGTTCTGCGTAGACAGCAGGAAGCTTAACTCAGTTACACGTCGTGATGCTTATAGTCTGCCACTAATAAGCGAAATTTTGGACAACTTGAGGAATGCCAAATACTTATCAAGCATCGACATTGCGAAAGCATTTTGGGAGATTCCCTTGAATCCTGCCGATAAGGATAAAACTGCATTTTATGTACCTGGAAGAGGTATGTTTAGATTTAAGGTAATGCCTTTTGGTCTTTCTAACTCACCTGCAACTCTACAAAGATTAATGGATATGCTTTTTACCCCTGAATTTGAGAACAAGGTATTTTGCTATCTGGACGACATCGTTATCATTAGCGAGACTTTTGATGAACACATATCACTCCTCATGAAAGTCCATGAAAAACTTTCATATGCTAATCTGACTATTAACTTTGAGAAGAGTCAATTCTTCAGGAAAGAACTGAAATACCTTGGTTTTCTAGTGGACGAGTACGGTCTACGTGCTGATCCAGATAAAATAAAAGCTATATTAGAATATCCTGTACCTACTTGTAGAAAAGAAGTGCGAAGATTCATAGGCACCTGCAGCTGGTTCAGAAGATTCATTCCAAACTTTAGCACTATTGCCTCTCCACTCAATCAACTAACCTGTTCCGGGAAGAACGCTCCTAAATTTCTTTGGAATTCTCAAGCTGCAGCTGCTTTCCAGAAACTTAAAGAAGCTTTGGTAACTGCTCCTGTCCTTGCTTGTCCTAACTTCGAACTACCCTTCTCTGTACATTGTGATGCATCAAACTATGGCATAGGAGCAATGCTTACTCAACATCAAGATGACAAAGAAGTCGTGATTGCTTACATGAGTAAAGCACTAAACAAAAATCAACAGAACTACTCAACTACTGAAAGAGAAACATTGGCTGTAATAACTGCGTTAGAACATTGGCGATGTTACCTAGACAATGGTAAAGAATTTACAATATATATTGACCATGCTGCACTTAAATGGTTTCAGAACTTATCGAATCCATCAGGAAGACTTGCTCGCTGGACTTTACGCTTATCTTGCTTTAACTTTGTCCTGAAACATAAAAAAGGAAAGGATAACGTTGTTCCAGATTTATTATCAAGACATAAGAATCAAGAACGTCCTGATACACGAGAAATTTCACCTCAAGGCGTACACCCTATTACGATTGAAGAACCACCTGATCGTAAACTTGAGCACTACAACAAGATTTTTCTCGGATGCTCCAACAACCCAGACTCATATCCCAACTATACTATCAGGGATAACAAACTTTACCGCTGCATCCATTCTCCCGATCGTCTAAACGATGACTTTATTTGGAAAGAAGTTCCACTACCTCAAGATAGACATGCAATTATTGAAGTTAACCATGGTTCCCCTTCAGAACTCCATCTTGGTATCTTCAAGACATTCAAGAAAATATCTTTAAAATACTATTGGCCTGGTATGTTTAAGGATATTGCCAATTTAATCTCAACTTGTGAAACCTGCTTAACCTACAAACACCCTAATCATTCTCCCTATGGTCTTATGGGTAAACCTAAACTTTGCTCCAGACCTTTTCAAACTATATCCTTAGATCTTATGGGTCCATTGCCTATGACTCGAAGACGAAATCAGTATATTCTAGTAATTAACTGCAATTTTACTAAATTTACTATGATTTTTCCCCTTAAACGTGCTACTTCAGCTAATATTATTAATGTTTTGGAAAATTCAGTTTTTCTAGTTCATGGCATTCCCCAAACTATTATAATGGACAATGCTGTTCAATTTCAGTCGCGAGAATTCCACTCATTCTTAAATTCTTATAACGTTCCTTTTATTTTTCACACAGCTTTATATTGTCCTCAGGTTAATCCTACGGAGAAATTTAATAGTACAATTATTACAGCTCTCGCATCTCTAGTAGGAGACGATCATAGATCATGGGACAACCATCTAACTAAAATTCAGTACGCAATGAACAGCGCTACAAATGTAGCTACTGGCTTTACTCCAAACTTTTTAGTCTTTGGTAGAGAAACAATACCTTGTGGTTCCTTCTATACTCCAACTCAGAACCTCGAGGAATTAATATTTATGCCTCGTGATATTTACGCGTCTAATGCTGGTCTCTTCTCATCTATCTTTCACAAAGTTCAAACTAAACTTTACATAGCGCACGCTAAAAATAGCGCTCGCTATGATCTTCGCCGGGCTTTTAAAGAATTTAATGTGGGAGATACTGTTTGGCGTAAAAATCATGTTTTAAGCAATGCCGGCGCATACTTTAATGCTAAACTTGCCCCTAAGTTCATCAAGTGTAAAGTGATAGCTAAACTGTCACCACTAGTCTATGTACTTGAAGGTCCTAATGGAGTTAGAGGCAAGTGGCACATCAAAGATGTAAAATCATAAATTTTCTTAACTTTTATTAACTATTAATTTGTATATATGTATAAATATCACCATCATTCTCACCTTATTATTTTTATTTCTTTTAATTTGTTTGTTTGTTTGATGATCCAGTGTTCTTCAACACATCTTGCTTTAGGACCTCGAACTTTCGTTGGTTAATCGTCACTTTTTATTTTTATTTCAGACACATCTCGTTGGTGATGTTGCTGTTTTCTGGCTTTGAGCCCTACCGCTCTGGCCGTTCTTAATCTTTACTTAAGTCATAGCGACTAAAGCTTACTTGAGGTATTTCTTTATCTTTATCTTCACTTGGGAGCGGCTGATTACTCCCTTAATAATTTTTTTTATCTTCACGCAGGAGCGGATGACAACTCCTTAAATAAGCCTGAATGTCCTTTCGAAAACACACTTTTAAGAGTGGTGTTTCTTCGACTAATTTATTTTTATTTCCACGCAGGAGCGGATGACTACTCCTTAAATAAGCCTTAATGTCGTTTCGAAAACACACTTTTAGAGTGGTAGTCATTGAATGTGAACTCCACCCTTACCTGAATGGCAGATGATGTATGTAAGAGATAGTATATCTGATTTTGCCTGGTGATGTCTGTTTCTGCAAAGCTGTGTTTTTATGGTTTATTTTAGAATGTATATATCAAAATTTTTGCTGAGTCAAAAATTTTCCAGGGTCGGGGGGAAAATGTAATGTTATACTACTTACGTATCATTTTACATTATTTTAAATTCATTTTTCCATTCTGTTTCGATTTTCTGCATTCACCTCAAAACTGGATATTTTACATCACCTTTATTTCCATAGGATCCTGTAACGATTTTAAACCATAAGAACACAATAACAAATCATTTCTACTTCGTATTTTCACATTATCAGCACTTTTAAATTGGTGTCAATGGAGTCTACCTTTTTTCGATCTTTTAGCTAGTTTTCCGTAACTCTACAATCTTGGGCTTTGTGTGGGCAGCTGCGCTACCTTTTTTCCTATATCAATAATATCTCATTTTCCACTTAAATCTTACCGTTTTCTTATTATAAACCAAAAACAAAAATTTGACATGTTTTGTCTTTCTTATTTATATCGTTTCCATGGTAATTATATTCAAATTTGCTACCGATCTGTTATTCCTATTTCGATAATTCCACATAAATCCTCTTTTCTCTTGACCATTTACAAAAAATTTGCGTATAATTTAAATAATTTTTCCGTTCTCTCTAGAAAGGTATAAAAGCCGAACAATCGGTGAAGAAAGGCAGTCTCGCTTCAGTTCGCGAATTGGAAGTATCTCCTAAAGGCCTTATCCCGGGGCCGCACTGCCCCGGGATCCTGCAAGCCTCCACCTACACGTGAAGTCTTCGGCGAAGCCTTCTTCTAACGCGGAGCCGCACCACTCCGGATTCCTACAAGCCTCCATCTACCTCGGAAGTCGTTTCGAGACTACTACAAGCGCGGGGGCCACACTACTCCGGGCGCTACGACTACTTACTCCAGGCGCCGAGTGCACCTACCGCCGGCGCTACCTTTGGGCGCTGCAACTGCTGGCTCTAAGCGTTGCGCGCCCCTTCTCCAGGCGCTACGTGCGCCGGCTCCGGACGCTGCGTGTGCTGGCTCCAGGCGCTGCGCGCCGTCGCTGCTAAGAAACCTACCTCTACAAGCGCAAACGGCGTGTGCTGGCTTCAGGCGCTGCGTGCCGTCGCTGCTAAGAAACCTACCTCTACAAACGCAACGTGTGTCGCTTCGACTTTTAGGCCCCACTACAACACTATATTCCCCTATTCTCTCACCTTTATTTTTTTTATAATCTAATTGTACTCTCACTTCATTCATCATCATCCTCATTTAATTTTTTTTATAAAATAGTAAATACCTTTTATAAATTTAAATATATTGTTTTCTGGCTCTACTTTTGTTGTTTTGTTGTACTTAGGTTAGGTTCTATATTTTTTTTTTAATTGTCGCTTCACGACAATAGCACATCTGAATAAAGACGATTATAATGAACGGAGTTACAACATAGGCTACCCTCATAGATTGCTTCATTTAGGAGATATTATCATAGTTGTAAAAAATTTGCAGCTGCCCATTTCGATCGGGCTGTTAGGAGGTAGTGGATTATCTTACGTTACCACTACATGCAGGATCATTTTTTTACTTCTCCGTATCCGTCATGCTAAATATCTTCATACCTTTTAGCCTACTGGTGGAACGTATTACACATTAGAACGATAATTATATAAAAATTACTTACTTACTAATTAATTACTAAACTTTTCGTACTATTTTCGTTTTTATACTTTTACCAGTAAATACATTCATATGTATACATAAATACCTGTATATTTTTTTCGTATACACCCCTCTATTTTAATTATTGTGTGCATCAGTCATCTACGCAAATATTATATGCAAAAGATCACTTTGAGAGTGATAAGATTACTTGTACTAATATTTGAAATTGTTATCAATTCATAATCTGTATTTTGGTGCACAATATAGAATAAATAAATGAAATAAATAAAAAAAATTTAAAAACTATTCAGTAGGATAAAATTCCATGCATTCGAACCACAAGGCTTGCTTCCTCTTTTATAATGCTAACTGCAAAGGAGTGGAATAATTTCTTAGCATCTGTATTTCCTTTCGTTTACCATAAGTGTGTCTTCGAGGCAAGAGTAAGTATTTAAATCGTACGATTTACTGTCTAGGGCTTCATCACTGCTTACAACCAGCTTGGCAACAACAATACCTTGCACTGGTTTCTTATAAGTAATTAAGGAATAAAATCTGCAAAAAATATGCGAGATGGAACAATACAACCATTGTTGTTACTCTATCATCATTATTACAGCCCTTTACAAGTCCACTGCTGAACGTAGGCCTCCCTCAAAGAATTAGTTAGCTGAAGTGAAAATGGGCCGGCCATATAGCTCTAAGAACCGACACACGATTGGGAAGAAAATTTCTCGACTGACTGCCTCATACCGGTAGGCGGCGAAGTAAATAGATGAAGTAATGACCTGGTAAGACATGCAGGAAGTCGATGGATGCAGGTGACTCAGGACCGTGCTTTGTGGCTTTCCTTGGGGGAGGCCTAGATTATTTCTCTGAGTAATAATAAATTAACTTTTCATTAAGTTATAAATAAAGATACACCTATCGTTCCACCTATATACACCGTACCCTAAAATTTTCATTCATGTTTTGCCACTGCCGGATAACTCTGCACGTATCTTTTCTTTGTTGTATTTTAACGGCCATTCTTGATGAAATTTAAACATTTAAAAGTCAAGACGGATAACAAAAGTGTATTTAGGGCTTGCAATCTACACAAGACAACACATCACAAGCCAGCCTTTAGGTTTGTAGGTTTTGTGTCAATATTAAGAAAAAAGTTAGTCTGACTCAATTGTTTTGAAACTGAATACTTTAGCTAGTTTGCCCTTCATTGATGACACGTGATGCCATGTCAATTGACGTAAGCCGACGCTTACCTCATAAAGCACTTTAGTTGTTTGTTGCGTGTAAATTGGACGTAATTCTCGTTTTCCATAATGAAATTAACTGTACTCTTTTGCACTTTAACCATTGTACTCTAAATAGTCATAAACTCTTCTATTTATAAAATTTATGCGCTTTTAACCGATTTTGACCTCAGTGACATATTTCAAAAAAACATAGAAGCAGTCAGTCTCAGTCAAGTCCTGTTTTCTGAAGTCCGATAAAAAGCTTATGTGATATAATCAGAGGTAAACTTGAACTTCCAGACCCAAGAATTATTGTCCTTACTAAAAAGTATACTTTGGCTGCTACCCGAATTTTTTGAAATTGCCTGAATTCGCAATTTAGTTAAGTACTTTGACTGCCGAGACAAAACTTGCAATAAAATAAATATTCATGACCATATGTCACCCAGCAGCTTTAGACATACAGTAATGGCTTGCTAATGGACTTAGTAATGATCTTGATTTGGCTAAAACCGATCTTGTCAATCTCAAGTGAATATGTAGAGCTAGCTCTTTGGACTTCTTTTTTAGTTTGCATTGATAGTTTAAATTTATCTATACTATGATATATATATATTTACACGTGCTAAATAAAAAATGACTTTAAATATGTATTAGGTAATGAATAATGTTATCCAAGTTGAACAAAAATTATTTAATTCTATTCTATTCTATTCTACACAGGTTTTTTTTTCATTCTATATTTATTATAATATTTATTTCTGTATCAATATCATGCTGTTTTGAATTAAAAATAATATTTAATTTTAATATATTAAATAAATCATCAAATTCGTATTACCAGTAATTACATAAACTTAAAAATTTATTAATATTTTAAAACTAAGACGTCTTATAATTAAATAACAAATTTCATAGTAAAAAAAAAATAAAAAATCTACATTTAATATGAACAGAGGAGAAAAAATAAACAGATGTGAAAATATAAAATTCCAATTAGAAAATATTAGCTCGACTGATATTTTACCAAAATTCAATACACATCTAGACGTACAAAGATACACCAATAGTTATGGAATCTACATAAGGCGATAGTAGTTAGTGTATTATTAGTGAATTAATGCTTGTGTATAAAGTGTTGCCAGAGTCAAACTAAAATAGTCTTTGGTTAGCATACTATACATCTATCAAATATTCTTTTGTTATCAACGATTTCTTTCTATTTATATCATACCAATATGAGCAAATATTTTAATACATCAAATCCTAGTATATTCTCATTAATGAAAGTGTAACAAATGACGAAAAGGATGTGGAAAGCCGAGCAGAATAATATCGGTAAGGCACCTCGGGCAACCTCGAGGCATCTCGGGGCGCAGCGCAACGTAGCGCGACGCCGCGAGGCATTTTCGAATTAACTCAATTTTGTACGTAGTAATTGAAATATTAAATTAAGGTAACGTATAGAAAGTAAATGAGTAAGTACCAGTGACTTTTCTGTCGCCGATATCTAGAATATATATGTTGAAGTAAAACTTCTTTAGGTGTGATTTGAGGGCAACTCAAATTCTTTTTCGGACGGAAGTAACATTCAGTAAAATAAATAGTCCGCTTACACAGTTTCTGCATTATTCAAGAGAGCGTCAATATTCTTGGTATAATATGGTATATGTACCTACCACATAAAAATTTTAATTAATTTACATATGTATTTACTAAATATGCTATATTGTTCAAAGAATTAGTTAGCTGAAGTGAAAATGGGCCGGCCATATAGCTCTAAGAACCGACACACGATTGGGAAGAAAATTTCTCGACTGACTGCCTCATACCGGTAGGCGGCGAAGTAAATAGATGAAGTAATGACCTGGTAATACATGCAGGAAGTCGATGGATGCAGGTGACTCAGGACCGTGCTTTGTGGCTTTCCTTGGGAGAGGCCTAGATTATTTCTCTGGGTAATAATAAATTAACTTTTCATTAAGTTATAAATAAAGATACACCTATCGTTCCACCTATATACGCCGTACCCTAAAATTTTCATTAAACAAGATTTATGTCACTTCTTACCCGAAGGATAACATTCATAAAGTTAACCTGACATCTTTATGCACCTACAACGTAACTCAGCGGTTATGTGGTAGATACATTGTGGTTTTAGTGTTGCTCAATGTTTTATGGATGTTTTATAATGCAGGTATATTTCTTAGATAAAAATAAAATTGTAAATGGTAAATGTAGATATAACGTAGTGCCGTTAGTATCGTTTATTCGTCAAAAGTTTAGTCATTTTGTTTACTAAAGAATTTTTAATTTTTTTTTTCAGAAATGGCGTTTGGTCAGAAATGGACTTTAATAGGCTGTAACGGTAACGTGTCATTTATTCAAATTAAATGTAATGAAATTATTTTTTTGTTTTAAGATAATAACATTTCGTTTGTCAAATGGATATTTCTTATAGAAATAAGGGTGATAAACGAGCACACAGTCCACCAGATGGTTACTGGATGTTGAATCCTATATGTTGCTATATCTATTACCGATTAATAATCAAAATATAAAATGCGTTGAACCCATCAGATCACTTGTGGAATGCCCCATTACCAGTAAAGAGGGCTCCGGTTTTTAGGGTTTCGTAGCCAAATGGCAAAAAACGGAACACTTATGGATTCGTCATGTCTGTCTGTCCGTTCATCCCTATGTCACAGCCACTTTTTCCCGAAACTATAAGAACTATGGTGTTGAAACTTGGTAAGTAGATGTATTATGTGAACCGCATTATGATTTTCACACAAAAATAGAAGAAAAAAACAATAAATTTTGGGGGTTCCCCATACCATTAGAACTGAAACTCAAACTGTTTCATCGAAGCCATACGTGTGGGGTATCTATGGATAGGTCTTCAAAAATGATATTGAGGTTTCTTATATCATTTTTTTTTCTAAACATTTAGTTTGCGAGAAAGACACTTCCAAAGTGGTAAAATGTGTGTCCCCCCCCCCCCCCCCCCCCACTGTATTTTGTAAAATAATAGATTGATAAAACTAAAAAAATATATGATGTATATTAGCATGTAAACTTTCACCAAAAATTAGTTTGAACGAGATCTAGTAAGCAGTTTTTTTTTTAATACGTCATAAATCGTAAACCGCAATTTACCTTTCATTCAATCAACTCAAATATAAAAATAAAAAGCATTTAATTTCATAAACATAAACCTTATGCACAAACAGTGAACCATTATTTTCTAATAATAAATCTGTAAAAGGTACCTAAGTAAATAATAATTATAATTCGCGCGGGGCGTGGCTTGATCGGTAGCGGGTGCGGAGCGCGCGGGGGGCAGGTACCCGAGCGGGCGGACACGTGAGGGCCACAGAACATAATATATCCCTAAGGCAGACGTCGTTGACACTCGTACGCGCGTAGCTATTTATTCGATAAATTTGCGAATACTAATTATTACATACGTTTACGTTTTGATACTGTTTTCGTTGGATAAAATTAATTTCAATTACTTACATCGAAAATATCTTGCTGCTACGGAACCCTTCATGGGCGAGTCCGACTCGCGCTTATTTTAATTGTTTACATTAACCGTGCGAACACAGGAGCATTACGCTGCTACTTCAGCGGGCGTAGTCTTTCTCTGTTCTAGGCGATCCATTCGTGCGGCTGCGCCCTCGTGTGCTCTTGCCTATAATACAGAAACAGAAACAAAAACAGAAACTTTTTTATTCAATATAGATTATAAATAATACTTATTGAAATTCACTCTTTTGTTTGAATACCACTGGTTCGGAAAAAAATCTCTGTCCTGGGAAGAACCAGCAAGACACGCAGCGGGACTTTTTCTTAAAATAACAGCTTACAATTGTGTATGTTACAAAAATTCACAACAAAACAAATTAGAAATAGCTTAGTAGCGATCACCTAATTTCCAGGGGTTATTATCATCCATAAATTCCTTAATATTATAATAACTCTTTTTATACAAACTTAGTTTAATAAAGTTTTTGACCTTAAGCAGGTCAAATTTTGTATATTTTCTGGAATTTTGTTGTAAAAGCGTATACATCGCTCCAAGAATGAATTACTGACTCGATGGAGTCGAGTAACAGGTACTACTAGCTAGTGTCTGTTCCTAGTATTTACAGAATGAATATCACTTATTTTTGTAAAACTGCTTTTAATTTTGTATAGAGATGCCAAAGTTAATATATTAATTTCCTTCAATTTCTGTCGCAGCGACTCTTTAGGATTTAAATCATAAATTGCTCTTATGGCCCTCTTCTGTAAAACAAATATAATTTCAGTGTCAGCTGCGTGTCCCCATAGCAAAATACCATAGGACATTATGCTATGGAAATAGCTAAAAAAAACTAGTCTAGCTGTTTCAACACTGGTTAGACTTATAATCTTTTTTACAGCATATGCTGCAGAACTAAGTCTGCTTGCTAGTTTTGATATATGGGGGCTCCATTGAAGCTTCGCGTCTAGTGTGATTCCAAGAAAAATGGTGGTATCTACAAGATTCAGTTTCTCCCCATTTAAAATTACATTAGTATTTAATTGTTTGACATTTGGAGTCATAAATTTCATACATTTCGTTTAAGTGCCATTTAAATGCAAATTATTAACATTCAACCAATTTACTAATTTAGATATAGCATTATTTACTTCGTCATATTTTAGTAATTGTCGACTTAATTTGAAAATTAAAGAAGTGTCATCTGCAAATAATACTATATCACGGTTATCCTCTAATAGTAGAGGTAAGGTAAGTCATTAATGTATACAAGAAACAGAAAGGGGCCGAGAATTGAGCCTTGAGGCACGCATATTTGTACCATCGACCCGGAAGAGCTCATACTTTTTGCGTAACTCTTACTTAAATATGAAATAATTAATTTAAGAGCATCACGTCTTACACCGTAGTGTTGAAGTTTCCTAAATAGTTTCATGGTGAATAGAATCGAAGGCCTTGGATAGGTCACAAAATATACCCAAAGCATCCTGTGAATTCTCCCATGCATTAAAGATATATTTCAGCTCAACACCGAAATCAGTTGTCGAGCGACCCCTTGTGAAACCAAATTGATTTTTATGAAGTAAATTATTTATATTAAAGAAATTTAACACTAATATGTAAATACATTTTAAACCAAAAGGAGGAAAAGATGCGGGAATATAGTGAGTTCATGGCTGAGCGAGACTACTATTTATTCATAACAATGATGTGTTTATTAATAATAGTGTTGCGCCCAACAATTAATACATGGTACATGGCGACACTAGTTATCACTAGCGCCTTCTAGTATCAAGTAGCAGAACTAGGAGAGTCAAGAACATTCTAGAAATTTCCATGGAAGACCTTTATAGAACTATCAACACCTAGTCAGTTAGGACCAGTATGTACTCGAACATTCTAGATGTTGATGTTAAACTGGATTTGCAACTAGATTTAGGTAAAGGATAGACATTCAGGGTATTACCAAGTTTATTATACATGTAAGGTACTAGAAAACAGAAGAACTCGTCTACACATCACATACAACATCTAGAATGTACTCGAACATTCTAGATGTTGATGTTAAACTGGATTTGCAACTAGATTTAGGTAAAGGATAGATATTCAGGGTATTACCAAGTTTATTATACATGTAAGGTACTAGAAAACAGAAGAAATTGTGTAAGGTAATAGAATGGAAGGATTGAGTGCGACATATAGTATCTACCTTTTCTGCGTTTGTCGTTTAGAAGCTCCAGATTGTATTTAAATTGAGATTATTTCATTAGAACAGTTTGTGCGATGAATGTTTCTCTCACTGTTAGAACATCTCACTTTTTGTAGAGACCCACTGTTGGAAAGCGGAACGGGAGACCTGCACTAACTTTTAGGATGGCCCTTTGAGCTCTTTCTACCTCGATTAGGTTTGTTTTAGCAGCAGCACCCCATGAACTGATGCAGTAGTCTACAAGTAATTGACATAGAGCGTAGATAGTCTATTATCTTGATTATTCGGCAGTGAACTACATGTTTTTAAAGATTTGAAGATGTGAATGAGCTTGCGTAACCTAGTGACGAGTACATCAATGTGTGGCTTAAAAGTCAGGGTTTGGCCTATTAAAATTCCGGGATATTTAATCATGGCTCGACCTAAGTGTGAAGGTTATGTATTTTGACTTGGCAATGTTTAATGTCAAAAAATTTCTTTGTAACCAGAGGCAACAATTAGTAAAAACACTTTGTACAACTATTACTATTAAAGAATAATGCGGTATCGTCGGCAAATGAAAATATTTTCCCTTTGTGTAGCTGAAATTGGCATAAGTCGTTGACATATGTCAGGAATAGTGTTGGGTTGATTATGCTACCTTGAGGCAAACCAAATTTGACAGTTAACACGTCACTTATTTTACTCAAATAGTATTGTATTAATTACAGAGGTAATCCTCTCACACAAATTTTTTCCAGCAGGTTTTGGATCCAGACTGGCCTTTGTCTGATCAAGTAATGAAGTTAAACATTTTCTTCTTTCATCCAAGTTGTTTATAATTGAGTTAACAAGCTCGTGTACCTCGTTATTTGTTGACTTTCCTTGCTGAAATCAGTGATGATGAGATTATTTCCCTTTTAAGTATTTGTTTATTAAGTGCTCTAAGATTTTGTACAGTGTGGGTAAGATGGAGATTGGCCTATAATTATTGACACAGTCCCTCTCACCACATTTGTGAATAGGTTTAATGAGCGCTGTTTTGAATATTGAAGGGAAGATTCCTGTAGAAAAGGCCAAGATACAAACAATGTGTAATAGATTGGGGTAATACGAGTATGTTTATATCTCTTAAGTATTATACTAGAAATCTGATCGAGCCCTACTGCACAGTAGTCTCTTAAACCCCGAATCAGCTGGAAAATTTCATCCTCATCCGTTGGTACAAACAAATTGGTGGGGGATGGATATAAGAGGTTTAGTAGATTTTTTAAATCTAGAGGTTATGAAATCTTCAGCCAGATTCCTTTTTTACTAACAAAGAATTAATTAATGTCGTTAATACTTTTTTCTGGATTATCTGGAGAGACAAAATGGGATGAGTGGCCTACTACCTTATTAGAGCCGCTCAGTTTTTTATGGCTTCCCACAGCTTTTTTTTATTATGTTTCCCCTTTTTAATCTCTTGTTTCTCATAAATAAAGTTGCAGTTGTTCCGGTAGAGTTTGTAGGTTAGTTTGCGTACTTCATTTTCAGGATCCATTTTTTAATTTCTTGTATAGGTTGTCCCTATTTTTCATACAATGCAGTAAGCCTTTGGTGATCCATGGATTTCTTATAAGTTGTTATTTGAGAGTTCTAAGCAAATTTTATATCAATAACCCTCTTAATTGGAAAGATCAAATTACTGACATTCCTCGGCAAATCATTGCCACCTTTGTTCAATTTTTGTCAAGATTATTATCTTTCTTTAGATTTTAAGTTAATTCCTGTTCACACGCTGATAATATCAATTATTTATCATTCAGATCTATGTTTCGAGAACACATTCTGCGGAATGCAGAACGGTAGTCTGCAAGAGAACGATCCGAAATCATGATACATGATGATTTTTTTAACATTCTATTGCTATCGCGATTTGCTTGAACTATCGAGCTAGGTAACCGAAGGAGGCAGTTGCAGTTTGGAAAAATTATATCTTCACCAATTAAATTAGATAATTCCTTTTTTCCAAGCATAATTAAAGAAGGATAGTGACTATATATAGCCTGGCTTGATTGACCCTTTAATCTCTTTAGCGCCAACGTAATGCGGACTATTTTCGTGAATTACACACGGAAATAACATACAGCAATATAGTGGAAATAGGAGTAACTTGTCAGCGTCTGCCTGTCTGAGCATTCGATTATAATGTGTGTTTTGTATGTACATCCTTTGGTAGCGCTAAGATAGTGCATTTTACTATCTCCAGCTATATCAATATTTACTATATCAGATGCGATAGAAGTCAAGCACTGGCTGTAGTATTTAAAAACATAAGAGACGGAAATGTGTGGTGATGATATTTTTCTTACCAATTTGAGGCACGGCGAAAGTGCGAAAGAGTGCCATGATGCCAAATATTTAAGGCCACGTGGCTTTATGGGTAAATATCTACAAGGTTTTTTATCCCGAGATTTTATGTTTAAACGTAAACACAGAAAAGGCTATCGCTACTGCACTTAAATTTGTAACTATACAGTTTATGTGCTTTTATCAAGTTAATACGGCAGAGGGAAAACTCGTTTACATAATTGATACCGTTACTGGATTATGCTATTTGTTCTACGTTAACTATATTTACTACGGTTGAATTATATTTTTAAAGTTTAATCATTAAAATTTGAATAGTGATGGGGAATTTTAATTTCAAATTATTTCTCACATTGTGAAATTATAATGCGTACCTATTTCTCCTAGCAATGGCTGACAATTTTGACGAATGTACAGACTTTAGCCTACAGAAGTCACTGCATTGTTGGGAAACAGATATATAAAACGAAAAATAAATTTCAGCTACAATAGCATGTCGGTTTTGTAAAAAAGATTTTTTATGTATCCTAATAATATACAATATTTTTTAATAATTTAAAATATTTAATCGATTTTCCATCGGAATGGCCAAATGACAGGTATACGATTTATGCCACCCATTTATATCGATTTTAATTTGAAGCCACTGTCTATGAAGAAAACCACCATCGAAGCCTGCATGACTAGGAAATAAAACACAGATGGTGGACTCCTAATTCATTAATCTTCTAACAAACGGATGGTGTAGTAGTCGAGTGTCTGATAAGCAATATTATACATCTGGTGGGAATCGTTGTCGGCTACCGTTTAATGGTTGACGTTTTGTTTTTTAAATTTGTAAACTTAAGTTCAAAGGTATAAATAGTGAAATACCGTTATTGCAGAGTTTGAAAATACGAGTAAATAAGGCTTGTACTTTCGTTTCAAATTTCCCAAATTGAATGTGGGCAAATACTACACTATAATAATATGATGGGCAATAACTAAGCTTCTCTGTGTGCGATTCCATTTACAACGTTTTTGCCAACCGATCGACCCTTACGAATATGTGCGTGCGTAGTAAAATAGTAGGTGTTAGATATTTATGAGTGGCAATCAGCTAAAATAATGCATTACCACGCATTTTGAATTTAAAAGAGAAAATGACAGAACGTTAGAGAATTTCTTTATTTTTTTTTTAGTTTTCTTCGTCATTTCTCTGCATATTTGGCAGGTTATTAAAATTAACTTGTCATTAAACATTTATGTTACTAAAGTTTACTAAAGGTTAATGTTAATAATTTGCATTTAAATGGCAATAAAACGAAATGTATGAAATTCATAACTCCAATGTCAAACATTTAAATGCTAATGTAATTAAATGGGGATGAACTGAGTCTGGTCGATACCACCATTTTTCTTGGAATCATACTATATCCGAAGCTTCAATGAAGCAAAATTAACAAGTTGACTTAGTTCTGCAGCATATGCTGTAAAACATATAAGAAATATTACCAGTGTTGAAACAGCTAGACTTGTTTACTTCAGCAATTTCCATATCGTATGATATTTTGCTATGAGGACACGCGACTGACAGTGAAATTGTATTTGTTTTACGGAAGAGGGTCATTAGAGCAATTTATAATTTAAAACCTAAAGAGTCGCTCCCGCAAAAATTTAAGGAAATTAATATGATAACTTTGGCCTCTCAATACATTTATAAAAATGTTGTGTACGTATACAAAAATAAAAGTCATCATCATCATCATTACAGCCCTTCACAAGTCCACTGCTGAACATAGGCCTCCCCCAAAGAATGCCACAAAGCACGGTCCTGAGCCACCTGCATCCATCGACTTCCTGCATGTCTTACCAGGTCGTCACTCCATCTCGTGGGGGGACGCCCTACACTTCGCCTACCGGTACGAGGCTGCCACTCGAGAACCTTTCTTCCCCATCGGTTGTCGGTTCTTCGAGCTATATGGCCGGCCCATTGCCACTTCAGCTTACTAATCCGTTGGGCTATGTCGGTTACTCTGGTTCTACTGCGGATATCCTCATTCCTAAGTTTATCACGCAGAGAAACTCCGAGCATAGCCCTCTCCATAGCTCGCTGAGCGACCTTGAGCTTCCTCATCCGGCCAGCAGTGAAGGACCACGTCTCAGTTCCGTATGTCATCACTGGCAACACGCACTGGGTGTACAGTCTCGTTTTCAAGGTTTGAGGTATACCTGACGAGAAGATGTGCCGTAATTCCCCGAACGCTGCCCAACCGAGTTGAATCCGTCGATTGACCTCTCGGTCGAAGTTGGACTTACCTAGTCGGACTATTTGTCCCAGGTAAACATACTCGTCAACAACTTCGAGCTTAGTGTTCCCAACAACTACCGGCATAGGTGTGACATGGACATTAAACATGATCTTAGTTTTGTCCATGTTCATCTTAAGACCTATCCGTTGGGAAACACTATTGAGGTCATTGAGCATAGTGCTTAGGTCCTCCAGCGATTCTGCCATAAGGACTACATCGTCGGCAAATCGAAGGTGAGTGATGTACTCGCCATTGATGTTGATACCGTATCCTTTCCAGTCAAGAAGCTTGAAAACGTCTTCCAATGCAGCGGTGAAGAGTTTCGGGGATATGACGTCACCCTGTCTTACACCTCTCTGCAATTGGATAGGTTTCGTACTCTGGTTCTGTACTCGGATAGCCATCGTAGCCCTACTGTACAAGCACTTCAACACTTCGATATACCGACAGTCAACTTGGCACCGCTGAAGGGACTGCAGCACCGCCCAAATTTTGACGGAATCAAAGGCTTTCTCATAGTCCACATACGCCAGACATAGTGGCAAATTGTACTCTTCGGACTTCTGCACAATTTTCCGAAGGGTATGTATGTGGTCTATGGTGCTAAAGCCCTTTCGGAAACCGGCTTGTTCGGGAGGCTGGAAGTCGTCAAGTCTGCGCGCAAGACGATTCGTAATGACTCTCGAAAACAGCACGTAGACGCGGCTCAGAAGGGAAATCGGTCTGTAGTTCTTCAAGACAGCGTTGTCACCTTTCTTGAAGAACAAGACCACCGCACTTCTGCTCCACGCCTCCGGTGTAATGCCACCATGGAGGACGGAATTAAAGAGCTTCTGAAGGACTTCAAGTACCGGTTTTCCACCCGCTTTCAGAAGCTCCGCTGTAATTCCATCCTCGCCTGGGGCCTTACCGTTTTTAAGGTGCTGGAGAGCCATTCTAATCTCGCCCAGACTGACGTCCGGGATATCTTCGGAATAGTGTCGGATGAGACTCGCTCTTGGATCGTTACTCACACTTGCGTGTGGCTCCAACGATGACGTGTACAACTGCCCATAGAACCTCTCAATCTCACTCAAAATCTCAGGTGTCCCGGAAACGATGCTGCCACACCCTGTCTTCAGCTTTGACAGTTGGCTCTTTCTGGCAGACAGATCTCAAAGACTTTGGAGCCTTGGTTCCGCTCGATCGCTTCTTCAATACGAGCTGTATTGAAGTTGCGTAAGTCCCGCCGCATGCATTTGGAGATCTGTCTGTTCCTCTCTGTTCAGATGCCTGTATGCTGTCAAGTCTGTTGAAGAATGTAGCTTCATCTCCCGTCTAACAGCCATGAGATTAAGAGTGTGATCGGAGAGTTTTTGTGTTCTTCTGCGGCGGGTCTTGCAGAACTTAGCTCCGACCGCATGGACAGTTTCCACGAGCTGGTCATTCATATCGTCCACTTCATTGCAGTCTTCTAGGCACTGAAAACGGTTTTGTAACTCGAGCTGAAAGGTTTCGGGACTTTGGATTAGAGCACGAGGGGGACGGGGCGTTGACTTCATTAGACGAGACCTCTCCAACTTAACGTTTAGGTTCAGTGTGCCTCTAACCATTCGGTGATCGCTACCAGTTTTCACCCTCGTGATCACGGAGACATCACTGAACAGTTGTCGTCTGGTCGTCATAATGAAGTCAATCTCATTTTTTGTCGAACCGTCGGGGCTCGACCAGTTCCACTTCCTGTGGGGCCGCTTCTGGAAGAAAGAGTTCATCATAAAGAGTCCCTCTTTCTCCATGAAGTCGGCCAGCTGTTGGCCCCTTGGGTTCCGTTGCCCTATTCCAAATTTCCCTACTTTCAGCTCACCGTTCTCTCTTGTGCCTAGTTTTGCATTGAAGTCTCCCATTAACACCGTATATTGGGTTTTGGAGGAATGCATGGCTATAGAGATATCCTCATACATTTCCTCCACCTCCTCATCGAGGTGTGCCGAGGTTGGTGCGTAAACCTGTATGACCTTCAGCGAATACCGTTTGGTGATTCTGAGTATAAGGTACGCAACCCTCGTCGACACACTCCCAATCTTTACAACGTTGTTAACGAGAGACTTGTGGACGATAAATCCGACACCTCCTTGGGACAGATGGTCGCCCTCCCGGTGATAGAGCAAGTTGCCGGATTCGAGGATTACCGTGTCCTCCCCCTCTCTTCGGACTTCGGATAATCCTATAGTATATATAAAATAAAAGTAGTTTTACGAAAATAAGTGGTATTCATTATGTAAATACTAGGAACAGACTAAAGTTAGTAGCATCAGCTATTCGACTCCACAGAGTCAGTAATTCCTTCTTGGGGCGATGTGTAGGCTTTTACAACATAATAAATTAAAATTAAAAATTTTGTGCAACCGACTTCAATATAAATTATTAAGAATAATTCAAAAACTATTGGTCAGACCTTGATCAAATTTACATAAGATCAAATGAGAAGCACCAGCTTTCAAATAAAAGAAGAATCACCCAACTAGGTTCACCCAGAAAAAGTTATGAGGTAACACACATAAAAAAAAACATACAGTCGAATTAAGTACCGTCTCCTTTTTGCAATCGGTAGAAAATGCCAGAAAACATACAAAATTTGACCTGCTCAAAGTTGAAAAATTTATTAAACTGAGTTCGTATAAAAAGGGTTATTATAATATTAAGAAATTTACGAGTATGTATGATAATGTTTTCGTTATTTGTTTTCTTTAATCTAAAAAAACGTTACCCCCACGCTAGGATTTTCTCCTGTATCGTGGAGGCAGTTTACAAACACAAATTGCACAAGGATAAACATCGAGACCCGGAACAATTATTTGAAGGCCATACAAATAATTGTTCCCAATAATAACCCCAAGGAATGAGGTGATCGCTAATAATAAGATCGTTAATTGTGTAACGTACGAGTACATGATTGTAAGTTGTTATTTAATAAAAGTCTCGATGGTTTTGATGATTCTTCCCAGGACAGAGACTTTTTTCCAAACCAGTGGTAATTTAAGCATAAGAGTGACTTTCAATAAGTGTTATTTATAATCTACATTCAATAAAAAAAGTTTCTGTTTCTGTTTCAGACAATAATAACTATGTCTTTATGTCTTTAGGCCCGATTTTCAGTCACGGTGGTCAGTCTCAACGGAGACTAGACATCTGCACAGAGCGGATTACGAGTATAGTGCACGAATATATGCACAAACACAGCTGCACACTATCACTACACTCCCATATTTCGATTGTATGGTAATCCGACAAGAATAGAGAGACACTAGGTGCAGAACCTTCGCTTTACGTACTTTTCTAGGTACGAGGTTGTTACAGCGCCAATTTCCTGTCTCCAAGCTGCTACAGAGACTTTCTTGCCAGAAAAATCAAATTACTGCTTTAGTTCTCCTACTATTCCTACTCCTCTAATCAGAGGTGTAAATAAGAGATGTGTTAACTACTGCAACTATACAGATACATTAACATAGTTTGGTAACCTAACTAAAAATCTTCATAAACAAGTGGAAGTGTTAGGCTGCGCCTGGACTATATGCTTTTGTCTGTCTTATTTCTGTTAGTAAAAAAAAAACAAATACTAAATTACTGTAAATCTAATAGTAACCGAAACAGTAAGATAACTAAAGCCAAAGTAGCCTAACGACAAGGTAAGGACCACGAACTCTAAAGGTCGTGGGTTCTTCACTTTTCATCACAAGCATTTTAAGCCTACCAAGAGTGGTTACAAGGAATATTAGTAATGTGAATAGCATTACTAGTATTAAAAAAACATATTTTACTGTTAGGCACTGGACTTTCCGTAAGGATGCCGTCCCATGGCAGCCCCTTCTCGGAAGGGCACCTCTCCTCCACCATCTCTAATAGGAACACAAGTCACGTCCCCCAGCTCCACCCGCGCAAAGGATCCCCCGAGTTCAATACAAGGAGGCCATGGGGCCAGCTTTTCTGACCGCAGCGGAGATTCTGGTCCGTGGTTCTACCGCCAACCAAGTTTCAGCCGCGGAGGGTTGAGAGCGCGGCACCTCGCAACACCTACTGCTCTGTCACCCTACGGCAGTTCCAAAACCACTGCATCAATGGTGCAACCCCGCCAGAGTCGCGGAGAAAAGGGCGAGGGGAGCATAGCAATACTAACATTACGCAACCAGCGACACCACCTCGGCTGCAGGGATAGGGAAAGTGTAAACTCCTCTCGCCGCAGCCTGCCAACACAAATCCAAAGTGGGCTCGCCAAGCTCTCTCAGAGCGGCCTCTTCGGGCCAGCCATGTGGCTTCCATGAGATGACCAAGCTACTAAGTGCCCCCACCACGATAAGGCGGGAATCCGTTCGGGGGGGGGGGGGGGGGGGGAATGCAAGACCTATCGAACTGTAATAAATAAGATGTTTAAAGATCAATTCAATACAAATATTGTATCTTGTTTTGTATTGACACATGTATAATATTTCACTTATTGAGTCATGCGATGATAGTGGAATCTTAAGGCCAAGTTACCTTAAAGTCACTCTTTTTAAAACCAATCTTAAAAATACAATTTTTTTTTTAAATTATGTAACCAATTCTTGGATCTAGATGAAACTGCCATTAGAAACAAAGTGTAGTCTAGTTGTTTAAATCAAAATAAAAGTTTAAAATATTTAATATGTATATAATAATAAAGGTGCTCTTGTCGCTCTGTTTCTGTCATAACTTCCATTAATAAATACATATAATTAATCCGTTGTAGAGCCATTCTGCAGCTTTATTAGTAGTATAGTTGTTGCACGAAGGGGTCGGCTCGACCGGGTAAGTACCACGCTCTCACAAAATACCAGCGTAAAATAGCAGCTTAACACTGATGTGTTTCGTATGGTGAGTGTAGAGAAGCGGATACCCTTTTTACTGGAAAAGAGGCATTCTATCTTAGTCCTCACTGGTGACAAAACATCTGCATTTTGGTTCTTTATTGAGGATAGATGTAGATGTCTATGGGTCCCAGCAACCACTTACCATTCAGGTGGACTTTGTGCCCGTTTGGCACTCTATCCTATTAAAAAAAATATATTTTCACAAAACAAAATTTAAACCACTCTTATATATTATGCGGCGACTAGTATGTTCGCGATGTTTATTACACACGGAGTACGGTATATGCTAAAAGCCTACTGCGACCGAGGCCTTAAGTGATCTCGTTCTACGAGCACACTGAAAATATTTCCTCAAATTACTTTTTCGGGTACTATTATATTTGACCTTTGATAAGAGTTATAATACAAGTCAAATCAGCAAATAATATACCTACTATATACAAATATAAGTTGAATGTTACAATGTATTGAGGCGGGGAGAAATCAATAACCAAAATATGTGTGGTAGTGGTATTTATGTGAAAATTTATTTAAACTTGGTTTTTTGTCCGCGACTGAAATACCTCATAAAAAATTTAAAATTAAAAAAAAACCCTAAACAAAAAGAGCTGAAGATCTCCAAACGACTGAACAGATTTTCCTGCAACATGTTTCACAGCACTCTCGGTTAAGACACCTTTCAAACTTTTTTTATCAAAATCGGTTCATTCGTTCAGGAGCGATGATGCCACAGACAAACGTAGATATACACAGCACAGACAAAAATAGATACACAGATACACAATACTAACTAATAATACCTCCTTTGTTTTCGCTATCAATGAAAAAAATACATTTTATTTTCAATATTTAAATGATTGAGACGAGCTTCCAATATCTGGGACATACTCGTATTATAGTATTTAGTGACCTGTGGGACAAATAGGATATAGACAGGGAAAGACGATCCCTTGCCGTTCGTGCTAATAATATAAATTACAGGAAAGTTAACAAATGCGAGCGTGATTTTAAATGTCTACTATTAAAACCTATTGTGTATCACGCCTATGTCTGGACTAAATTCAAAAAGAAAAACTATCGATTTTTTAAGGTTCAGTATAACGATTCATTTAGAATATCATTCCGTTTTCTGACGCAAAGTAGTGCGTCTACAATGTTTGTAGTGGCAGGCGTGACGCCACGCCGCTCGATGCCTTGATAAGGCATCGTGTGGCCAGATTTAGAAGTATTCTGTTTAAACCTGGAAACGCAATTATACTAACTTTAACGCAAGATTGTAATGAAATATTTATATATTTGTCTAGCATGTTAAGATGTTAGTTTTAATTTGTTTGAAAGTTTTTTGTATATTGTATTATTATTATTATTTTAATTAATTTCAATATTTTTTTAAATTGTAACCGATATGTTTTGACGGACCTTTGTTGTCTGTTAATAAATAATGATATTATTATTATATGTCAGTGTCTGAGATACAACCATAATCACATAATATGAACACATGCATCAACCCGTAAAATCCACTGCCACTGCCTTAATCGTCACGATTAGCAGGCGGTATCAGATTATTCTCACATTTGACGCTGCTGCCCCTCGCCGTTTTAATAATTTCAGGCATGTTGTAAGCGACCTAGCTATACCACCAACAATCGGAAAGCAAGCGATTTTTCTACCATTTCCCATAGTAAGAGACGACAACTAAACTACGAAATGAGGTGAAAGATTCAATCTAGCAGCACAAAAATATTTACTTCAGCGGTTGTATGAACCCGGTACTTGCGACATAGGCAAATAAAATTACCAAAAAAACCAAGAAATTATTAAAACCATGCAAATTATTTTATGAATTTGCTTAGTTTAACCAAGCAAATTCATAAAATAAGGAAAGCTCCGCCACCATTTCTCTACATAGACAATAAACCCGCCTGGAGGTTGTACGAAAAAGTTGAGCAACATTTTATATTAACGTTATTTACCACGCAACGGAGGCGCTTAAGTGTAATCTTCGTTACATCTTACCCCAAATTATTAACTTTATTTACACACAGTTTTCTACTCGTGTGTTAATTAATAGCTTCAAGCGTTACTTTATGGTACTAATTTAAATAACTAAGAGGTTAGCCAACGCAGTATTCTCTCCTGGCAATACAATGCTTTGATTGATTTACATACTCGTATGCCTCTTCTAGAATGCGCCGATTGGCTTACATTGCTTGAGGGATTCGTCAATACACATCACGATGGGTAAACAACCATGGTTGATGGAGATTGGATAGTAATTAGCGAAATACCAATAAGTAAACGCTTTAGCAAAAATTTTTACTGAATGGGTAATACAATATATAATAAAATACCAAAGACAATTAAAGATTTCCTATACAAACATTTAAAAAAATATATACCAATGGCTTCTTCTTAACACGTTTTACTCTATAAATGAGTTTTTTTAAAATTACAGATGACAACTTTTAGTACTTTATAGAACTATAGCTCATAATTGACATTTTTTGTTATTAAATGACATGGTATATAATATTATTATTTTTTTCTTTATTTGTTAATTATAAGTTTTTTATTATTGTACTTTTGATATCTTTAGAATATGATTGGATGAACTGTTTGTTGTCCCTAATTTAATGATTTAATAATGATTGATTTTGATGAGTTAATTTTGTATAATTTTATAAATTCTAAGAATAAATAAATTTGCATGTCTTCATTAAGGACTTAGTATGTATACATAGTATTTAACAATATATCATGTGACATATACACTAAAAAGCAAATAAATAAATAAATAGACGGGTTGGTGAGGACAGAGCTGACACCTACATCAGATGATGCTGTTCTTTATGACTGGTTTGTTGGGGCTTAACGTACCCATGCGTACCATCCACAAACGCTGAAAACAAATTTCGTAGACTGATTATCGGGTGCACAGGTATAGGACTCTTTTTCTACCAAGGCATGGATAGAACTCTTCTTCCGCCAAGCAGCAGTTCCTGCTGAGTTTTTGTCTGAAGATTATAGACAGTCTGCATAATTACAGGATGCCACAAGACCTGTGTGTCATTCTACCTTGGTTTTCGGAGGTGATAGAGCATCCTGTAGTCTTCTCTGTCTGAAGGAAGTTGCAGTAATGGACACCTGCTGCAGAAGTCACTCCTCATTAACGTTTGTTTCTTCTTTCAATGTCCTATAAATACAATATATGTATATATCGGCTCTAGGTTACCGAATACACCCGTGAGGTGGTGAACATAGGGAAATCATACAAATGATGCTTACCAACTTGCTTGATGACAATATGTGAATACCGAAAGACTACATTAAGGATATAATAAGCCACCATTTTTATATATCAATTGTTTTAGCATAGAGTTTTAGAGCTTCATCTTACATTTATTTTGTTCATTGTTTTATTAACAATTTAATTATAACTAAGTTATGTTCTTATTCATTACTTCATACATCATTGAAAACGTTACCTATCAATGAATATCGTTAGTTAGTTCTAATAATACTCAGACACACAGCAGGGTGCCAGCAAAGTTTTAATGAATCTTACGTCAAACAATAATTATCCCGTGCGGAAATTGAACCCATGATCCGAGGCGCCGCAACAAAATACTTAGCCATTACGCTACCGAGCCGTTATAAGTTCTTTTTACATTTTTTAGAACAAAGGCGAGAAGCACTTACACAGTTCACCTCATCGTAACTGGATGATGTAGCCCATAAACACCTACCTCCTTCCTCGATTAAGAACCTAAATGCAGATGTTTAGTCACTAAGATGGAATGTCTCATTTCCAGTAAAAAGGGTTTCCGGTTCCCTACATTCGACACGAAACACAATAACATTAAACTGCTATTTTACGCTGGTATTCTTTAAGAGCGTGGTCCTCATGTTTTTTCTCTCATGTTTTGGTCTCGCCCCCATGGTGTTTTTAGTAAAGGGCTACCTATGAGATGGCAAAAGTGCATAGATAACAAAGGTGCATACTTTGATTAATTAAATATATTTTACAAAAAAAATTAACTTTATATTCCTCCCGTACAAAACACCAATTTCATATGTAAGCACCTAAAATAATGTCTCGTATTACGTGTCGGTCTCACTTTCAGCAAATGCGACATAATGCAGTTGTCGTGTAGGAATGTCACCCGAGCTTTATTTGCATGAGAAGTTTGCGCGCAAGGTGATATATAGTATAAATTATCTACTGAAATGAATTCATTATGACCAGTGAAATGTTACTATTATTCACACTAACATTTCGTTAACAGATAGTAATAATAATCGGATTACTTGTTTGGCTTTTGACCTCGAGTAAAATTAATTATCTTTTTCCTAACCACCAACCCCCATTCTAAGACCTATTGACTAATTAACATACACGCAACTACGAATACCTTTGATAAAAATCATTATAAAATTATTACAACCGTTTTAATTTGATTACTTTTGTTGTTAGTTTATTTAAACCCTTCTGTTATAATATATTTATCTATGTATATATAAATATATACATGTGTGTATCTATGTATATTTTTGTCTGTATGTATGTAGATTTTATAGCATATTAGTGCATAATATTGTATTCCTGTTAATATATAAAATAAGTCTATTTTTTATCATTTTAACATTATGTTTAGTACCAGCATTTTTATTTCCGATTTACCATATTTTTTTTATTATTGATACCTATCACATTATCTCCACACGTGCGGTGTTGACTTGAAGAGAATGTCAAAATATGAGGTGTTTTTCAAAAAAAAAGTTAAAGCATACAAGCAAGTGGGACGTATATAGGCCGTAAGCCTATATACGTCCCACTGCTTGGCACAGGCCTCCTCTCATTTTTGAGAGGGTGTTAGGGCTAGTAAAATGTCCGCTGCGCTGCCCCAATGCGTGTTGACGAAGTTCAAATGTCTTCGATTTTTTTCTTATTTCTTAGATAGATAGGTTTCTTTGCGATGTTTTCATCCACTGCCGAGCACGTGGTAAATCAGGACTTAAAATTACAATTAACAATTTCATTGGAGGCGGCTGGGATCAAACTAGGGTTGTTCGCGTACCTATTACGAAATTTACAGCGGGCGCACGACTCTTCATCTCTTGTTCATGTTTTTTCCTTCTATCGTTTTTATCCTTAACCAAGCTGCTATAAAAAACTAAAGACTAAACGTTGACTTATTGTCGAATAGTCTTTAACGATTCCAAATTCAAATATCATACATGTCATGATGTGTTTCATGCTATTACATTTTCAAATTTAATTTACCATTTTTCACCAATTCGCTACATGACCTTGTGCGAAATGAAAATACAATATTCATTTTAAACTTACTATCTCGATCGCTGTAACAACAGCCCATTACAAGTCCATTGCTGAACATAGGCCTCCTCCAGCCACAAAGTATGGTCTCGACACTATACTCGAAACTGCTCGGCCACACTAAAAAGAATCGCTCCTTCATATGGCATTTGCTTATCTTCAAGCAAATGGTAAATTTTCAAGTAAGTTTCTAAGTTCTTAATCATTTAACCAATATACTAATAGTTACGAAAGTTATGTTGGGAGCTTGGCTATCTCGTACTCGTAGTTCGTATTATAATGAGAAACAAATTACTTCAGAGTTCTTCCTTTGAATTATTATTGCATAAAAGCTTCATCATATGGGGGGAAATTTTATCTTCAAATTTAATTTGAGCCACGCTGAAGGGACATATAGGCTATTTTATACAAAACTCATTTTAATTGGTTCAGGTATTTCCGGCAAATCGTTGAACATACATTAAAACCTACGCGTCGAAAATAACCTACTTTTTAAGCCTAAGAAATTTTGCTGTAATTAATTATAGCGTTATTTGACTGGCGTGTGATATCATCATTTTTGATAACTCAATGTAAATACAATTGTACAGCCTTTACACGTGACACTGCTGGGCACAGGCCTTCACTCATTTCTTAGAGGGTTATAGAGCAATCAAACCGCCACGTTGTTACAATAAGTGTTGGCAGATCAAGTATTATACTAATAAATATTAACTTGATCTTGGTTCCTTGGAAAATGCGAGGCTCTACCACGCCAAATTTATCAAAACGTTCAAGTTAAAAGTTAAAGTTACAGCCCATATTCGTCACACGGCTGTACAGAAGTCTTACCTTATTTTTGAAAAGGTTTTTAGGGCAAGGAAGTGTTAGCCTTGATGACCGAATTCGTTATTTTTTATCTCAGACGTGCAAGTTTCCATATACTTGTCGATGTGATAAATCATAACTTTGAAAAATACAATTAGGAATTTCAGCGGTTTGGCGGCGATCGAAACCACTTAGCCCCTGAGCTATAATGGCTATCTTGAATTTAATCGCAATAATTATCTTTTAGTATTCTGTAAAACAAACTAAGGCCTCACTTAAGCCTTAATAGCGCCCTCCTTCTCCCAAACGGGGTCCGCTTTTTGTGGGTGAAGGCCTCGCTACCTATGAATTTGTTGCCCGGTACACAAAAAAGCTGCCCAAAGAAGGTGGCTTCGAGAAGAATTGGAGAATGCACGCGAGTTAGTGGACTGCTAAAACGAGGTATGTTCTTCCTCTTCTATCAGGTACCGAGATAAGGCGAGGAGGGAGAGCAGCGTTTAGTCCACGAGCCCACATACAAGGGATTTCAGTGATAAATAACAGGCTGAAAGTTTATACACAGCTTCGTTTTGGCGAGACACCCAACTTTTATCATTGGACCAAATTCTGATAGTGGTAGGAAAAAGCGCGATAGGGAGCGAAACACGTCGATTTGATGAGTGTCCCAAATTAAATAATACAGTTTCTAAAAATCAATACTTCGAGAAAATACGATGGAAAACTGAGAAAAACTTGTGGCATATACGAACATTTTCGTCCGAAAAGAGAACTTATAAAAAATTTACGAAAGAAATTTATGCTTTGTGCAAGTAAAGTTCTGACAATACACTCAAAATTTTTTCGTGGCATTCGGTTATTAATCAAAAAAAGATTAACATAATCTTGACAACTTTCGAGTGTAGGTCTCAAAAAAAAATAACCAACAAATTTGTATGCCGATGCATTTTTTATAAAAAATATATATTTTGCAAGCCTCAAAACAAAAATCAACTTGTTATTAATACATTTTTCAAGTCACCATTCTGACATGTTAGAGCTGGGGGGGTCACTCGGAAGGTACCATTCACTTTGTATACCACAAGTTTTTCTCAGTTTTCCATCGTATTTTCTCGAAGTATTGATTTTTAGAAACTGTTATTATTTAATTTGGGGCACTCATCAAATCGAGGTATTTCGCTCCCTATCGCGCTTTTTACTAGAATTTGGTCCAATGATAAAAGTTGGGTGTCTCGTCAAAACGAAACTGTGTATAAACTTTTAGCCTGTTATTAATCACTGAAATCCCTTATATGTGGGCCCGTGGACTAGTATGTATTAAGATGCGCAGCTTTCGACGATTCCCTACATTCTGCGGCCGAAAAGTGATGTTTTGTGCTTCCGAATTCCCGTCCATTGCCCCTTGGCCCTACGCGTAGGGCCAAGGGGCAATGGACGGGACGGGACGGGCAGACTCAAAGGTGAAGATGGAGAACGTGTAAGAAGACCCGCCAAAGTACAAAGGCATAGCTCAAGGTGCATAACATATCTGTGATAAAGGGCCTGCTGATGTGCAGCTACTGTGAAACAACATCGGGTTTAAGTCAAACATTAATCACCCTACCCACATATTAAGAGTTAATAAGTTTTAAAACAGGTATAATATGGTCGAGCTTTATTAATGAATTTTCTTGATAAATGCCTTCTTAATAATTAATTTACGTGGAGCCACGCTGCAGTTATGCTTTTACGTGCTACGCTAGCTATACATACTCCAGCTGCAGCGCGAATGGGTCGGCTGGACCGGGGTAAGACTACGCTCTCACAGAATACCAGCGTGAATCAGCAGAATAAAGCTAATAATGAATTTAGGGCATTCCATCTTAGTTTTCAACGATGATAATGCATCTGCCTTTTGATTCTCATTTAAAGATAGATGTAGGTGTTTATGAGCCACAGCATTAATTTACCATCACGTAAACTGGTGCTCTTTTGTCACTTTATTCTTTAAAATATAATTTAAAAAAATATTCTTAATGACCAAACTATTTGTCGATTCAATTACATCGTTAAAGGTAATGTTATTAATTTTAACCAACCTTACAATTTTTTAAATTCATTTAGACTCGCTTAAGGTTGTCTGTTAAGCACGTAGCGAAGAAAAGATTAGGTACACATAGGGAGGTAAATAACAGTGCGTCTTGTCAGTGAATTATTACGGAGAAAGCTGAAACTACAATATCACGGCACAACCTACGAATATTTATACAGCCACTCTCTGTCAAAAGGCCTAAATTAGCAACAAAATAAAGTATTGTGTAGGATTAGCTTATTGCCATTTTAATTTTACTCTTAATTTTACATAATTGTAGGTGAAAGAGGATTATCCCAGATTCACTTATGATGGATGGTGCAAATATGCGTGCGTTACAACATGCAGTATCAGAAAATGTAATAAATAGATCGTTAGCAATTCGTCGCAAATACATACGAGTATAGTAGGCTTTCCCGATCTTGTTAATTTCAAAAAGTCCTCCAAAACAACAACGATTGCTACATTACCACAGAGACGCTTTGCTAGAGTAAAACCTTCACTTTGGATCTGGCGGGTATTTTATAGACGTGCCTACACGGCCAATCCTGGCATACGGCCGTCCTCGAGCGTGTATCTTTATGAATTCCTGTAACAAACACTATTAATCACCACTACTTCAACTCGTCTATCCTGACATAAATAGATTTACTGTCCCTGTATTTTGACATTCACACACACATACGTAAGGCAATTACGTTTCACCACATGTAAACTAACACTAGCTAAGGCGTCCTTTTGACCAGTCATCATCTCATATGACAACATGGAACGGATAACTGGCTCTTTCCACTAAGCACACACAGACACACAGCTCTTAGTATAGCTTGCACGGCACTGTTAGCATCGATAGAAGGTATACGCTTTAAAAAAAACATATCCTCTACTAACATCCTCAATCATACAATAATCGAAAGCTTGCGTTCCTTCTACCACGCATGGACCGGACGGCACTTTTTCTGAAGCCACCTCATACAGCTGTAAACAAGTATGTCCCTGCGACCAACCACTCGGGTCTAGCTCGGACGATACTGTTATCTGTATTCAACCAACCTGACTGGACCGGACGGTCACTATCCCTTCGACCAGCGTAAGTCCACAATTCATAAACCTGGACCGGACAAATGTGACTTTTCTTTTTTACCGACATGGCCCGGTACGACATTGTCCCTTCGACCAGCCTAACACAAATCCAACTATCAAAACCAAAAGTTCGTAAGCCTGGACCAGACGAATGTATTCTTTCAACCAGCCGCACGTGGCATGGCCCAGTACGACATTGTCCTTTCGACCAGCTTCACTCAAATCCAACCCTAAACATCAAACATTCATAAGCTTAGACCGGACAAATTTTCTTTCAACCAGCCGCGTGTGGCAGGGCCCACTACGACATTGTCCTCTCGACCAGCTTCACACACAGCCAACCTCCAACATCAAACAACAATTCTGTCGACCACACAATATTCATTGCAAAACTACTACACCCATCAACACATTAGAACACAAGAAGGCCACTCATTCTCTCAATTCATAGCATGTTAAAGTTAAACATTTCCCCGGTACATCGCTAAACATTTCGAAGTTTAAAATGTACCCCATGTAAATAATATTTCGCATGAACATAAAACTGATATAACAAATCCAGTAATAACTTTATCAGGCATGAATGTTTTAGGAATTTACTCGATGCGGGATCATAAGTGAAGACCATTTTCAGACGCTGATTCTTTAGCTCGGGTTCTTTCCTAAGGGATATGCTGTTTTAGTTAACTTAAGCTCGGTAAGACAATTAGCTAAATGAACTTATAAAGCAATTGTTAATTCTATTAACAAATCAAATTATTTTCTATCTAAGCGTTTATTTTGTGCAATAATTTTTACTACATTACACCATCTCGCTATATCCGAGTTTGGATTGTCTGGATTAAAATGCAAAAGTTTCGTAGGATTTTTACTCTCAATTGAGGTATGCGGCATTGCTAATACTCATGATAAAACGCCTCCTTTACGTCCATATACTTGCATGTACTTACGTAAGCATGCTCGTACTACGGTACTTAACAGAACATACTTTGTATAATAATAATTACGGAGTGAAAATACTCTTGGTCACTCTTTCCTCCAAGTTTTCACGAAAAAAATCATTATGTATAGTGTACCAAGACATAGATAAATCATTTAAGTTATTTATTTGATTACACCCAGTAATCACAATGCCGCAAGGACTAGCAACAAGCTGTTACTCTATCTTAATCACTTATTGTGATACGAACTACTGTAGAGACAACAACTATCAAGTCATTCTAAGTCAATCAACAGTAGTCTTTACGAGACAAAGGCCTTTCACCACACCATCAGATGTTCATCGCTCCTGAATGACTAAAAAGTAAATCGTAGTTACAACTGCGCATCAATTCGTGCAATGCGACCAAATAGTAATAACAAAGTGACTAGAGTATGAACGTTTGAAAATACCTCCGGCAACTTCTTCAATACTTAATTCTATTTCAACTAGGACCATTCAAAGGCAACTTTACATCACAAAATAAAATGTCCAAGAGCCATAACTTTTTTAATCGTTCGTTACTCAAGAAATGTATACTACACTTCACTTTATTGTTACGAGCACTCATCTCTATGTTCAGTCATCCCCGTTACATCTCAACGAAGACTAAACTAGACCTCTACCAGCACTTCACGTGCACCGCACATACTCTTTGAGCTATGGCTGCAGTATGGCTATTGACGTAGTCAAAACACAAAATAAAATAAAGTAAGCAACTCAAAAATTTTACAGGGTCATTAATCACTCAAATAGACTCCGGTTAGCCAATTGAAACAAGCTTAGCTTTCAGGCATTTCTCGCAAACCAATTAAGAAGTTAATCACTTGTTACTACAACAAATGTTTTTCAAAGCAATATTTAAGATATTACTTCCCTAACGCATCAAATGTCGGTCGGTAGTAGTGTTAAATAATCCGTCCGCGACGCCCCACGCCGACAGTATACTTCTATTCAAGAACGATCGGCAGGTTATAATATTATGTAGGTGAAACTTTATCCTCTGATGTAGGCGATAGAGGATCATCCCAGATGCACTTATGATGGATGGCACAAATATGCGTGCGTTTGTCGTGAAGCGACAATTAAAAAAAAAATAAAAAAAATAGAACCTAACCTAAGTGCAACAAAACAACAAAAGTAGAGCCAGGAAACAATATATTTAAATTTATAAAAGGTATTTACAATTTTATAAAAAAAATGATGTGAGGATGATGATGAATGAAGTGATACAATTAGATTATAAAAAAAATAAATAAAAGTAATAAATAAAAGTAAAAAGAAAATACGAAGTAGAAATGATTTGTTATTGTGTTCTTATGGTTTAAAATCGTTACAGGATCCTATGGAAATAAAGGTGATGTAAAATATCCAGTTTCGAGGTGAATGCAGAAAATCGAAACAGAATGGAAAAATGAATTTAAAATAATGTAAAATGATACGTGAGTAGCATAACACTACACGTTACAACATAAAGTATCAAAAAATATAATAAACAAATCGTTAGCTATTCGTCGAAAATATATGGTATGCTTACTCGATCATGTTAATTTCAATAAATCCCCCAAACAACAACGGTTGCCACGTTACCACAGATACGACGCTTCGCTAGTGTAAAACCTTCACTCTGGATCTGACCAGTATTTTATAGACGCGCCTACATATTTAAAATATATTAATAGGGTATGTTATAGCACATTAGGTACAAAGTATTAAAAGCAAGATTAAAAGACTAATGCAAAAGTGCAGACAAGAATAAACTTCAGTTTGAGTTGTTCTAAGTTTATGAAAATGCTGAATGGACCTGATGGGTCGAAATCAATCAAGTAATGGTATGATCGGTCAAAATTAATGAAGTAATGGTATAATGGGTCGAAATTAATGAACAAATGGTATAATGGGTCGAAATTAATGAACAAATGGTGTAATGGGTCGAAATTAATGAACAAATGGTATAATGGGTCGAAATTAATGAACAAATGGTATAATGGGTCGAAATTAACGAACAAATGGTATAATGGGTCGAAATTAATGAAAAAATGGTATAATGGGTCGAAATTAATGAACAAATGGTATAATGGGTCGAAATTACTGAAGTATTGGTATTGTGATATAGGAAGTGTGTCAATGAAATAGGCGTGTTGCTGCTTCTATAACTTTAATTATAGTGTCCTTATTCTGCCTTAACACTAATATATATAGTCGTGGGGGCTATACTACACTACACCTCCCACCGACAAAAAAATAAATATATAACGTTAGTCTAATAATAACATAAATGACAAAAGTAAATATAAATAGGTATATCCTATGGGTAGTTCGGGTGGCCATATCACTCTGCCCCATAGTAATTTCAACGTCATAATAGAATTGGTATGATGTATCATGCATACATACAACATACTTATTTGACATAATTAGGAAATTCGCGAAGTTCTAGTATAGTTGTACATTCATTTATATTTTAAAATACTCTGCTCTTATATATTCATTTCTTATTTAGATATCGGGAATCGGATTATTAATTCATTTCATTTATATTTTATTTCGTGATATTTATCACGCAGGTACTTTATAAATATGGGCCCCCATTTATTTGGGTATTATATTACATTTCCATTACATTCATTTTAATTTATCAGTACATTAACTTTTTCTTTTCATACTATATCAAGGTAGAACTGTACCGTGGGTTGTGTGTACAACCTTGAGGTCTACGTTTAAGTCATTTTAAAAGACTCCAACAAATGTCACGGAGGAAACTAAGTTCACACTATGATCCAATGAAGGATATGACCTCTATGTACCATCATTAAGAGTAACAAATTTAAGACTTCTCTGGTTCCCAACAGTACTAATATGAGTAAACTCGTTCACATCACTTGTACTGAAGGTATTGTTCCCTAGTACCCGTTACTCCCGATTTTACCATCCAATCATGGAAACATACCCTGCTCGAGGACTATATGCTTTACCAGTGATGGACGTTCCCTTATCTCTCCATTGCCTACTTATTTATGCAGGTCAACTTTTGTTTTCTTTCTATTTATTCCTTTACATTTATAGTATTTATTAACCATTATTTAATTGAACCATAATTTTCACGTACACGGCTTGCGTATATACATGATTAATATTATGGATAATATTCTTATACAATTCATAATAAATTCTCATTTACCTCATCAACAATACATTAAAACTTATTCCGTATTTAATAGTGTCAGAACCACCTTAAAAATTAATCGGTTATTAGGTTTTCCAAACGCTCAGCTGATCAAGCTGATTGTATTTTTATATGCTAACCTCCGATAATTTTTCTTTACCTTACTCTCACACTTACACACTATTAATATTTTTCATTTACAATTACGTATTCCGTAACTTAGCCAAACATTTACTCACGTCTTTTAAAATTTATATCATAAAATAGTCTCGTATAATATTTAGTTACATCGTTGTCGGTCAGGGATTGAGGCTCACAATATGGGTACAATAAAATTTAAATTAATTAATTGTATACATAATTAAATAGTTTCAAAATTGAATTAAACAAAGTAATTATTTTCATAATCCACACAAATAAGCTAGATATTCCATTACAGTTATCCTAAAAAATAATGAATTATAATAGTTAAAACCTTATGATATGAAAGTTTATTCAATATTAAACATCGATCATTAATAAAAAACTAGATACACAATCAGTGACAAAAATGGCTTAACCGAATGTGCACCCACTCGAATATATGGGTGCACTTTTAATTAAGTAGCATTCGAATGCTCCGACGGTAAACATGCCTCAGTGCTCGTTAAAAAAGTGTAAAAATCACACATCCAGGACGCTGAAAAAGGATGGAATTTCATATTTTCGGTAAGTATTAATATTAACATTATTTAATTGTTATCACTTTATTGTAAATACTGATATTTTGTCAAGAAATCATCGTAAAAGTATTTTTAAGTCTTAATAAAATAAGTCGTCATTGATCGAGGTATATGCGTTGATTCTGTTCCATTTGTGGAGACGCTATTGTTTTTTTATTTTTTTATTATTAAAGTATGATTGTATTTTTTGTTTAATGGGAGTTCTTTACTGTTTCTATATATATTATAGTACTCGAAACGTCGGGAATACAAAATAAGTTAATATACGCGATAAAATCTGTAAAACTAGTTTTATTTAAATGTGTAGTGAACGCGTAAATATAAGAAATCATTATAATTATTCAGACATTACGTCAAAAATTTGGACAATAATATTCCTAGGTTTTGCAAGAACTTTCTGTACTTATTTTTTTATATTTAGTAACTATTATATTTAGATTTAAGTTGTTTGTCAAGCAAAATCTTTCAATTTTTCACACAAGATAAAGAATAAATACATAATTATGACTGTTTCAATTACTTCATTTCTAAATGAATGTGGTACCCTATCCAAAAGCATATTTACATTCAGGTAAAAATATAACCATTACATATATACACCATAGAATAGAATAGAATATACTTTATTAAGTAGACCAATTATTTTTAACAAGTTTAACAAAATTATAAAATTGAAATCACAGTAACAAAAAATTCACAGTATTTTTTGTTGAAGTTAAGTATTAAATATTCATATATATATATATAGTAAAAAATACACAGTATTTTTTGTTACTGTAATTTTAATTTTAATTTTCTGTTCGACTCCACTCTCCTTGTCCAGGCGACGAGCCTCGGTCGTAAAATGTTATTGCTTTTTGTACGTAGCTTTGTCAATACAACTTTAGGCAATGCAGTTTAGGTTGAATTTACATTAACGTATATTTATATCAACTAGAATTACGTCAAAACATTTGGCAACAGTTGTTAGAGAACTTTTGTATGGGATTGTGCATCTAGTTTTTTATTAGTGATCGATGATATTAAATCAAAAATAAATTATTTCATTTCATATTAAGATATAGAACAAAGAAGCAAAGCAACGTAATAGTTTTCAATAACAATAACATAATCGCTTATCGACAGACAGATCAAAATACAAATTGTAATCTCACTCTTAGCAGTGCAAGCGATTTGAGAAACCTTTGTTTTAATTAACAAAGTACGTATATGGTAACGTTTGCGATTACATCGTATTATGATTACCTAATTTAACCGTAACTTGTACAATGTTATTATTACATACATATATGGATACAGGTAAAATGAAATAATATACAGAATTTTATATAGTTAGGAAGATTACTTTAACCTGGATCGAAAAAAGATTGCTAGAAGTATGACATTTACTGTATCAATTACATAAAATAATCGAATAATCACTATAACACCTATCAACTTTACACAACAAAACATTAATTACTTACTTAACTTTTGACATTCAACAGAACAATTTTAATTTTTAATTAGGTTATTATATAATTAGAAAGTCACTGTCTTTATAAAAGAAAAGAAAACCTAACACTTATTAATACCGAATTGTTTTTAACCCTTTTCAAATTCAGTGAACACATTTAAATAAAATTTACTATAGAAAAAAAATCACAACGAAAAATATCATCGGTGTTATTTTAACTAAACGAAAAATTATTTATGAGAAACCATGGTAAAATTAAAAATGTAATCTACTATGTTATTTCAATCGTTTTTGTATTGTATCCTGCACAGTTATAAAAATAATATAAAACAATAAACAATATGTAACTAAACAAAATTTAATATAAAATTGTCTTGTGCCATAATACAAATGCCATAAGTGGCTAAAATGTAAGTGATAAAAATATTGAAAAATCAATTGTATCGTGAATTATCTGATAAATAATTTCAGTTTAAACATACGTGTATTATATATGGAATATTTAATACTTAACTTCAACAAATATTATAGCAAAAAGAATATAAAACAATCTCAAATTGATAAATAAAGTTTTAAATGGAATTAAAATCACACAGGTGCGGACTACGAAGTTACCTCTTAAGTATTTCTTCTTTGTTCTTTTCGGCTCAATTTTCACATTCTTCTGGACGAAACTTGCAAAAGAATAACTGTTTCTTTCCTTTTTAAACAAACCTGCCGTTTCTTGAATTTTGTTCTTTGGTAATTATATTTTTAAAAAAAATCACTTTTTATTTTCCTCATTCTTTCTTAGTTGCTTTCATAGTAGGTATACTATTATATATTTAAATTATATTACTTGTAAATTATATTACATGTTCATTATACTTTTTATATTTCAATCAGCTTCTGGAAAATTATTATTGTGGCCTCGTCTTTTATTCATATTCATTTATTTTTCGTCACATCCGGTATAGCGTTCATTCTATTATAATATAATTTTCTTTTTAAATGGTCAATCCATAATGATTTCCATTTTTTTTTGTATTTTTTTTTTCTCTTTATGTAGGCCCGGCGGTGCGCGTGCTATGTAGGTGTAGCAGCGCACCGCCTGGCAGGGTCGCCATGTGATATAGGAAGTGTTGCTGCTTCTATAACTTTAATTATAATGTCCTTATTCTCCTTAACACTAATATATATAGTCGTGGGGGCTATACTACACTACAGTATAATGGGTCGAAATTAATGAAAGAATTATATAATGGGTCGAAATTAATGAAGTAATGGTATAAATGGTTAAGTAAGATAAAAGTAATATTGTTTTCATTTTATGTGTCCGGGTATTAACGCCTTTAGATGGATTATTTGCAACCCTAGTAACGGTCCATGTCTAAATAAACTGTTATGTAATGATAAAGAAGGAGAATTTACGTGTTATAGACATAGTACAGACGATTACAAATCTATACATATAAAAATCAATTGCTGTCGGTTAGTCTCGCTAAAACTTTAAAGTTAAATTTCGATGAATTTTTTTAATACGAATATCAACGATTTCAACCAGAATTGCACAATCTCACTGCAGATCTTATTAAACGGTGTTTACGTTAGACCAAAGTAACTCAAAGGGGTGTTAATGTGCCGGTGGCGACTGACGTGATGTGTGATGAACGTCCATATTGTTATTTCAATGGCAAACTTTATGATCAAAAACCTAAAATTCATGTTATTAAATTTATAAAAAAATTTTTTTGTTCTGCTGTATTCTGTATAAATTAAGAAATAATCATAAATAGTTTTCTTATTTCGTTTTTAATCTGCTTAATAAAAACCTTAATCTTAAAATAATAGCTCTAAATTAAAAATATTAAATTATTAAGGCCTTCATTCATTACACATTCACTTATAAACAAATAAAAAATAACTCTTTTTGGTATCGCTTTTTCGTTTCAACGAGTTTCAAATCAAAACGACTTCCAAATCTCTTGGTCACCCCAAACAAATCACTGAAGCGCGGCAAGTTAAGAAAAGTGACTGTGTCTACAAATAGCTCGTGTAAAACCTCTCGAGGAGTTCTTTCTTCTTCCACATGGACTTCTAAATAAAAACTCTGTGTAATACCGGGTCCTGACATTGGCTCAACTTATTTACGCTCGATAAAAGGACTGTTTCATATCAATCTCATTGATACCTACATGTGTATGTATATTATTATCTGCTTCGGAAAGAAACTATTAATAGATAGGCATAGATGACTCTATGCCCTCAGAAATAAAGTAACTCTTCATAATAACATGAAAAAACTCCATTCTGATAGAATTTATAAAATTACATAGAGTGGTTAGCATTTCGATAAGACTGTGAGGAACTGAAAACGAACAATTTGAGATCATCCATATAGAAAAGTTTGGTCACTTCTGTCCCTTATTTTGAAAGTGGAGTTCCCTACCGGAGTCCTCCAATAATGTAGCCTATGTTTTATCCGAAATCTTGAAGATTTTTTTTAAAACGAATCATTGATAAGATAAGTGGTCTTTGATAATGATAATTATCCTACTATCATATCCAGGCGAAGATCGGGTCGGGATAAATAAAACCAAAAGTCCTTACGGAGTGATTCCCGTTGGCAACGGTTTCCACCAGAGTTGTACGATCCCACTGCATCTCTTATTAAACGATGTTTACGTAATACCAGATTAACACAAAGGGGTGTTTATGTGTTGGTGGTGATTGATGGTGTCTTTTGAACATCCATGTAGTTAGCAGTAGATTTCTGACAAAAATTATATATGAAACAAACTTACTGTCAAGCTGATGGTTGCGTGGCTGTTGCAGTCCAGGGACACCTATAAGCAACTACATAATTACATAATATATTAGTGTTTGATTGTGACGAAGATGAATTTGTAAATCTATGGTCAGTGGCTACTGCAGCCCATGGACATCTGTAATCAACTTCAAAAAAAGAAGGCTCACTGCGTGTAACTATACTAGTTCTCTATACCTACCCTAAAAACCGGAACAGATCAGTGCACGCATTGTTGCTAAGCGGTGTGTACGCTGCATTTCCATTGACGAGGCTCTATCAACCGATTGTTGGTGGAAAATCCACTCAATAATATTGAATTCAAATTTTATTGACTGGTGACCTTGAGCAACATTATGAGTGTGAGGGTACTAACTAGCCAGCGTGTTAGGTATTAGAGGACTCTTTAAAATAATATTTGCCAGGTTGCCATATGCTAAGCTTAAGTCTAGTTGTGAACTTAAAGAGGCGGTTGGTGTGTATGGGAAAGTCAGTTCTTTATTATCCCTTAGAATCTAAATCTTAAACGATTACATATTAATTTTTTAGTATAATATTTCAAACAGGGAAACAACGACATACGACGACGACACGAGACCTACAATAAAACACTTTTTTAAAAGGCCGGCAACGCATCTGCAATTTCCTTGGTGTTGCAGTTGTTCATCGGCGGCGGTACTCACTTACCATCAGGTGAGCCGCATACTCGTTTGCTCCCTCTTATATATATAAAAAAAAAAACAGTTCCAAACATAATATGTTATTGTCCCTATGTCCCACTGATGATGTCACAGCAAATATTTAATATAAAAACGTAATTCTCTCTTTATTAAATATTCTTAATTTACTAAATTATTGAGACTTAAATTAAATTTAATGTTAAATATATGACAAAGTTATATTTTTATTTTTAAAATAAAGCTCAGGCTCAAACGGTAAAGCCACACACAATTTTCAACAAACATACTGTATTGTTTATTACAGTTACATTTTCTTACTTTTGGAGTGAAGTCGCAAGATATGAGTAAATCTTTCATTATGCGGTAATACTTTAGAGATTAACCTTACAAGGCAGTAAAGCACAAATAAGGAAACTTTCCTAGGATAACTATTTACTCCGTAAATACAAATACAATTAAGCCAGAGCTAAACCGCTTTAATTACGGCAGATGGGCCCTCTATTGTCTAAAGTTTTGGGGATTTGGGTACAACCTTGTATCAAGCCGTCAATAGTCATTAAAATGAGTGAAATTATAAATTGAAAATAATGAATATTACAAAACCGTACAAATGTAATAGCTTTAACATTTGAACATTATAAATTAATTTGATTCCATGATCCACGTTTCAAAACCTACGTAAAAAAAGTCGAGATCTTGTTTTACTATAGTATCTCGTGACAAATGTACATAGAAATAATTTACTACCCCATTTTATCTCATGGGTTTCGTAAGGAGTGACGGTGGGGATTAGAAAAAATCTTACAGCTCACGACTGATAGTAGTGTAACCATATGAGATGTACCAGATGTACCCTATCTGGATCTTTGACCGAATTCAAGCTTAACAGATATCAACGGTACCATCCTTAGGATATACCTTCGATATTTGTTGGTCTTCATAACCTCATACTGTATCGGACCGAAATAATCCCTTGGTTACTTCAAACGGATCACATGAACCCCGTAAAGAACCTCGTGAAAGCGGTTAGGGGTGACTCTTCTTCTTCCACACGGACTCCTGGATAAAAACTGTTTGTATTACCGGATTCTAACATTGCTCGTTAGTGAAGGCTATCCGTGTACAATGGTCATCCGAATTCGTCAGGAAGTAATAACGGGCTGCACATTTACAATTATGAAAGAAAAGACTACCCCAGGAGGGTACCAGCACCCCTGGTAATGAAGAATCCCTCACTGAGTATCCACGCCCAAGCTGCCTTCTTCTTCCTGTGCGTGAGTGCTCAGGCTGCCCTGCGTATTCTGAACGGAGGGGGAGGGGGATCACGCTCACTACTACTGCACGGAGCAAACAAAGCGATAAACCATGGCGACCCCTGCCACGCTATCCTTGCACTTCAGCAATATCAGGGGACTTCACTCGAACCTTAACGCCGATCGTGATACTTGGCGATTTTAAATCCCAGCATGCGGAATGGCTCGGTTCATGTTTAACCGATCATGCGGGGAGATCTGTTTATGACTTTGCCTTGGCATATGGTCTGACACAACTGGTTACTTCGCTCACGCAGATTCCAGATGTAGAGTATCATACACTTTTTTCTGTTGGACTTTCTGCTGACCTCTCGTTCGCACGGATACCAGGTTTCCATCGAAGCCCCTCTCGGCTCTTCGGACCATTGTCTGGTCTGGAGTGTGGTGCCACTCACGCTCTCTTCGCGGATGCGTTCTGCAGTCTGCCGCCGTGTTTCGGCATTACAGGTCAGTCATCTGTCCGATAACTGCGTCAGTGAGAAGTGATTTCCTGATTCGATTTAAGTCTAAGTTACGAGTAAATCTTGCGCTCAAAATAGAGGTTTATGTATATCTTATAAATAGTGGGTAGTCACGTGATTAAGCGGTATTTACTCATGTCTGTGATAACCAGGTTCTTAAAGATTAGTGAGAAGTGAAGAAACTCGGTAGCGATCTCTGGTCAAAAGCTGCTTGGGGTGCCAGGTGAGCACAGTGTGACACACCGCGGATTAGCCAGTAGTCATTCAGCCCTTTGAATCCCGGACTTTTCGGGGCTCTGCGTAATGTCGTCTGCCGTCTGCCTCGTCTGTGTTCTCCTCGTCCATGGATGTAATACTCGCACACTGTGTTTGTATGGGAGAGAGAAATCGTGAATGATAGTGTGTGTGTGTGTGTGTGTGTGTGTGTGTGTGTGTGGGTGTGTGTGGGTGTGTGTGTTTGTGTGTGTGTGTGTGTGGGTGTGTGTGGGTGTGTGTGGGTGTGTGGGTGCGTGTGTGTGGGTGTGTGTGTGTGTGCGTGTGCGTGTGTGTGTGTGTGTGTGTGTGTGTGTGGGTGTGTGTGTGTGTGGGTGTGTGTGTGTGTGCGTGCGTGCATGCGGGCGTGCGAGCGTGCGTGCATGCGTGCGTGCAAGCGTGCCGGGCGTGTGGGCGGGCGTGCGTGTGGGCGTGCGTGCGTGCTTGCGTGCGTGTGTGTTTGTATTAATTAAGTATATAAAATTGAATCTATATTATTGTAGGTTTTACTTATTGACTTATTTTACTTATTGATAGTTAAATGGATCTTGCAGTTACGGTACGTCATTAATCTTTAATATTTAACTCTATTTTAGGTTTACAATTGTATGAAAATTGTACCTGGTTGATGAAACTGTAGGAAATACTGCATTTGTAAAAGTTATTATCTACAATACATGACAAACACCAATCTCGTTTTATCCGACCGATTTAAATTGTGGTTCAATTTAACAACCACTCCTATAAGATAAAACGAATAATCTTAAACCTACTTTAAGTTTCTTTACAGCTAGAAACAAAGGACGGAAGATTAATTAGTAAAGATATCTTTGACAATATAACAAAGCGTAAAGTAAAAGCCTTATCGGTCTTATTATAAAACGTGGTTAATTGATCGTCTCGGGTTAAAACTGTAGTTTTTCTTGTGGTTACCACTTAACACCCGGTGGGATTGTTTATCAGAAGCCGGCCGTGGCTCGACCGGGGAAGGAACACGCTCTTCCAGAAATCGAGAATACAAGCGAATAATAGCAGCTTAATGCTGTTGTACTGATTGTACTGTTACTGAAAATGAAGCATTCTATCTGAGTCCTCAGGGGTGACAACTCATCTGCATTTTGATTCTTACTCGAGAATATATATAGATGTCTATGGACCACAGTATTCACTTACCATCAGGTGGACTGTGTGTTAGCCCTTATTCTATAACAAGTAGTAAAATAAATAAAATATACAACCGACTTCAACGTAAATTATTAAGGATAACTCAAAAACTACTGGTCAGATCTTGACCACATGAGAAGCACCAGCTTTCAAATACAAAAAGAATCATCAAAATCGGTTCACCTAGAAAAAAGTTATGAAGTAACACACATAAAAAATATACAGTTGAATTACCAGTAGCACTTACATTTTGATGTCGGTTAAAAAAACAGATAAACACACGCCAAGGAGCTTCAATAAATATTCATACAAAGCATCAGAAAATTAATTGATCAATATAAGGATGAGGGTATGAGAGTAGTGGTATTTTTGTAGTAACAATTTAATACCCGCATTTCAGAACGCAAGTATTAGTAATCTTATATTTCATAATTTATTGAAAACAATTCGTTAAAATATTCTTGCTTTTGCTTCGTAAGTCCCTCGGCGTACAGCTTAATATATATTGACGATATTTTACAAGCAGATAATTGCTTAAAGCCTGCCATCCATAATGTTACTTAAGTATTTATAGTTACTGTAATGAGAAACAGTCAGGAAGATCACATTTACCGGGGATTAGGTGCTGTTTTTTTCTTCGTTACCGCTCATATAAAGAAAAATTGCAAAATTTGCCACGGTTCGCAAACGCCGGCATTTTTTTAAGTTATTTAAGGCTTCAAGAAGACTTGCATATCTTCTAACTAAAAGTTTAAATCTATTGCCTCTGAATATACGTTGAACGGGGTCATCAAAGACTTCTATGCATACAACTAGATAGGCAATTCCGAACAAAGACTATGGCACAGTTATGAATCGCGCAGGCGCAGGGTAGCTAAACACAATAAATATGCCACGCAGTTGTATTTTCATGTACGACAACGTTGACAGTTACTGTTTTAAGCAAATGCGAAATAAAGTTAAGTAGTAAAGCTGCATCATTACAGCCCTTCCCCCGGATGATCCCTGCGCTGTTGCTGACTCTGTCACTGATGAGATGGTACAGGGAATGGAACTATTTATTTCATTATCTGTGGTACCCATCGAAGACAGATCTCAGCCTTGATTTGGTTGCTTCTGTAAGACTGCATTACAGAGTAAGTTTGTGTTATCAGACCTAAACTGATGCTTCGGCGGTTCGGGATGTAAACACCAGTATGCTTAAAAGGAAGTATAACTTTGCTTCCAGGCCCTTCAAAAGAGTTATTGCTAAGGCAAAGCATATTGGCAGAATTGGCGAAAAATTAGTTCGCCATCCTTCGTGGATGGTCTCTCGGCAAGTCTATCCAAGGGAATTTCTGTAATCCTTCATTACCATCTCTGCACAAGGAGGACAACTCACTGAATCACGCCGCAAAAAAGAAAGCCGACCTCCCACACAACACATCGCCGAACATCCCACAGTGTGAGTGCCCTATGGCTGCTGTGAGATTCACACAGTGCTTAGTACGCAAAACACTCCTCTCCCTGGATATCCACAAATCGATTGGGCCTGACGGAATCCCGCCAATTTTGCTGAGGACGTGCTCTCCAGATTTGCCACCGGTTCTATCGCGTCTTTTCAAGTCTGCGCGCGAGACGATTCGTAATGACTCTTAAAAACAGCACGTAGACGCGGCTCAGAAGGGAAATCGATATATAGTTCTTCAAGAGAGCGTTGCGAGAGCTTTCTTGAAGAATAAGACCACCACATTTCTGCTCCACGCCTCCGGTGTAGTGCCACCATGGAGGACGAAATTAAAGAGCTTCTGAAGGACTTCAAGTTCAAGTACCGGTTTTCCACCCGCTTTCAGAAGCTCCGCTGTAATTCTATCCACGCCTGAGGCCATGCCGTTTTTAAGGTGCCGGAGAGCCCTTCTAATCTCGCTCAGACTGACGTCCGGGATGTCATCGGAATAGTGTTGGATAAGACTCGCTCTTGGATCGTTACTCACACTTACGTGTTGCTCCAACGATGATGTGTACAGCTGCCCATAGAACCTCTCAATCTCACTCAAAATCTCAGGTGTCCCGGACACAACGCTGCCACACTCGGTCTTCAGCTTCGACAGTTGGCTCTTTCTGGCAGACAGATCTCTGGCAAAGACTTTGGAGCCCTGGTTCCGCTCGATCACTTCTTTAATACGAGCAGTATTAAAGTTGCGTAAGTCCCGCCGCATGCATTTGGAGATCTGTCTGTTCAGTTGCCTGTATGCTGTCAAATCTACTAAAGACTGCAGCTTCATATCCCGTCTAATAGCCATGAGATTAAAAGTGTGATCGAAGAGTTTTTGTGTTCTTCTGCAGCGGGTCTTGCAAAACTTAGCCTCGACCGCATGGACAGTTTCCACGAGCTTGTCGTTCATATCGTCCACTGCATTGCAATCTTCTAGGCACTGAAAACGGTTTCGTAACTCGGTCTGAAAGGTTTCGGAACTTTGAATTAGAGCTCGAGGGGGACGGAGCGTTGACTTCATTAGACGTGACCTCTCCAACTTAACGTTTAGGTTCAGTGTGCCTCTCATCATTCGGTGATCGCTGCAGGTTTTCATCCTCGCGATAACTGAGACATCACTGGACAGTTGTGGTCTGGTCGTCATAATGAAGTCAATCTCATTTTTGTCGAACCGTCGGGGCTCCACCAGGTCCATTTCCTGTGGGGCCCTCTTTCTCCATGAAGTTGGCCAGCTGCTGGCCCCTTGGGTTCCGTTGCCTTATTCCCAATTTCCCTACTTTCAGTTCACCGTTCTCTCTTGTACCTAGTTTTGCATTTTACTACGATATGTGCTGGTGGATATTCTTACACCATCACTAGACGGTGAGATAATTTTCAAGTGGACTGAAAAGATTTACTTCAGATATATATATATATCATAGCATAGCATTTTTATAACAGGCCTATGACTTTTCCCCTAGTTGTCTTTTACGACACTCACGACAGGATAGTGATGTTGGACTCCTTTAAAAAAATACTTTTGCAGCGTTTTTGTGATAAATTTCCGTTTCAAAAATAAATAAACATAAGCATATGGTATTTGTGAAAACAATCCGTTTTGGATTTTGCAAATGTTCGAAAACAAGTTGTAAAATTAAAAATATTGTACAACCGACTTAAATATAAATAAAGTGAGCACCCCATCAATCTACTCGGAAGTCAATTAAATATTCATTATATGTAGAAGAACAATATATTCTAACTCAAAAACTACTTGTCAGAACTTGATCAAATTTATATGGGACCACACGAAAAGCACCAGCTAACAAATAAAAAAAGAATCATCAAAATCGGTTCACCTAAAAGAAGTTCTGAGGTAACACACATAAAAAATACAGTTGAATTGAGAACCTCCTCCTTTTTTTTAAGTTTGTTGAAAATAGTACTCACCCGTGCGTCTTGATCATATATTTTTTATATTCACATAAGAAACAAAGCATGCATGTAGTTCGAGCCCGATTGAGATCGACGATCGTGTTCTTGGTAGAATAAAAGTGATGTATGCGTCAAAATTATTTTAATTGAATATCTCGTAAAAAATATATCAAATTTTAATATACCCTTGACGACAGCACACCATCAGATCTTAGTGGTTGTATATACGAGTATCTAACTTTTACCCTTATTGAGATGAGAACAGAACTAAAAACTAAAATAGCCGAAAAACAGAGGTAAATTAAATTGATATTTGAAAAATTACACCGCTTACAATGATATTGAAAGTAATAAAAACACTATCCTCAGATAGATTTATTTTCAATTCCAGTTTGCGTGACTTAGCTTTGAACACGTATTGTATAACAATGCGGCAGGGTAGTTTGACGTATTAACGCTCACCTGAAAATTTCATTGTACTTCATCAAAACGAGTTCGTTCACCGTGGGCACAATTTTAAGTGTTGATTTAGATTTTTGTTCTATAAGATGTGACACGATTGTTATATTATTCCACGTCATTAAGCGGCCGAACATTTTATGAAACGCAACCATTCGTGAAATATTACACCGTCTATCGTCTACATCATGATGTGCCTAGGTCCGATCATTGATTAGAGATCGTTTAACGTTATGTTAGCCAAACGCAAGCTACTTTTATAGAATTAAAGTGACAAACGAGCTCATAGTCCACACAATAGTTAGTCATTACATTGCCCCATAGACAACTATATCTATCATCAATTAAGAATCCAAATTTAGATGCGTTGTCACCCCTGAGAGCTAAGTTGGAATGTCTTGTTACCGGTAAAAAGGGTTTTATACTACACTCATCATACGAAACACGGCAGCATTATTCTGCTGTTTCACGCTGGTGTTCTGTGAGAGCGTGGTTCTACCCCAGTCGGACCGACCCATTGGTACAGCAGCTATGGTTGCAGAAAATCCATTTCGTACCATTGGTGTAGTATGAAGCGACAGAGAGTAACAGCGTCGTAGTTAGCAGCGTATTTTTTATAGGGTATGGTGACCAACTAGGACACAGTCCACCTGATGGTAAGTGGTTGCTGTGACCCATAGACATCTACATTTATCCTCAATAAAGAATCAAAATGCAGATATGTCGTCACCCATAAGGACTAAGATGGAATGCCTCTTTTCCAGTAAAATGGGTCTCCGGTTCGTAATAACACTAAAATATTTAAAAAAAACTGCGGCTGCTAACCCGCATGCTAAGCGTGGTAACTATGCCAAATATCCCTCCTATGAAGCAACGTATGGCGGAGGTATATGTTGTTAGTGGACTTCAGATAACCTGTGGGTGTAAATTTGCGTGACGTTAGGTTGGCATAAGGTAGCTCCAGCTGCACTTCAACATCGCTGATATTATTAGGTAGGTGCAAACGTTGACATTTAAAGAATATGGCTAGTAATTATTGGCTATATCATGAAATGGTTGCGTTAATGAAATGGTCGGGCACTTCGCGATCAGCCTACGACTAATATATTTATGTTTGAATTTACCACGAAAGAAAAGATATATATTTATAAGTGATCCGCTCCGGCTTCGTCCGGATGATTTCTGAATCTCGACAACAGCGCCATCTACCGGTTCAAAAAGTGAATCCAAACCATTCTCGAATCAATTTAATCACACAAATTTTGCTGAAGCTTTACTAACTGTCAACGAACAATGCCATGACTAATCTTGGTTATATTATATTCAAAAAACTTGAAAAATTGTTTTTTTTTAATATATACTATTGCAAACTCTCCGTGCTATGTGTGAGGCCTATGTACATTCCCTCATTGCCAATAAACATGCCCACAGCTAAAGTTGACTATTTAGTGACTGACAATGAATGTGAAAAAACATATCTGCAAACTCATCTTAGTAGAATAAGTAGTTTATAAATAGCTAAACTAGTTTACATATTAATTCGCGAATGAGCCGTTTGGAAATGAAATCAATATGTTTACAAGACCAATTTATACCCTTTCCAATTAACATCCTCTTTAGATCTTTGCGGTTCACATAATTTTGTCTATAATCCTGAGTTTTTGACGTCAATGACTTTAAGCAAATTTTAATTATAATTCATCTAGGAATCAATAAGAATAATTTTATATGAAATGACATTTCCAGAAATCGCCCCTTACTAAACCCCAGCACAAAATGGAGTGATAAATTCTCTTACGCCCTTACCACGTCGCACGCACTTTTACTTAAGCTTAATTTAAACCCCAGATGTTAAAAGTAATTTGCAGCACTAAGGCATTTGAGGCTATGATGCCATATTGAGTAGTAGTATAATTTTAGTCACACCTACACAGAATCATCGTTAAAACTTGCTATTGTTTTCAATACTTGTATCGAATCTGCTCTGTTTCCTGATTTAATGAAACACAGTAAAGTTATACATATTGTGTATATATAATTACATAAACATACACACCTACACCTGTTACCCATAGGGGTAGGTACAATCCTGATACATCTCCCTTGCCTTTTTTACATCCATACCCCTAACCGACGAGCTTGTATTCCAATGCATACATGCTCGTCGGTTAAGGGTATTACTAATCAGGCCCATCTTCAATATATCGCCAATTTGATCGATAAGCGTTCGTCTAGGGCATTCCTTCCCGATTCTCCCGTTCACTACTGCAACATGAATTTGCTTTGTCACTCTTTTTTTATGGAATAAGGGTAACAAAAGAGCATACAGTTCACCTGATGGTAAGTGGTTGCTGCTACCCATAAACGTCTACATCTATCGTCCGCTGTTACCGGTGAGGACTAAGATGGAATGCCTCATTTCCAGTAATAAGGGTCTCCGGTTCTCTACACTCACCATACGAAACACAGCAGCTTTAAGCTGCTATTTTACGCTGGTATCCTGTGAGAGCGTGGTCCTTCCCCGGTCGAGCCGACCCATTCTTGCTACAACTATACTATTAATATAGTTGCAGCATAGCACCACCATTCAGACTCAGTCCTAACATACTCCTCAATGACCGCATTTCTACAGCATTTATTCTACTATTGAGCTTCTCTGCTACTCCAAACTTTCACTATCATACATTAGGGTAGTAATAACAATGTGAATTGCCATTCGTGCCTTTTTTGACACATTTTGAATTCGCACTACAGAGTAAAGAGCCCCATTTACTCTATTTCCTGCGTTCACTCGTCGTTCTATATCCTTATAATATCTACTATCCCTGCTAATGCTATACCTTTATTTATATCTGGTAGTACATTGGACCCTAATAATGTTAAACCTGTTTCTGTACTGCCAACGCCGAGTAAATTAAAAAATATATTCTAGATCAAATGTTAAGTTTTTTAAACGTAAATAAATTGCTCCATAAAAGCAGTTTGGTTTTACAAGCGGTCGCTTGACATCGGAAGCCGGTTTTGAGCTGATTAAACATATTTTATGCGCATGGGAGAATTTAGTTTCAGAAATTTTAACACGGATGGGCCGACTCGAACAGGGGTGGTAACACGACCTCACAGAATACCAGCATGAAGTAGAAGTTTACTTCCGCATTTCACCTGGTGAGTGCAGGTTGCCGGAGGCCCAATATCCCCTATGGGCTCTTCGGATCCGGAGTACGGTGCCACTCACGCTCCCATCGCAGTTGCGATCTGCAACTTGCCGCCGTGTTTGGCACTATAGGTCAGCCGATTGGGACGGGATGCAGTCTTTTTGTGCAATCTACCCTTGGGGACGGGTTTGCTTCTCGCGGGATGATCCCAACGTTGTTGATTACTCTGTCGCTGATGTGGTACTTAGGTGATACTACAGGGAATAGAATTATTTATGCCATGATCTGTGGTGCCTATCGGAGTAAGAAATCAGCCATAGTTTGGTCATTCCTGTAAAATTGCATCACGTGAGTGCTACCGGGCCTGGGCTGGTGCATCAACGTTCCGGAATGTAAACACCAGCGCTCTTAAAAAGAAGTATAATTCAGCCTCCAGGTCCTTCAAAAGTGTTATTACCAAAGCAAAGTCAGAGTACATCGTCAAAATTGGCGAGAAAATAGTTCGCCTCCCTTTGGGAACACGTGCATTCTGGTCTCTTTCCAAGGCTGTCCAAGGGAACTTCTGTCACCCATCTCTGCCATTTCTGCACAGGGTGGACGACTCACTGGCCCATGACGCAAAGGAGAGAGCCGATCTGCTAGGCTCTCTTTTTGCTTCCAACTCGACTATAGATGACGGGGGCAACACATCGCCGATCATCCCGCGGTGTAAGTACTCCATGCAGGAAGTGCTGTTTACACAGCGCTCGGTGCGTAAAACACTCCTCTCCCTGGATGTCAAGAACTCGAGAAGGCCCGATGGAGTCCCACCTATTGTGCTGAAGACGTGTGCTCCGGAGTTGGCACCAGTTTTAACGCGTCTTTTCCGGTACTCCTATTTCCTAGGCGTAGTCCAGAACTCATGAAATACAGCTTTGGTGCTCCCGATCATTAAAAGAGGCGACCGCTCAGATCCGTCCAATTACAGGCCTATCGCTATCATCTCCTTGTTCTCCAAAGTAATGGAAACCATTACTTATTAACAGCCAGCTCGCGCAGTACCTTGAGGATCACCAACTGATTAGTGACAGCCAGGTCAGGTCTCCGTCGCGGTTGCACAGCTAGTGATCTTCTGGGTTACCTAACTCAAAGATGGGCGGAGGCAGTGGAGTCTAAGAGAGAGGCATTGGCTAGTTGGTTACTTTGGACATAGCGAAGGCTTTCGATCGGGTTTGGCACGAAGCGCTTCTTTCGAAGCTGCCTTCCTATGGGCTTCCCGAGAAATTATACAATTGGGTCACCAGTTTTCTTACAGATCGGAGCATCAAGGTCGTAGTAGACGGTGCATGCTCCGATTACAAGCCCATTAACGCTGGTGTACCACAAGGCTACGTGCTATCAACAACGCTGTTTCTTCTGCATATCAATGATATGTTGCAAACCAGTAACATTCATTGCTATGCAGACGACAGCACTGGTGATGCTATATACACCGGCCGTGCCAATATTTCTCGGGAAAACGTCGCCGAGTACCGGAACAAACTTTTGTGCGATTGACATTGAAACTATATTTGTGTTGCAGAAGAGAGCCATACGTGCAATTTATAATCTATACCCAAAGAAATCCCTTCGAGAAAAATTTTAAAATATAAATATATTAACTTTGCACTATTAAAGTAAAAATAGTTTTATTAAAATTAGTAATAATATTCAGTAAATAATAGGAACACGCACATGTTTGTTATACCAGTTACTCGACTCCAAAGCGCTGACCTCTATATATGGACTGGCTATCACCATGACATAATGGGGCGATTTGATTTTCACCATTTTGGCGCTGACGGCAGAAGTGAATGTCCACGGAACTAATAATAGAATTAAGACATTGTGGCAAAATATATCGATAAAAATTCTATACTCTCCTACCCGTAAAGTCCATTCTATTTATGTATCATATAAATAATATAAATAAATATATCAATTGATACCTAGGCCTTAGACGCAAGCTTTATACCTCATATAAACGAGACGCTGCGTTGGTCTATCTATGTTTTTATTCGTAACTACAGAACGGATTTTGTTCCGGGTTTCAAATGAGAAAATGCCTACGCATACCTGCTTTGCGGGGGCAAGAACGGATTATGTCGGACTCGCACTTACTAAAAGTCCATGCTGTTCCACTTTCGCCACACATTGGCAAGGCCACGGAAACGCTTTCAAATACATCAGCGGTGTCACCAGCGAGGACCCCTCCCTAATTGAGGACGTCTCTTCCCCTTTCCCTTCTCAGATAAGGCGCACCAGGAACACAAGGTGCACTGCCCTTCGCGGCCTCTTACACCACCTGCAAAACGGACTCCCAGAGCCCAACATGTAAAGGCCATGGAGCCAGGAAAAATTAGCACTTGGAAGCGGCCAGTGGTACAGCCCCGCTGAAGTAGGGGAGGATAGTCGAGTGGCACATCGCCATACCAACAATCCCCTTTTCTTGCGACTCCATCTCGGCTGCAGCGATATAGCCGCAGCCCACTAACACACATTCAAGTCATCATCAGAGTGGCCACTTCGGGCCAGCCATGTGAGTGACCCCACGTTTACCATGGGCTACCAAGCCACGGCTACTAATCTCCTCCCACCCCTACCCCCCCCCCCCCCTAAACTCCGCAAACTCATTAATAATTTTTTCCCTTGATATAATAAATTAGTCACATTTAAACAGATTTAACAAATGTACGTCTTGTATACACAACTCCTAGTGTAGGGGTACTTAATGTCTTATAACAAAGAAAAAAAAAAAAGAAAAGTCATCATCAGGCGACTTTTCTTCACTTGGCTATGACTATGGCCCTTGAGTCTGGGGGAAAACAAGGAGAGAAGATATAAAAACATTCGAAATAATTATCTAATACTTTTATACTTACTGGTATTGGTACTACCAGAAAATATTGTGGATATACTGCACTTTTTCAAAGGGGTTCCTTTCTCATGTCCAATAAAACAGTCGTATGTGAGGTATTTAGAACAAAGATAATCATTTTGTTTCGGGCGCCCATTCCAAATGTTTGTGCTTTTTAGTCTAGATTAAATTGAAAACCTATTAATTAATAAAAATTTGAAAATAATCTGATGGCTGTCGGCGACTTTGGGTGATAACAGATATGGGTAGAAAAGAACATTGATCGTGTTATAGACAAGAAACTCGACAATCCTATTGAATTGTATTGTTTATCAAAACTCAGTAATATAAAGCTAATGTTGCTAATTACGATATTAAAATTAGTATGTGTGTTTAATACCCCACGTTTGGACGCGATTTGTTTGCATCGTTTAAGCGTCATTAGCCTAATGGCAGGGCGCGGACCGCGAACTCGAAAGGTCGTGCGTTCAAATCCGCCATTCGACTACTGTCGTGACCCACTTCTAACACAAGCATTTTAAGCTTACCAGAAGTGGTTAAAGGGAATATTAGTAATATTTTATAGCATTACTAGTATTTTTTTCTAAAAAAAAAATACCCACTTTCCTTTTAATAACGAGTTTTACATATTAAGCACACTCATTATTACTAAAAAATAATTCTTATTATGTAACTGAAATCAAACATAATCAAACCACATAAAATACTTTAGTTTTTTAGTTTAAAAGTTCAAAATACAGAGATACAATTTAAATAACACAACAGACTTTGGCATATTATGTCAATTTTAGTTCCAGGTACGGACAATGAGGGCGCTTCAAATCGGCATAAGCATTTTGTATAGTATAGCCAGTCCAGCGTACTTGTATATATAGAGGTCAGTGACTCCAAAGAGTTATTTATTCCTTCATGGGCAAATATTTTACAGCAAAGTCCCAGAAAATATGCAGGTCTTATTTATCAAAAGGTTTAAAATGTTTAATAAGCAAAAATTGTTTAATATGGGTTATTATACTACTAAAGAGTAGGTACATACATGATTGATAATAACCCCTGGGAATAAGGAAATCGCTGCAATGCTGTTTCTAACTTTATACGAATTGTATAAATAATAAATTTTTACTAAATTTTAATTAAAAAAGTCCCGCTGGGTTTCTTGCTGGTTCTTCCAGGACGGAGGTTTTGTCGAACATCATCAGCCACCGTAGAGTCCACATCACCTGAGGATGCCTCGTGTAGAGGCAAAACACGTGTCGTATTGCCGTCAGTGGTGTGTCTTACCTAGTGTTGTGGTGTTGGGAGGAGCGGGGCTGGGATTAGCGGTGACGTGGATAGTTTTTTTTTATAGGAGAGGGGGCAAACGAGCATGCGGCTCACCTGATGGTAAGTGCCTACCGCCGCCCATGAACAACTGCAACACCAGGGAGGGAATTGCAGATGCGTTGCCGGCCTTTTAAAAAGGAGTACGCTCTTTTCTTGAAGGTCCCTTAGTCGTATCGGTCCGGAAAAATCGCTGATGGTAATCGATTCCACAAGGAAGTCGTGCGAGGAAGAAAACATCTTCTAAATCGCACAGTGGTGGACCGCCAATCATCCAGATGGTGTGGATGGTATCGGGAGTTCTGCCGCGATGTGCGTTCGTGAAATTTGGCAGCTGGGATTAATCCGAACAATTCCTCAGAGCACTCCCCATGGTAGATGCGAAAGAAAATGCAAAGGGATGCAACATCTCTTCGCAGTGCCAATGAATCGAGCCGATCGAAAAGGGCTCGGTCGTCGACAATTCGAGCCGCTCTGCGTTGGATGCGGTCAAGTGGAAGGAGCTGGCACTGGGGAGCCCCTGCCAAGAGATGGGAACAGTATTCCATGTGGTGCCGAACCTGCGCCTTGTAAAGTTGCAGGCGGTGTGCCGACATGAAATACTGTCCCGCTCTGCTGAGCACGCCAAGCTTTTAAGAGGCCAATTTGGCCTTCTCTTCCAAGTGACCACGAAACTGCACGTCACTCGATATGTCGACTCCTGGCATACTGGCTGAGGCAAGAAGGGGAGTGCCTTGAAACTGAGGAGATACGACAAAGGGTTTCTTTTTAGCGGTAAACGCGCAAACTTGTGTCTTCTGAGGATTAAACTGGACTAGATTTAGTCGCCCCCAATCCGAGACTTTGTTCATCAAAGACTCGACTTCAGACACAAGTTTGTTACGGTACTCGGCGACGTTTTCCCGAGAAATATTGGCACGGCCGGTGTATAGAGCATCACCAGTGCCGTCATCCGCATAGGAATGAATGTTACCAGCTAGCAACATATCATTGATATGCAGAAGAAACAGCGTTGGTGATAGCACACAGCCTTGTGGAACACCAGCGTTAATAGGCTTGTAGTCAGAACATGCACCGTCTACAACGACCTTGATGCTCCGATCTGCAAGGAATTTGGTGATCCAATTGCACAATTTCTCGGGAAGCCCATAGGAAGGGAGCTTCGAAAGAAGCGCTTTGTGCCAAACCCGATCGAAGGCCTTCGCAATGTCCAGACTAACGGCCAACGCCTCCCCCTTGGACACTACTGCCTCCGCCCATCTATGGGTCAGCTAGACCAGAAGATCACCAGCTGATCGACCCCGATGAAAACCGTATTGGCGGTCACTAATCAGCTGGTGATCCTCAAGGTACCGGATGAGCTGGCAGTTAATAATGGATTCCATTATTTTGGAGAACAAGGAGGTGATCGCGATAGGCCTATAGTTGGACGGGTCTGAGCGGTCGCCTTTTTTAGGGATCGGGTGGACAAAAGCTGTCTGCCATGAATTCGGGACTACGCCTTGGGAGTAGTAGTACCGGAAAAGACGCGATAGGACCGGTGCCAACTCCGGAGCACACGTTCTCAGCACAATTGGGGGGATTCCGTCAGGCCCACTCGACTTCTGGATGTCCAGGGAGAGAAGTGCTTTGCAAACCGAGCGCTGTGAAAACAGCACATCCGGCATGGAGCACTTACACCGCGGGATGGTCGGCGGTGTTTTCCCCCCGTCATCAAGAGTCGAGGTGGACGCAAAAAAGGGAGCCTAAAAGGTCTTTTGCGTCTTGGACCAGTGAGTCGTCGTCCCTGTGCAAAGATGGTAGTGATGGCTGAAGTGTGAGACCAGAATGCACGGGTTCCCGAAGGAAGGCGAACTAATTTCTTGCCAATTCTGCCTATGTGCTCTGACTTTGCCTTGGCAATAACTCTTTTGAAGGACCTGGAGACGAAGTTATACTTCTTTTTAAGTGTGCTGGTGTTTACATCCCGAGTCGCCGAAGCCGCGGCCCAGGCTTGATAACACTCCTGCTTACTGCGTAATGCAGTCTTACAGGAGCGACCAAACCAAGGCTGAGATCTGCCTCCGATGGGTACCACAGATGATGGAATAAATAGTTCCATTCCCTGTAGCACCACATCAGTGACAGAGTCAGCAACAGCGCTGGGATCATCCGGCGAGAAGCAAATCCGCCCCCATGGGTAGGAAGCAAAGAAAGACCGGATTCCGTTCCAATCCGCCGACCTGTAAAGCCAAACGCGGTGGCAACCTGCAGAACGCAACCGCGAAGGGAACGTGAGTGGCACCACACTCCGGATCAGACAATGGTCCGAAGAGCCGAGAGGGGCATCGACGGAAACCTGATATCCGTCCGGATGAGAGGTCAGCAGAAGGTCCAACAGGGAAGGTGTATGATCCTCCACATCTGGAATCCGCGTAGGCGAAGTAACCAGTTGTGTCAGACCATATGCCAAGGCAAAGTCATAAACAGATCTCCCCGCATGATCGGTTAAACGTGAACCGAGCCATTCGGCATGGTGGGCGTTAAAATCGCCAAGGATCACGATCTCTGCGGATGGGACCTGTTGTAGCAAGGAATCTGTAGCCATTTGGACGTGGTCGATGAGTCGGTCTGTTTCGGCATTACCGCTATGAGACCTATAGAGGCACCCGTAGACGCGCGGATGGTCGTCGCTGTCTACGCGTAGCCAAAGGATCCGGTCCGAACCTTCAAGACTGCCGAGGCGTCGAGAACAGATGTCCTCTCTGACATACACGCAAACTCCAGCCCGAGGCACAAAGGAGTGCTCCAATTTGTACCATGGGTAGGAGAGATACGAATTATCAGCCATTATAGTGCACGCAATTGAGGGAGAGCGGGAGGTGCTCTTCATACTAGGTAAGACACATCATTTTATTTTACAGCGCTGATGTTTGCGAAGTAAAAAAAAGAATTTTAAAAGCTTTTAAAAAATGACTTTCAATAAGTATTCTTGTAATCTATATTGAACAAAAATGATTTTATTTTATTCTCTTTTATAAAAAGACGCTAAAATTTATGTATAAAACAGTGTTCTCTTATATTTATTTTACCCGTATTGCTGAAATGTGATTACCCTCCCACCATTAGTCAAGTGGAATAAATAACACTTCGATTGGTTTGTATTCGTTGCTAGAAAAGTATTGGCGCTAAACCGATTTGGGACGCGATTTGTTTGCATCGTATATTTGTGTTCCCTTTCACGTATCAATTACTGACGCATGAGGTATTTCTTCTATTCTATTTTCGATGTTAACTCGTATCCGATTTTAAATTGAAAAATATTTTCTTTTACTAGAATATCGTTAAATCTTAAAATCTTATCTTAGATTCATAATAATCAGAATTATCAAAATAAAGGTGCTTGAATATCGTAGCGTGTTATCTTGGTGAATATTTCAATGTGACATATAAGTAACGAGTGTGGCAACATCGTTTCCGGGACACCTGAGATTTTGAGTGAGATTGATAGGTTCTATAGGTAGCTGTACACGTCATCGTTGGAGCCACACTTAAGTGTGAATATCGATCCAAGAGCAAGTATTATCCGACATTATTTCGATGATATCCTGGGCATTAGTCTGAGCGAAATTATAATAGCTCTCCAGCACCTCCGTCCTCCATGGTGGCACAACTCCGGAGGCATTGAGCAGAAGTGTGGTGGTCTTACTATTCAAGAAAGGCAACAATGCCCTCTAGAAGAACTACAGACCGATTTCCCTTCTGAGCCACGTCTAAGTGCTGTTTTAAAGAGTCATTAAGAATCGTCTCGTACGCAAACTTGACGACTGCTATTCTCCCGAACAAGCCGGTTTCCGAAAAGGCTTCAGCACCATAGAGCACATACATACCCTTTGGCGAAATTTATAGAAGACCGAGGAGTACAATTTGATACTGTCTTGTGTATATGATGTGGTGAATTTCGTCGAAATTAGGATGGTGCTGCAGTCCCTTCAGCGGTGCCAAGTTGACTGTTGGTGTAGTAAGTAAAAGTCCTGAAGTGTTTGTACAGTAGGGATACGATGGCTATCCGAGTACAGAACCAGAGTACGAAACCTATCCAACTGCAGAGTGATGTATGACAGGGTGACACAATATCCCCGAAACTCTTCACCGGTGCGTTGGAAGACGTTTTTAAGCTACTGGACTGGGAACAATAGCGTATTAACATCAATGGAGCGTACATCATTCACCTTTGATTTTCCGACGATATAGTTTCTATGGCAGAATCACTGGAGGACCTAAGCACTATGCTCAATGACCTCAATAGTGTCTCTCAACGGATAGGTCTTAAGATGTACATGGACATAACAAAAGTCATGGGTAACATCCATGTTACCCTGTACCGGTAGTAGTTGGGAGCACTAAGCTCGAAGTTGTTGACAAGTATGTTTACCTGAGACAAATAGTCCGACTAGGTAAGTCCAACTTCGAAAGAGAGGTCAATCGACGGATTCAACTCGGCTGGGCAGCGTTCGGGAGATTACAACACATTTTCTCGTCAGGCATACCTCAAAACCTCAAAACAAGATTGTTTAACCAGTGCGTGTTGCCAGTGATGACCTATGGATCTGAAACCTGGTCTTTCACTACTGTCTATATGAGGAAGCTTAAGGTCACTCAGCGAGCTATGGAGAAAGCTATGCTGGGTTTCTCTGTGTAATAGACTTAAAAACGATGATATTCGCAGTAGAACCACAGTAACCGACATAACTCAACGGATTAATAAGCTGAAGTGGCAATAGGCCGGCCATATAGCTCGGAGAACCGGCAACCGATGGTAAAGAAAGGTTCTCTAGTTGCAGCCTCGTACCGGCAGTCGAAGTGTAGAGCTTCCCCCACTAGATGGAATGACTACCTGATAAGACATGCAGGAAGTCTATAGATGCAGGTCGCTCGGGACAGTGCTTTGTGGAATTCCTTTGAGGAGGCCTATGTTCAGCAGTGGAGTTGTGATAGACTGTAATGATGATGATGATGACAAAAAAATACGAGCCGAATATTAAACCTACTGGTTTTTAAAATTTGTTTAAAAATGTAGACAAACACTGGATGGACGCAACCCATTACCGTTATTTGAAACTTAATCCGATTATTTTGTAAGCTGTTGGAGCACAGTCGTAGACTAGCCATATTTAAAAAATATATTTCGGCATAATAGATTTTGAAATTGAGGCTAAGGTATAATACATAGAAAAATAAAGCCCTGATTTTTGAAGCTATTATGTGTAAATAACTTTATCTCATCTTCATTTATTCATATTCTTTTATTTAAATAGAAATATAATTTTTTTTATTCAATATAGATTATGAATTATACTCATTAAAAATTTATATTATGCTTAATTTATCACTGGTTCAGAAAATACATTTGTCCTGGGAAGAAGCCGAGGTTTTTGAAAAAACAAGTATAATGACAACACATGTTTAATAACAACACATAACAAACTAGAAATAGTCTGGTAGCAATCACCCCACTCTGTTTTTGAAGTCACTTTAACTTTTTTCAGTTTAAATTTTTTTACCCTTTTTGTGTGGACTGAAATATATTACAAGATCAGGGTAAGAACTAGAATTTCGTCTTGATAGAAATACATAATATAAAGTATAAATGAAGAAAAAAATATGTGCGGTATTATTTTCGTAAAATGTATCCACCCCTGGAATATAACCTAAATAATAAAAGAAATATCATTAATAAATTATAATGAAAATGAAATTGAATGGTATAAAATAAACATACGCATCAAATATATAACCTCCTCGTTTTCAAACACTGTTAAAATATAATAGGTATGATTTTTTATTAGTAATTTTAATTTTCTTTTATTTTTTATACATTAGTTCTATATAAAATTTTATTTTAAATAGAATTGATAAAAATACACAGTACGTTAAAATTATGAGTAATATAGTTTGAAAGCGGAATTACAATTTGCTGTCTTGCTTAGGTAGAACAGGTCTTCTTGCTTGCAAATTGAAGTTGATCTGATTGCGAAAATAACTAAACAGGTGTTTTTTATTAAATTGAAGTAACAAAAAACTCACAGCCCACCTGATGGTAAGTGGCTACTACAGTCCACACCTACAACCAACTTCAATAAGAGAGAAAGAAGAAGAATTTCTTCTATTTTCAGAAAGAAAGCTATAGATGCATTGTCACCTCCGAGAATGGAATGCCTCACAGCTTTTAATCATACTGAATCTCTATACCCTTCACACCCAAAGACAGCAGTGCTGTATTGGCTGAAATAGTAACTTATACCTAGGCTGACTCCCAGGCAGAAAAGAAATCCCACCACTTTGAAAAGCCTTTATCTTGCGTTCTCGTATTCCAATTTTGAAGGACAATGAAAAATAACAGAGGCACAGGTAATTGGCCCAGAAAATCACCCTTGTACCTTGTCACAAGTACGGTACATGTGGCAGCTATTGCCCACTTTTTTGACGGCTCCGTGGCGCAGTGGCTTAGCAATCAGTTGTTGCGCTGGGGGCCGCGGGTTCGAATCCCACACGGAAGAAGTATTTGTATGGTCTACAAATTATTGTTCCGGGTCTGGATGTTTGTCCTTGTGCAATTTATGTTTGTAAACTGCCTCCACGACACAGGAGAAAATCCTAGTGTGGGGGTAACGTTTAAAAAAAACATCGTTCATAAAAGAAGGGGACGACCAGTCTCACGATGGCGCCGCATGTTTATACTTGGTAGAGTATGGCAGGATCGGCTCATCTAGGGAAGAACTACGCTATCACAGAATAACAGCGTAAAATAGCAGCTTAGTGTTGCTGTGTTCCGTTTGGTGAGTGTGGAGAACCGAAGACCCTTTTTACTGGAAACGAGGCATTCCATATTAGTCCTCAGGGGTGACAACGCATCTGAATTTAGGTTCTAATTTATGGATAAATGTAGATTTATATGAGCTACATCATCCACTTAACATCAGATGGACTGTTTGTTCGTTTTCACCCTTCTATAAAATAAAAAAGTAGACACCTTTTTACACTTATAGCATCGATATATAAATTTTTTCGTGTTTTGTCACCTAAAATCGTTACCCCTCTAGAAATTATTTTACGTGTATAATTTTCACATGGACAAACATTCAAACTTGCATACAAACAATTATGCAGTGCGGCATTCGAGCCTACGCCCAGCAGTCAAACGATGTGCTACCTCGCCGTCAAATTAAGAAACTCGTCAAAAAATTAAACAAAATTGTGATTAATTTCCACTTACTTATTATTTTAAAAAATGAAATCCAAACAGATAGACTCCATTTTAAGTAAAAGTTAAAAACTTCAGGGTTAAAACATTAGGTTCTTATTTTGAGTAGTAGTACAAACTTCTGACTTGGCAAGTTTTTCAATTTTCAAATAAAAGTTATTCATCAAAATAAATATAAAAGTGAAACAATTGATTCATAAAATTGTAAGTTTTATTTTCTTATGTGGTATTATTCTATCCTTTGAATAATGTTTATCTGAAATTTGAAATATCGATCTTAAAATTTATTTAATATTTAATGTATCTTGTACGAATCCGCAAAAGTTTCTTTATGGGGTGTCAAAGTTTAATTATACGTGTTCTAGATTGCTTATAATGACAGAAAAACTTTTACCAATGAACATGATTTTAAAAAGACAGGATATCCGTTATGTGTTATACATTTTTATGAAAAAGTAAATTAGTCTGGTATCTGTACACATATAAATAAAATTGAAATGTGTGTCTGTAATAACGAAATAACTGCCTTCTATAAAGCTAGGGATTACTTAAATGCTATTAAATGTCTGTACGTCCGGACTTATCTTCGGAATGGCTGAACCGATTGTAATGAAACTTAATAAACAGGTAAAGAGTAATGCCAGGAGTGATCTAAGCTATATTTTAGTCCAGTTTCTGCAATGTTAATGCTGTAGGCCGCTAGCTATATAAAAGGGATATTATTTATTTTAGTGCGACGTCGCGTCCGCAACGTCGCACTAAAATCGATAATCTCGACGGAGTGGGATAATATTGTGTTCAGCGATCACATCAACATCTAATATTCCTTTAAAAAACCGTAACATGACATTGTTGAGTTGTCTAACCGCCGTCCGAACAAGGGAGCGGACCCCGGCTCTGGTGGCTAACTGGTATCGTTCGATGTTCCGGGCGGTGAGAACTGCCCAGGGACGCGGGTGTATGGTGTGTAAGCGGTGTGGAGGGGTGTGCGGCACGCCCGTCTGCGGACTTGCTGCGTCCCATCCGTTGTTGTCTTATCAGCGTTTGTGGCACTAGGTGATTGTGTAGTGTAGGTGTGTGAATGGCCAGCGACATTTCGGCCTCCGGAGGGTTGGCGTATCGTTCGGAGTCAGAGCGTAGGTGGATGCGTTTACCGGTTGGAATGTATCTCAGCCCTCTCAAATTAGCGCCGAGACATAGTATTCAGAGATCGTCGGAAGTTAAAAGTCTCTGTATAGGTCGGAGTTTCGCTGGTAGCACCGAGCTCCGGTCGCTATGCGAATGAATCTATTTTGGACGACTTAGAGGTCGTACAAATGAGTATGGCTTGCGTGAAACTACGCTTGCCTAAGATAGTTAATAGAATCAGGCGTTACTTTGCTGAAGTCCATTATATTAAAGTTGACAAAAAATTACTTTGCGTACATCCGCTCGATAAAATAAAATGATGTGTCTTACCTAGTTTGAAGAGCACCTCGCACCCTCCCTCAATTGCGTGCACTATCCCCGTCACCACTAAACCCAGCACCACTACTCCCAACACCACTACACTAGCAAAGACACACCACTGATGACAATACGACACGTGTTTCGCCTCTACACGTGGCATCCTCAGGTGATATAGGCTCTACGGTGGCTAACTTAGCGGTCATTTTATTTTATCGAGCGGATGTACGCAAAGTAATTTTTTGTCAACTTTAATACTCTTGCCTAAGACATAATGGGTCTTACGCACGCTTTATAAAGATAGAACTTGTGTCTTAAAGACAGTTTGCTCTTTCTGTTAACTAGCGGGTGGAGGCGACTAAGTGACGATTTTTGCTCGATTGCGAACATTGCAGATGTGTTTCGCGAATATCATACTTTCATCGAATGTGACTCCTAGATATTTGGCCGTTGGTTGCCAGGGGGATCTGATGGACGTATAGGGTGATCGTACCTAACGATTTCTTGGGGTTTCTGATTTGACGGTTGGAAGTGGAGATCCTTTGAAAGTGTTATTGCTACACTTTTCTCAGGATTCAGTTCGATTTTCCATAAGCAGAACTAATCGCCTAGACGGTTGACGGCTGTTGGGGTTTCTTGATAAGTTATTTTTTATTGGATTGAGCTACTAAAAGTGCAGTGTTATCTACAAAAAGAGCAGTATTCACTACTTGTGCTTAGAGATATCACTCGTGAAGAGTGTAAATAATAGTGGGGAGAGGTCGGAGTCTTGTGGGACTCCAGCCTTGGGTGGACGCTTTGTAGAGCAAGAACCCTCTATTCGATAGTGAAAATGGAGATTGGCAAGAAAAGCTCTAATGATGTGGGTGAGCCTATCAGGCACGTTGAGTTTATACAGCTTGTAAAGTAAGCCGTTGTACCAGACTTTGTCAAATGCTTTTGCGACATCGACGAAGAGGGCAACGGTTATGGTGATTTTGTGATTATTTTGTGGGTGTTCAAATCATTTCAGAATGTATTCTGTGAGGTGATGTAACTGATCGGTGCATGAATTTTCGGGTCTGAAGCCGAACTGATCGTCTGGAAGGAGTTTGTTGGTAAAGACGTATTTACGAAAGCGATTCAATATGAGTCGCTCGTAAACCTCCCCCAGTATGCTCAAGAAACTAATTGGTCTGTATCTAGAGGCTAAGTTGCGCGATTACCTGGTTTCGGGATTCGTATTGCATCTGCCTCTTTCCATGCATTCGGTAAGGAGCAGCTGGCAAGAAGAACGTTGAATATGCCTACTAGGAGGCATACTAACGGCACGGAGAGATATTTCAATACCCTGTTGCTAATGCCATCGAGCCCGGATGCTGATTTCTTTTAAGGCTTGTTATTATTTCTGTGACTTCGTTGACAGTCACTGGTTCTAGGGGGTTGCCTGCAGGTAGTAGTGCAGATTTACGTTCCACCTCTGTTTCGACCTCTGCAAGGTGAGCGGGATCTGTGGATTCGCCCGAGGGAGTACATTGGCTCTCTAAGCTGTCAGTGAAGCATTCGGCCTTTTCAGAGTCGCCAAAGGTGAGATCGGGGTTCCCTGGCCTGATGAGAGGATTGTTCTGCTTTCAGAGCTCGCGTCAACTGCCTTCTGGCAGTGTGTGATGGCTCGATGTCCGTCAGCAGATTATCCCACTGTCTTTTTTTTTAAACATTTTAACGCGCTGTTCCACCTCGTTTTGAAGGTTGCGCAGTCGGAATTTATTGTCTTTAGTACGATAGTGATCGCATTGTCTTAGAGCTGCATGTTTTGCTCTAATTAGCTGTTGAATATTCTTATAGAAACTTCATGTGTTGATTGCTCGACACACGAAACTTACGAGAGCATTTTTCAACTGTAGATGTGAGGTGGGCCGATCTATTTTTAACATATTTTTTTAATATAACACCATTTTATAACAAAATTGCGAGTTCTATAGGATAAAACGATACAACCTTTTTGCTTAAATTGATTAAATCTTAATGATATTTTAAATTTACTAGAAAATAAGCAAAAATTGATTTAAAAAATTTTCGATAACTGAATTACTTGTCCAAAGACCTGTATGTTTTTTAAAGTTCAACTTCTATTAACATTTTTTTAATATCACCCCTACACTAGGATTTTATACTGTATCGTGCTAACATAAAGCAAATTTATTTCGTGGTAGAGCCATGCTGTAGCTATATTAGTAGTATAGTTGAGCACGAATGGGTCGGCTCGACCGGGGAAGAACCACGTTTTCACAGAATACCAGCGGAAAATAGCAGATTAACACTGATGTGTTTCGTATGGCGAGTGTAGAGAACCAAAGACCCTTTTTACTGGAAAAGAGGCATTCCATATTAGTCCTCACGGGTGACAACGCATCTGCATTTTGATTCGCAAACGAGGATAGATGTAAATTTCTATGCGCCACAGCAACCACTTACCATCAGGTGGACTGTGTGCTCGTTTGTCACCCTATCCTATAAAAAAAATTCCCATGGAACCAACATCTAGACCTGGAATAATTATTTGAAGGCCATTCAAACGGTTTTCTGCTGACTTCCAAAAAAGAGACGGTACTCAATTCGACTGTATGTTTTTTTTACGTGTGTTACCTCATAACTGTTTACTGGGTGAACCGATTTCGATGATTCTTTTTTATTTGAAAGCTCTCATGTGGACCCATGTGAATTTGAACAAGGTCAGACCAATATTTTTTGAGTTATTCTTAATAACTTATATTGAAGTCGGCTGTACAAAATTTTTAATTTTTAATTATTCTGTGTATGATTTGAGCCTACGACGCTGCAGATCAATCAAACGCTTCTGTGAACCAATAATTATGATACTACATTAGCTGGTCAGCTTTAGCCGGATATGCTAGGCGCCGCAGCGGCGCGTATACTGCTGACAAATTAATGTGTTATTAGCCCATACTCTAATTTATTACCAAATTGCTTTTCTAATACGTATATATAAAATTGAAGTCTGCAGTACCGTAATAACTGCCTTAATTTGAGTTTAGGGGGTTAATTGCATGCCATTAAAATGTGAAGAACTATTTTTAGGGTTCTGTACCAGAATGGTAACCAACGGGACCCTGTTAGCCTCCGCTGTCCGTCCGTCCGTCTGTCAGCGGACTGTATCTCATGATCCGTGATATTTAAACAGTTGAAATTTTTACAGAGTCTGTATTTCTATTGCCGCTATAACAACAAATAATGAAAATAAAAATATATTAAAAATTCAACGGGGCTCCCCTACTAGACACGTATATTACTGTGGTACGAAAACCTCCATGCGCAAATCTGACTCGCACTTGGCCGGTTTTTAAAAAATTTGCCTGTCTGTCGGTCCGGGCTAAATTTCGCAATGGCTGTACCGATTGTTATGAAACTTTACGAACAGATAGAAAACAATGCATATTGCGAATTGCAATGAAAATTGATAAAATTAAAAATGGTAATTAATTACGCCGCATTAATAGATAAAATTCCGACGTGCGTATTCGTAAGAATCCTTCTAAACGGTTTGACCAATTTTAATGAAATTGGTACTTACAGCGTCACTGGCGCTGTTCCCAAGATCCAGAAATCACCCGAGCGAAGCCGGGGCGCATCGCTAGTAGGTAATAAAATATCATAAATACTTAATTGAATTAATTCCATATTAATATTAACGGGGTGCCCAGCGGTGGGACAGATATAGGCTGTTAATTTACTTAACTTTAATTTCATCTTTTAAGTCCACTTACACAGAATGCCAAACGGATTAACAGTGTAGCGATAGTAGATAGGCTTGTGAATAATTACAGACTAAGAAGAATATAAATGTATTCAGGCGGAAGTCAGGACCCGTTATTATTAATTTAAAACTATAATTAAAACTTAACTTGGACTTATATTTTTTTATATGATAACGGAACACACAGTCCACCTGATGGTAAGCGGTTACTGTGGCCCATAAACATCTACATATATTATCGATTATAAATCAAAATACAAAAGCGTTGTCACCCGTAAGGACTAAGATGGAATGCCTCGTTTGCAGTAAAAAGGGTTTCCGGTTCTCTACACTCACCATACGAAACACAGCAGCGTTCAGCTGCTATTTCACGCTGGTATTATGTGAGAACGTGGTCCTTCTCCGGTCGAGTCGATCCATTCGTTCTACAACTATACCAGTAATATAGCTGCAGCATGACTCTACCGCATAGTAAATGGTAAAATCATTACAAACCAAAGATTAAGGTGAATAAATAAACTATCAACTTTACTTAAGAATATGGTTTATTTTTAACCAACTCGCATTTTGACATAACTTATCAGATAAAAATGCGTTAAGATATCTTTTTATCGGAGTTATATTAGGAGACATTTATAGATTTTACGTAACAGTGTAAAAATATTATTTTTGCTTAGTTCTTTATCATAAAATACGTCAACGGTTACATATTTAAATGAAAACTTTAAAAATCAGTCAATAAGTGTTAACAGAAGAATAACTTAATCTCAACATTTAGAACTTCCTTTGTATATTTTCAAATATGATTATACGTGGTGTCAGACAAACTATGCCTAAATATAACACATTTTAAATCAAAGTATAAATCAGCGTAAGATGTTGAAAGAATATACATACATATGTTTTAGGCTCACTACGCGATAGGAGATCGCCGAAGGAAGACTATCAAATTAAATTGCATTAGAGTGTTCATATACCGTGAGATGTGTTAATTTGTATTAATATATCCAATAGTGTTATGAAAAAAAAAACTAATATGATTCAACGTAAAGATTATTTTTTAACATTTTTTGTGGCGTTTTTGTAAAAGATAAACAGTTTGTATATATATTTTAAATTTTACCTATATACTCAAAATATATTTATTATTTTATAAAAGATAATAAAAGCCGTCTACAGTGCTAATGAAGGTGAACTTATAACGTAAGTACATTTATTTTATACATAAATTGTTTAATGAAAAATAAATATTATTAAATTTGTATTAAAAAACATGACAAACCTATTAGAATATTTGTAAATTTAATTATAATTAAATACATTTCTTGATAAAGATACATTTTATGTAATTGCAATAATAAAAATAATCGTAAATAAAAAGATTGTTTGTAACAACACTTCAGGTTAATTGTTGCAACTCAGCACGTCTTACAGGAATTAGTGTTCTGTGGTTAGTGTACCCGGTTAATGCATTTCCATTTACTTGTAATAGTGTCTTTAAACAAAATAGAATGCATTTTGAAATTATTTATTATATAATAAATAATGAAGAAGTAGCGATCGTGAAATCCAAACATAAGTAAATCAAATTTATAAAATTTACCATGATTTTCTTCATATCTGTTACTAAAGTAACTATGTCTGTTTTTTAATTAGTTTTACAATACTACTCATACTAATCACTGACATAAAACCCATAAATAAATGCCATAAAACACGCTCTTGAGCCTCTGAACTTCCTGCGTGTCTTATTAAGTCTATCTAGTAGGGGCCGTCGCAAAACTTCACTTACCGGTACGAGCACCAGTCGAGATCATTTCTTCCCCATTGGTTTCTTATTAATATTATTTTTCTTGGTTATAATTATTTTTAATAATCTAAAACTTTAATTAAACATCTAAACATAGGACTCCTATTTATCTTCCAATATAACAAATAAATAAAATGTGTACTAGCACGATTCACTTTTCACTTCATTATAATATCTGTCGCTTAACAACAGGCCTCTACGACCAAAATTTAAATTAACGGAAGAAAATTGAGTTATGAATAGTTTATAAATATATAAATAAATATTATTTTGTTTAATCGTATTTTATGCGCTGGCATGCCGTTTATTAGAGTGCGCTAAAAGCTAGCCAACTTATTGCTTGTACTTGCGCGAAGGTTAACGCACAATTAACTTACAGTAGGTGATGCGCGTATCGTACCGACTATTCGAAAGTTATATATGATTCAAATTCAATGAATGAATTACCATTCCTAATTGAACAATATAACTATTCCAAATTTAAAACAATGTTTACACAATTATTTCTTCAGCGGCAGCAACGCGCCGGGATCCCGCTAGTATAAAATATGTATTGTTTATCCTGCGCAGGGATTCTTGCGTTAGCCATAAAAATTGTTTAATTCTTTTCTGAATTGGAGTGAGTAAAAATATACAAAAAAGACATACATTTACATCGTGTACTCCATAGTTACTCTCCATTCACAACTTTCTTTCAAAAAGTAAAATTAAAGTAAATATTTTTTTCATTACAGCTATAGGCTGTAATGTTCACTGCTGAACACAGGCCTCCCCAATAGTTTGCCTCATTGGGGGATTTTGTCATAGTTGCCACGCTTAGCAGGCGGGTTGGCAACCGCACTTTTTTATTGTAATTATCTTCCCCGGGGTAGAGCCATACTGTAGCTATATTAATTGTATAATAGTAAAACGAATGGGTCGGCTCGACCGGGGAAGGACCACGCTCTCACAGGGTAAAATAGCAGCTTAATGCTGCTGTGTTTCGTATGGTGAGTGTGATAACCGAAGACCGTTTTTACTGGATTTACATCTTAGCCCTCACGGTTGACAACTCATTTGCATTTTGCAAATTTGCAAACGCGAATAGATGTAGATGTATATGGGTCACACCAACCACTTACCATCAGCTGGACTGTGTACTCGCTTGTCACCCTTATACTATAAAAAAAAATTAAGAAAACATTGTAGTCCATCACCAGGGTAGTGAATATTCCTACACCGCCACTACACGGTATTTTTTCAATTACTGATATTTATTTATGTTATATATTGTATAAAACATATAATATATATATAGTATAGTAAATATTCCTTAAATAATTTAACGACACATAAAGATACAGATTTTTTAATAATATTTGAAATATTCCTTAACATGTTTTTATTTTATATTTTGTATTATATTTCAATTATTTCTATTGTAGAGTTACTTATTATTAAATTTTCTTTATTTAGTAATTATTAGCATTATTAAAAAATTTCCAAATTTAGTAAAAGTCAATTTATAAAGAATGCCACAAGTTAGGGCCGCCCAAATTAATGATGTTTACAGAATATTTAAACTACATAAAGTTTGTGTATATATGTATAATGTTTTTACGTTGTAATGCCACGCTGCAGTGATATTAATTGTAGCACGAATGGGTCGGCTCGACAGGGGTAGGACCACGCTCTCACTGAATACCAACGTATAATAGCAGCTTAAGGCTGCTGTGATTCGTATGGTGATTGTAGTGTATAGAACCAGAAACCCTTTTTACTGGAAACAAGCCATTCCATCTTAGTCCTCTGGTGTGACAACGCATCTGCATTTTAATTCTTAATCGAGGATAAATGTAGATGTCTATGGGCCACAGCATCCACTTACCATCAGGTGGTCTGTGTGCTATTTCGTAACCCTAACTCTATAAAAAATACTCTTCCACAGATTTTATAAGAAATTTAATATCAAAAAGTGGAATTGTCTACAAAGAGTGGGAGTTAAAAACAAAATAGACTTCATAGAACTGAAAATAATATTATGTTTTTCAGAAAATACCTTCTGACTTCAGTGCTAAGACATAGTGTATCGAATAATTAACCCAAATCTGTTACGAGTGGACTAAGGAATAATCAGAATCACAAGCTTCAAATTTAACCTAACAACTAGAATGTCATAAAACTCATTTAAACTCATATAACATATATAACATTACCTCTACGACAACATTACCTGAGGGCACTTACTGACTTTTTTTTCTACAAATATGTATTTATTTATATATTAATACGGATATTTATAAAGTTTATAAGCATATATACATTACAAGCATACATTTCATATATGTATGTATGTATTATTGTATGTAAATATATGTTATATATATTTAAATATATGTTGTGTATGTAGTACTATGTATATATTACTGCCTACACTTGTCTTTGTCACCCAGGGTTGACTGGCAGAGAATGCCATATGGCATTAATTCCGCCCTATGTACCCTTTACCTTAAGGTGTTACATTTAAGTTTTTAAATAAATAAATAAAAAATAAATAAATGTCGTATAAACAGTTACATTAAAAACTATCCTCATTAGTATCCTGCTATTGATATTAATTTACAAAAATACGTTAACGTTATTGCTATAAATAAATAGCAATGGGTGTGTTTTGATAATCTATGTCACATGCGACGAAATAACTACTGTTTACGTGGCTTAAAATAATCACTATTAAATTTTATAACTTCCGAAAGTGTTTTAAAGACGTTGAATATTTTCGATGCGTTTCAAAGATATTACTGTCTCCTTCTTTATCTTCTACATTGGATCCAAGATAATTTTTAATAGAATAGTGACAAGCGGACACAACACATAGCTTGTAAGTAGATATGCAGCTTATTAGACACGTATTCATGTACTGGATCAAGAATAGATATAGTATCTATTGATAGCACATTTTATTAAATATTATTTTATGCCAGCGTTTAACTACGAACCCACCTGATGGTAAGTGGTGATGTAGCCTAAGATGGTGAAGCGCACTGACTTAACAAAAGCCCATTCACTCTTACCTTGAAGACACCCACATAATACTCGGATGGAAACAGATGCTGGCAACTTATTCCACTCCTTTGCTGTACGTATGATGAAGGATGTAGCAAACCGTTTGGTTCGAATGCGTGGTAAGTCAACAACGAATCTATCCTCGATTTAAGAATCAAAATCCAAATTCGTCACCCCGACGACTAATATGAATTGCGTTGTTGATATTAAAAATAGTTTTAGTCGTACATCATACGAGATGTACGACAAACAGCAGCATTTAGTGACAATTCGGTTCGAACGTGGTCTTTCTCCGGTCCAGCCAACCCATTCGTTCAGTTATGCTAAGTAGGGACGTGTCTCTATCTCCTACATAATACCTCATGCATAAAATAATGAATACATTATTAAAGAAAGAAATAAATAAATCTTTATTTAGGATATGAATAAGTAAGAAGTAATGAGATGTTGGTCTGTGACCCAGGTTTATGGATCCCATGTTTAAGTGAGACTAATAACAAGAAAGAATGCGTTAACTGCGTTACTTACCTAGTACGTAAAAAGCGACTAATGAGATATTTGGTGTGTATGATATTTATGAATAGGTAGTAGTAATACGTAAATTTATCCTACACAACTAACATCTTATAATCCTTATTATTTGGCCACCAATAATCCAGTGCTGAAAATGTGTCATTAAGGGATTCCGAACGCAGCAAGTTCATATAAAATCTATGACCCGTCACACACGTACGGTAGTTTTCCGTTCGAAATTTTGCTGGTAAAACGGGATTCCGTATGTGTGTGGCCGACCCGTTCGGAATTCCGAAACGGAATCTCGAAACGGAATTCCGTATGTATGTGGCGGACCTTAGAGAGAAAGAAAGACATTATTATAGCGGAAACCATTGTCATACTCAACAATATACAAGCATAAAAAATACAAAAATATAAAAAATGATCGTGTATGTCAAAAATACCAAAAAAATTTACCCCTCAGTATGAGTTGTGATAAACTAAAACGTTGACTTTCATTGATGCCCAATCCAAGTGACGACCATTGCTTGATATCTACTACATCAATTACAACCCATATAACTCCCTGTTGAACATAGGCCTCCCCCATAGATTGCCTCGTAGGGAGCATTTTTCCATAGTTATATTAAGTGGTAGAGCCATGCTGCAGCTATATTATGGTTGTAGCAGGAATGGGCCAGCTCGACTGGGGTAGGACCACGCTCTCACAGAATACCAGCGTAAAATATCTGCTTCATGCTCCTGTGTTTCGTATGGTGAGTGTAGAGAACCGGAGACACTTTTTACTGGAAAAGAGGCATTCCATCTTAGTCCTCAGGGGTGATAACGCATCTGCATTTTGATTCTTAATTGAGGATAAATGTAGATGTCTATTGGTCACAGCATCCACTTACCATCAGGTGGACTGTGTGCTCGTTTGTTACCCTATTCTATAAAAAAAAGTTGCCGCGCTTGGCAGGCGGGTTGGCAACCGCAGTTTTATATTATTTAGGTTTTTATGAGAAAGATACTGATGCTGCTTCCTAACTCCTGTTTCATTATCCCCTGTCTCCTCTTACGACTTCCATGGGATAATAGGTGAAGTACAGTCTTCTTATACAGTATCTACTAGTCACTATTTTCTAGACAATTTGCCTATAATCACCACATGTGTTAGCTAAATAAGGGCATCCACGACTTTTCTGCCACCAGGGCAGAACTTAAAAGTGACGTATAATATTTGACAAATTTCATAGCGGGGAAGTTTATTTGTTCGAATAATGTCAAATTTAATGTTTGTTTCTGTACTATTAGCTATATGTTATATTATTAAGATTAAAAATAAATAAACAAAACCGCAGATATTCAAAAAAGTTGATTTTTTTTAAATAAGTTAAAAATGTGGAAAAAATTAAAGAGCAAACCACTGAAGCATTGTTTTGTGTATTAATATAATCCTCCACAAACTGATAAAATGTTATTAAAAACTAACTATTCAATTAAATGACATTGTGTTACGGTGGTATGGTCATGTAGAAAGAATGAACGAGGAAATAGTGACAAAGCAAATTTAGGTTGCGGAAGTGAACGGCAGATTCGGGAAGGGACGCCCTGGACGAAGGTTTGTCGACCAAATCGGCGATATATTGAAAATGGGCCAGATTAGGAGTACCCTTAACTGACGAGCGTGTATGCGTAGATAAGTGGATGTAAAGGAGGCGAGAGAGGTGTGTCAGGATCGCGCCAAATGGAAGTCCGTAGTCTCTGTCTCCGTTTATGAGTTATAAAAACTTAACCTCAGTGTCGACTAGCGACATCTGGTGATTGGAATATTATTAGCCCTCATTGAAGATCTTCGTACTAGACCTTTACACTTTGCACCCTGCCTCTTATCGCTGGTCTGTTTTAGGGTTTTTATATTTCCGGAGACTCCGAAAGTCAATCCATAGCCACATGAAACAGAAACAGAAACAGAAACTTTTTTATTCTAGAAGTTGTGCGAGAAAGATAACTTCTTGTAAATCGCACAATGGTGGACCACCAATTATCCAGATGACATGAATAGTATTGCAAGTTTTATCGCGATGTGCGATGGTGAAATTGAGCGGCTGCAATTAGTCCGAACAATTCCTCAGAGCACTCCCCGTGGTAGATGCGATAAAATACGCAAACAGATACAACATCCATTGCTATAGTCAATACATGACAATGCAAGATTTCGATCTACACCTAAGTCATAGATCATACGTATATATATATATATATTCATTATTTAAAATTAAAATTATAAAATAAATTATGATAAATAGAATTAGGGAATGTAGAAAAAGTCATCGAAATTTGATGTAATTTCCGAGTATATAAATGTAAACATATGTATTTGGTTATTTTATACTGTCAATAAAACTGCTAAAACTAACATCCCCTTATAAAACAAGTAAATAATCAGGTTTACGAGCTTTATTAAATTTCATGTGCGTGTTTGAAAACTCAATAAAGTCTATGTTAAATACTTCCTTATCAATATTTATAGTAGTAAATAAAAAAGAGAATAACAACGTTTGCCAACATTTTCAACACCAAATTACATTTTTGTGAACGTGAAATCACGACTATCGTCGTAACTTTAAATACGAAGCCACGCGAAATGAAGGCTAATAACCGTCCGCCCATCAGGTGTCGCTCGTTGGGACTGACCAGTATTATATATTAGTCTATGGGGACTGAGGTGAAGTTTCTGTTGCACGGTGTCATATAATTGAGAAGTCGCGTTTTAAGTAAAATTTTATAGGTTTCTAAAGTAATAAGTCAATACTTAAAACAATTCCTCGGTGGTTTTGCTCTTTAAGTTTTTGCACAACTTCTAACTTTTCTTTTAATTTTGCTACGTTTAAGAAAAGCCTTAGTTTGATTTATTCATTTTTAATCTAATGAATATGAAATATAACAAATATTACAGAAAAAAACTTTAACTCTCACTTTCCTAAAAAAATTTTTTAGCCGCTATGAAATCTGAGATTTCACCTCATTCTTAAGTGCCGTCGGCCTGGTGACAAAAAAGCCATTACATGAGTATTTTTTTATTAAATTGTTAAATTTAATAATAAAAGTTTTAATAAAACTTTTACGAAATTTGTTACGTTAAATTTGATTTAGTTAATACGACATTTCAAGTGCTTTGCTGCACCCATGATCATGGGGGTGACTGGAGTGTTTTCATTGAATGAAACTACTTTTACGGTTTTTATCGCGTTTAATTCAACTTATTTTTAGTTCTAACGTTTTAGTACTTTGCAGCACCTACATTCACAAGAGGACTGTGTGTTCTTATACTGTATTTTCAAAAGTTAATTTAAATGAAAAATGGAATTAAATTATATTTAAATATATAAATTTAAATATATAATGCTCCATGGCTTAATATTCAAAATTAATAATATAACCCAGGACATTTTTCGTCGTGCCAGCTCCGTATCCATATTATTGCATTTTTGCAAAAGCACAATTTTTTAAAAATATGTATGTGCCTAAATCAAAGCGCAAGAATATTTTATGAATGGCTTAAAACTATTGGTACCGTCACATATCAGTTATTACTAGGAGCTTGTTATGAGCTAGAATATGGGTGTTAAATGATGACACAGTTCACTTGATGACAAACGGATGCTGTGTGTCCTCGTTTAAAAATCAAAATGCAGATATGTTGTCACCCCTGACTACTAAGATAGAATACCTCGTTTCCTGTAAAAAGGGTCTCCGGTTCTCTACAAGACAAGGTAATATGTAACTTGGCAGGGATCTACGTCCAGTTGTGTATTTAGTCTGACACGGGATTATACCAATGTTACTCTTAACAAAATAAAGTAGAAAAGTTTCTTTATTTTTTTTGATACAGAGGAGTTTAAAAGTATAAATAGATTAGACCTTCAGGCCCATAGACATCTACATTATTCTCTATTAAGAATCAAAATGCAGATCAGATGCGTCACCGCTGAGGACTAAGACAGTATACCTCGTTTTCGATAAAGTGAGTATTCAGTTCTCTATACTTACCATATGAAACACAGCAGCATTAAGCTGCTATTTTACGCTGGTATTCTGTGAGAGCGTGGTCTTTCCCCGGTCGAGCCGACCCATTCTTGCTAAAACTATACCTACTACTAATATAGTTGCAGCATGGCTCTATCACGTAAAATGTTTATTTTTTGAAAATGTTTATTTCTTGAAAAAATTGTTTGTACTTGACAGGTGTTCAGCGTGGTGATCATAAATAAATTTTCAAGCCAGCTAACCAACTCGCCTGAATTGGGATTAATTGGGCTCTTTATATATAGGGAATATTACTCAAAAAAAAATACGAATCCCTTATCTTATAGGATCACTGCTGTCAATCCATCCGCCTGACCGTCTGTTAAGAAGACCTTTTTCTAAAGAAATAGGTATAAATATCAAGTTACATTAATATTAACTACAAGGGTCTACAGTTGGTACCTATGTTAAAAATTTAAGCTTCTTAGACAACACACGGTCAAGTAAAGGATAAAATATTTTTCTTCCTTAACTTATATTTGCAGTTGAAGCTTCGTTCATGATGTATGCTTGTAAAGCGGAAAAAAAGCGGCAAAGTTAAGTTTTTACTTTAACCCGACGTACATTTCCTTGAGTGCAATGTTCGTTGTTTATCTAACCAATGATTTCCGGAATTTTTAAACTATCTACTTGCATAATTAAGTTTATACGGATCCCTCAGGGCGCGAGTTATGGTCGCACTTGACCGATGTTTTAGTTAAGTGAAGTAAAGAAGGGCGACAAGCGAGCATACACGATATGTGATACATTGAAGGTATAACCCGGAGAATATGTCTATTTCTAGTAATAGTAGTAATAAAATATGTCTATTTCTTCAACGTAAGAAAATAAAATTTAGTTTGTCAAAATGTCATTCTTTCAAACTTCTTCAAAAAATAAGGAGGTTATCAATTTGTGATTACCTACGCGATATCTTCGTCAGGTGTGAACCAATTTTGATGTTTTTTTTTTTTAAATAAATAGGTGGTCGCATTTACACCGCTAAACGTAGCAAAATAAAGTTTTTATTGTATTTAGACGACATTGAGATTATGGTATTCTTTAGTCCACTCAAAAGGGCTTAGAATTTATATAAAATAGGTAAAAGCCTTAAAAAAATAAAAAGGGTAAGCCAAAGTTACATCTTATATACGTCTCATTATTAGGCTCAGGCCTCCTCTCATTTCTGAGACGATTTTAGGACAAGGAAAATGTCCGCTTCGCTGTCCCAATGCGCGTTGGCGAACTTCACGTGTCTTCTATAATTTTTTTTTAATTTCTCAGATGTGCAGGTTTCTTTACGATGTTTTCCTTCACCGCCAAACACCTAATAAATGTGCTAAATCATCACTGAAACTGCAATTAACAGTCTCATTGTTGCCGGCGGGATTCGAACCCGAGTTGCTCGTGTCCTATGATATTTACAGCGAGCGTTTAGTTTCTGAGATACCACGGCCCAAGAACTAAAATTTAATTTGTCTAAACACTATTTCTTCGCACCGAAATAAAAATCTAAAATTATTTATTTATTTTCAGTTCATTGAAGTCAACTTTTACCGCTTTTAAATTAAATATATTAAATCTACTAAATCTGCTACCGTTTCAAAATGAGGTTACTCTGGGAAGAAACGGCGAAATAAATTCCGTAGTTGTCCTTTTTAGGGTTCCGTACCCTGCTGTCTGTCCGTCCGTCCGTCCCTCCGTCTGTCTGTCAGTCCGTCCGTCCCTCCGTCTGTCTGTCAGCGAGCCGTATCTCATGATCTGTAATAGGTAGAAAGTTGAAATTTTCACAGAATGTGTATTTTAATTACCACAACAACAAATAATAATAATAATATATTAAAAATTAAAAGGTGCTACCCTGCTAAAAACGTGTTTATTTGTTGCATACATAGTACGATGGTACGGAACCCTCAATGCGCGAGACCGACTCGCACTTGAACGGTTTTTAATTTAGTAGTAAAAAGAGTAATTGGTTCTCGTCACTCTTCATTCGAAATACAACAGTACTATGCTGCTATGTTACGATGGTAATTTGTGCAATCGAGAGAGACTTGAAGAAGACAGTCAAAAGGCAAATTCGAATATGTAAATTTTTTGTTGAAAATTCCTAATGACCATAAGGCTATCAAAAACACCTTTTTACATAGGAAGAAGTCTAAAGCATATCCACTCGTGGGACCTAGGATGGTTTGTTCAGATTTTTACCTGCTCGTACTATAACCATACTCTGAATTTACCGTATATTTTTAAGGCCCCGAGAACAACGTAGGCCACGGGCACCTGAATAATGTGGTTCGGAAGCACTAGAATTTCCAGTTCTAATGATGGTTCTAGTCTATAGCTCAGCCGCTGACCTGTTTTCCGCCCTCCTCTTCATCGGCGTCTCCACCAACGCCGAATCAGCGTAAAGTCGTAAAGGATAAGACGAGTAACAATTGTCATAGCAATATCTTTTCCTTTGTGAAATGACATTATAGTCCTCAGTTCACTCAGTTCAGTGTAAGAAAGCCTCCTCCCTTTTCCTACAATAAGGCGTTTTCGCCTTTAGGAGTTAAACACCTTTATCCTAACTAGATGGAACAAAACAGGTACGTAATCATACTAATAGGACAAGATTTTTTTTTATAGAATAAGGGTGACAAACGAGCACACAGTCCACCTGATAGTAAGTGGTTGCTGTGGCCCATAGACATCTACATCTACCCTCGTTTGCGAATCCAAATACAGATGCGTTGTCACCCGTGAGGACTAAGATGAAATGCCTCTTTTCCAGTAAAATGGGTCTCCGGTTCTCTACACTCACCATGCGAAACACAGCAGTATTAAGCTGCTATTTTACGTTGGTGTTCTGTGAGAGCGTGGTCCTCCCCCGGTCGAGCCGACCCATTCGTGCTACAACTATACTACTAATATAACTGCAGCATGGCTCTACCACGTAAAATGTAGTGCTTTTTAAATGGAGTTCCTTTTAATCTATAATTGGGTCGCGGGATTTCGTATCTCTCTGTACGAAACAATAACGTTATTTAGATGTTTCACACTGATAGAGATATCCTGTGGGAATGTATCTCCATTCACATTTATATTTATTTATTAGGACAGATGTTTATCTTTATTAATTTTAATATCATGGAAGACCGTGAAGAATATAAAAATTTTAAATAAATGAAGCACCATTCTAGACACATTTTATAAACTTTTTTCAATCTTTCCAGTCAGTGACTGGCAGGTCTAAAATTATTTTTAGTATATTTTAAAATCTCAGTTTGATTGACCAAATCAAATCAAAATAAATGTTTATGTATATCAAGCCAGTCTTGTTTAAAAATCAAATTTTTGACGTTAAAGAAGTTAAATTAATTTTACAAAATTATATTTAAATTATAAAATTCCTGGGCTCATATTTTTTTTTTTTATAGGATAAGGGTGACAAACGAGCACACAGTCCACCTGATGGTAAGTGGTTGCTGCGGCCCATAGACATCTACATCTATCCTCGTTTGCGAATCAAAATGCAGATGCGTTGCCACCCGTGAGGACTAAGATGGAATGCCTCATTTCCAGTAAAAAGGGCCTCCGGCCACCTGCACTCACCAAGCGAAACGCAGAGGTAAACCTCTACTTCACGCTGGTATTCTGTGAGGTCGTGGTACCACCCCGGTTCGAGCCGGCCCATCCGTGCGTCAGCAAAAGCTGCCGCGTGGCTCTACCACTGTGGAAATATAATAATGCATCTTATTTTAAGACAATACATTATAGATGTGTACGGTGAAATGATTATACGGCTATACTGTATTTTATTTATATTAAGAAATCAAAAACCAGTTCACACACGGAAGTTAAAAAAAACAGTACAGAATATAAATCAAGTAATTTGAACTTACCCAAAAAATAGTAAAACGGACTTCAAAAAATTGTAATTTCCACATAATAGCTTATCGAAGAATAGAGTATCGAAGAATGAATGTCTAGCTCTAGGTTCTAATTTATTTATTTATTTTGTTTTTGAATTTTTACGTTTCATTATTTTTAAAGTTTCATTATTTTACGCTTTTGGGTGGACTAAAATATATGGCAAGCTCAATGTAACAAATAGTATGTCGCCTTAAAAGTAAGCATTAAAAACTTCACCCCATATTGTCCACCTCCGGGAGTGAAATGATTTCTTATATTTATATTAGACCACCCTGAAGTATAACCTACTAAATAAAAAATCTTTTTTTTTTCTTTGTGTTTTGTGACATGTATTGTTTTGGTGACAAACGAGCACATAGTCACCCGACGGCAAGTAGTTGCTGTGGCCCATAGACATCTACATCTATCCTTGATTACGAATCAAAATGCAGATGCGTTTTCGCCCGTGAGGACTAAGATGGAATGCCTCGTTTCCAGTAAAAAGGGTCTCTACACTCATCATACGAAACACAGCAGCATTAAGCTGCTATTTTACGCTAGTATTCTGTGAGAGCGTGGTCCTTCCCCGGTCGAGCCGACCCATTCATTCAACATCTATACTATTAATATGGCTGCAGCCTGGCTCTACCATGTAAACCGTAATCTAATAATATTTAATAAGAAGTTGGTGAACATACATAATCAGTAAAAACATTTTCCTTGAATATGAACCTCCTCGTTTTTGGACTCGGGTAAAATATCTACAATGGCAGTCCAATCATTAGTTCTTGTTTAAATTCAATCAATGCGTTAATGCATACCGCATTACAATCTGTCATGTACATAAATGTAGTACCGCGCTTGATTTTTGCATGCAGCACCACTGTCGTCATTTGAGAAGGGCTTAGTTGTGCTGCCGTGTATTGGATCCATTATAATAAAAAAGGTTCACGATCGCGCTCTTATAATTTTATGCTAAAATTTTTTCACTTTTAGTTCTAAATTATAATCAAGCGGAGACTAGAAAATGGCTGCCACCACTGCGCTTGTCGGTGTACTCGTAATTTCTATATTTTAATAAGTCTGCCTTATTCTATGGTGATAATTGGTGGACTATTTGATTGGTCATCATTTAACCAAAAGTAGATAATCATATTTTTGGTTAAATGATGTTTATTAATACCGCCTATTGGAGATCACGAGGTCTTTCTGGCCTTTCCTACATCACCACTGCTTACATTACACTTGCGACGAAATGACTTAGCCTCTTACGTAGCCATCTCACCGGGTGATGTATTTTCTTACGTACCCACCGCACAATCCCAATAACATTCGTTATAAATTTTATATATTATAATAATAATAATTTTTATAATAATAATAATAATATTTTACATGGTAGTACCATGATAACAATGCTTGACTGGGAAGGGACCACGAATACCAGCGTAAAATTACATAACACTGTTGTGTTTTATATTATTGTGCGTGACTAGAAACATTTTACTGGTAACAAAACCTTTCATATTAGTCCTCGGGGGTAATATCACATTTGAATTTAATTCTTAATACGATATTGATGAAGGTGTCTATGGGCCACACCATTTGCTTACAATCAAGTGAAATGTGTAAGCGCTTATATATATGGAATGTTGATTCTATTTTGATTGTACCAACATTTGTATCGGTTAATAGCTTCAAACTGGAATTCTCCCCAAGAATACCCTAAATTTTATTATGATAAGATTTAGTAAGAAAAAACTTACGAAACAAAAATCTAACATATGAGATATAGCCCTTGATCTGAGAGGATTTTAGCTTCAATTCAAGCTAGCAGCCACCCCTCGAAAACACCACTATTGCCTGCATTTGAGATGTGATTCCTATTTTCAGATTTAGTGAATAGTTGGTGACTTTAATTTACCGAGATTGGAACATATTGCTCCAACAGAAACGGAATAATTCATATGTCAGGGAGGATTCTGGCTTGAAGATTATACAATATATCCACAACGCTTTGTCTTTCGCTATAAAATATTTGTCAAGATTTAGTGATAAAATAGTGACCGTTAGTTAAAAAAAATTACTTTATTTTATCAGGTAGAAATTAGTCAAAAAATAACTCAAATTGTTACGCATACAAAGTTTTGTAGCATTCAACTGCTTATGACAAATTAATAAAGGGCAAAAAGAAAATATACACGTAGCATTAATTTCCTTCTAAAAGTTATATACTACATATTTCTATCACATATTAGCACGTTTAAAAATGTCTTAGTTTGATAACTACTAAAATTAACTTGTGTTGCGTGTAGTAGCGTAAGAGAGTATATGACCCTAGTTCATATCTTAGGAGTAGGTAGTATAAATGTAGTAGTATATAATGTTCAAGCCAGAATCCTCCCTCAGACATATGAATTATTCCAGTTTTGTTGGAGCAATATGTCGCAATCTCGGTATATGAAAGTCACAATTTAGTCATTCAAATAGGAATCACATCTCATATGTAGACAATAATGGTGTTTTCGAGGGGAGGCTGCTAGCTTGAATTCAAGCTACGAGTAGAATTCTGGATACAGAGCTTTTAATTATTGGCTTTGGTTTAAGAAAAAAAAAACATTCCTAAGATGTATTTGAATTTGATAAATAAACTGTGAAAATAAAAAAATGGATTTTCACTTGATATTATCAATAAGTGTAAGTATTAATATCGATTCCCGAAAGCAATTAATACAAACACATCTTACATTAGATCAAAGACGGATATTCCAGCGTGTGTTACTTTTAGTTCTTAGGATGTGGTTGGTACAATATGTGCCAGCGTTATATTATTCCGCTTATTGAAGACAAAATATTTTTTTTTTATAAAATGTTTTTTTAATTATTATTATCATCCAGATTAGTTTATTTTAACGTAGTATTATGAGGCCATATTGTTTTTTTTTTTTTTTAATTAAGAAAATCAAAATTAAATATTGACGAAATTTTAAAAATAGTTTAAATACTAGAACAAGGTTCTTCTAGTAAGTAATTCATTCATTATTTTTCTAAATATGATACAAGAATTATTACACTATTCAGGAATATTAGATAATAATCTCCAAAAATAAGACAAACCAAGCAGTATCGAAAATGGTTTGAATTTTTATTAATTAATCTATTTATTTGAGGAAATACGTCTCGCTGGGTAACGTGTCGCACCTTCCTTAGTTAGGTTTCGTCCGAACCAGTAATAAATTTAAAAAAATGTCTTCTAATAAGAATTAAAACTTTAATAATTTCCATTAAATAAAAAATAACTATTTCTGTTTCTATGTCATGGTTAAAAATAAACAAACATACCACAACAGAATGGAAAATATCTCCTTGGTTTTTGTAAACAAAGTACCTAAAAATTCGAATTGTAAGTTCCAATGTTACAATATCACGCACGTGCTCAATGTTGCTCCGCATTGATTATTAGTAATCTATGGCATTCATAAATATAATTAAAATTTGGCGTAGGGATTGCCTTGGCTACCATCCAAGTTCAGTTCGTTCATATGTACACAAACGTCCGTTCATTGAATATTGCCTGAGTGAACGCTTGTAGGCGTGAGTGATATCACGCGTAAGCGAAATATTAAAAAAAAAACAAGTCAATACAATCAATTCGTTTTACATTAAAAACACATGCAAGTTATCATACCGTCTTACGAAGCTTACACGTTTACCTACATTCTGATATACCGCAAGGGCAATTTGAAATTGTTTATAATAAACATATGGTACATTTCAATTGTAGTATTTAAAGTGTGCGTTAAATTTGATATGATTAAAAATATTTTTGCTATTTTAATACTATCATCAGAAAATGAATGAAATGAACATAATATTTGTATTTTTAGACGTCATGTCAAATAAAAATCGTTAGTCATTAATTTATTTTTAAATTTACAACTAGATAAACACGTAGAGATTCTACCCATTGCATACTTCTCATATCTGATCCATACCTTCATCACACACGTTTTCGGTGATTAGTAATTTATCAGCTGTTTCAAAGAATCTAGCTATAATCGAAGGTGATTTTCGTAGTTTATAGCTAGATTTTCATTTAAAACAGGTAGATATAATTTGTATTGAAGAAATAAAACGTATAGGATTTTGGATGAAGCAATGGCTAGAAAAAGGGCCCTGATGAAGCCATGTGAATCTACTCAAGAACTTGTTACCCCAGGACGTGTAAATTTGTTCGTTTTTATTTAATGAATAAACCAATAACACGTAATGCGTTCCATGGTAACTGAGGTACGACCTAACGAGCACATCTGTTCCTACGCACACGAGCACTGTTATCTCTCGGATTTGTTTGCCCCGTGCCCGATCCGTTGGCATTGAGCATGGGCAGCAGGCAGGCATTAGGCGATAAATCCGCCAAGCATGTACCGCAGGCAGATCTCTTGGGTAAATGTATTATGGCTAGCCAGTAAACAGATCGGATAGGAAAGCTGTAAATAATTTTATCTCCAATGATACAGTAAATAAAGTTTATAAAAATGAAAGGTGAATACGTGACAGTGCACAAAGCATGAATACTCGTGGATTCGAATCCGACGTTCGACTACTGTGGTAAATAACACTTAACACGAGCATTTTTTAGCTTACTGAAAGTGGTTAAAAGGAGTATTAGTAATGTAAATATCATTATTGGTATTCTTTAAAAAAAAAGTACGCCCACAGGCATTGTAAAGGCAACATACGAATCTTCATTCTTACAAACGTCCAACTCCGAACGTTACGCTAACTCTCCGGAGGCCCCGCAACATTCTACCCTTGTTCCGCTAGATGCTGACGATCGAAATGTCGCCGGCCAATCATACTCAAACACTACACATTCACCTAGTGCCACAAACGCTGTTAGTACAACAACGGATGGAACGCAGCGAGTCCGCAGACGGGCGCGCCGCACACCCCTCCACACCGCGTACACACCGTACACCCGAGTCCCTGGGCGGTTCTTGCCGCCTAGAACATTGAACCGGGGTCCGCAACCCATTGTTCGGACGGCGGTTAGACAACTCACCCATGTCATGTTGTGACTTTCGGCGGCATCAAGGAGTATTTGATATTAATGCTAAAGTAACGATAATGTGATCACTGAACACAATATTATCCCACTCCCTCGAGATTATCGATATAGACTAACAGCTTTAACATCACAGAAACTAGACTAGACTATTATTCCTTTTGTAAGAATGGATTCTTACAAAAGGTATAAACGTCTCTTTACACTGAATTATTTTGTTGAAATCAGAAGAACAAGCAGAAATGAAGTTGTACATAAATAGAAAGTTTTACAAATAATAGTCCTTTCTCGAACGGATTTACTTTCATTGAATGAAATACACAAAATTATTATTATATAGTAATATTTGTAAAAGGAATGTGTCTTTTTCGTTATAATTAATAGGTTATTCATCGTCATCATAACAGTCCACCACAAGGCCCGTGCCTTACATAGGCCTCCCTCAATACCACAAATCATGATCCTGAGCCACATGCATCCAACGACTTCACGCACTGGTAGGGGACCAGGTCGTCACTCCATCTAGTGTGGATCCATTTTTGTTACTGATGTCTTCGGGAGAAATAAATTAAAATTAAGGATTTCCATTACTTATATCTTATGTTTTCATTTCTTCAGCTTTTTCAACCAATAAATGTCCACTCCCGGACATACACCTCTCCTGTTATAGAAATGATTTGTCATAATCATCACACTTGGTAGGAGAATTTATAACCGCTGTACCAGATGTCTCGCACCTTTAAACTACTGAACGTCGCCGGTCAACATATTTTTCGTCTCTACCGCCATCTATCGGTAGCCATAAGTTAAGATTTTTGACATATCCCATAGCCGCCTCTTACGTCACATACAGAATGAAATGAGGTAGTGGATTTTTTATTCGAAAAAGCATATTATATTATGTAACAGTATCTATGTCTTGTTGACTGAAATAGTATGTTCCCATAACCGACCAACCTCCATTTAATAATAAACATCATTAACCCACAATATTGAAAATATAATTTAGCATCAAACATAATTTTATCGACGCCCACTTACAAAGCTGGGGATTGATTACACATCGACATGACGTAATAACTTACTTGAACTTTTTGTACATGTCGCAGTCTGATCGTTACAATTAGGCAGATCGTAAACTGCCTGGGCATTTCATGTTCTATATTTATTCGCCATAGCAGTTTGTGCCTAATTTATGTAATTTAAGGTAAGTTGTCACGTCCACGCATCTATTTAATCAAAATAATCGCAGGCTTTATATTCCAGCTGTTTTGAAATGAACTGTGTTGCTGGAAGCAACTGCATAAAACATCTTAAATACAAATAAGTTGAGAGCATTTGGCGGTAGAGTGCAGCGTAGCTGCGCGTGCGTAAAATATTTTCAGCGGCCACCACACAGAACACTGTAATTCAAGAACGGGCGCTGCACGATCTTGTGGAACGTGATATAGCTCAACTGAGGTCTTAAACTAAGAGTCTCAATAAATTAATAATTTCTTCGACCGAGATAATAAGAAACACCGTATACTGTATTTTATCTTATTTGTTTCGTAGGCTAAATCCTACGGATGTACATGTTTATCTCTTTTTACTGTCGCTTTTTCGTTTCATCAAGTGTCAAATCATAACGATTCTAAAAAAGTTTCACTTCAAAAATAACAAAAAAATTGAAAGAAGGAAAATGGAAGATCGTCGCGATCATTGGCGTGTTTACCTCATAGACACTTACATCTTTGTTTAATAACGTCCGAATACATGTGACCCTGAATTTGCCTGTGTTTACATTTTGCGAGTAAACGATTTATTATTTATTTGCAATAATTCTAATATTACGTGTTTATTTGCATTAGTACTGACTTGAAAAATAACTAATATGATTTTAGTGTTCCTTACTTATAATATTAAGGCTTTAGATTTGCGTTAGTTTAGTTGCGATATAGTCAGTATATTATTACATTTTGGAGACAATATTGGAATATCCCTAATTAAGGCTTTAAATTACGGTATATAATATTAATGAACAATATTAAGTACCTTTAAGTAACGGTGTAAGAATATCCACTACCTCATACCAACCCGTTGGTGACGTAAAAGGCGATAGAGGGAAACTAACTAGGAGATAGGTAGCAGCGTCTTCTTATTAACGACTAAAAATAAAAATAAATTGCGTTTGCCAACCCGCTTGCCATGCGTATCAACCATGGAAAATATCCCTTTATGTGAGGCAACCTATGGGGGGGGGGGGGTTCAGCAGTGGACTTTAATAGTCTTTAACGGTAATGGTATACAATTTCAATTAATACTAACCTTTAAATGTGTGTAAACTGGTACACTTTGCAATATAAAAATGAAAGATGTTATACATTAAAAAAGTATTTAAGCTTTGTTATCACCATTATAAACAAGATAACAAAGAGGACTTAATGACTTAATAATTCTAAGCCTAACGGCATTATCTGCTAGTCAACCCGTTATGTGATTAAATATTGTGGCTAATGCAATCAATAAAAATATTTAAGTCATCTAACCGTAATTAAATGTGAGAAACAAAAGTGACCATACTGTAACCACTACCAGTGTCTGCCTTGTATCTTACGTAAAACAGATGAAAATATGTAACAATACGTGTCTGGAAGATCCACTAAATCTTTTCACGAGTTGACTGTTTACGAGCTATCGGGATGTTATGTTCGGTATTCGTAATACCAGTACTTAGTTTAGATATAGAATGTTTTTATAAGATCGAAATAAATTATGCTCATCCATTACCGTTTGCAGTGTTTCAATATAATTAACACAATAAATACACTTTATCTTTCAGCGCGCAAAAAATTGAAATAAAGCAGAAAATTACTTATTTATAAAAAATTTTTGCGAGTAATTTTGATTGAATTTTACACCATTCGGGTTAACTAACATGTAATTCCATTATCGTTGTTGCCTCAGAATAATAATTTATTTTAGTTATTATTATCAATGCTATTATAGATAATTATAAAAATGAATGTAATCACCGAGGAAAAACACTTGAATGTCACGTGACTTAACGTTTAGATACGTCCCTCCCAATTTTTATAGTTCTTTATAGCGTTAACGATCGTAGAAAGTTATCTTGGCCTGCCCCAATGATATTTAAATAAATTTAAATAAATTGACGTGGTAGAGCAAAGCTGCATCTATATTATAGTTGTAACACGATTAGGTCGGCTCGACTGGGGTAGGACTACGCTCTCACAGAATACCAGCGTAAATTAGCAGCTTAACACTGCTGTGTTTCGTATAGTGAGTGTACAGAACCGGAGGCCCATTTTACTGAAAACGAGGTATACCACCTTAGTCCTCAGTGGTGATGCATCTGTATTTTGATTCTTAATAAAGAATAATCTAGATGTCTATGAGCCACAGCATCCACTTACCACCAGGTGTACTGTATGTTCGTTTGTCACCCTTGTTCTATAAAAAAATATATTTAAACTTTTAAACTCATCTATATCAAGAAAAAAAAAAGAAATTCTATTTCATTTTGTTAAAAATTGTACCATTGATATTTAACCGTCTCAGACTATAAATAAGCCACAACTGGATGTAGATAGAGATCATGTAACGTGATAAGATGTAACTTGGGAAAGGCCAAGTTACATTTTCGATAGTTTTAGAAGGCGTATTATTGAACGGCATATTTAACTTCTCGCACTATAAAGGCAACCATTGACCGTGACCATCCTTTACCCCATTTCGTCCCGTGGGTGTTGTAGGAGGCGACAGAGGGGAAACGAGGAGATGGACAGCAGCGTTTTCCTCATAAAAAATTAAAAATTAAAAATTGCGGTTGCCGGTCCGCTCACTAATCGTAGCAACTATGGCAAATATGCTCCTTATGAGGCAATCTATGGGAAGGCTTATGTTCAACAGTTGACTTTACTAGGCTGTGATGATGATGATGACTATAAAATTTTAGAATCAGATATATTATATATTGGTATTATTAAAATCATTTTTATAGACATAAAATTTCCTATTAGATTGAGTTATATCAATAATACATACATGCAGCAATAATGTATCACAAAAACAAAATAAAAAAACAAAAGAATTGAGTAGCTAGTGAACATTATAATATTTTATTTATTCTTGGTTACTCAGCTTATTTATTAATATACATATTATACTTTATTTCCCACAGGGTATGAGTTTCCACGACTCGAGTCTAAGCTCATCGTGTAACGAGTCTGCTGCTTCAAATTTAACTTGTCATAATTATTTCGTAACTTTTTACGATGTGAACAGTAAGGAATACATCAATGACACTGGAAATTATACGGAGGTAGGATTTGCAACTATTTTTAATGTTACTTTATTGTGTTGCGAAAATACAACAATTCATGGAGTTATAACGTCATGTAGTCGATGATAAAATTGTGTTACGGTAGGTTCCAGTATAGATCTATTGAAAGTCTATGTTCCCAAGTAGTCATTAAGTTAAATATTGATAGTACTGGTGTTTATATATTATATATATAGAATGACGTATGAGCTTGACTAAACGTACATCTGATAGTAAGACACCTATATTTTTTCGCAATAAAGTTACTTGTGAATTCTATACTCGGATGTTAAGAAAAGAAATAGATTTAATTTTTAAGAAATTACACCAGTTAAGCAAGCAATATAAACTGATAGTAAACGGTTTTATCGACATAATTTTTTGATTTCATATTAGATTAATCCTACCTAATATGAAATCGAACTGATTATGAAATCAAAAAGTTGTGTCGATGAAACCGTTTACTATCAGTCAAGTATTACATTCTTTAGATCTAATGTACTAGTTCTACACTTTTCTGAAAATATACCAGATGCAAATATTTGTAAATATTTCTTAGAACTAGTGTATGAAAACATATTTTACTAACCATCACCGAACTATTAATTTACTGTATAAGTGAAGAAATTATATTAAAAACATCATTAATGTTTTGTTAACAAAACTTATCGTTATAGGAGTACCAGCCATTCGCACTTCCTTTATGGCGTCATGTGCTATGGACGATGTTGTTTAGTATCATGGTTGTGGTGGCTTCCGTGGGAAATTTTGTCGTCATTTGGATAGTCATTGTAAATAAGCGGATGAGGAGCGTCACTAATTATTTATTGGGTTAGAAATAGGCTAATATTCCTTTTAAGAATTTCTGTAATATTAAATTAAGTGTAAAAGACCCAGACTGGCAACAGGAAATAGCATCATAGGTACAAAACATTTTTTTTATAGGATAAGGGTGACAAACGAGCACACAGTCCACCTGAAGATAAGTGATTGCTGCGCCCCATAGACATCTACATCTATCCTCTATTACAAATCAAAATGCAGATGCGTTGTCACCCGTGAGGACTAAGATGGAATGCCTCATTTCCAGTAAAAAGGGCCTCCGGCCACCTGCAATCACCAAGCGAAACGCAGAGGTAAACCTCTACTTCACGCTGGTATTCTGTGAGGTAGTGGTACCACCCCGGTTCGAGCCGGCCCATCCGTGCGACAGCAAAAGCTGCCGCGTGGCTCTACCACTGTTGGGGTTAACCAAGATATAATCGTCAAACTTCCTGCCAAGTGTGAAAATTAAAGCAAAATTTACCTACAGTGGGACAGACCTAAGTCCACCACCACGGCTAGCATGGGCTGCGGACAAAAAATTTATTCCCTGATTATATCCACTGATAAAAGATAAAATTATCTTGTACTTGTACCAAAGCACGGCCACATGGAGAAGTATATCATCGTTTGACATAACGAGTAGACATATATCCCCGTCCGTTGCATAGAGCCAAATGGAAGATAAAAATTATACTTTTTTCACATTTGAAAGGAACAATTTTATCCTAGTTCATTAGCCGTGGATTTAAGTTTATATTCATACAAAAAATCTATCTAAGTCTATCTCCCATTTTATCTACTGTGTATATTATATCCACCGGTGTGCCCATGCTCGAAGGGCGGATAAAACTAAGCGACGGGATAAACATTTTCTGCTTTCCCCGGGGATAAAATTGTCTCCTGCCCGTGCGAGCCCTGCTGTTGTCTTTAACAGGTTAATGATGAGGAAGAAGAGAAATAGCAAAATTAAGATCGCAAATCATAATACGGTGCTTTCTTGAGCGCTTTATAACAAACGTATTGCTTAATTATTTGATAATAGTTCACTGCAGTCGGGTACTTTAATTTTAATAATAATTTATCTTTTAATAAACTAATATTAAGGACTTCCTTTTGATCACTTTTCAACGTTGCTTTCGATGTGTAGTTATAATTTTTGTTTGAGAAGGTATCAATTTTTTAATATTATTTTCAGTAAATCTGTCACTGGCTGATGCTATGATTTCTACACTAAATGTTACTTTCAACTTTACTTACATGTTGAATTTAAATTGGCCTTTTGGACATTTTTATTGCAAGTTCAACCAATTTATTGCAGTAGTCAGTATATCTGCTTCAGTATTCACATTGATGGCTATCAGTGTAGACAGGTAACTTGTATATATTATATTTTGGATTATATTGATTTTATGATTATGCTATTCAGAATAACTTACCTCGTCTTGCAATATGTGTACCGCTAAAGCCGCTTAAAAGGAATGCATTAAAATTCCCATAGCCACATTAATGCTTAACGACATTGATATGATATGATGGTAAATATTTATTATAAAATTTGAAGTACTTGTTTACCATGTGCATCGTGAGGAAAACTGCTTGTCTGTGAAAGACACATTCACATTTTCTCAAAATATTTCATTTTGAGGAAATGTGAAGGTCTCACGCAAGGCGCAGCATGACGGACTAATTTACAAGTGGTAGAGCCATGTTGCAGCTATATAAGTAGTATAGTTGTAGCACGAATTGGTCGGCTCGCTCGGGGAAGGACCACGCTATCACAGAATACCACCGTAAAGTAGCAGCTTAACGCTACTGTATTTCATATGGTGAATGTAGAGAACCGGAGGCCCCTTTTACTGTAAACGAGGCAATCCATCTTAGTCCTCACTAGTGACAACGCACCTGCATTTTGATTCGTAGTTGAGGATAAATATAGATGTCTAATGGCCACAGCAGTAACTTACCATCAGGTGGACTGTGTGCTCGTTTTTCACCCTTATCCTATAAAAATAATTGCTCTAATATTGGTATAATCTCTCAGAAATGAGAGGAGGCCTGTGTTCAGCAGTGGGACATACATAGGCTAAACTTTAGTTACTCAATACAAAATTTGGTATGGTCTTTATAGTTAAAAAAGTTGGCTAATTTAAAACATTTATTGCCGTATTTGATGCGTATCTATTTGCATGCTTCAGGCGTCGAACAGTTCTATCATCCGTCTGCGAAGGTCCTGAAGACTGGTGTTTAAATCATGCGAATATTGTAAATCATGCATTAAATTTCCTTGAATATTAATTTTTAATACATTTACACTTTCTAGGTACATGGCCATAGTAAATCCTTTACGCCCAAGATTCGGTAAGAGAGCAACACTTAGCATAACTGCTGCTATATGGACCAGTGGTTGCATTATTGGAATACCGAACTTTTTATTTTTTACTACAGATTTTGATATCATGGAGGATGGAAGCGTGAGGTAAAAACATGAATAGACTTTTTTGCTCTTAAAAAATTATACAAAGGCTGAAGTTAATCCTAAATCCTAGACCAATTTATTCGTTATTTATGCAGAAAACTAATTATCATTTGATTCCAAATAAAATAACATAATACCTACTATGGAATATTACTTTAAAATATTTTACTTATTTCTGTTTAAGGCAAGTATGTTTTTCTGAATGGCCCGACGGAATAACCACTAGATCTGAAATAGAATATATGTAAGTAAAGTTAAAAGCATATAGACATAGCTAGAGGAATTTTACTTAACTTATTTATAAATCATTATTTAATTTCAGCTATAACGTGATGTTTATGATGATAACGTATTTCATACCTATTATTTCTATGACTTATACGTACTCTAGAATTGGTACAGAGTTGTGGGGTTCAAAGTCTATTGGAGAAAGTACTCAACGTCAAGTGGATAACGTAAAAGGCAAACGTCGGGTGATTATTAACCAAATAAAAAAGGGATTAAATAATTTTATTTAATTATTATACGATTTCATTTATATAGCAATAACTTTTTCATTTACAGGTGGTGAAGATGATGATTGTAATCGTTGTAATATTTGGCGTGTGCTGGCTACCTTTTCACGTTTACTTCATCGTTACGTCAAATTATCCTGAAGTCACGAAATACCCCCCAATCCAAGAAATATATTTAGCTATTTACTGGTTAGCAATGAGCAATTCAATGATTAACCCAATTATTCTGTACTGGATGAATTTTAAGTAAGTACCAGGATACTAGAGGTTGTTACGAGGTTGAGTTTGGAATTTGGAGAAAAAAAAAATTACTTTTCGGTACAACTGTCTTGTATTTGAAGTGAAAACTTCTTTAGGCACGTTAACCACTATTTGGATGCACTGAACTCGCGTGACAGTTACGCTCAGATACGTAAAATTGATAGAAGTAATGTTAAAAATCCAATTGATTAAATTTAACAAAAATTAATATGTAATTATGTATTAATTTATCATTATTTTACATGTAAAACAGCGCAATAAATGAAAATTTTATTACTATAATTATACGTTGATAAAAATAATTTCTAACAAATAATGTTTCATAAAAAATTACCTCTTAACAACCCAAAAATTATATTTACAAGTTTGTGAAGCTAAGTTTTCACTTTTGACGTGTAGTCCTACGACCGACAATTTTTTTTATAGAATACGGATAACAAACGAACACATCATAGTCTGCCAGATGGTAAGTGAATACTGTGGCCCATCGAGGATAGATGTAAGGTCTACCTTACATCTATTCTCGATTAAGAATCAAAATATAGATGCGTTGTCACCCCTGAAGACTAAGATGGGATGTCTCGTTTCCAGTAAAAAGGGTCTCAGGTTCTCTAAGCCCACTATACGAAACACAGGAGCATTAAGCTGCTATTTTACGCTGATATTCTTTGAGAATGTGGTCCTTCCCCGGTTGAACTAACCGATTCGTATTACAACCACAATGCATGGCTCTACCACGTAAAAAATTATCTTCGAATTCCAAACTCACCTACATGTAACCCTCCTTATAACAAAAGGGACTTTGGGATTAAAATGGAGGCACGAGTATATCCATTCCAAAATCTCTAACCTAAATCTAGATTGATACCAATGTGTGTGTGTGTGTGTTGCGGAATTTTTTAATCTTAATTTTTTTTTAAGATATCTTTAAGTTACATGTCATAGCTATATTTTTTTCGAATTATGTAACAAATTTTCAAAAAAATATCATAAATGTTGTTAGAACGTGTTTTTTCTAACCTTATTATTTTACTCTATCAGGTTTCGACGTGGATTTAAACAATTCTTAAGATGTTGTTGCGCGTTTGCGAATAAAGATACGCAAGGGCATGGGATATTTGAATTACAACAATTGGATCGATCGCTACATTCCCGTTCACCTACGCAAAAGAATGGAACTAGTAAGAGTTTATATTTTTTTCTAACTTAATTATATTATATTCCTAAATTAATATTAGTTATAAAAAAGTTCTACGAAGGAAAGATTAACACTTTTTTGTATTTAAGATATCAATATATGAATACTATCATCGATTTTAACTTTCCCTCATCCCCAACTTAGCTTGTGAGTCACTTATATTAACATAAGTTAAAATGTCTGAATATTTTACAGTGGTGGTTTGGACACACCAAAGTTATTACTTGGGTCATAATAATACATTTTAACATTTCTTTCCTAGGTTTATTCAAAGTTTCAAGCAAAACCACAAAAACCAGCAAAAATCCACAAGACTCACAACATTTACAACGAAAATAATATTATAATTGTAAATTAATGATTTCCTGAACCTCTTTTGGTAATTCATACACAATCCGTATTATTTTACAATTTGCGGCCTGCAGTTTTATCGATGTTGACTGGTGTGAAAATAAATGGTAGTTAGAAATTATGCTTGTTCTAGTAGGAGTAATAGTATTAGTGCGTGATTAACTTTTACCAAAGCATTTGTATTTCGTAGCTCACCGATTGCATTGTGTGTACATTTTGTTTCGTTGAAATTCGCAAGGTGTGTGTAGATTGCGAGGCAAATTTTATAAATATTACTTTAACATAAATTTAACACTACATTTTTATTTCTAGGTACTGTTTCCGTTTCAATACAAAGCGTTTATAATAACATTACTGAATGAAACGACTATACATTTAAGTTGTTAACATAATTAAAAATATGGAATGGGCCTAAAACAAGTGAACACTAAGAAGTATCTGCAAACTGTCCAATCATCATCTACTGTTAACATTCTCTAAGACATGATTACTCTTACGTCATTGTTATAATTTTACTTGTACAATATTATGTAGATGCAATTTTTACTTACTCATTTACAGCAATAAATTTTGCCTGATAATATATTATTTGCTTGTATTGACAATGATTTAATACATATTTTGGTGCTATAATATTTAATATGATAGTGTAATTGTTATTTAAGGTAAATAAATACATTTAAGTTTCTTTTTAAAATATTGTATCATATTATCCTTTCTGAGCACTAAGATGAAACCTCGTTGTTTATAATTGTGTCTCCATTTCCTTACACTTACCATAAGAAATATAACACGGTTATACCGCCATTTTACGCTAATATTCCATTCTCATGGTTCACTCACGTAGTATAAAGGGCGGACTGAAACAAAACACAACACACATTGTTTAAGATAGTATTACGATATTAAATATAATATCAACACTTGAGTAAGTACACAGTTCTAGGATAGCAAAATTACAAAATAGTTTAGTTTACTTTTTCAATAATAGTAATGTTAATATAACATTAACCATTAACGAACAAAATATGTAGACCAAAATCATTCCTTTAGTAGAATAGAATGATTTTTATTTAATATGGATTATTACATAATACTTATTGAAAGTCATTATTTTATTTACCACTGGTTCGGAAAATACCTCTGTCCTGGGAAGAACCAGCAAGAAACCCAGCGGGACTTTTTTTAAAACATAATTTCACTTAACAATAATTTTGTTTATACAATTTTAAATGAATTTTCATAGAACCAGCATGGGGGCGATCACCTTATTCATTATTATTCACCGTAGTCATTTCTGTGAACGGGCCAATCCCAGTCAGCTTCTCGGGTCCTCTGAGGAGACTCGGTGACGGGGCTCAAATGCAGAAGGCAGAACTACTCGTTACCGCCTGCATCGTCCGCCGGTTTCTTCTCTTTTCTCCCTAACTTCGGCCGATTGGTTTCCCCTGCCGAAGGCTGCCACCTGGTTGGGTTTTAAATTATATATGTTTTTATTAAATTCATATTTTTAAGACATTTCAGACAAAGAAGCAAAGAATTTGTGTTGTATTTTTCACTTTTCTTTCTTCTGAAGAATAATCTGGTACAATATTTTGAGTATTTTCGCACATTTTACGAAAATTTCGAAGAATAACAAACAACTTCCTCGCATATTTCCTTGGTATTGCATAAAATCTGTGAATGCGTTGGTCGTATTCCCCGTATGCCGCGAACATGCGGTCCGCCCCGCCCGTTTCAGTGGATGCAGTATCATACAAAATGTGCAGTAGGCTTATTTTTCCCATGCGAAGCGGGCCGACCCGACCCAACTAGTAGATGCCTAGCAGTAAACAACCATAGTCGATAAGGCATTTGTCGTATTTGAAAACCTAATGCTACCACATTTTTTTGTTTGTTTACTTTCGCCTTCAAAACAATACCCACTGTCGTGTTTCAGGTAGAATTGGGAAGCATCCAGTATAATAATGAATAGAACGTTAATGATTATGACTATATCCTTTCCTTAAACTGCACAGGAGATAGTAGTGCCAGAAGTGTAGGCGCTAGTGGCGCTTACACATTCTTGAACGCTTACGAAATAAGATGGACAGACCTTGTGCCATACCTCATACCATAAGAAGATAATAATAAATATTTGTAATATTTTCTTAAGGCGCTGTACATAGTCAAACTAGGCTTTACAATACCGTTTTTTTTAACAAAGTATATACATTTTAGACCCGCAAAAAATATGTTAATCTTGATCACATTTATGGGTGGACCATTGTTTTCAAAACACGTTTTCTGTAAATTTTCTCGATAGAAAAAAATCATAAAATAGCCATTGGAATTGAATTTCTAGCGATTGCAACTGTATTATTTATAAGAAAATCTTAATAAAATGAATAACAGTGATGTAGAATATCATAATAAGGGGAACTGTTGTTGTTATTTATCGATTTAAATAAAATTTTTGTAAGTATTAATATATTAAATGAAAAATAACTCAAACGAATCGATGTTTCGCATCGCGCCATCGTGGCGTCTTTTGGCTTTTCTTTCATTTCTACGTGGAGCGACAGTGATCGTTGAGGCACGCTGCTAGACGGACCTGTACCAATTTGTTTCGCTTGCCCTTCAAAAATCATTTACTTATCCGTTTGTTCTTAAGGACGCGTTTGCAAAATTGATAGGTATAGAATCGAACTATTACACTGACACGGGTCACACACACAAGTGTACGCACGGTTAGCTGCGGGAATCGTAATCAAGTAAAACATTTTGATACTTTGAAAGATAATTTTTTTTCATTTCTCATACCTACAAAAATATACTTAGATACGAAATTCGAATCCTGACCTATCTGTGTGACCTGAAAGCGTACTTCGGTGACTGCTGCTGAAACTCCTGGATGAGTAGAATAAGGTGTGCCGAGTTTAGGCTCGTTTTGCTAGTTATGATGAGACCTTACCTCCGGACTTGATGGAGTACCCTGAAGGTGTAAATCGGTGACTGCTACTGGAACTCCTCAACGAGTAGAACTAGATGTGCCGAGATTGGGCTCGATTTGTTAGTTCTAATGAGACCTTACGTCCGAGCTTGATGGAGAGACCTGATGGTGTACTTCAGTGACTGCTACTGGAACTCCTCGACGAGTAGAACTAAGTGTGCAGAGCTTGGGCTCGATTTGTTAGTTATGATGAGACTTTATCTCCAGGCTTGATGGAGAGACCTGATGGTGTATTTCGGTGACTACTACTGGAACTGCTGGACAAGTGGAACTAGGTGTGCCGAGTTCGGGCTCGTTTTGTTAGTTAGGATGAAACCTTACCTGCGACCTTGATGGAGAGACCTTATGGTGTACTTTGGTGACACTACTGAAACTGCTGGATGAGTAGAGCTAAGTGTGCCGAGTTTGGGCTCGTTTTGTTAGTTATGATGAAACCTTACCTCCGGACTTGAGAGTGACCTGAAGGTGTACTTCGATGACTGCTATTAGAACACCTGGCCGAATAGAATAAGGCATGCCAAGTTTAGGCCGCTTAGCAGCTGCAAACTATATCTGGCCACAGTTCTTTGTTCAATTGCGGTTTCTCACAAATATCACTCATAGGAGAAATAAAGATTTTCTTGATCTCCAGATTCAAGTTTAGATGCAATATTTGTAAAGACGTCTTTATTGCGCAAGCGAATATATATATATATATATATAGTTGACATTATGTGTACTTGATAATGTTTATCAAGTACACATAATGTCAACACTAATGTGGGTGCCGTTACAGGAATTACTTCTGTTGGTATCGGTTTTTCGCAATTTGAAGAAATTATGCTCAAGTTCAAAACAAAGTTTATGAAAAATGGGAGTCAACATCTCTTGAATCCATGGCGGCAGGAGCTATGCGTGAGCGTGATGCAGCGATAGCTGAAGGAACATTGAGCAAAGATGGCATACATCTAATAGACGTCAATGCCGACGGCTGATGGTCATCGCGATCCTACGGAAGTAATTATAAGGCATTGTCATTTAATCATACCGTTCAAAAAGTTGAATGCCGAAACCGTGTGCTGCGCAATATGTGCAATTAGTTGAGGGCTGTAGCCAAAGACACATAATATGTCTTGGTGCACAGAAAAATGCTTGATTATGAATTATTTTTCTTTCCATAATTTATATAATTAGATTTCGCTCCATATGCGTAAATACATCAAAATAATAGAATTAAATTAAACTAATTAACTTAATTTGCTGTTTCGAGAATAGGCCATTTCTTTGATTGATCATTTTTGTTCAAAGCAATTTTATTTGTGAATTCATTTATTGTTCATTTGATGAATCTGTTACAAAATTTCTCCATAACCTTTTCTGGAAAATAACAATTATTGATTATTTTAAAATTAATAATATAGAATATGTACATATTTAAAAAATAACAACACGAAAATACGTAGGTACATAATATACGTGGTAGAGCCATGCTGCAGCTATATTAGTAGTATAGTTGTAACATGAATGGGTCGGCTCGACCGGGGAAGGACCACGCTCTCACAGAATACCAACGTAAAATGGCAGCTTGACACTGCTGTGTTTCGTATGGTGAGTGTAGAGAACCGGAGACCCATTAAACTGAAAAAAAGGCATTCCATCTTAGTCCTCACGGGTAACGACGCATCTGCATTTTGATTTTTTATTGAAGATAAATGTAGATGTCTATAGGTCACAGCAACCACTTACCATCAGATAGACACACAGTCCATCTGACGGCTCGTTTGTTACCTCATTCTATAAAAAATATTTTTAGAATAACAAAGCAAAAATATGTACATATATTAGGTACGAAAATAAATGTAGAAACATTTTAAAAATACGAATACACAATATATGTCTGATGAGATTCGGACCACTAGTCATCGCGAAAATGCGGTGCGAAGACAGACAGCGGCATGCTGGACCAATTGTACATTTTACATCGAGCGTAGGCGAGATTCACGCGGTACACCTCGCAGTGGGTGAGACTACTCTTCCCTTACTTCATCTGCTTCACCCCCTCAAATACATTAAAGTCGTCTATTCACCTCGCCTTAACCAAAAAATTTGGATAAACCTATAGAAGTAATGCCGCTGTGACATACCTGCTTAAAGGCAAACATACTAAATTAAAATCTACAGTTTTTAAAAATAAAATACCAGTACCTTTTATTTCACCAAATTAAAAAATCTGTGTAAAATAAAAGTACAATTACTACTAACCACGAGCCTAAGACTATTTCAGAGAACAATCAGCTATTCTTAAGACCCTTCATCTTTAATACAACGATTAGTAATTCATTCGAATGTATTTTGGGCCTTTAAATAGTCGATTTAATATTGACTCTGCTAATATCAACTAAAATTTAATAAGGTCCATTATGACTTAAAATAAATAGAGTTATCATTTTCTCAAAACAAGCTATTCTCAAGTTATTAGAAATATTATAACGATTTAATATAGTGAAAATATTTTTGAAAGTGTAAAATATTTCAAATCTTAAGAACTAATAAAAATTATGAATTAAAAAAAAACTTCACGTTATATTTTACCACAATGCTGCTCAAAGTTTTAATCATTCCTAGACGGTAATAATATCTTTTTCACACTGTGAAATTGTTTTATCTACTTGCATATTCTTTTGTATTATCGATACGATTACACACGCATTTTACAATAATAAAAGAGTTTGATTTACTTTTTCACTAATAAATATCATCATCATCATCATCATTACAGCCATTCGTAAGTCCACTGCTAAACACAGGCCTCCCCCAAGGAATACAGTCCTGAGCCACCTGCATCCATCGACTTCCTGCATGTCTTACCAAGTCGTCACTCCATCTCGTGGGGGGTCGCCCTACACTTCGCCTGTCGGTACCAGGCTGACACTCAAGAACCTTTCTTCCCCATCGGTTGTCGGTTCTTCGAGCTATATGGCCGGCCCACTGCCACTTCAGCTTACTAATCTGTTGGGCTATGTCGGTCACTCTGGTTCTACTGCGGATATCCTCATTTCTAAGTTTATCACGCAGACAAACTCCGAGCATAGCCCTCTCTATAGCTCGCTGAGCGACCTTGAGCTTCCTCATACGGCCAGCAGTGAAGGACCACGTCTCAGATCCGTAAGTCATCACTGGCAACACGCACTGGTTGTACAATTTCGTTTTAAGGTTTTGAGGTATGTCTGACGAGAAGATGAGTCGTAGCTTCCCGAACACTGCCCAGCCGAGTTGAATCCGTCGATTGACCTCTCGGTCGAAGTTGGACTTACCTAGTCGGACTATTTGTCCCAGGTAAACATACTCGTCAACAACTTCGAGCTTAGTGCTCCCAACAACTACCGGCATAGGTGTAGACATGGACATTAAACATAATTTTTGTTTTGTCGATGTTCATCTTAAGACCTATCCGTTGGGAGACACTATTGAGGTCATTGAGCATAGTGCTTAGGTCCTCCAGCGATTCTGCCTTAAGGACTATATCGTCGGCAAATCGAAGGTGAGTGATGTGCTCGCCATTGATGTTGATACCGCATCCTTTCCAGTCCAGAAGCATAAAAACGTCTTCCAATGCAGCGGTGAAGAGTTTCGGGGATATGACGTCACCCTGTCTTACGCCTCTCTGCAATTGGATAGGTTTCGTACTCTGGTTCTGTACTCGGATAGCCATCGTAGCCCTACTGTACAAGCACTTCAGCACTTCGATATACCGACAGTCAACTTGGCACCGCTGAAGTCACAGAATACCAGCGTGAAGTAGAGGTTTACCTCTGCGTTTCGCTTGGTGAGTGCAGGTGGCCGGAGGCCTTTTTTACTGGAAATAAGGCATTCCATCTTAGTCCTCACGGGTGACAACGCATCTACATTTTGATTTGTAATAGAGGATAGATGTGGATGTCTATGGGCCGCAGCAACCACTTACCATCAAGTGGACTGTGTGCTCGTTTGTCACCCTTATCCTATAAAAAAAAAGTGACTGCAGCACCGCCCAAATTTCGACGGAATCAAACGCTTTCTCATAGTCCGCATACGCAAGGCATAGTGGCAAATTAATACTCCTCGGATTTCTGTGCAACTTGCCGAAGGGTATGTATGTGGTCTATGGTGCTAAAGCCCTTTCGGAAACCGGCTTGTTCGGAAGGCTGGAAGTCGTCAAGTCTGCGTGCGAAACGATTCGTAATGACTTTCGAAAACAGCACGTAGACCCGGCTCAGAAGGAAAATCGGTCTGTACTCGTAGTTTTTCAAGAGAGCATTGTTACCTTCCTTGAAGTACAATACCACCGCACTTCTGCTCCAGGCCTCTGGTGTAATGCCACCATAGAGGACGGAATTAAAGAGCCTCTGAAGGACTTCCAGTACCGGTTTTCTACCCGCTTTCAGAAGCTCCGCTGTAATTCCGTCCTCGCCTGGGGCCTTGCCGTTTTTAAGATGCTGGAGAGCCATTCTAATATCGCTCAGACTGACGTCCGGGATATCTTCGCAATAGTGTCGTTTAAGATTCGCTCTTGGATCGTTACTCACACTTGCGTGTGGCTCCAACGATGAAGTATACAGCTGTCCATAGAACCTCTCAATCTCACTCAAAATCTCAGGTGCCCCGGAAACGATGCTGCCACACTCGGTCTTCAGCCTTGACAGTTGGCTCTTTTTGGCAGACAGATCTATCCTTGGTTCCGCTCGATCGCTTCTTCAATACAAGCTGTATTGAAGTTGCGTAAGTCCCGCCGCATGCATTTGGAGATCTGTCTGTTCAGTTGCTTGTATGCTGTCAAATCTGGTGAAGAATGTAGCTTTATCTCCCGTCTAACAGCCATGAGATTAAGAGTGTGATCAGAGAGTTTGTGTTTTCCTCTTCGGCGGGTCTCGCAGAACCGACAGCATGGACAGTTTCCACGGGCTTTTCATTCATATCGTCCACTTCATTCTAGTTTTCTAGGCACTGAAAACGGTTTTGTAACTCGAGCTGAAAGGTTTCAGGACGTTGGAACAGGGCACGAGGGGGACGGAGCGTTGACTTCATTAGTTGAGACCTCTCCAACTTAACGTTTAGGTTCAGTGTGCCTCTAACCATTCGGTGATCGCTGCCGGTTTTCACCCTCGCGATCACTGAGACATCACTGAACAGTTGTCGTCTGGTCGTCATAATGAAGTCAATCTCATTTTTTGTCGAACCGTCGGGGCTCGACCAGATTCACTTCCTGTGGGCCGCTTCTGGAAGAACAAGTTCATCATAAAGTATCCCACTTTCTCCATGAAGTCGGCCAGCTGCTGGCCCCTTGGATTCCGTTGCCCTATTCCAAATTTCCCTACTTTCAGCGTACCGTTCTCTCTTGTGCCTAGTTTTACATTGAAGTCTCCCATTAACACCGTATATTGGGTTTTGGAGGAATGCATGGCTCTAGAGATATCCTCATACATTTCCTCCACCTCCTCATCGGGGTGTGTCGAGGTTGGTGTATAAACCTGTATGACCTTCAGCAAATACCGTTTGATGATTCTGAGTATAAGTTACGCAACCCTCGTTGATACACTCCCAACCTTTACAACACTGTTAACGAGAGAATTCTTAGCACCCCCCGCCCCGCCGTTACCATGGTCGCCACCGTAGCCAGGAATAGCGGGGCCGCCGGGGACTGGAGGCCGTCTCCTTGTCACTCTTTTCATAGGGGGGTATTTGCCATAGTTGCCATGCCTGGCGAGCGGGTTGGCAACCGCAGTTTTTTTATTGTAATTTTGGCTATTATCAGGAAGATGCTGCTGCCCATCTCCTGTCTGTTTTCCTTTGTCGCCTTTTACGACACCCACGAGAAGATATGGGGTAGTGGATATTCTTGAGCGCCTCTACACGGCAGTGATTATAATAATAATAATAATAATAATAGGAGGCATAGGGAAGTGACGACCCCATCGCCCGCTGACGTAATAGTTATCTGACAAAACTGCTACGTCAGCGCAGTCAGTCAGCACCTTGCCAAGAGGTGTGAGCGCCGTGCTTCGACAGAATTGAGGGTGCGAATTTGGGCCCGCTTGTGCTTTCGGCCAAATCATGAAACGGTTCCGGGCCTGGGCGTCTCCCGTTAATTGACGCCCAATTTATGGATGATGGAAAAAAATAGACTACGTATAGGGCCGCTGCTTGGGGGTCGCCGGGGCGCGTCTGGAGCTGGCGCTGGACGCGACAGCATGCGGGCCGCCAGCCGAGTGCGAGGTGCTGCACGACCACCTAGCAGCCCTGTCCTGTCCTGTCGGACTCGGCAAGAGGCACCCGCCGCTGGTGGAGTACGCCGCATGCGTTGGATAAAAAATATGAACATAAACGCATTGCGGGCGTACTATAGGGAGAAAGGAGAAGAGACTGGAGGGATAGCGTATCGCTTTTTTGCTGAGCTTGAGCCGTCAGTTCCCGTCACAGAGCAAAACCTGGCAGACCGAGTTCGGTACATCATACGCTCGAAAATATTTGATGATTTCGAACTCGAACGACTACGGCGTGAGGCTGTACCCTCGGATGACAATGCTACGGCTGAGGATGCGGCGCCACAAGTTGCAGAGCAACCAGCACACGTGAATGCCGCCGTAAATCTTTCAGTTATGGTTTGTTCAGACGATAATGCAACAGTCGCCCAAGAACTAGAACTAGAGCAGATGAGGAGTACATTGGAAGAGGCTATTTTGGAAACGCGCAGAATGCCTCTCGAAAATCGACCGCGACTCCCGCGCATGGGGCATGCAAGCAATAAGCAAGCGAAATCGGGCTGTCGTGAGGGCTCTCAACCCAATGCTGGTGACCTATTTGGAAGCCAGCCGGGACCTTTGCGAGACGGATTCAATTCTTATTGGCGCCGCACTGGCAGTTTGCCGCATTATTGGCGCCAAAGTTTCCACGGCCGGACGCGCTACTAGACAAAGTAGTGCCATCCCAGCCTGGAGAAGAAGGATTGAGCACCGTATCGCAAAGGCAAGGGACCTCATTGGCAGACTGATAAGCTTCAGGTCGGGCAATAATAGGCCGAGAATTGTGCGCACCGTTAGGATGGCGTTTGCTGGGACAAATATCAGTTTGATATATATAACGGATATAACGCAAAAACTGACGGAGCGCATAGACGACCTGAAGCAGACAATCGCTGCTTGGGGGCAGTGGATTCGGCGATATACCGAGAGGTCGACACGGTTCAACCAGAATCGTCTCTTCCGTAGTGATCAGAAGAGGCTCTATGAATCACTGGAACGACCAATGGTACGTGGAACGGGCCCAGCACCGAATCAGGCCGACACTATCGCATTCTGGCGCGGCCTGTGGTCAGAGCCCGTAAACCACAGCGAGGGCCCTTGGACGGAAGTTGTGGCGAGTCAGTGTGCGAATGTTACGCCCATGGACCCCGTCATCATAAAGCCGGATGATGTAGCTGAGGCGGTCCGTAGGGCCCTGAACTGGAAAAGTCCGGGACTCGACGGACTGCATCACTACTGGCTGAAGGGTTTCATGGTGTGTCACGCTGTGCTCACCCGACAGTTTCAAGAGGCTCTCGACCAAAAGTCGCTCCCGAGCATCTTCACTACTGGGATCACTCATTTGGTTCCTAAAGACGGGGATTCCACAGACCCGAGCAAATACCGCCCCATAACGTGTCTACCTACCATATACAAGACACTAACATCCATTTTGAGCGCGAGAATCATTCGTCACCTGAACTCAAACCAGGTGATGTCGCGTGCCCAAAATGGATGTCGGGGCGGTGGTCGTGGGACCAAGGAACCACTCCTCATTGACGCGGTCGTTGGCAACATGGTTAAACGCAACCGTCGGAATCTCTCCGCCGCCTGGATAGACTACAAAAAGGCATTCGACTCAGTGCCTTATACATGGCTTAGAGGGTCCTCGAGCTGTACAAGATTGACTATACAGTTAGAGACCTCGGGCAGTATATGGGGCAGTGGAGTACGATCCTTTGTCATCTAGGCGAGCGGATGACGGCTGCGGAACCACATAAGGATAAGAAGGGGTATCTTCCAGGGCGATTGTTTGAGTCCAATCTGCCTCTCTGAACCCTCTCAGTACCTTACTGGAGGGCTCCGGGAGGGGATTTCAGCTTCGGAAGGGAGGTAAAAAAGTGACCCACCTTTTCTATATGGATGATCTCAAGTTATTCGCCTCCAGTCGCTCTCATCTTATGGAATTTCTAAACATCACTTGTGATTTTAGCAATTCTATTAGAATGGAGCTGGGCACGGATAAGCGTGCGGTCCTCCATGTTGAAAGGGGAAGGGTTGCTAACTCTGAGGGCATAGATTTATCTATGCCCATCAACATGAGGACCCTTTCCGAGGCTAAAACATACCGATACCTGGGTATGTCACAGAACATCGGTGTAGATGAGGCGGGTATGAAACAGTCAGTTTGCGATGTGTTTTATGCACGCTTGACCAAAGTGGTTAACAGCCTTTTGTCCGGTGTGAATAAGACGCACGCATATAACGGTTGGATCATGCCTGTTCTCGTGTATACCGTTGGCATACTCAGGTGGACTCAGACCGAACTAAACGCTCTGGACAGAAAAGTCCGCACTATAATGACGTCCCACAGGGTGCATCATCCGAGATCGTCAGTAATGAGGCTGTACTTGTCGCGGAAGCATGGTGGGCGCGGCTTTTTAAGCGCGCTTACTATGCATAATTGCGAAGTGTGCAGCTTCCGTAATTGCTTTCTGACGAGAGCGGATGATCCATACTATAGGGACGTTATTTCTTGTGATAAAGGACTTACCCCTCTAACCTTAGCCAACGAGCAATGGCAGGACCCGGCAGTATAGAGCATTTCCGACCGGGAGACCTATGGAAGGAGAAGGAGCTCCACGGGAGGTTCTACAAGGCTCTACATGAGCCTTTCGTAGACACAGTCGCCTTCCTCCACTGGCTACGTTTCGGTGACCTCTTTGGGGAAACCGAGGGTTTTGTCTGTGCGATACAGGATCCGGTTATTAAGACCAACAATTATCGGAGATACATCCTAAAGGATGGCACCTTTGACGTCTGTGGAGCTTGTCGCCATCCCGGTGAGTCACTTAGGCATGTCATCTCCGGTTGTTTGGCGCTTTCTAACTCTGAGTATTTGCACAGGCACAACTTAGTAGCCAGGATTCTACACCAGGAGCTCGCTCTGAAATACGGTCTCGTGGATCGGAAACTGCCGTATTATAAGTACTTGCCGGAAGCCGTACTCGAAAATGACCGCGCCAGGCTCTACTGGGACCGGGCCATCATCACAGACAGGACTATTCTTGCGAATAAGACTAATATTCTGCTGATGGACCGGGCACAGTCAAGGATATTTTTGGTCGACATTACCATTTCTTATGGCGAGAACCTCGTGAAAGCCGAAACAGATAAGCTGACAAAATATCTGGACCTGGCTCACGAGGTGACCGACATGTGGGGTGGACTGTCGGCCTAAATTATACCTGTAGTCGTCTCTGCGAATGGGTTAATTCCAGTCAGCCTCTCGGGTCATCTGAGGCGACTGGGACTCCGTAACGGACCGCTCCAAGCTCAAATGCAGAAGGCGGTGCTCCTCGATACCGCCCGCATCGTCCGCCGGTTTCTTTCCCTTTCCCCCTAACCCTCGGCCGTTTGGTCTCCCCTGCCGAGGGCTTCCATCTGGTTGGGTTTTTATATATTTATGTATTTATTTTATTTTATTAATATTTATGTACGTTTACCATGATTATTTACAATTATATATTTATATTTCCCAACAAGATGAGAAAACTTTATAGATACCACATAATCATGATAGTATAATATTAACCATTAACGAACAATATATGTAGACCCGGCTCACGAGGTGACCGACATGTAGTGTGTTCTGAGGACCAAAATTATTCCTTTAGTCGTTTCTGCGAACGGGCTAATCCCAGTCAGCCTTTCGGGTCCTCTGAGAAGACTCGGTGACTGGACTCAAATGCAGAAGGTGGAACTACTTATTACCGCCTGCATCGTTCGCCGGATTCTTCTCTATTCTCCCTAACCTGGGCCATTTGGTTTCCCCTGCCGAAGGCTGCCATCTGTTTGGATTTTAAATTATATATGTTTTTTTTAATTAATTTATTTTACTATATTTATTGCATATTTAAGTATACTATATTGTAGGTAGGAATACTATATTGATATCCCACAATAACTTATAAGTAATAATATAACTTTGACCTTTGGTCTCCCCTGCTGAGCGCTTCCATCTGGTTGCGATTTTATTTATTTATTTTACTACATTTAATGTATATAATGTATTTATACAGCCCAATCAGATGAGAATATTATATGAATACCCTATAATAATAACTGCACTTTTTAATTCTGAATATTTGCAGAGGACCAACCTAGTAGACTGGATTCTGCCAAGAGCTTGTTCTGAAATACAGTCTTGTGGGTCAGAAACTGCCTCATTATAAATACTTGCCGTAAGATGAGCTGGTACTGGGTCGTCATCACGGACAGGACTGTATTTGCGAATAAGCCTAATATTGAGGATGAACCGAGCACAGTCAAGAATATTGTTGGTCGACATTACCATTCCTTATGACGAAAACCTCGTGAAAGCCAAAACAGATTAGCAATCAAAATATCTGCATCTGGCTCACGAGGTCACTACCATGTGGGATAGTCGGCTGACCGAAATTATTCTGTAGTCGTTTTTGTAAAAGGGTTAATACCGGTCAACCTTTCTGGTCATCTGAGGCGACTGTGACTCCGTGACGGACAACCCCTGGATGAAATATAGAAAATAATATTAATGTGTGTAAATGTATTATAAACGATTGTTTACCGTTACAGCCTATTAAAGTCCACTGCAACATAGGCCTCCTCCATAAATTGCCTAATAGGGGTTTATACGTGATAGAGCCATGCTGCAGCTATATTAGTAGTCTAGTTGTAGTACAAATGGGTCGGCTCGACCGGGGAAGGACCACGCTCTCACAGAATACCAGCGTAAAATAGCAACTTAACGCTGCTGTGTTTCGTATGGTGAGTGTAGAGAACCGGAGACCCTTTTTACTGGAAATGAGGCATTCCATCTTAGTCCTCATGGGTGACAACGCATTCTGCATTTTGATTTGTAATAGAGGTTAGATGTAGATGTCTATGGGCCGCAGCAACCACTTACCATCAGGTGGACTGTGTGCTCGTTTGTCACTCCTATCCTATAAAAAAAATATTTTCCATAATTGCCACGCTTGGCAAGCGGGTTGGCAACCGCCTTTTTTATTTTTAGTCATCATCAGGAAGACGCTGACGCCCATCTCCTGATTTGTTCCCTCTGTCGCCTCTTCTGACAACCACGTGTTGATATGGGGTAGTGGATATTCTTACACCGCCATCCATTTATCCATCTATATCAGCCATTAAAAGTCTACTGTTGAACATACGTGGCTTCACATTCGTTTAATATATGTGATTAAAAAAATCATTATAATATTTTATCCTTAAAATATTGTTTCTTTGTGATAAAACTTAGGAAAAAAGAAAAAACCACGTTATTTTATAATTTATACCCGAGTGATTTACGACAAAAGTTTTGAAAATGTATCTTAATATTTTGTGCTCATCTCGCTTCCTATTTTCTGTCTGTGAAAATTATGTTCTGGGTGTTTTTTTTTTCATCATCAGTCGGACACTAAAGAATCGACGGTTAATTAGCATGGTATGATTGGCACTTGGTAAAAATGTAAGCATAATGTTGCTACTTTCTTATAAAAGAAAGGTTAAATAAATTGTTAATTGCAATTTTAAGTGCTAATGCTAGTGGATGAACAAGTAAAATTGTATAGATTTTTTTTTAATCTCCCCCTTTTTTTAACATAATCTTGCAGTGTCATCCAAATTTGAACTACATTCAAAATTTCAAATTTCCAGCTCATCGGGAAGTTATTTCAAAATCAATTACTAAATTTCACCCGGAACAACAGACATATAGGCTGACAGAAAAACAAGAAAGTCACTTATTAAAAATTGGTAAAAAAACGTGGTAAAATACTTCAAAGGCATTTTCAAAGAAGTCCACCCACACGCACTGGAGCAGCGACGACTAATTGGTCCTAAATCCTCCCAAAATTGAAAAGAGGCCTGTGGCCAGTAGTGGAAACTACATAAGCAATAACCTGTTTTTACTGTTACCTCTTTAAGGTGGAACAGCAAGACAGTGCAATTGAATTCAACTATAAATGCCTTCACCCGAAAAGTTGCTTAATTTGACACTTAAATAATATATTGTTAAGCCAAGGAAAAAAAACGCACAGAATGTTAGCAGGCCTAAGGACAGGCTCGGTCATTTGGATAGAATCCAAAAATACCACCGTTTGGAATATAGCCAGTTAATACTGCATAACAACGGTTACCGTCTAAATACACGTTGGTTGCAATGCCGTGACAAGATAACGTGAAGTGGATGGATTGTTTCGAATGTAAATACGAGTAGCTGAATACTGTAGTAGTGTGTACTATGTATTACATATTATAACCCTAATGGAGACATGCAAATTTGTTTATTCTTTTAGATTTATTTTATTTTTCAATAGTGCTCCACATGACGAGTGTTTCTATTTTCTTTTAATACTTGTTATGGTGTTAACAGTCATAATGTAAACCTCTACTAAGAATAAATAACCATATTAGGATAGGTTCTTGTCAGTATTCGAACGGCGGATTCAAATAGTAATAGTCACTCCTATATTTAATATACCACTGGTTTGAAAAATACCTCTGTCCTGGGAAGAACCAGCAAGAAACTTAGTGTGATATTTAATTTTAAAAAAAGAACAGTATAGAACTATTTAAGTAACATAATAATTAGCAACACAAAACAAATTACAAAACCCCTCAACCTTATTCTACTCGTACGCTACAGCTGTAAATTTTTAAACGAATTATCTTATAAAATAAGATTTATCGCTTACAGTACGTACGTACTTGAAAACAAATACAAAATCCCAAATGCGTAAATCAAGCTCGCTTTTAACTATATTTTTCACGAGCAATTGAATTGCCAGCTGCTGCAGTTACCCTTTATTTTGCACAGCAATCAACTATACGCATAACTCCAATTTAAAATGTAGCCCCCGACGTTTTTCTTTATTTATTTATTCTATATTAAAATACAGAAAACACGTAGAGCTCTATCCTATTCTATTCGTCTATTCGTCACTACAAATTTCAATCTAAATATATGTACAAAAGTCGGTCTTATCACTCTGAAAGTGATCTCTTCCAAACAACCTTTGCGTAGAGGACTGATGCCAATAATGGTTAAAATAGAGGGGTGTACAATAAAATGATGGCAACACATATAAATATAAATATGTCCAAATGTCGCATAATATTATAAAATAATTTTCTTTTATAGGAGAGGGGGCAAACGAGCATGCGGCTCACCTAATGATAAGTGACTACCGCCACCCATGAACAACCGCAACACCAGAGGACTGGTTCCTCTGGTGTTGCGGTTGGGAATTGCAGATGCGTTGCCGGCCCTTTAAAAAGGAGAAGGCTCTTTTCTTGAAGGTCTTTAAGTCGTATCGGTCGGGAAAATTTGCTGGTAGCAAAACTATTCCACAAGGAAGTTGTAAGAGAAAGAAAACATCTTCTAAATCGTACAGTGGACCGCCAATATTCCAGATGGTGTTGATGGTATCAGGAGTTCTGCCGCGATGTGCGTTCGTGAATTTTGGCGAATGGGATTAATCCGAACAATTCCTCAGAGCACTCTCCGTCGTAAATGCGAAAGAAAATGCAAAGAGATGCAACATCTCTTCGCAGCGCCAATAAATCGACTTGATCGGAAATGACTCGGTCGTCGACGATTCGAGCAACTCTGCGCTGGATGCAGTCAAGTGGAAGGAGCTGGCACTGGGGAGCCCCAGGAGATGGGAACAGTATTCCATGTCTGGCCGAACCTGCGTCTAGTAAAGTTGCAGGCGTTGTGCCGGCATGAAATACTATCTCGCTCTGCTGAGCACGCCAAGCTTTTTAGAGGCCAATTTCGCCTTCTCTTCTTTTTTTTATATTTTACTAAGCCAGCGCTTATCTACGATCCCACCTGATGGTAAGTGGTGATGTAGACTAGGATGGTGAAGCGCACTGACTTAACAAAAGCCTATTCACTCTTGCCTTGCTCTTCCAGGTGACCACGAAACTGCACATCACTCGATATGTCGACGCCGAGGATTCCGATACTGGCTGAGGCAACAAGGGGAGTGCCTAGAAACTGAGGAGATACGACAAAGGGGTTCTTTTTAGCGGTAAACGTGCAAACTTGTGTCCTCTGGTGGTTGAACTGGACTAGATTTAGTCACCCCCGATCCGAGACTTTGTTCAGCAAAGACTCGACTTCAGACATAAGTTTGTTCCGGTACTCGGCGACGTTTTCCCGAGAAATATTGGCACGATCGGTGTATACAGCATCACCAGTGCTGTCATCCGCATAGCAATAAATGCTACCGGTTTGCAACATATCATTGATATGCAGAAGAAACAGCGTTGCTGATAGCACGCAGCCTTGTGGAACACCAGCGTTAATAGCATGCACCGTCTACAACGACCTTGATGCTCCGATCTGCAAGAAAGCTGGTGATCCAATTGCACAATTTCTTGGGAAGCCCATAGGAAGGAAGCTTCGAAAGAAGCCCTTTGTGCCAAACCCGATCGAAGGCCTTCGCAATGTCCAAACTAACGGCCAATACCTCCCCCTTGGACTCCACTGCCTCCGCCCATCTATTTATTTATTAATTAATTAATTTATTAGGATTACCAACAGAAATAACAACAGTAATACAAAGATCATTTTCATAACAAATTCAACACATTATAATTGTATTTCTTTTTATGGGTAATCACAACATGCATTGATTATTTTGTAAGAAATAAAAACTGAATTACATCATTGAATAATTACAAACAATTAAAAAGAAATAGAATTATTTGACAATATTATAAATATCTTAATTGTCTTATTATATTATATTAATCAAACTATAAAAATCAAAAACAATTCCAATGTTATAATAAATAATCTATGAATCAAGTAGATCAGAAGATCACCAGCTGATCGGACCCCGACGAAAACCGTACTGGCGGTCACTAATCAGCTGGTGATCCTCAAGGTACCGTATGAGGTGGCAGTTTATAACGGATTCCATTATTTTGGAGAACAAGGGGGTGATGGCGATATGCCTGTAGTTGGACGGGTCTGAGCGGTCGCCTTTTTTAGAGATTGGGTGGACAAAAGCTGTCTTCCATGATTTCGGGACTACGCCTAGGGAGTAGGAGTAGCGGAAATAACGTGCTAGAACCGGTGGCAACTCCGGAGCACACGTCCTCAGCACAATTGGGGGATTCCATCAGGCCCACTCGACTTGTGGATATCCAGGGAGAGGAATGCTTTGCGGACCGATCGCTGTGGGAACCGCACATCCGGCGTGCACCACTCACACCGCGGGATGGTCGGCGGTGTATTCCCCCCGTCATCAAGAGTCGAGTTGGACGCAAAAAGGGAGCCTATAAGGTCGGCTTTTTCTTTTGTAGTGTAGGCCAGCGAGTCGTTCTCCCTGTGCAGAGATGGTAGTGATGGCTTACAGAAATTCCCTTGGACAGTCTTGGCGAGAGACTAGAATGCACGGGTTCCCGAAGGAACACGAACTAATTTCTAGCCAATTCTGCCTATGTGCTCTGACTTTGCCTTGGCAATAACTCTTTTTTCTTTAAAGGACCTGGAGGCGAAGTTATACTTCTTTTTTAGCATGCTGATGCTTACATCCCGAGCCGCCGAAGCCTCAGCCCAAGCCTGATAGCACTCATGCTTACTGCGTAATGCATTCTTACAGGAGCGACCAAACCAAAGCTGAGATCTGCCTCCGATGGGTTCCACAGATGATGGAATAAATAGTTCGATTCCCTGTAGCACCACATCAGTGACAGAGTCAGCAACAGCTCTGGGATCATCCGGCGAGAAGCAAACCCGCATCCATGGGTAGGATGCAAAGAAAGACCGCATTCCGTCCCAATCCGCCGACCTGTAATGCCAAACACGGCGGCAACCTGCAGAACGCAACCGCGAGGGGAGCGTGAGTGGCACCATACTTCGGATCAGACAATGGGTCAAAGAGCCGAGAGGGGCATCGATGGAAACCTGATATCCGTCTGGATGAGAAGTCAGCAGAAGGTCCAACAGGGAAGGTGTATGATCCTCCACATCTAGAATCCGTGTAGGCGAAGTAACCAGTTGTGTCTGACCATATGCCAAGTCAAAGTCATAAACAGATCTCCCCACATGATCGGTTAAACGTGAACTGAGCCATTCGGCGTGGTGGGCGTTAAAATCGCCAAGGATCACGATTTCTGCGGATGGGACCTGTTGTAGCAAGGAATCTGTAGCCATTTGGACGTGTTCGATGAGTCGATCTGTTTCGGTATTACAGCTATGGACCTATAGAGGCACCAGTAGACGCGCGGATGGTCGTCGCTATCTACACGTAGCCAAAGGATGGCCAGGTCCGAACCTTCAAGACTGCAGAGGCGTCGAGAAGAGATGTCGTCTCTGACGTATATGTATAAACTCCAGCCCGAGGCATAAAGGAGTGTTCCAATTTGTACCCCGGGTAGGAGAGATATAAGGTATCAGCCGAAGAGGACACCTGCGTCTCGGTCAGAAAGAGCAAGGCCGGCTAAACCGTCTCGAGATGGTAATGGACGGCGTTTAGGTTCGAGTGAAGTAGCCTTATCTTTCCATTGACGTCCGTCGAGATGGAGGTTGATATTTTTTTACAGAAAGGATACATTATTATAAGCACAAAGGAAAAGTTTAAACATGCGGAAACGCATACCTTTTGAGAAAAAATTATTGAAAATCAATTATTTTTGCAATATTTATGTCAATTGCTACCGTAAAACTGACGCTATTTGTATTGTCATTGTCATCGTTAGTAGGGATGTCGATTCTTTCCGAAAAAGATCGATTTTTTAATCCATTCAAATCGTAAGCTGATATATCGATTCACAAAAAATCGATTTCTAACCCTTAAATGCATAAAGTTGTAAAACTGCAACATACCATTCAAACGACCATAAAATTATTAGTATGAGTTCATTGCATGCTGTTGCAGGATTATCACTATCATGGTTATATATTTAATCGAGTGGCAACACACTTTTTTTCTTCACGACTGTCAAATTTAAACTTGACATTGACAAATCAAAGCCGATCGTAATTTTGGAGCGGATGAAAATTGTGTACTTGCTTTGCAGTGTAATTATTTGATTTTCGAAGGTAAGTTCAAACAAAATTAGTTATTTTACGTAATAATTCATCTTCTTTTCAGTACAATTTATAAGTTATAAAAAAAACTTTTGGTGTGTTCGGAAATTTTGTTTATTTTGTTGTTGTAAATCTGCAACAATATGCATTTACTAGAAAATGTCCCTGTTTAGATTCTAACTATCACTTTTATTGGTTTTCAGATGCCAAACTTGAATCAAAAGCAAATAGAAGAGTATTTAGCTCTAATAAATGATGGAGAGAGGTCGGAAGATGATCTTGAGGAGTCGGATACAGAAGGTCATGAGAATTTTTGTGAAAATCGAGACGATTTGCTTCACGATCTTGAGAGTCCATTAGAAGAGGAAAATGATGACCCCGATAATGATCCATTCATGGCAGGAGACCCGCCATTGATAAATGAAGCTACAGCAAATGATCAAGTGCCACAGGTTCCATTCCCCTCAACAAGTCAAGCTAGTCGCCGAGCAACTATGAGAGGACTCGTATGGAAGGTAAAAATTTTGTTTTGAATTCTGACCAGACAGCTTTTCATGGAGACACTACATATCCACCAGAACTGAAGGATGAGGCTACTACTGGTACTCCCTATAGTATTTTTTCACATTTTATTACATCAGAAATAGTTCAAAGGATTGTGGAAGAGTCTAATTTGTATTCCGTTCAAAAAATGTGACTAAACCATTAAATTTGTCTGAAACTGAGCTAAGAAAGTTTATGGCGATACTGATATACATGTCTGTTATAAAATATCCCAATGTACGGCTATACTGGTCAAATACTGTAGGTTTTCAACCAATAAAGGACATAATGACTGTCAACAGATTTGAGACTATACGTAGATTTCTACATTTCAACAATAACGAGAAACATTTACCCAAGGAACACCCACAACATGATAGGCTCCATAAGATAAGGCCTATAATTAGCCATCTAAATGAAAAATTTGCTTTAGTTCCTATGGAACAAAGACTCTCAATTGATGAACAGATGTGTGCCACGAAAGTGGCACTCTTCATGAAGCAGTATTTACCTAATAAGCCCCATAAGTGGGGGTTTAAATTATATGTGATGTGCAGCGTGAAAGGTTATGCTCATAAATTTGAAATATATACTGGCCAAGAGAATGAACGGCTTCCAGATGAACCAGATTTTGGGCCAGTGGGAAATGTTGTAGTCCGGCTTGCTAGAGGTGTCCCAAGGCATATAAATCATATAATTTATTTTGATAATTTTTACACCTCTGTACCTTTAGTTACCTATCTTGCCAGCAAGGAATCTATAGCCTAGGTACTGTCCAATCTAACAGGCTAGTGAACTGCAAACTGCCGGACAAAAAAACAATGATGAAGAAATCTGTTCCTCGTGGAACTTATGAAGAGCAGATGACTGAATTTGACGGTATTGATGTGACAGCAGTTACTTGGAAGGACAATAAAGTTGTAACTTTTCTATCTTCGTATGTTGGAGCTGAACCTGTGGGTCAAGTAGAAAGATTTGACAAGGCAAATAAGACTAGAATTAAAATTTCATGCCCACATATAATTAAGGAATATAATGCCCATATGGGTGGAGTGGACCTAATGGATAGCTTTATTGGGAGGTACCGAATTGCAATGAGAAGCCGAAAGTGGTATCTTCGTATCCTTTACCATTTATTGGACATGACGGTAATAAATTCTTGGCTTGTGTATAAAGATTTAAAAATAACTGAAGCCAATTCATCAGTTCTAAACTTATGTCACTTTAGACTGGAACTAGCTGAGGTATTAGCCAAAGTAAATAACTCATTTGAACACTGCAACAAAAGAGGAAGGCCAAGTACCAGCAACAGTGTTGAAATGGAAATACAAGCAAAGAAAAGGAGAGGACCAGCTCAACATATTCCTCCTAAGGACATAAGAACTGATAATGTTGGTCACTGGCCTGGTAATTGTGTTCGCAGCAGATGCAAAATGCCTGGATGCAAGGGATACACGCAAACAAGGTGTGAGAAGTGTGGAGTAGCTCTTTGTCTTACCACGACCAAAAATTGTTTTAAAAATTTTCATATGTAGTTATTGTCTAGTGAGTGCATGGTGTTGTAGTTCTGCAGCATATGGTTTTTAATAAAAATAGCTATGAAAAAAATATTTACGATTTTTTTTAATATTTTTCCCTGAATCAGCATATTCATGGCTCCAAAATATATTTTTTCTCGGTCTAAAAATAAAATCATGCATTTAAGGGCCAAAATATCTATATTTTTTTCATGTTTGCATTTATAATGTAAATATAAATTCATTTTATGAAAAACAAGAAAGATACCATAATAAATGAAACTAATTTTACGGATTGTATCGCGTATATTAACTTATTTTACATTCCCGACGTTTCAAGCACTTTACAGCACCCATGGTAACGGGGGCTTATATTTACATTATAAATGCAAACATAAATAAATATAGATATTTAGAAATCGATTTTTTGTGAATAGATACATCAGCTTACAATTTGAATAGATTTAAAAAATCGCTCTTTTTCGGAAAGAATCGACATCCCTACTGACAACGACGATACAAAATAGCGTCAGTTTTACGGTAGCAATTGACATAAATATTGCAAAAATAGTTGATTTTCAATATTTTTTTCTCAAAAAGTACGTGTCTTCGAATGTTGAAACTGCGTGTGTGCTTATAATAATGTAACATTTCTGTAAAAAAAATATCAATCTCCAACTCAACGGATGTCAATGGGGACTGGCATAAATATTGCAAAAATAATTGATTTTCAATAATTTTTTTTCTCAAATAGTACGCATTTCCGCATGTTGAAATTTTGCGTGTGTGCTTATAATAATGTAACCTTTCTGTAATATCAACCTCTAACTCGACGGACATCAATGGAAAGTCGTACCGTGAAGTATCCTAATGTTGCAGAAATTCACGGAGAGCGTGGCAGGTGTCGCCTTGGTCTTGTTGCTCAGTTTGCCCCGAGCAATTATTGTATTGAGCGGAATTCCCCCCCCCCCCCCCCCCATATATATATATACATATGCCAGGCATGCGTTGCAATGTCCCTTTCAGAATTACCCCTGTAATACCCCTATCAGAATCCTTCGCAGGCGCCCACACAACTTATCATTAATTAGAAATATCTAGAAATCCTCCAATTATCATAAATTAATTGTTAAAAGGCCAGTTTACTTACATAATTCCGTCATTTATCGTAAGCATTACGTCTTCTTGGTTTAGCCTTAAGCAGACTCTTAATCGGCGCAATACGTGAGTGAATTCAACACAAATGTGACGCGGCGCAATGCGACACGAATTGCGTAAGTCATCGAGAAGCGGTGCAGTTTCGCTGTGCTATTTGGGGACACCACCACCGCTACTGCATTCCATTTTGATGGAAAGTGTACTTTTTCCTTTAGTCATAGCGTACTCCAGCTCTTATGTCACACGGCCCCAGTCAACAAACGTATGATGAATAATTACTTATCAATTATGTGCTTCTTGCTATTGACAAAAACCTTCAGTGGCCTATAAAAACTTTATTTGTTTATTTATTTCTGTGAGGACAGCCAGAGGTAATAATAATTAATACATGTTCCCAAAAATAATATATAAACTTAACTTTTAAATGTAAAACCTATTTAAGGCAGCCACAACATGCCTCACAAGAAGAGTAAACATTTTATAATATAAATTACAAAATTTTAGAATCATAACCTAAAAATAAATTAAAAATTAAGAAATACCAAAACTAAGACAGGAGAAAAACAATAAAATAAAATAATACAATCAATACTTTACACATATTAATATATTTATTTATGCTCTAAATATGGGATTTACTGGCATGAATGCCTTGTCGATATTCGATATAGAGGGTTGCGAAAGTCTCCCGGCTCAATCAACAGATTACGAGAGTGAATGAGCTATATTGTGAAACGTGAATACTTTGCGGTACGTAGTTCTATGTATGGCAAAGTATTAGAAACTAAGTAGTAAATCAAATATATTTTTAACGTTCTAACGTTCCTCACTTCCTACTAGGAATAGGTTTTTAAAATTTTCAAAATTAAGTAATTTATGCAGTGAGTAAAGGCGTTTGAGAATCTATCAACTCATTTCATCCCATGAGTAACATAAGAAGCGACTATGAGAGGGATATTGTAGCTTTTAATAGATGGCGGTATAACCTTGTCGCACCTCATCATCAAAGACAGTTCACTACTGGACACAGGCTGTACCCAAGGCACGCCACTTAGCTAGCTCTTCGTCTATGCGCATCCAGTTATTACCAGCCACCTTGTCATACTTACCCTAGTTATAAAATAAAAACCGGTCACCGCGAGCATCATCAAGGATGCTGGATCGTCAATCCATTGCTCAGCATGGCAGCTCTGTTAAATACTCTAAAAGCAGAAAAAGAAGCCACTGCACTCATAAGGGCTGATAAAAACGGAATTTTTATACATCATAATTAAAACAACTTAACAATTTTTTATTATATAATTATAATATTTCAATAGGCACTCATCGAAACGTTTTCTCTGTTTACTGTATCTGTCTACGGTCTACTGTCTTTGCTTATTTTAGATTAGAAAGATGGAGTTTTATGAAATTGTTTCAGTAACAGGTTAATTCAGGCGTCCAATAAAGATAAAGTCCAACAAAGATGGGCCGCAATGTAAGAAATGATCGTATTGTAGTGTAATCAATGGAAGGGTATGACCATAAGTATTTGTTTTTAGTATGGGGTTTATTTCATAATTTATTTAAGTAAAGGTTTTGTGGTGAATTTCATCACTTTTTCTTTGATCTGATGGGGCGGGGCGGGCTTCATCACAGTGACGAGAATTTATCACTGAGGGATCCGCCGGTGGGTTCCGCCGCGCCTCCACTTGACGCAGGTTCATACCAAATATATAACAAGCGAAATTTGGAGATGTGATGCGGCCTAAACGGCCTCGTCTAGTATATTCTTAGCTTTAATTTGCGGTTGCTTATTATATAAAAGGATGTGTTAAATTTACGTAAGCATAAAACAACATCTTTGTCTTGATAGTTATTCTTCACGCATAAAACGGATTTCATATTTAATACGGATGAATTTTGAAAGTAGTTGTACTACTTTAAAATAGATTTTTAAAATAGTACTTTTTCAAGACTGGAAGTTGTATCTTAGTAAAGTCAATGTCGTCACTTCGTCACTTAATTGAGAATTTAAAGAAGTACTGTTGATTTGAGTTGATTTGCTCTATCGTCATCAACTAAGAATAAATAAAAAATAGAGCGGTGTGTGTATAAGACACATTAATATCAATTAGAGAACACACCAAAGTCACCTTTACAAAACAATGATAAACATGAATCAATTTTTAGGTTGTGTTACATAACTATCATGTGTAAAAGTTGTAGTTTATTACTTATCTAAATAGGAATATCCCACACACACAAGGCTCACATACTTTGCGTAAAATTTAATTAAAAACAAATACATAAAAATTAAATGAGAGTCCTATTTCATATGTTTGTTTTCAAAATTTAAAATTACTGAATGTATAATCTGTTTTGTTTTTAAAAACCGTCCACGTCACACTAAGATTTCCTCTTGTTAAGAAAATAATAGGACATCTTACATTCTCAATTAAAAAAAAGTATTAAAATGTGATCATTATATTTAATACAAAAGAAAAGCTTTTCTATCTGGGTGACAGGAGGCTTTAACTAAATAGTAATGTCACATTCTTTTGTATTCAGGCGAGCAAATGGATCTACGACTTCCAATGACAGACAATGTAAATTAACGTTGATGTCTTCGCACAAAAGGTAAAATGTTCTTCCATTAAAATTTATTGTAGGCAAATCTGAAGAGAAAAATAATGAATTCATTTTATCCTCAAAAGCAACGGAGCGTCGTTTGTTTGATAAAGTTCCTACAGCTTGGAAAGAGTTTCCGAGGCTTAAGGGTAGTTTATGTATGTTTAGTAATTTGAGTGACATTTTCCTATTCAAATAAAGACTATAAGCTTACGAGCTGTGTAATTGGAAATCCCTCCGTTATAAAGTGATATAGGTAAGTAAAAAAGGAAGCATTTGAAGATTGATAGCTATTTAAATCAACTATTTAAAAAAGCAATTTAAACATTTAGTGATGAACATCTCTGAGTCATTCAGGAGCGATGAACATCTGATGGTGTGGTGGCAGGTATTTTGTCTCGTAGAGACTACTGTTGGTCGACATGGTCTCTACAGTAAATCGGATCACAAGAAGTGATGAAGATATAGGTAACCGTTTGTTGCTAGCCATTGCGGCATTGTGATCACTGTATGTAATCAAATTATAAAGTGTGTAATAAAATATAAGTTTAAATTATGTTCTAATTTTGATTCCGTACCATATTAAATGGATATGTTACACAAATTATGACTTATTAAAATTAGAGCTTTAAATTTTTAATATAAATGTATATTTATATTCGATTGATCTTATATTTTTTTTTCTCTTTATTCGAATCACCACCACACACAACAGCGTGCTCATCCTCTTGCAAGTAACCACAACTAACATAGATATTTATCGATATCATTTTTAAATAACCGGCTAAGTGCGAGTCGGACTCCCGCATGAAGGGTTCCGTAACATCGTAAAACACGTTTTTAGTAGGGAGCCCCCTTTAATTTTAATTTATTTATTATTTGTTATTATAGCGGCAACAGTAATACACATTCTGTGAAAATTTCAACTGTCTTCCTATTACGGATCATGAGATACACTCAGCTGACAGACAGACGAACGGACGGACGGACGGACGGACGGACAGCGGAAGCTTAGTAATACGGTCCCGTTACCCTAGGTGGTTACTTTTTGGGTACGCAACCCTAAAAAGGGAACAGATAATATCAAGCTAATAAATATACAGAAATATGAAAAACAGATTCACTGCAGCTAGTTTGTTGATTTAATTCTTATAGTTTTAGTTTATATATCATATATTTAGTAATTTTATGACATATTTGTGAAATGTTTACGTTATTACTTAAAGTAATTAGGTACTTAAAACTAGCCAATGGATATGCAATATTTCCATTTCTATGGATTTTGGTTTTGACATCATTCTGGTAAGTGGGGAGTTGCGATATAAATTACTTACAATATTGGCCTTAATCTCGTCTTATGTACTGTATCATATAGTTTAATTATAATAAATTTATATGAAGCGTTTACTTTAGATAACCTGTAATAAAAATTTTAGAATTTCCGTGTCGTTAAACAGCAAATATCACATGAGAGATAAAGCGGCGGTATCGTTTCCCGCGGGTGTGCCTGCTGTACTGCCATAATATGTCGGAGATGTCGCTAACAAGATTGGCTACATTTTGAAGCGTGCTTCCATCAAAACATACTTTTGCCACCGAAGAAGATTAGTTACTTTTTACCATCAGTTAAGTGTAATATCCCTCTGCAAGATGCAGGAGTGTATAAGTTTGATTGTGAATCTGGTCTCTTTTACATAAGACAAACTAAAAGACCAATAATACCCGCATAAAAGAAAACATAGCTGATGTGAAGAATCGACGCTCCGAGAAGTCTGTAGTCTGTGAATACGTACAGGATCGCACCCGTCACTACATCTGATTTGATAAACCACAAATCCTCACTAAAGAACATCGATTTGAACTTGACCAAAGATGATTCGCAAGGCTATTGAAATAAAAAAACAACTTAATTTCAATAGAGAAGATGTCTGGGTGCTACCGTCTGCTTGGGATCCTATAATTATTTTATTTACTTATTTATTCTTAATTGTACACCTTCATTCAAAGATTTACAAATGGCGGACTTAATGCCTTTTGGCATTCTCTCCCAGTCAACCCGGGACGAGTGGAAATAATGTGATAGTATAGTATGTGAGTTTTTTTTAATACTAGTAATACAAATAAACATTACTAATATTCCCTTAAACCACAGCTTAAATGCTTTTGTTAGAAGTGGTTCACGACAGTAGTCGAATGGCGGATTCGAATTCACGATCTTTCGAGTTCGCAGTCCAGGCCATGCCATTAGGCTACTGACGCTCACAAAGATACTTGTTAAAGCGATAGCGTAGCTTTCTTGTCTTTCAAGAGTGCTTTGAAAAGTATAATTTTGAATAAAAATATTTTTGTATGGCCAATATTACTTTGTTTGAATTGAGCTTTGAACTGACTTTTGATATGGCTTTAAAATATTTATAATTTTTCTGACATGCATCACATGATGTTTACTTTCACCGCAGGGCAAGTAGTAAATCATTAATCAACAATTTCATTGGTATCGATGCGGATCGCATTCGTTTTGTTTGCGTACGGTGAAATTTAAAGGCGAGTGCATGTCTTCTGAGCTACAAAAGCTCTCAATTTTCTAATTATACAAAGTTATTTTTCAAAGAGTGGCCAAATTTTAAACTAAAGTCCAAATATATAAATAATGATATACCGTTATTGCAGTTTTTAACATACACAAATAAGGCTTCTACATTTATTTGAAATAATCCTAAATTGTATGTGATTTATGGGCAACAACTACGCATACGCACGCTTCTCTCTGTGCGATTCAATTCACAACGATTTTTCCGACCGATCGACCCTTATGTTTGTGTACGTGAGTAGTAAAATAGTAGGCGTTAGATATTTATGAATGAAAATCAGTTAAATTAATGCATTGCCACGTATTTTCAATTTAAAAGATAAAGAGGACAGAATGTTTAAGATTTTTTTTTAATTAATTTGTGTTCACCATATGTCTATATTACTTATTCTGAACCTTCACTTCATATTTGGCCGATTATTGCAAAATAAACCTCTATATTACTGACGAAATTATATTAATATCCAAATTACTTACTGCTTACCGCTGCTTACATTACCTTACTTTTATTAAGAAGAATAAGGTAATGCGAGTAAAATGTCTTACTCCTTACTCGAAAATCCGTAACTAAACTTGGAAAATTTGTCTGCTTAAGTAAATAATGTAAGAGAATCTTCATTATCGTCATCATATCGTCTTAGGGGTGTCGAAAAAGGCTTTCTGAGCTTAGAGAAGGATTTCTGGTAATGTGATCGTCAATTCGGTTAGCAAGCGTAACGTAAGGCAATTCTTATAAGCAATGAAAGAGGCTCATACAACTAAGTGGATTTTTAAGGGCTGATGATGAAGATGAATATACATAAATAATAGGCTATAAGACTCCTTTTCTGTTTAGAAGTTCTTTTTTATAGAATAAGGGTGACAAACGAACACACAATCTAATTGATGGTAAGTTGATGCTGTGGTCCATAGATATCTACATCTATCAAACTGCAGATGCGTCGTCACCCCTGAGGACTAAAATGGAATGCCTCATTTCCAGTAAAAAGGGTCTCCGGTTCTCTACACTTACCATACAAAACACAAGAGCATAAAGCTGCTATTTTATGCTGACATTCTGTGAGAGGATGGTCCGTCCCCGGACGAGTGGACCATTTCGTGTTACAACCATAATATAGCTGCAGCGTGGCTCTACCAAGGAAAAAGTTCATCTAAATAAGCACATGTGTTCCCTATTTCTATGGACTTAATATTTCTGCCACCAAGAAGCTATGACTTCACATTTATTTGAATGTTAGGGCAATCCGTACATAATTTTCGTTTAGTAGTAGCGCTTAAGAGAATTCACTCCCCTACACCTTTACGTGCCGTAAGAGACGACAAATGAAACTGAAACATGAGATAAGCGGCAGCACCTTTTTGATAACAGCTCAAAATAGTAAAAAAAACTGCAGGTGCCAACCTGCCTGCCAAGCGTGTGGCTGTAATAATGATGATGATGACAGTCACTATAAATTCAGACTAAGGTAGTCAAGTTATTTAATATGTTATTACTTTAAAATAGATGCAGGTGTTCAAGCATTGCAGTAGCCATTTACCATTAACTCGGCTGTGACCTCATTTAGCAGTTTATCGTTAAAAAACGTACTATATTTGTACATTTTATATCACTATTTGTACAAAGCTACACTTTTGTGGAAAAATATAATTATTTAATTTGCATCTTTATAAAATTCATATTACGCGATCAAACTCAAATCAATTCCCCCACCGTCACTACTCAAATTATTAATTTCAATTTTATGTGTCAAGTTAAGCGTGTTTTATAGTAAAAAAAAATATACCTATTAGTCGATAGGACAAACTTATGTTACCTTGTAATTTAATACCTCTTTATTCGGCTACAAATATCAAATGCCTTACAAAATATTTGATCGGAACAATCCAATTTTCTACGTATTGTTTCTCCATGATCTTTATTTGCGAGTTAGACGAAATTCACTACAACCAAGAATTGTCGTGAAAGGGATAAAGGACGGAATCATTTTAGTGAAAGGATTATTTTTATTCTTAAACGTCGATGTTTCATTGAAAATAAAAAAAAACATAAACCTCAAGTTTTTCAAAACAACATAGGGTCCCTAATATTTTACTTTTATTTAGAGAAATTTTCTACGGCATATTTTTCATCTTTTTCGTCATCAGCCGGCAAAAGTCCGCTCCTAGTTATGCCTAGGAGCATTTTCTTCTGTAGGGACAATTTGCCTAAATCTTCACGCTTGTCAAGCTTCTTCCCTATTAAGAAAGATTTGCCCCAATCTTCATGCATATTGACGATCTCAGTACCAGACATCTCGCCCCTTTGATGCTGCTCCCAGCCTGGTTTTAGTCTAGCGGAGTCCAAATGGTTATGTCACCATCGGAAGTCATAAGGCCTTTCTGGTATTTCCAATAGTCGCAACACAAACGCACCTAACAAATATTAAGACACTAAGACACATGTTCGCCTGTAAACGAGACATCATCAAGAATAATAGAATCTGCGATGGTTCAGGTGATGTGATTAATAGTGACGGTGATAGTGCAAGCAATTAAGGAAGGGCGCGATCATTTTTATTTTTTACAGAGAATCTTTAGTATAATGTATTTCCACAAAGTAAGTCCTCATTCAATACCCCCCTATGAATGTAACAAAGAGACGGCCCCCAGTCCCCGGCGGCCCCGCTATTCCTGGCTACGGTGGCGACCATGGTAACGGCGGGGCAGGGGGTGCTAAGAATCTCCGGTGGAGGTTCGGTTGCCACCTTAGACGACTCGACCTGGCAACGTACAACGCACGCACCCTGAGGACTGACGAGAAGATCGTGGAGCTGGAAGAAGAGATAGACAAGTTGCGCTGGCATATTGTAGGATTATCCGAAGTCCGAAGAGAGGGGCAGGACACGGTAATCCTCGAATCCGGCAACTTGCTCTATCACCGGGAGGGCAACCATCTGTCCCAAGGAGGTGTCGGATTTATCGTCCACAAGTCTCTCGTTAACAACGTTGTAAAGATCGGGAGTGTGTCGACGAGGGTTGCGTACCTTATACTCAGAATCACCAAACGGTATTCGCTGAAGGTCATACAGGTTTACGCACCAACTTCGGCACACCCCGATGAGGAGGTGGAGGAAATGTATGAGGATATCTCTAGAGCCATGCATTCCTCCAAAACCCAATATACGGTGTTAATGGGAGACTTCAATGCAAAACTAGGCACAAGAGAGAACGGTGAGCTGAAAGTAGGGAAATTTGGAATAGGGCAACGGAACCCAAGGGGCCAGCTGGCCGACTTCATGTAGAAAGAGGGACTCTTTATGATGAACTCTTTCTTCCAGAAGCGGCCCCACAGGAAGTGGACCTGGTCGAGCCCCGACGGTTCGACAAAAAATGAGATTGACTTCATTATGACGACCAGACGACAACTGTACAGTGATCGCGAGGGTGAAAACTGGTAGCGATCACCGAATGGTTAGAGGCACACTGAACCTAAACGTTAAGTTGGAGAGGTCTCGTCTAATGAAGTCAACGCTCCGTCCCCCTCGTGCTCTGTTCCAAAATCCCGAAACCTTTCAGCTCGAGTTACAAAACCGTTTTCAGTGCCTAGAAGACTGCAATGAAGTGGACGATATGAATGACAAGCTCGTGGAAACTGTCCATGCGGTCGGAGCTAAGTTCTGCAAGACCGCAGAAGAACACAAAAACTCTCCGATCACACTCTTAATCTCATGGCTGTTAGACGGGAGATGAAGCTACATTCTTCAACAGACTTGACAGCATACAGGCATCTGAACAGACAGATCTCCAAATGCATGCGGCGGGATTTACGCAACTTCAATACAGCTCGTATTGAAGAAGCAATCGAGCGGAACCAAGGCTCCAAAGTCTTTGCCAGAGATCTGTCTGCCAGAAAGAGCCAACTGTCAAAGCTGAAGAAAGAATGTGGCAGCATCGTTTCCGGGACACCTGAGATTTTGAGTGAGATTGAGAGGTTCTATGGGCAGCTGTACACGTCATCGTTGGAGCCACACGCAAGTGTGAGTAACGATCCAAGAGAGAGTCTCATCCGACACTATTCCGAAGATATCCCGGACGTCAGTCTGAGCGAGATTATAATGGCTCTCCAGCACCTTAAAAACGGTAAGGCCCCAGGCGAGGATGGAATTATAGCGGAGCTTCTGAAAGCGGGTGGAAGACCGGTACTTAAAGTCCTTCAGAGGCTCTTTAATTCCGTCCTCCATGGTGGCATTATACCGGAGGCGTGGAGCAGAAGTGCGGTGGTCTTGTTCTTCAAGAAAGGTAACAACGCTCTCTTGAAGAACTACAGACCGATTTCCCATCTGAGCCGCGTCTACGTGCTGTTTTCGAGAGTCATTACGAATCGTCTCGCGCACAGACTTGACGACTTCTAGCCTCCCGAACAAGCCGGTTTCCGAAAGGGCTTTAGCACAATAGACCACATACATACTCTTCGGCAAATTGAACAGAAGTCCGAAGATTACAATTTGCCACTATGTCTGGCGTATGTGGCCTATGAGAAAGCCTTTGATTCCGTCGAAATTTTGGCGGTGCTGCAGTCCCTTCAGCGATTCCAAGCTGACTGTCGGTATATCGAAGTGTTGAAGTGCTTGTACAGTAGGGCTACGATGGCTATCCGAGTACAGAATCAGAGTACGAAACCTATCCAATTGCAGAGAGGTGTAAGACAGGGTGACGTCATATCCCCGAAACTCTTCACCGCTGCATTGGAAGACGTTTTCAAGCTTCTGGACTGGAAAGGATACGGTATCAACATCAATGGCGAGTACATCACTCACCTTCGATTTGCCGACGATATAGTCCTTATGGCAGAATCGCTGGAGGACCTAAGCACTACGCTCAATGACCTCGATAGTGTTTCCCAACGGATAGGTCTTAAGATGAACATGGACAAAACAAAGATCATGTTCAATGTCCATGTCACACCTATGCCGGTAGTTGTTGGGAGCACTAAGCTTGAATTTGTTGACGAGTATGGTTACCTGGGACAAATAGTCCGACTAGGTAAGTCCAACTTCGACCGAGAGGTCAATCGACGGATTCAACTCGGCTGGACAGCGTTCGGGAAGCTACGACACATCTTCTCGTCAGACATACCTCAAAACCTGAAAACGAAATTGTACAACCAGTGCGTGTTGCCAGAGATAACTTACGGAACTGAGACGTGGTCCTTCACTGCTGGCCGTATGAGGAAGCTCAAGGTCGCTCAGCGAGCTATGGAGAGGCCTTTGCTCGGAGTTTCTCTGCGTGATAAACTTAGGAATGAGGATATCCGCAGTAGAACCAGAGTAACCGACATAGCCCAACGGATTAGTAAGCTGAAGTGGCAGTGAGCCGGCC